>JAJEKV010000027.1:12084715-12684715 GCA_021234155.1 Isoetes taiwanensis | reverse complement strand
TTATTTAGCCTATATCTAACTTGTAGACCTTGTATCGACACTATTTTTCTTCTGAATTGCTTCATATCAACTTAGTTTTGGGCAGAGGTGCAATTTCAACCAGCACCTTGTGGAGGGACCGTGGCTTCAAAAAAAATGGCGAATGTCGCTACCTTTTAGTTTGAAAACCATCTCTGGTGGATTCGCTTCAATCACTCGCTGTTGCAAGGAAAGTGGCAATGCATGGTCATCCATTGTCTCAATAAAGAAATGCCTTAAGCTGCCGTAATTTTCCTCTGTCAGGCTGAGTTTGTCCAATATGGATGAAAATGGAACAGGTTTCATTGCTATAGTTGCCAAGGCTACAACCTGCCAAAAAACAAAAAAGCCTTTCAATAAGCAAACTTTGGCTTCGTTTTTAAAAGGACCCATACCCATTTATATCCATTTGCTCAAGTGGGTGAAGTAAACCATCGTAGTTGTGTGAGACCTAGTCTAAAAAGTGAAAAAAATCAAGCAAGCCTTGCCCAATACTCAATAAATCAATGGAATGAACTTATGAACTACTATAACAAAACTCTATGCATTGTTTCTGAACTGCAATAAGAAATAAAGAGAACTTCATTCACCTTTGCGTGACTCGGGTTGAAAAATAGCTCCTCGATGAGGCCCTTGTCAAACCTGCCAGAGTCGGGCGCTTTTGAATTTCCATTCGGTACACAAATCTCGGGCCTTGAGTAACAAATCATCCGCCTCGCTCGTTGAGAAGACGCTGAATGCTTTTTGTCCATCTCGATACCATGGCAAAGAAGCTTATAAACACGCGACCTTTGCAATCTTTTTAGGAAATTTGTCTTTCACCTTCCAAATTTTGAATTGAAGGGCAAACCTTTTGCTCCAGCAGATGTCAGCTCCTTTTCAAACTCTCAGATTGTTGCAAACATGGCATGTTGGACTTCATCAAAGCTTCATCTCAGGAAAGTTTAGGAAACATCGAGTCCAACAACGAAAAGGAAGTCTTTTAACACAAATCTTATTTGAAAAAATAGACATTTGATGGGTTTCCACAACATTTATAAGGTATTGGTTCCAAATTATGTGGTTATGATGAAAAAACTTGGACAAAGATAGGGATATAATTAATACTATTGCTGCCTCCGGGACAAATAGATTAAAAAACATAACATATAAGAGGTACAGAATGTACCGAATGGAGTTTAGAGTACGATGGAGTTTGAAAAAGATTGAAGGCTTACCTTCCTAGGGAATGGTGGAGCATATGTAGAGAACAAATACACAAGTAAGTAGAATAACAGCTCAGCCTTCATCTTCCATTGAAGCTCTCTACCTTATTCAGATCCTCCAGATCCCTTTTCATCTCCGTATCCGGAGAAATCCAAGCTGGAAGAATTAGGTTTGCCTCTCGAAGACGTTCTAAGAGAAGCCATGTCTCCTTGAACCGAGCTCTGTGATGCCATAGCCGGCTTAGAAACTTGCAAAGAACTGCCACACCGTTGCATCTATTGCAATTTCCAACTCTGGAAAGTCTTGGATTTTGGTGCTGACGGGAAGCAAAAAACAGACAGAAACGGATAACGAAAAGAAATAACTATCTTTTAATCTTTATGAGTGCTCGTGAGCTTCAGCTCCATCTGCCATAGCCGAGCTTCACAAGCCAAGGAGCTCCATCTGCCATAGCCGAGCTTCACAAGCCAAGGAGCCGTTTCTGTGCTATAAAATCATGGGCGATAAGAATTACCTATAACCGTTGAGAATATATTTCAGAGCTTGCTTGAAACTTATGCAACCCGGATTGATTGCAGAAGAAGAAAGGGTCGTAATAAAGCAGCAAACCGGAGCGCCATAGCAGGACTTGCTTGCAGCCGAAGAAAACGGCTCTCAAAATATTTCTTTTTTTTTAGGGACACGTGTCGAACCCATGTTTTCAGGGATACGTGTCGAACCCAGGGTTTTTTTCCATCAAAGAAAATAAGAGGGGAACATGCTTTATATATGGTTTGATATGTTAAGATAGATAGATTCCCTTAATTAAATAACCTTAAAACTACTAGAAATCAATTGTTCATATTTGTTGCAATTCACTGTAGCAGACGTATTGACCTCAACACTGTAGCAATGTTGACTTCCTTCGATCCTTCCTGTTTGAGACGGATTTGAGCCTACCCTTATCCGAATGCTTTCTAATGATCTTCTTCTGCTTATATCAGTGTGATCCGGCGGTTTCGACTTTCTTTTCCCAGCAAATCTTCTTCGATGTATTATCCCACAGACGTTTTTCTTTGAGAGATCAAGGGCACAACTAGAATATTCAATGCAATATAACCATTGCATTATGGAACTATTAAAACTTTGCCATTTTCAACCATTAATAATTTATACTTCAACAGTTCTCAATTTTGTAGTTGCCCTAGTATGATCCTGTAGCTTGCATTAACCTATACATTCTCATTGGCATGTCTGGCTACAAACAATATGACATGATTAGTTTCTCAACATCTTCCCCTTCATGTCATATTCAAGTCTGCACCTGTAAACATAATCTGCTGTCTAAGTGCAGTAAACCTTTTTTCTGCTAAAACCTTTGTAAGTATGTCTGCTAGTTGCTTAGCTGTATTAATATAATTGACCTGTATCAAACCCTTACATACAAACATCTCTAATAAAAATGCATCTCAATTCTATATGTTTTGATCTTTCATGCATTATTGGATTCTTAGTCATGGCTATACAAATTTTGTGCTATCACATAACATTTCACTAGAATCTGGCCGCCAACTCCAAGTTCTAATATTAATCTTCTTTCCCAAATAAGCTCCTTTGCATAATGTGGCTGGAGGTATACTCAACTTCTCATCATTGACAACGCTTATGGATGACTTGCTTTTTGCATTTTCATGCTACTGACCTCCTATCTCGAAGTGGACTTTCTTGCATCCAAATCCCCTTGGTCGGCATCATCACAATAGGCAGTCAATACTAAGTTTTTTTAGTTGTATGAGATTCCCATATCCATGGTGCCCTTCAAATACCTTTTAGAACTCTTTTTTGGTAAAGAACCCAATGATCCCTTCACGGATCATTGTTATATCTACTAAGCATATTGACACTATGAGCAATATCTCGGTCTTGTATTGGTTGGCTACATAAGCGGACAACCGATCAAAGATCTATAAGGAATCTTTTCCATAGCCTTTCTCTCTCCTCATCACTTTTAAGACACATGTCTAGTGAAAGCTTGCATCCCTGCAATGAGGGGTTTTGCTAACATTACACTCTTTCATATTGAATTTTCCAAAGATACCTGGACTTTTCCTTTTGGGTTAAGATAATAATACTGTCATCCCTTTTTCTTGTCACCTCAATTCCTAGGAACTTGGTCAATTCTCCTAGATCTGACATTTCAAATCTGCTATTTAATAAACTTTTGCACATTGATAAACATTTAGTACCCTTGGCTACCATAACATTATCATCAACATATAAAGCAATAATGCACCAGCCACTTTGACATTCAAAGTTGTACAAGTTCCCATCATTTGCTAGTTTGATAAATCCTTGTTCAACAAGAAAAGTGTCCATGCATTTGTACCATTCTCTGCGAGACTGTCTCAAACCATACACTGCTCTTTTTAATTTCCAAACTTTACCTTCCCCTTGTTCAAATCCTGGTGCTTGTTTCATAAAAATCTCTTCCTCTAATTTAGCATTCAAAAAAGCAGTTTTGACATCCATGTGATGCACTTCTAAATCATATGCATTTGCCAAAGCCAGTAGCATTCTGACACTATTCATTTTAACCAATGGAGAAAACGTTTCATCAAAATCTTGATCCTTTTTCTGGGAAAAACCCTGAGCTACCAGTCTAGCTTTATATCTAGATGTTTTTCCATCTGCTCCAGTTTTGATTTTGAAAATCCATTTGTTTCCTACTATATTTCTCCCTTCTGGTTTGTCAACTATCTCAAAAGTATTTGTTCTAATGAATGAATCCATTTCTTCCTTCATAGCATTCAGCCACAGAGTTCTATCCTTAGAAACTAGAACATCATCAATTGTTTTGGGCACTTCAGGATTTAGAAACATCAAAATTTCAAATATGATGTTTACCTCATTCTCCTCTTTATCTTGAAGTCTTTTACTTCTTCCACTTTCATGACGACCATGTAACACTGTATCAAATTTTGCACCTGCTTGCAACCTTTGAACCTCTGTCATTCTTTTCCTTTTCTCTTGTGGTGGTTGAACTATAGGCACAGATTCTTCTACTTGTTCTGTGTCCAATGATTCTTCTTCATGTCCTGTTAAGGAATCTTCAATTTTCTCTTGCTGTTCTGTGTATGTATCAGATCCAGCATCATCATCATCTGCATTAATCTCATCAACTTTATTAGTAGACTCAGTCCTAATATGTATCTTCAGATAAATTTATAGGTTTAGATAATACCTTGTAAACTTGTCCTACATCTCGGCTAACAATTATTCTTCTAACTTTTAGATCATACAACCTGTAAGCTTTGGATTGATTATCATATCCTACAAGATATGTAATTAGAGCCCTATCATCCAACTTCTTTCTATTTTCTTTAGGGATATGCACAAATGCCAAGCACCCATATATTCTCAACTTATCATAGTTAGGTTTCTTTCCTGACCATAGCATATCAGGAATTCCTCCTTGTAGACTCACGGATGGTAACATGTTCTGAATGCTCACAGCAGTTTGGACTGGCTCCTCCCACAAGAAGTTTGGAAGACCTGCTGATTTCAACATGCTTCTGACAGCATTTAGGATTGTCCTATTCTTCCTCTCAGCAACACCATTTTGCTGAGGGGAATGACTACAAGTAAGTTGTCTTTTAATGCCCTTGTTTTTGCAGAATATTTTGAATTCTCTGGACATGAACTCACCCCCTCTGTCAGACCTTAGGCATTTAATCCTTCTGCCTGTTTCAGTCTCCATCTCATTTATAAATTGTTTGAATTTTTCAAATGCAGCATCCTTTGTCTTAATGCAGTGTACTTTAGTCTTTCTGCTAAAGTCATCTATTAAGGTCATGAAGTACCTTTTTCCACTTAAGCTGACAACATTGAGAGGCCCACACAAATCAGTGTGTATCAAATCCAATATGCCCTTCACTCTAGCATTTGTTTTCTTAAAGGGCAACCTGTTGTGTTTTCCAAGCATGCATCCCGTGCATACTTGTTGTTCAGATTGACTTGTATTTGCATTGATAAATCCCTCCTTGTTTAAAACCTCTATTGTTTTAGGATTAACATGACATAACCTTTCATGCCAGATTCTCAGATTTGGATATGTTAACAAATTAATGCTGGAGAACAAATGTTGTTTGCATAATCCATACAAGTTTCCAACTCTTTTCCCCACAAACATCTTTTTATTTCCAAGAAAGATATTACAACAGAGTTTTTCAAACACAACTTTGTAACCAAGATCAACCAGCTGACAGATTGAGATGAGATTCCTTATTAATCCTCTCTATTTCTTTCACATCTCCATTTCCAAACTGTACATGCCCTCCTTCTTTTCTCTGGCAATTTTTAAGCATCCTTGAAGTCCCTGTTACGGATCTTTCAGCTTCTGAATCTAAGATAAATGAGTCAGTGCCAAGTTTTTGCTTTATCTTAGAACTAGATTTTGACATATTTACCTCAATGTCTTCATCTTGTTCCTCTTCTTCCAGAGTTGCCTCTCGTGCAATATTTAGACTAGGTTTTGCTTTGTGACCTTCACCTTTTTTACTTTCAAATATTTTTGCCTTCCCTCGTTTTGGACTTGAGCAATTTGTTGCTATATGCCCTTTACCCTCACAATTATAGCAAACAATCTCCTTGCCAATTTTAGGACAATTTGCTTTAAGGTGACCATAGCTGTCACAATTATAGCAAGGACCAATTTGTTTTTTATCAAAACCTTTCTTTCCTTTTTTCTGTCTGACAAACATAACCTCTGACTCATCTTCATCATCAGCCTTGGTCTGCTCAAACTCAGTCCTAATCATTCTAATTGCATGATCCTTTGACCTAGCCACATTTCTTAATAATGTAGCTAATTGTGTATTATGTGAGACTGCCCTAGAGATGGCTAGCGACTGATAATCCTCATTTAACACAACTTTAGCTCCCTCTAAATCAGCAATTATTGATTCAAAATTTTCAAGAAATTCAGCAATATTGTCCTTTTCATATAATTTTAACCTCCTTAACTGTTTTTCCAAGACGTCTATTTGTGAAGATGACTTTTGTTCATAATTATCCAGCATGTATTTCCACATTTCTGCAGGGGACTTATCTCAGAGCTTCAACTTGATCACTGTCCCCACCTTATGACATATTATGGATTGAGCTTCCATAATTCTTGCCCTTTCATCGATGCTAGCTGCTGAAGCAACTCCTCTTGCTGGACTGGTGCAGCTCCACCAGTTGCAGTTCCAGAAGATGTTGCAGCTCCACCACCTACAACAGAACCTGAGGATGGACTACTACTAGATCCTTCTCCTCCAGAAACTTGAGCAGCATTAGCAACATTAGGATCTACCAAGTACCACAACTTTTCAAACTCTAGCACCTCTTTTATACTTTGTTTCCAAACCTGAAAACCTGTTTCTCCTTTGAACACCTCTATGGAATTTAAGAGGTTGGCTCCAAATCGAGTAGACATCCTACTCTCCTGGATTTATAGGCTCTGATACCAATGTTATTTTCCAGACACAACAATAAGGAAATCCTTAAGCAAAGATGTCAATAGATTATAACACTATTGCAACAATCTTAGCCATTAATTCACAATCATTTCTCAAGAACTTAATTGGTTTCAAGTATCAATAAGATCTTCACAATATGGTCACTAATTCCATGCATCAAGATCTTATGAACTTCCCTTTAATTAAATAACCTTAAAACCACTAGAAATCAATTGTTCATATTTGTTGCAATTCACTGTAGCAGACGTATTGACCTCAACACTGTAGCAATGTTGACTGCCTTCGATCCTTCCTGTTTGAGACGGATTTGAGCGTACCCTTATCCGAATGCTTTTCTAATGATCTTCTTCTGCTTATATCAGTGTGATCCGGCGGTTTCGACTTTCTTTTCCTAGCAAATATTCTTCGATGTATTATCCCACAGACGTTTTTCTTTGAGTTCGATATTCGAGGGCACAACTAGAATATTCAATGCAATATAACCATTGCATTATGGAACCATTAAAACTTTGCCATTTTCAACCATTAATAATCGCATCGATCCGAGACATCGGATCGACATTCTAGAATGGGGCGAGCATGCATGTCTTGCATGCATGCATGCAGCGCATGCCCTTTCTGGTTAGGGTTTTGCTATTTTAGGCGCGGTTCTGCATCAACGTCTCATCGGCGCTTCCTCTTCTCTCAGCAGTACCTTATTCTCTTTGAACCCACCCTCCCCCCCTTCTTTGTTTATTGTATTGTGCACAAATTTCTGTTATCATGTTTTTCTTCCACCCGCTGGGTGATGCTTTTTTCCACCCCCTGGGTGATGCTATCCTCTGGTATGTTTGTGTTATCTCGTTTGTTGTGTTGGTGATGTGCAGGTACAGGTTGGCGAGCGGCATCTATTTCGGCTTCTTCATGCGGGGGTTTTTGGGAGCGATTTTTATGCCTTACGTTTGTCCAAGCCCCTTGCCGAAGGCTTATCACTAGGGTTTTTCCTCGAAAACCCGAAAGGGCGGGGTTTTTTAATCCCGGTGATAAGCTTTCGGTAGGTACATCAGCCACTCATCTATTAGCATTGTATTTTTTGGGGTCCAAATGATATAATTGGATTTTCTCTTTATTTTTCGTGGGTAGTTCGCATGTGTGCGGCTACCCACTGTCCACCATTGTAGAAAATCTGCTGAGATGAATGAGAAACCTATCTATAATTTATACTTCAACAGTTCTCAATTTTGTAGTTGCCCTAGTATGATCCTGTAGCTTGCATTAACCTGTACATTCTCATTGACATGTCTGGCTACAAACAATATGACATGATTAGTTTCTCAACACAAATGTCCAAGCTGGTGGTCAAATGCATCCACCAGAATCCATATAAATTAGAACCCCATTGAGATATCAAGGTTCTCAAAGCCGTGCTCAAAAAGGGAGGAAAAAATGATTACTAAAGCTACAGATAGAACTATCAGATATTATTGGATTAAGTCTCCAGCTAAAATTAAACTGTTCTATGAGTGGTTTTTGAAAATATAGCTTCTCAGTAGAACCTAGCATGTCCTTATATTTTCGATGTCTGAGATACTTCTCAATGTGCTGACATTGTTCCCAATGTCAAAGATAGAAAGAACAAAATGAAGCTCTATGTCTTTTATTAGGGCAGCAACTGTCAGATCTGGTTTAGATGTGCTTCGAAGCAGAAAACTAAGAAATGAGAAAATCGTTCATTCTTGAATCCTTCAAGAATACTAATTTTGGACAACAATATTGCGACTTCAAACTAGGATTCTGCAACACAGATCCTAGATCCTGATTGTACAGTCAAAACTAATGCTTAAATTATTTTCAGCCATGAATTTAACACCCATATATTACATACACAAAAAAACTTACTATATTCACATAAGATATATACATTAAACTACAAACAAAGTCTCCCATGCATACAAATAACACACACACATCAAACGAACACATCTCAGCAAACGAACACATCTCAGCATTGTTCATCAGCGAACCAATTCTTAACCAACTTGTCCATACAGGCAGAACAACGACCAAATTCACCATTCTCACCATCTTCAATAGTGACCATGCGACAACAGTCTTCGCAGCTAAATACAACATCCGTCCCAAACCCAAGCAAAAGCTCAATAGGGCACAAAAAACAACCGTCTGATCCTAATCTCCCCCCAGAAATATCCAAAAAACTAGGATAATCCACAGTATCAAACTCATGAATTGCTGCAACACCAATATCCTCCAAAGATAAAGTCGGAATCTCAGCATCATTACACTGCAATCCATGTTTTACGATAGCATTTCCATCATACTCATAGAAATCTAAAGGTGCTTTCCCTTCCCTCTGCTTGAAACAAAGAACATTCTCATCACCCTCAAACAAAAACCAATCGTCACATCTCTGCCTCTTGGATTCAGGCAGCAGTTCGTCTTCTTCATCCAACACAATCTCCACATGCTTTCGCTTCCTAGTTAGCATGATTCATACGTAATGCAAACAAAGGATCCAAAGCACTCTTATATACAGATTCACAGATCCGTCACCCAACAATCCTTATTAATGCATTCCAGAAATCAAATCAAGCATTAACTATAAGCTTATCTATAAAAAAAACATAACCAGAAAAGAAAAACACAAAAACAACACCTCTTCTGTTGCACGGCACTCCAATCAACTCCATATCCATTCCATTCAAATCAAATCCCGCGCCGAAATCATCCCTTCTTATCTGTCTCTTCAAAACAGACACATAGCATATAGCACTTGGAATCTTCGACACACGCCACCATTTTTTTTTTCCCCCGACCATTTTCTCTAGCATTTTTTTTCCTCTATTTTTTCCCCCTCGGAAATACGTGGTGGGAATCAACTGAATATGCCCAAGGCATCTTGTCCATGAGAGTTATATATGTTAAGACAAGAAAAAAAACTAGCAATAAAGGCACACCAGAAGGCTTTAGCAAGGTAAGACTTAGTAGCAAGTTTAGGGTACACATAAATAAGATAATAATATATTTTCAAGCATTAGGCTTTAGAAAGTGAGTATCAATATTTTATGAAAGAATTGTATATTGTGATTAGTGAGAAGTGTTTTGTGGGGACTTGATGCTCATAATATATGCTCCAAAATGGCATCTGTAAGTAGAGCAAGTAATTACAAGAAAGAAAAAACAAATTGATCCAGTAGAATAAGTTGAACATAGAAAGACAATTATAGTTAAGGTTCACTGAATTGCAGAGAAGAGCTTATCTAGATGTTGCTTTAATAGCTGGCCTTCATGCCCTGCTGCATGAAACCGCTACCGTTGCCCTTTAATTGAATATATAATATACAGCACAAGAACTTCACGAGAATAAGTATGCCTTGGTAGATTATGATGGATTAACATCATTAAGTGTGAAAGAAGAGAAAATCTTGGCTAGACTATAACAAAACTTGCAAATAGACACAACTAAAGATAATACACCCTGTAAGTGAAGCTGCTTCGGCTGAGACATTGGTTTTTCGATGTCTTCTTGATCAATACGTCTGATTTGTAGAAACATTATAACAAGAGAGAATCTATTAACACAAGCAACTTAATTTGCTCCTTGAATGCCTCCTTCATTGCTTCTCTCACGGATTTCGGATAAAGTCTCAATGCCACAATCCCTGAATCTAAAAATGTGCCTCCAGATCTTGTCTCAGAAGAATTTGAATGAATTTATTATTAGGTCACTCGTCACTCTTATGGACAACATGACACCGGGTGTGTAAATTAGCATTTGAATTGTCTGGAAGTTTGACTCTGGGTCAAATAGAGCTTCAGATCATAAAACAGGCTGGTTTTCTTAGCATGTGCTTGGATGTCTACCAGACAAAATTCCCACCATCAGAAGCAAGAGCTCTCAATAATCAAGGGACTCCAACACAAGGCCCCCAAAAATGAACTTGTATAAAAAGTTAGCATGAAAATCAGTATGTATGTGGATTTTTTATACAACAATCCATAATGTAGAAAAAAAACATGTGTTCTTCCTGGTTATGCAAAACCAATGGTGATTCATATCATATTTTTTGTACTAATTCGAAACTTCACACTAGTTTTTAGAAATCATCATTAGTTTGTAAGATTGTTTTTAAGTGTACATTGATTTAGCAAAATCATTGCTAGTTCATATCATGTTTAATTACATAAATTCTACAATCGTACAATAGTTTTTTGAAATCATCAGTAGCTTAAAAGATATGTTTTATGCATAAATTGATTTTGCAAAAGCAATAGTGGTTCATATTACACTTTTGTGTACTAATTCGAAATTTTATACTAGTTTATAGAAATCATTATCAGTTTGTAATATTATTTTTAAGTGTACATTGAATAAGCAAAATCATTGCTAGTTCATGTCATGTTTAATTACATGAATTTTACAATTGTATGATTAGAAGATGTGTTTTATGCATACATTGAAATTGCAAATCCAATAGTGGTGATTTGTAAAACTATTGTTACTTTGTACTATATTTAGTTATATGAATTTTAGATTTTACGATGGTCTTTGTAAATCATCACTAATTCATTGAATGGTTTTTTTATATACATTTTTAATATCTCAATTTCGGATGCCTTTACACGGTAGTTGTCGATATATATTGATTTTATATGTTTCTTGTCTAGAGCATAGAGGAACAAATCTAAAAAATATGTTGGTACCTTGGACACATGTATCTTGTGCAGCATTGGGCACCCCATCATGTAATTGTCGAATGCTTCGATCCAAACTTGCCCCATTGCGATGGGTCGTAACAAGCTAGACATCGTGCAACCGAACATGCCAAAAGGCAGGAAATGATAGTTTGACTGCATTTTTGCATTCAAAAGCTAGAGTTACCCTATGATACATGTTTGAGAAGTAGACGATCGATTAAATGCCCGGATTGCCAAGTACATGCTATCTTTATACTATAGCACTAGGCTGGGGGTGCATTGAACGAAAGGTCAACTAATTGCTGTAGCAAATTGAGTTTGGCCCTGTTGATCATAACAGATGGTCCCTAAAGTAAATTAAATGCTTTGGACTAGGCTGGGAGTGCATTGAGTGAAAGGTTGACTAGTTGCTGTAGCAAATCAAGTTTGGCCGTGTTGGTCATAAAAGATGGTCCCTAAAGTCAATTAAATGCTTATGCGCAAGCTCAAAACCGCATTCCAAGCTCGCTAAGGTGGTCGAACTGGGGGAACATGCCATTTCTATGTCGTGTCCCTATATCGGGAAAGAGGAAAATTTGGGGATGCACATCCGTGCAGTGAATGTTCGTTTTTTGTTTTCGAAGGTGTTTCTTGGGACATGTGCTACCATTTCAATGGTGGAATTAACAGATAGAGCTATTTCCCCGTCGTGTCCCTATGTCGAAAAGGAGAAAGTTTGGGGATTGGCATGTCCGTGCAGTGGATGTCTATTTTTTCTTTTCAGGGTCATTTAATGGGATCTGAGCTACCAATGCAATGGTGGAATTAAGAGATGAGGTTATTTTGATACCCCGATACTTAAGCCCTACTAAATCTGTAGGGTTTAGGTTTTGGCAGCCTTCCCTGCATTTGAAGTGGTTGAGAGCTTGAGTGCAGGGTTCTCTCGAGGATGTGAGGAGAGACACCAAGAGAGAGAACAAAAAAACCCTTCCTAGGCACCGGTTTCAAACATGCGTCGTTGCGATGGCTCATAAAGCTAACATTGTGCAATCGGGCATGTCAGAAGGCATGAAATGACAGTTCGACTGCGCGGTTGCATCAAAAAGACTAGAGTTACCATAGGATACATGTTTGAGAAGTAGATGATTGACGTTGTATTATGGCCAACAAAAGCATTCCCTTGCAGATGCCAAGCTTGCTATAATATTCTAGCGGTACTTATTGCTTGTTCGGACCCCCCCTCCCCTCCCCTCAAATTTGTTCTTGCAAAGTCATAGAAGATCCTAGTAAGATCAGTTGCAATTTGAAAAATGGAAAAGTGTGATGCGGACATTAAATTCGTTGCCACATAGTCCGCATACCATTGGCTATAGAATTGGTGCTCATGTGTCTTGAAAAAACCAAGGTGTTTGAATAGATCTTTTAGACACCTTCCAAATTTCATTTTATGTGTCATTAAAAATTTGCATAAAGGAATAATGTGTATTTAATCCGTATGGGCTTTTCAACATTGGAATAATACTGGACAGTGATTGGTCAAATGGTTCGATGAAAATGGCAAGACCCTTACTAATACTAACCACATAAGATTTTAAGCAATAACAAAGACTAGAGGGGGACATATTGGATGTTATAGAAGTTTGCAGAGATGGAAGGGGCCATTTTCAAAATCATATCAATCACGCGGGCCAGTCCTGTCCATGGATTTATGCGTGAGCTTGAGTATTTACAGGCCCTGCATTTAAAAAAGGTTTGTAGCATTTCTCTACATTCAATTTTAATCTTCTTTATTTGATTTTATTTTTCACATTACCTGGAGATGGGCATCTTCTGAGGACAAAGAATGTTTATTTATTGCATATGTGCAAACTGCTTCATTATATTTCAAAGGAGGCTTAAGCTTAGTCGTAACTGCGTTAGCAGGTGAAGAATGGACAAATGTCGTTCGGTATACTATTTATTATGCTGAAAATTCATTGAGTTTTAGGCCAAGATTGAAGTTTTCGGTGAGGAATTTTTAGTTATAAACCAGGCTATCTATCATTTTCTAAGGCAATTAAGATATTATATGTTCACAAATGAGTCATCCTGGTTGTTTAGAGTTTGAAAAATATAAAATACAAGCCTTTAAATTTTTAAAGCCATTGGAGAAATCGAGTTTTGACCTCTAAAAATAATTTTCATATTCACTTAGAAAAATTGATTTAGGGCATGTAAACCCTAAGATTGATGAACAAAATGCTCTGGCGCCAACGTGTCTGGGCGGATACTTTTGGGAGGCCAGATCTAGCACTCAATGTCTGGATTTGCACCTGATTCCATACAATCTGGTAGCCCAGATATAGATAAAATGATTTTTGAATTTGCTGGTTGCAGCCGAATATGGGTAGTTCCGGATTTGCGCTTGACTGCATAAGGTCTAGTAAAATAGAAAATCGATGAAGCTGGCCGCATATTCTGGCACGAAATGGTTTTAACAGGTATGGCATGGCCTATGCTGCCAGATCTGGTAAAGCTTCGATCTGCTTCTGGATATACAGAGGAAATGATATAGATCTTGACAAAGTCGGCTACAAGAAAGGAACTTTTCTAGTGCGTCTTTATGCTAGCCGTTTTTCCAGTTCAAATGCTTTAGGGCAGCTCTTGGATCTTCACGTGATCAGGACAGAAATAAATGGTGCCGGATCTACTTGTTGCAGCCGGATCTGCTTGTTTTTACCCTAAAGTACTGTTGCAGGCAGATGCCATTCTATATCATGGTTCTATTCCATGTTTTTCAAAATCAGAGAGGGTAGTTATGCCCCATGCTGGTGATTTTGCCCTGCTTAACAGGATCTCTTACTCTTACTCAGGTAATGCATTTATACGTTATATGAAAAGCTTTTTCATTTTTAAGATTTCAAATATTGTTGTGGCTCTGGCATTGAATGCCGATGTGCCAATTTGTGAGCTCTAATGTGGTTATTGCTGCTAATACTTGATGCTTGTGATTGTTACAAGTTTGCAAGACACCGGACAGCTAAGATCTGGCGAAATAATTTTGTACAAAGTGGTGTGAACCTGAAGGACAAATATCAGGTTAGAAATATCCACTTTATGCTGTTTAATGTTTCCTGTAAGCAAACGGTTCCTATTTGCCTATTTGTCTTTTATTTTCCAAGAATATTGCTGGGCCCACTTGTTGTATCAAGTTTTTTGGAATATAATAGCTGACCATGCATTTTTACCAATGGGCAGGCCATTGAGGGAAGAACAGTGAAAGTGGATGAAGTCAAGAATAAGACTTCAAGACTACCAGGACGTGACTTCCATGGTAGAGAGAAAACAGGGACAGAGACAAGAAGATGAATTGAAATAGAGACGGGAATGTGTAAGTATCATTTATGTAGTCTGTTATCCTTGTCAGTTAAAGTCTATGTTCACTCTCTATATTTTTCCATGTAGGAGAGGGGTTCCATATTGTTTTACATCCTCCCAAGAATCATGGGGTTTGGTGTCAATTTGTGGAAACTTAAAGCCAATCCAATTTTTGAAAGAGTAGCTGTTGAAGCAAAAAGACAACAAAAAAGGGTCATATTGGGCCACACCATTTGCTTCTGCATGTAACTGAATACATGGTAGACAGGGAAAATTTTAAGGAGCCTATAATTTTGTATAAGTATAATGAATTGGCCATTTCTTGTGAAATATGCTCCCAAAAGTGTAGCATGAACTGGCCATTTTTCCTATTTTTTTTTAACGTGGCTGCAACCCAATTGGCGATTTTTGAACCAAATATCTAATGATGTGTAGCTCAAATGGCGATTTTTAGCTAGGTTCTTATTAAATATAGAGTTAGTTTCCCAAACATAAAAAAGTCGCTACCCTATATAAATGTGTTTAAATTACATGTTGTATGATTTTAAATTCATACCCCATGTATTTCAATAATGCACAGATTGCTGGTAGGGAGAATCAAAAATCGGATGTTGGAATCTTCGTAAAGAGGATTGAAAAGTGCCTCGACATTTGATTTTCCAAAAGAGCGGGATTATTCTTAGTTGGTAGATATATATAGGGATAAAAATTTCTAATAATGTGACGAATTTGTGAGGGAGCCTCTTTATGAGTTAAGATTTGACGAACTTAAGGCATTAGAGGATTTGGCCAAGTGGCCTAAATGGCCATTCCATAAGCATATCTAGTTATCACTTGGGACTAAATTGGCCCCAAAGTCGATACCACTCCAATTAGGAAACATCTAATTGGCCATTCTAATGTCGTAATAGGCAATAAAGTGCCACGAAATGGCGAATCTACAGGTAGTCCGTAGGTAAGGCATCCTACTCAAGCCGGCCGTCGCATTTTGCCTGAACTTGTAATTTGTGGCCAAATGGCCCGCCGGGGCCACTAAAATTTTCGCTGATGGTAGAGCCTTGTGCTTTTAGACTAGTTAAAGAAACTTTACTTTATTAGAACAAGTTAAGATCAGACAGTTATAATTCCAGTGAGGTGCTGAAGATTGGTGTTTGAAGATCAGGGATACAGTCAAGGGAAATTTAGCAGTTGATAAGTTGAGAGTACTAGACGAATATGTTCTTCGCTCCTCTAATCTATTTTTCGATGCACTGATTTTTTTTTGGTTGACATTGTTTATGCAGATCCAGCAAGCCTCTTTGGTGCAAAGGCTGCTCCATTAGATGGAATTTCAGCAAATGTCAGTATGGGAGAATCTTTAAGTTGAAAGAGTTGTTTATCTCTGTCCTTCAAAACTGTACCCACAATTTTCTGCTAAATAAAAACAATGATACATATCAAAGTAAGACTGTTTTATGATTGAATTTAGCAAATTAATAATCATTACTTAACATCATCCTTTGTAATCAAACATGTTTTAAAGCATTTAAGTTTATTGTGTTCATATATTAAGGTCAAATATCATGCACCAAATATGCCAAATCTCAAACTGGAAGCACTATTAAATGAAATTGGGTATATGGACACCGTTGTAACAGTTGCTAATCTTTGTTACGGCCGGCTCTCACATATATTCCTAAATGCAATCTTTGGTAGCCCGAGAAAAGGAATATATAATCAAATCTGAGTTATCATTAGAAAGTTCATTTGGGGGTATGGCTAGCGCCGACCTAAATAGCGTGCAACCCTCCTTGCAATTCTAGGCTATCCACGTGGAGCCTCCACCTCACCAAATACTAACGTGGCATTGACTACCACCATTAGATCTCTATTTTATAAGATCTAGGGCTATGAAAATTAGAAAAAGGCAAAAAAAATACACGGAGATGTGAATGGGTTTAGCGACTTCCTGCTTCGCTTCCTTTACCAGAAAGAAATCCTGGCTTTCATGAAATATGAAATATGTTTCCAACGTTTGCTCCCTCTTCTCATCGAATGAAAGCGCTGCATGTGTATTGTTGTTGCATGTGGGGAGGTCTGCATGCCCCCCTCCCTGTTTAAAAGCTCGATTCTTCCACTTTTTGAAGCTCCAGCTATGGCGTTTGTACGAGGATATTTGCGGCTATGGCAGATAAGGTCATTTGTGGCTTAGCTTTATTTATCCGACACTCTTTTTAAGGCCCTATACTGATATTTTCTCTTGCAGGATCAGAAATTTGCCATCCGTGATTTGTTCTGGAGGATATCATATTTTCCTGATTCGCATTGTACAATGACGTTTCCCAGCATTATCAGTAAGGTAGACTCATTTTTTATCATTCAAAGGCAGTTTATTTCTTCAGGATAATCCGTATTCCCTATTTTAAGCAGCATCTTGCTTCAATCCTTCGCCAGCATACGATTTACACTTGAAGTAGGATTTAGGGTTCGAGAAAGTAAAGCTTCAGAAGCAGAACATAAGCTGGTGATGGCATATAAGAAACATATGCTTTGTTTCATTTGACTTTCCCACCCTTGAAATAATTTCCAGTCTAACAATATCGCACACAATATGTTCTAGGTATTCCAATGGAATCTTTAAAGTAAGGCTCCCTTCAAAATACATCCAATGCCAAAATGTGGTGGGAAATCTTAAATCTTCGTCATTGATTCCTAACTATTGTAGCTGAAAGGAATCACATTATCACCCAAATTTTAGTTTTCTTAGTGGAATTAACCATTTGGAATACGTGGGACTTGGAAAAGCTTGTAGAAAGAAGGAATCAATTCCAAATTCTGCTCCTCATGAGATACTAAGCTAAGACAAGAGAGGACAACATTATAGTTAGTGCAGCCTGTGGACTACTCTATTTGTGCACATCTGACATTTCAGAGTGGGATGCACAGTTGTATGAACTTGATTCCATTTTAGACCAATCATCACTTACTTGTTTGCTCCAACTTCTTGCTTTTGTTCTCGATGACAGTGCAGCCTGCTATATTTGCAGGTCTTGACTGAGTACGTTGTGCGAGACTTAAAAATGCAAATCCAGTATTGCGATTTGACGGCAACACATTTGACATCATTACCAATGCAGTAACTACTGGTCTCTCATGGTCATGCTTAGAAGAACTGCATTATTTTTATTTATGCATTTAATTCAACTGCCATTATTGTTGTCCTTGTTGTCCGGTATTATGGTGCTGCTTGGAACTCATAGTATCACGGTGTCTCTGACCTCTTCTTGTAGTCTAAAAATAGCCATATTCTATGCCCCGGTGTAGGTTTTATACCTTTATCGGGGGTTGAAAAATTGCCACAATTCATCATAGTGCAAAAAGAAGGAAGAAATGATGATATAGATAAATCAAGAGCTCAACTGACAACTTCAAGCCTGCGAATCCAAAATCTGTTTAGCCATCGCAGTTGAAGAGATAAAGAGATTGTAAGATCTTTATTCTTGTCAACATCAGTAATGCATATATGGGGGATCGATTGGTGCATATAAAATTTCATACAAATCTTTGTCATCTGTTTGCCTGAGACCATCTTATGCCTTTGAGCTTGCTTACTTAGGCATGCTAAACTTTAGAGTTCTTGCGGTGGCATTCTATAGATCTATTACCGCCATATTTTAGCATTTGGTTTTAGGCCATATTTTCGCTTTTGATTAAAGAAATCTATTCTTTTACATTTTCTCTTATGTGTTTGAGGTAAACTTACTTAGGCATGCTAAACTTTAGAGTTCTTGCGGGTAGTATTTCACAGATCTATTCTGTTGGTTGAAAGCTTCAAGCAGCGGAAATAATTAACAGAACCCTGAATATTGTTATGTTGCTCCTTCCATGCCATATTGCATTGAAAAACATTATATTAGTTTGCGATGGGTGTAGAGCTACTACTTACTTGAGCATTCTGGGTATGTATCTATTCTTTTACATTTTCTCTTATGCCTTTGAGCTCGCTTACTTCCGGCATGCTAAACTGTAGAGTTCTTGCAGGTAGCATTCTAGAGATCTATAACCCTTTGTTGGAACTACATCTGTAGCTAGACCGGGATGTTGGTGAAGCTAAAGCATTGCATGTTGATGTTAAGGGAACACTTAGGCCAAAAAGTGCGCTTCAAGTAGCCGAAAGGTGCAACATTCCTCATTCTAGATAAATTTTGTTATTATTCCTTAGGAATAAGTATATCTGAAGTATATGTTCAGTTTTACAATATGGACTAAATGGTGAAATATCCAGAGACTTTAGGTGAAATGCAATGTCATATCATTATGGAAACACATTCGGAGCTTGTGATTTGCATTGAAAAACATTATATTAGTCCATTTGTGATATATATATATATTTCTGGTAGAAAACTGTCCGCTTACTAACAGAAAGTATTACTTGTTCGACTGCATAGATGATGGTACATGTTCTCTTTTCGCATCATCACCCGAAAACCCAATGGCCCTCAATGTATCGGTGTTTGTAAGAGAGTGGCCACTCTACAAGCGACTCCATACATACGCACGGACATGAGACTGTTGTTGGGCAAATGGCCCGATAATGCATCAACATTGTAAATGTGATGATGAAAAGGTTCTAAATAATGGGTGTTATAAAATATACAAGCGTACATTATACTTTTATTGATTACTAGTTAAAGGAATACGAAATGTTTACGCCTTAAAAAAAAAAAGAAATACCTACTGAAAAATACTTCTTCATGAAGTATTTTACAACAATTAACAATCACATGCCTAACAAAAATTGATCATTCTAACCTTGATTACGAACATGGAACATGTCTCGATGTTCTTGGGTGCACATTACCTTTGGACTGTTATAAGTTACGAGCCCAAGTTCTTGTTAGGTGGCTTGGCTTGTAAATTCTTTGTTGTGGACTAAATATTCTAAATGTTGCAGACTAAATATTCTAAATGGTGTCTTCTATTAGAAGTTGTGTCTAGGGATCTTCTGTGACCCAGATAATGAACTGGAAGGCTATCTTCTAAACATCAAGATATGCCATTTTTTTGCTAGTTGGGTTGGTTCTTTCATACATTTTGGCTTTGCTACCTTGTAATGCTTTTAGACCTATCATGGTCTGTCAAGTGCTCAATATCCAGAGACTTTAGGTGAAATGTCATATCATTATGGAAATACATTCGGAGCTTTTAAGATGGCTGTTGATTACCTGTGTTTTCCTTTATTCTAAATGCTAGTTCTCAGTGCACTACTTTCTTTAAATTGTTGCTAAATACCAAGCTCTATAAGAAAATGTCGAGATATATGATATCGAGATCACCATCTTCTTTGCAAGCCGGACAGCGACACTTTCGACGGAGGTCGCGACTATGTCTTTGAATCAGCACTTCATCAGCACCTACACCAGCCCACCCACTTGCCTTAATTAGGTACGGCACCGACTTGCCTTAATTAGTTACGGCATAATTATGTGTGGTTGGTAACGGGAGCAGTTATTATCTACTGCCCCTTTTTATATCTTGTATTCATACTTACGATTCAATACAATTCCAATTTGCCTTTGTTTTGGGAGCTTGCGCTCTCGGATATTGGTGTGCATCCCCTTCTCTCCCTTTCTTGGTGCAACCTTGACATGGTATCGGGCACTAGGGTGTCTGAGATTGATTCAAGATCAACACGGCAATGGAGAAGGATGCAAGCTACAACTGATTACCTTCCACGGCGGTCGTGTGATTCAAATCTTCGATGTACGGGTTTTCAGCAATGGAAAGAAGAATGACTCTCATTCTTAAGGCTGAAGGAGTCACGGGGAATTGTTAGTGGCCAAGAACCGGCACCGAGCTTGCGGTGAGATGGCAAGAATAAATCTGTTCTTGATGCTTGGCGGTAGGGATGACAAGGCTATGGCTACGATTGGGCTTTTACGTTTCTTTGAATCTCTTCTTGATGAGGTTGAAGGAGAACAACCATGATTTATGGAATGCTCTCATCCAAGAGCATGAAAAGAAGACCCATACACAAATTGGGCATTTGTATCTTTGAAGTGGTGAATATCTTGTTGGGAAGAGACCGAGAGTCTTGATAAATTAGCGGTGCATGAAGAACACCTTTCGTTGATTGAAGCCTCTGGAGAAGAGAATAAGATCTCTCCTTCATTGCAATTATTCTTCTTTCTTAGATCCTTACCCAATTCTTTCCATGCTTTGCGCAACAATCTCATACAAATTGCCGACATGGACCTCAATCGTGCAATTACTTTTCGTCAAGGAGGAGATCATGATGAGGAAGGATCTTTGGGATTATCAAAGGCGAGCACAATGCTTTCTTTGCAGGTCATTCAGAGCCTAAATCCTATGCAAAAAGGAAATGAGAAAGCTAAGAAAAAGAAGAATAACAAAGCGGCAATGCCTTCAAGGGTCTTGACAGCAAAAGGCCACTGACATCAAGCGGCAGGTTTGTGACTATTGCAAGAAAGGCAATCATCTTGCGGCGAGAGTGTAGGAAGAAGATGAAGGATCTTGAGCACAAACCGAAAGCTTTGGAGACAAACAAAGCTTCAGCCAATGTGGCCCAAATTGTTGAAGAAGTAAGCGTAGCCAATGTGGTTCCTTGCAGCCCGGATTATGTCTATCTTTGTAAACAAGTGGCAGCCCTCGCTCTATCAAATTCATCATGGATTACGGTGCTACAGCTCATATTAGTTGGCACAAAGATTGGTTTGAAAGTTTCAGACCTACCTCTTCCAATCACATTGTTCAAATCGGCGACAATAGTGAGCATCAAATCATGGAATGGGTGACATTCAAGTACCCACAAGTCTTGGTAATTTCACTCTAAAGGGGTAATGTATGCTCCTACTTTGCGTAAAGATCTGATTTACTGTTGCCCGTCTTAGCGATATGGGCACAAGAGTTATCTTTGATAGTGGCGATTTGCATTGTTCATGACAAAGTTACGAGGAAAGAGCCTTGCTCGTGCTATTAAATGCGGGTAATCTCTACCATTTGGGCCAAGAATATGCTGATCAAGTTGTTCTTGTAGCTGCTTTGGTAATAATTTTTGTGATCGTGGCATAAGAGGCTTGGACACATCAGTCTTAAAGCAATCAATCAGCTGCCTCAACTTGTAGGCGGTTTTGATCTTCATCGACACCCTACTCTTGCAAGTTGTGAGGCTTGTGCATTGGGCAAAAGCGACCTTGAGATCTTTTACTCTTATTGGATCTCGTGCTACTCTTGCTCTTCTTGAATTAGTACACACGGATCTTTGTGGTCCAACTCATGTTCCTTCTCTTCGGGTGCCTATTATTTTCGACATTCATTGATGATTTGAGCGGGGAAAACATGGGTCTATTTCTTGAAGCGGAAATCTGATGCATTTGCCCATTTCAAGAATGAAAGCGCTTGTTGAGAATCAAGTAGCCCATAAGATTAAAAGCTCAGATCCGATAATGGTGGAGAATTTACCGGTCAAGCATTCAATCATTTTGTGTCGATCATGGTATTGGCGCCAACTTACCAGAGCCTCATACTCCACAACATAATGGCGTTCTTTGAGCGGAAGAATCGCGGCATTGTTGACATGGCACGTTGTTTGCTTTCGCTCAATCCTCGGCACCCATTCAATTTTGGGCTGAAGCGGTAAGGTACTCGGTTTACCTACTCAATAGATTGCCTTTATTCTTTGTGAAAAATCAGACTCTGAACAAGCTTTCAGCGGCATAAAGCCAAATTTGTCTCCCTTAGCGTGTCTTTGGATGTCTTTGCCTTTATGCTTATTCCCAAAGCAAATCGCAAGAAACTTGAGCATACTAGCAAAGAAAATGATCTTTGTGGGTTTCTCGACCCGGTGCAAGCATGGTTATAGGTTGATTGATCCGGATACCAAGAAGCTTTGTGTTAGTCGCGATGTTATTTTTCATGAAGATGTTTTGGCATTTCAGCAAGGTTCAAAAACTCCTAATGTGGAATTTCTTGATATCTCTGCATGGATAGCGGATGGCGCCATAGCTTCTAATCCATCGGACTTAGTTTACGATATTCCGGCCTGCGGCGGTTCCGGCACTGCGGCGGTTCCAAAGACTGCGGCGGTCCGGCACTGCGGTGCTTACGGCACCCTGTTTCACGATCACGGCGTAGATCTTGACACATCCGATCAAGGAGGAGATCTTAACCCATCGATCCGGGGAGGTGATTTTGATCATCTTGATCAAGGAGGAGTTGAAGAAGAAGAACTTGGTGAGGAAAAAGGAAGCGTTTTCCTCCTCAAAGATTTGCTTTCTCTGCTGAAATTATGCCCGGCATTATGGAGTTTTGTGGTCTTTGCTATTATCGGTGAACCCACCGGCTATCGTGAAGCTATTTCATGTCTTCTTTGCACCTCATTGGCAGAGGCAATGGACCCGAAATGGACTCTATTGTTCAAAATGGCACTTGGGATTTGGTTCCTCTTCCTCATGATAGGAAGGTCGTTGGTAACAAATGGGTCTACAAATGCAAGCTCCATCGATGGCACCATCGGCGGCTACAAAGCACGCTTGGTTGCACGGGGTTTCACCCGACAATATGGCATTGATTACTTGGAAACATTTTCTCCGGTGGTCAAAATGATGAGCATTAGCATTCTTCTTGCATTTCTTGCTCATTATAATCTTGAGGTTCATCAAGCGGATGTCAAAGCGGCATTTCTTAATGGCAAGCTTGATGAAGAAATCTATATGAAGCAACCTCGAGGGGTTATGTCAAAGCTGTCTTTGAGCATTTAGTATGCAAATTGGCGAAGGCACTTTATGGGTTAAAGCAAGCATCGTGCTTGGTACAAGACCATAGATTCTTTCTTCAAAGACCAAGGATTCCAGCCTATTGAGGCTGATTCTAATGTCTACATCCATCGTCAAGGCAAGTTCTTACTCATCATTGCTTTTGTCGTAGATGATTCCTTGCTCATAGGCAACAATAATGAGCACATTGCGAATTCAAGACAAGGCTTGCTGCTAAGTTTCCAATGGTGGACTTGGGTGAAGCTTCGCTATTGTTTGGGTTTGCAAATTGCAAGAGAGGGGAAAATGGGATTCTTCATATCTCTCAAAAAAGTATATTGAAGAAATGCTTGGCGCTTTGGCATGGCTGATTGCAATCCATCTAAAGTTCCTATGACTCGGTACTCTTCTCACTAAGAAAGATTGTCCACAATCGATCTTGAAAACGTCTTTCTATGGCAAAAGTTCCATTTCGGCAATTGATTGGCGACCTCATGTATTGCATGGTTTGCACCGGACCCGATATTGCATTTCTTTGTTATAGCTCTCGACCAATTTTCAGCGAGATCCGGTCATAAGCATTGGGAAATGGCCAAGCACATTCTCAGCTACTTAAAAGTGCTGGCGATTATGGTCTTACATATCGCGGCAATAGTGATGCTTTCTCATTCTTGACATATAGTGATTCCTCACTTAGCGATGTGATAGACAACTCCAGGTCCACATCCGGCATTTGTTTTCTGCTTGCCAATGCTGCCATTGCTTGGATCAGCAAGAAACAAGGGCATGTATCTCTTTCATCCACTGAAGCGGTATGTTGCGGCATCTCTGAGCTTCGTGAGATCATTAGTTTCAAGGACTTTCTTGCCGGCATTGGGCAACGCACTCCTGGACCAGCAAGGATGCTCATGGATAACAAAGGTGGCATTGATTGGTGCTCCTCTGAAGTTCGGCATCCAAAATCTAAGCATGTTCCCAAGCATTATCATTTTGTAAGGGACCTTGTGGGCGATAAGCGGGTTCAGATTGAGCATGTTCCTACGGGACAATCTTTGCGGATCTCTTAAATAAGCCTTTGGCTCGTGAGCTCTTTGGCGACATCGACTTGGTATTGGTCTTGATAGATTCCGGATCTCATCTCCGGAGGAGGAGGTTGAGCATGGAGATGGTGACCTCTCATCAAGGAGGAGTGTCGAGATATATGATATCGAGATCACCATCTTCTTTGCTTAGCAACAGCGGCGGACTTTCGGCCTGAGAGGTCTTGCGACTATGTCTTGAATCGACACTTCATCGGCACCTACACCCAGCCCACCCACTTGCCTTAATTAGGTGGAGTGCGGCACCGACTTGCCTTAATTAGTTACGGCATAATTATGTGTGGTTGGTAACGGGAGCAGTTATTATCTACTGCCCCTTTTTATATCTTGTATTCATACTTACGATTCAATACAATTCCAATTTGCCTTTGTTTTGGGAGCTTGCGCTCTCGGATATTGGTGTGCATCCCCTTCTCTCCCTTTCTTGGTGCAACCTTGACAGAAAAAACTAAGAAATATGGGTACCTTAAATGGAGGGGCATCATCTAAACTATCTAAACAACATATGCTATTTCAACCATGAACAATAAATTTCAATATAATTTTTCCCTAATTATGCTTTCAAATGGTTTGAAAAAACGTAAAAGACAATTCAATTATCTTTTCCTATCCAATTACCTTGCCCTAATTTTCATGCGCCTATATTTTCTATGGCCTCTGGCGTGCCTTTTTGCTAGTTTTTTTTTTTAGCACACCAGCCCTACCGGGCCTACAGCCTTTCCTCAAATTCTAGCCTATCCACCTCATCAAAATCTGATGTGCCTTATTTTGGACCGTCAGATCTTTCCTTTCACAAATCTAAGGCCAGCGAAATTAGAAAAGACCCCAAAAAATAGGAACGGAGATGGGAGGAGGCGCATCTCCATTCTGGAATTTTCCCTGCCCACCCAACCGTTAAAGTTCGTCTTCCCTTTCCCCTTTACTCTGGGAAGAAACCAATTTATATTTCCGTGATTTCGTTTAACTCTAGGAAGAAACCAATTTATATTTCATTTTTCCTCCTTTCCCTTTGCCGTGTTGGGTTCCGGGCTGCTGAGCCGAGACCGAATACATGACTGTAGGCATTAGCACCTATCGGGCTAACATGCACATGGCTACTATTGCGACCTACTCTGTGTTGCCACCATGCCTAGAACTGCTACTCTAAATTATTTTAGCTTTTTGCATCTTATTCTCAGGTAAGACTCTTGAACTTTCTGCTTGCTTCTATGGTTGTTTAATGCATTAGCTTAGTAGCAATTCTCAGGTCAGCTGGAATCAGGTTTCTGCACTTATAATAATTTCCAGAAGACTCATTTGCTAGCTTTTTCTATTTTTATTTCGAAACTAAGACATGTACAATCGTATTTATGTTCTATTCCAGCACTAGGTGCATTTGCTTAAGGAGCTTAGGTATTCTGCCGCATGGATATCCAGTTCTAGAGCCTACAAAAATTGTCTATACTTGTCTTCAGCCAAAGATCTGCTTCTCCTTTCTAATCACAAATCATTCCCCATGCCATAGTCTACTTTATGCTAAAAATTTATCCTTGTTCCTAGGGAAACTAGAAATTGGCTAAAATCTAGGGAAACAGAGTAATAGGAAAGGCTTACAGCAAGATGCAGCGTAACATAGCATATCAGTTCATATATAAGTACCATATTTGGATGAAGAGCTACTTCTCACCATAGAAGAGCGGCCAAATTAAGTAGAGACGAGTAAAGACTACCATGACATAGCAGATCAGTTCATATAAAGGTGATATTTTGGATAAGAAACTAGCCCTTATCACTAAAAATTAACTATATTTGAAAGTCTCATTTGGTTCGTCTGTTTTCTAAGATAAACATGTACGCAGTTCTGATACCCTCAAGGTGGCATGCTTCAAATCATAGATCTGCTTGAAATGACCATTGTTCAAGATTTCTAACATAATTGTTTGATGGTATTTCATGCTTCCAGCTATATAAAACCACTTAATTGCATTTTAGTTTACAGACAAGAATATATGAAAATGTGGGGAAATTTACAGAAGATATATGTTTGTAATGATTTCACATTTGGTACCTTGAGAAAATAATGTTCCTTCCCATACCAGAAGAGATATAGGTCAATGATAAGGCCTTGATAGGTTCTGAATGGCACTGTTCATGCATTGCACATGTTATTATGTTAGTTCTTAGTGCTTTGTAGGTTTCGGCCTAAAGACGTGAGCCAGCTCGATTATCCATCTGATATGCCATAGCTTCACGCCGAGTGAAGCATGCTGAATGTTCTGATGGTCCAAGCGAACAACTTGATTGGGCTGCTAATGAGATGGTGTCTATATTGAGAGAAGAAATTCTTGCATCTCTTGAGGTTGAGCATTCGCAATGTAATCAGTGACATGACAACGGCCTTTAACAGCAGTGTATAGCCTACCATTCTACCATCTTGCCTAAATATACCTATGTGAATAGATAACACTCGTTTGCATGTTTCGCAGAGCACCTAGAAAACGTCTTCACCCAATTCCTATAGATTCAAGCAAGAAAGGTTACTTTTCAATGAAGCCTATTATGCATTTAATGTTGAAGAACGCATTTTCTAACCATAATTCTTTTGATCTGCTGGAATTTACGTCTTTGGTAGGAGTCTCACCTTTCAAGGGCCCATACGATAAAAACTGCTTCATTCCATATGCATTTGATACAAGCTCCACATCTCTGTCATTCCACACTGCAGTTCTGCATGGCATGTAACAGAAGCTTGAATGGTTCATAAGTGCAAACTTAGGATCTCTTATAACAGTGATAGGTTTTGCAATAGATTTTCGTATGACTTTTCCATGGCATCAATTCTCCTGCTATAACCCAAACAGAGATCCCAATAAAACTCTAGAGAAAATGTGTTCTTGATTAGGAAAGCAAGCAAGTTTTGGGTCCCTATTCTGCTTGGATTCTTTTGCCAATATTGATACATAAAGTAACGTGAAGTTCTACAAAGTTGATCTAGAGAGGAGACCTTGACATTTCTAAGGAGGTAATCTTCTTACCTTTCTTATTGCCTGTAACGTTTGCTGGAAAAGATTGCTTAGAGAAATGCCGTATTTCTGAAACTGGGTCTGCATGGCATGTAACAGAAGCTTGAATGCCTCATAAGTGCAAACTTAGGATCTCTTATATCAGTGATAGGTTTTGCAACAGATTTTTGCATGACTTTGCCATGGCATCAATTCTACTGCTATAACCCAAATAGAGATTCCAATCTTCTAAAACTCTAGAGAAAATATGTTCTTGATTAGGAAAGCAAGCAAGTTTCGGTGCTTGGCCTTCGAGTGTTAGCTAGTTCCATTCCATTTCTGTGATTCACAATAAAGTATATTAATATGTGTCATGGTGCGTATGTATGCCCTGATTTTTTCTTCTAATGAGCTGATGCAGCATTCCACTTTTAGTTGAAACATCCTGTAACAGAAATGGTGATAAATTGTGATCTTGTGGAATGGCAGATTCAAGTCGCAAATGTTGAAACATTGCCTGCCCAGCAAGAGGAGATAGCTTTACATGATAGAATTCTGTAAAAACTGAATTTAGCAGTAGTATCTTTCTTGTCAACTCGTTCTTTAGTCATTAGCATGCGCATTTTGTCATTTGATACAGGGCATGCTTTCGAAACTTGCATATATACTGAGATTGTCCAATGAGGTTTTCTTCCTTCAGCAAGATCATCCATTTACATGCCTCCCTTGCCTTCAAGTTTTCAAGAATTAACATTTTACAAAGCATTCACAATCTTTCTTCCAACAATGTATAGCTTGTCTTTGGAAGCAACACTGGTCATATTGGCGTAATCCTCACTACTGTGTGATATGTTCTTTACAACAGTATGTGCGTTGATATTTGGAACCATTTGTTGAACCACTTAAATTATGCACACTAACTCAGCCTGCTGGTTTGTACAGGTCCACGCAGCAGGATATATTTAATTTGATTGGCGCAATGTATTCAGAAGGGCTGCAGGAATGTACTCTGCACTGCCCTACGCATTTGCTCAGGCAAGTGCCATCTTTAGCTTTATCCATGGTGTGCATAGCAAAAAAAGACTAACAAAAGTTAAATCTCTACAGGTTATGATAGAACTTCCGCATATATTAATGCAGACACTGCTATATGGCATCATTGTATATTTCATGATGAATTTTGAATGGAATGTGGGAAAACTGGCGTGGTTTTTCCTCTTTACATATCTTTGTTTCCGCTACTTCACATTCTATGTAATGATGGTAGTTAAGTTACAGGTGATAAAAAAAGGGAGCAAATCCAATTCAAAGATTTTGTAATATACAATGTATACCAATCAATGATGTAAATATACTCCACAATCTATCACGTTTGTGAAGGATGTGTGACCTTTTTCCCACCACTTGTATTAATATTTGGAAGGATGTGTGACCTTCCCCCCTTAACAACCTAGCCCTCAAGTTCTATAGCTAAGATCAAATCTCAGCTGTTTGTTACCTATCACTAACACATTGAGGGCGCAGGCCATAAACACCTAGCTTGTTACGGAAGATGGCCATAAAATTCTTGGGCTATGTGTATTAAAGTAGACTGGGGTATTATGCTCTAGTATAACAATCTCAGGCCTCTGGTCCTCGATTTGTATTAGCTAGTCCTCAAAGGAAATTAAACATATATTACTCGATGAAGGATCCCAAGAATGATTTGGCCAGAAAAGTGGCATGACGTAAAGAAAAAATGCACTTCAATTCTTTCAATAAGTTTCGTATTTCAGCTCTCTTGGGTGACAATTCTTCCGATCTCTCGAGTTGTATACATTTTGAGCCAGTACCTTGTATCCAATCTTGGCCATAAAGGATGCAGTCAACTTTAGCCTCTAAGGATAATAGTGTTTGGCCCAAGGTCTCTCGAGTGATAGTTTCTGAGATCTCTTGGGTGATAGATTCAACTAGCTTATATACGGTTTCAACCTGATACCTTGTATCCAATCTTACCCTTAAAGCATGTAACCAACCTTAGCCTTTAAGGATTATAGTCTTTGGCCCAAACTTCTCTGACATATGCAAGAATAAAGAGGAAGCATAGGACCCAAATTTCAGTGTTTTTTGATCTGTCGTTTAGTTGTTGAATACTAACAACTTCGTCCACTACATTTGACTTACTTTATGTGTCCCAATCTAACCAGCATTGTTGAAGCCCATGCTATATACAAGATAAAAAAATGTGATGTTGCACTGTGGGAACAAACATATTATGTTCATGCTTGGCTCGTATTCAAGCCTAAAGAAACCTTGTAGGTGGAAGTCCACTTCTTGTATGCAACTGTGCATTTCTGTTCCTGTTATTCAAGCAGCTCACCACCACTCGATAAAATATAATCAAATAGAGGATCAATTCAACATAATAAAATAGTTAAAACAACATTTGTTCTGCTAGAGTTTTGGCGTAGTGCCAAGAACTATAGTTGTATTCCATAGCTTTATAGTAGATAACCATATATAGAGGAAGTTGCCAATGACTTTATTGACAAATATATGAATAACCATATGAATAACCATAAACCTAACAAATTTTACCTTGCCAAAGCCTTCTGGTGTGCCTTTTGCTATTTTTTTTTTTTTTGTAGAAACGGCAGAGGAGTTATATTACATGTAATACATAGTAATACAAAATGCACAGAGTAGAACTCTGTTATAAGGCCTTAACCAGGCCTATCACTCCAAAAGGAGGAAAAATCAGTTAAAGCAAAACACTGTTTTAAGGATTAAACCCAGAATATCGATAATTTAAAGTTCAAGTTTACTGCATAATACTGTAAATATAAGATAGTCAGGTTTTGTTGAGGCCTCAATCATCCCGAACTCCATCGAGAGTTATCACTGCAAAGGCATGGGTTGTGTTCTCGAAGAGCAGAGTGTCAAGTTTCCTGTTTAAAAAGCCGTAGGAGTCGAATATAGAGTATCCGTGATTCTCTTGCATCAACACAAATTTTAAGCTTGTCTTCAAAGTACGGACCGAGATCTGTTTTAAATTGCCAGATATCCTCATCTCTCAGGATCTTCTCCAATGTTTTGACCATGATGGTTTCCGTCTTTACCCAGAGCAAGGCTTCCAGAACTTCTTGATGAGTCATTGGCCGTGTATCTTCTGGTACCTCTCTCATATGACCTCCTTCATGGTGTTTGTTGACCGTGTACTCTGCCATCACCAAAGACAAAGATTATTAAAATAAGAAGAGAAAAATGCATAGAACCCTTGAAAGGATCCCAACCCATCCCAATTTCTGTCATAGTTTGTTCCCCTGTTCAATCTATGAGCCATGGCTGCCTCCGCCAGCTCTAATTGGATTGTAGTCTTGAGGACATTCAAATCCGGGTTGTTCTGGTTTATAGCAACACCATTTCTATGCTTCCATATGGTCCAAAGAGCAAGGGTTCTAATGGTGTCCATGAATGGAGAGCTATTTGCTAAAAAGTCATATAACTGCTGTTCTGAGGTAGGGGGAGGACCTATGTATTGGCTTATCCAAGCCCAAAAAGGTGCCAGCCAAGGACATATGAAGATATGACAGGATGTTTCAGCTTGGCCACATCCTAAAGGACAACTATCAGAGATTTGAGCATTGTATTTTGCCCTGTAAACATTAGACTTTAGACTTTTATTGAGCACCAACCATCTGAAAAAGATAACCTTTTTTGCACACTGCAATTTCCATCCTTTCCTTATGACCCTGATGGCCTCCTTCTCTGTACAACCCCACTGATTTGAGACTTTGGTTCCATGTTCACACAACAGCAGAGCATATATTCTGGCCACACTGTAACCTTTGCCTTGTACAGTCCAATTCTGATCTCTAGCTAGGGATGTATTTCCCATCTGATGTCTAGTGAGGATCTTGTGAATGTTCCTATTCGAGGTGGAGTCTTGTACCACATTAGATATTTCCTGCCATGTTTTCCATTCTTCACCATTTAATATATTGCCAACAGTATCCAACCCACTGAGTTTCCATTCTTTGTATTTCCTTGGATGCTTTAAGGCTAGACATCCATCTTCCTCATCAACTAAGCCCTGATGCCAAAAGAAATTAAAGTCCCTAGAAACATCTTCAATTGGATGGGCCTTAAAACAAACAGAAACCTTATTCCAGGCTTGGATTATTCTTCTCATAATGACAGATGTACCTGGAGCAGGATTGAGTTGGTAAAACACTGAATCTGGGAGATGGTGAGGGGTAGATGGACTCCCTACCAAAGAAGTTTTCTGAATCCAGAATTTGGTAATTTGAAGGGCAGGAGACCTTGATGTTGACATCAAAGATCTCCATACTAGTTTTGCTGCCAAAACCTGGGCCTGTAAAAACAGATCCTTACATCCTAGACCTCCTCTTTTCCTGGGGAGAGTGAGATACTTCCACCCTACCATGTGTGCCCCTTGCCAAATGAATTCTTTCATGATGACCTCTAACTCCTGGTATGTTTTCTTATCTGCAATTATGGCTGAAGAAAAATAAACATGAGAACTGGCTATTACTCCATTAATTATTTGCACCCTTCCAGCCAGAGATAGAGACTTGGGATACATTTGGAGTTTCTTTTTAATTTTGGTGACAATTGGTTCCCATAAGCCATGCATACTCATGTTAAGAGCAAGAGGTAGGCCCAACAGTTTTGTAGCAGTATGGAGGCCACATACTTTGATTCCATGAACTCTGTCCTCTGAGCTGTCCAGAATGATTGCACACTTTTCTTTATTTAAAACCACCCCAGATGCTTTTCCAAAGAGATCCATTGCCTCCAAGAAGTTTTTGATACTGTCTCCCTGCTCTCTTAAGAACACAAACGTGTCATCAGCATATTGCATAACTGACAGGGTGTCAGTTGATCCAGGGAGCTTGAGACTACAGATTCTGTCTGTTTGTTGCAACTTCATGATGATCCTTGTAACCATTTCAGCCACAATAAGGAACAGATAGGGAGCCAGAGGACATCCCTGTCTGACCCCTCCTTTACATTCAAAGAAGGAGGATGGGGTACCATTAACCATGACTGCAGAGCACCCTGTAGCATTGAAACCAGCAATTTTTGCAATCACTTGTTCTGAAAACCCTAACTGGTCCATGGCTCTGTATAAAAAGTTCCAATTGATGGTATCATAGGCTCTCCTGAAGTCCAGTTTGAGCAGTACACATCCTTGGTTGGTAACCCCATTCCAGTGTAAACCCTCATATGCCCCAATGAAGTTATCCAATATGCTTCTGCCTGGGAGAAAGCCTGACTGAACTGGGTTAATTTTTTCTTGCAGGATTTTCTTGATTCTATTGGCAAAAATTTTTGCCAGTATCTTGTATGATACATTTGTGAGGGATATTGGCCTCCAATCCGAAAATGTAGAGGGCTTATCCACTTTTGGCACCAGTGCAATTAAACCTGCATTTATTGCTGGGTGTAAATTCCCCGCCTGCTTGGATAAATGTAGTAATGTCTTTATCCATAATGCTCCAAAAATGTTCATAAAATTCTGGTGGCAATCCATCAGGACCCGGGCGAAATGTCACTAACGTGGCAAGTGGGGTCTAGGCACTAGAAGAAAAAAAATTAATGGCACTAACACTTTTCCTAATTTGCACAGGGTCTAAGCATATGGTATAATTGGGCAAGGATTAGGCACAATGTGTCTTGGCATAAGGTGTCATGAGAAAATTCTGATAGTAGATCATCTCAAGTTATTCAAGGTTGATCGTTTATGAAACTTCAAACCTAGTTCAAGATTGATGAAAAGATTGATGAACTATGTAAATATGGAACCACGTAAATAAGGTTTTACATGTAGATAAATATCAATGGTTAAATATAGGGTTGGAAAGACGAGATGTGGTCGAATAATAATTAACCACCTCCGGCTCCAAATATGGAAAATTTACATCGAGAAATGGTGGAAATTGATGACATAGAAACGATGTACATAGATGAAATTATAAAGCGAATTGAATATGGGATAATCGGCGGAGATCACCAGCCTAGTTGGTGGTTCCTGAGTGTGTGACTGTCAAACCCTATAGTGAATAATGTTTGAATCGAGGCCTAATACGATATGAATAGTGAATCGTAAATACTATTGACATTCAAACTTCAAATATCATAGTTGTTTGAAATATTTGATTCTAGGTTTCCGCTTGAGTAAATAGTTAAGATGAGTTCCTTAACAAAGTTTGAATCAATAATTTTTTAGACAAGAATGTCGTGAAAAGAAAGAAAAAGGAAAAAAAATAGAAGAGTGTAATAAGGGATGAAATAAAAAATAAGATTAAAATAACAGGTAAAGACATGGGCACTCAGAAAACAAACGAGAAATGATTTTAGGGCAAAAGGTCGAAGCCATGCGACGCATCCCGCGCCTGGAGGTCTGGCGAAGATCTGGGATAGTCTTTGGGCGCGGCATGAGTCGCTTCTGTTCTTCTTTTAGGTCGGAGTGGCAATTGTAAGAAGGATTTCTGTATATAGGAATGCTTGTTTTGCCCAGATTCCGGGCATGGAAAATGCCGACGCGCGGCAGCGCGGATCGGTCGCATCTTCATCAACATTATTTTTTTGGCTGTGTTCCTTCTCTGAAAACCTCGCTCAAGCACCTGTAACAAGATATTACTCAGCATCCATCATTACACGTGAATGCAACTTAGGTTGCATTCTGTGGGCAACAAGAAATCCGGAATCAGGGGTAAACGCTTCAGAATCAGAGGTAAAAATACCAGAATGAGGGGTAGAAGGGCTGAATGTCAGGTAAATGCTGTAGAATGAGATGTAAATCGAGAATGTAATGTAAATCCGCCGCCTCGCCGCCGGCTGCTGATCCGTCGTGTTTGCAAACCGCCGTTGAGCGGGATAGAGATTCGGCGCAGAAACTATGCCACGTGGCTATTTGTATGAGTGGCGAATAGGGCGTAATGCAACCTAAGTTGCATTTACGTGTAGGTAATGATGGATGCTGAGTAATATCTTGTTACTGTGTGCTTGGCGAGGTTTTGAGAGAAGGAACACAACCAAAAAATAATGTTGATGAAGATGCGACCGATCCCGCGCCTAGGAGCTCTGCAAAACATCTCGGTTGAGGCCGAGCGGCGGCATGAGTCGCCACGAGCATAACTTCGACTAGTGCCCTTTTTCTTTTCTAAGTTCTTACAGTTCTAAGTTCTTACAGATTCAACTTTCTATAATTTCGACTTATGCGCTAAATAGTGCTTCCGGCTTTTTACGGTTTACGGCACCTTTCTGAATTTGCTTGCTACAGACTTGGGGTTGCAGACTTGGGGTTGCAGTGAAATGCAGTTTCATGCTTGCTTTAGATTCGGCTTGCTTCTTATCTCTGGCTATCTTTTTACAATTCGATCCCATCTTCTACAGTCTTTCTTTTAACTACATGCTATTAATAAGTCTACTGATTATAATAGTTCAAGCTATTATAATTTTAAGCTATTATCACTGATTATATTGTGCTAGGATAAATCGAGTCTACTCTATTAATACCGACTCTAAATTTAAGCTACTACCACAGATTCAACTCGCATAGATCAAATCTAAGATAGAGATTCCAGACCAGTTATTATGACAGATTCAACTTGTACCTTGGCGTTCTAATTTAAGTAGCTATGGTAAGTTCAGGTCCTATGTCTGGTCCTCCATTGAGAAGTGATGCTGGAGGGCAATTGCTGCAGGAACTCGAGGCACTGAGTCAGGCTCTGTATAGGCTGGTCACACGTTTGGGCGTTGTTGTTGTCCTGAACAACAACGCTCTTGGCATTCACAAGAATATGGAAGGCAATTGCCTGATGTGTCTAAATGGATAGATGTCTTAACTAATTTTCCAAAATGGTTGGAGGATAACAGGACTTTCCCATAGACAGGACTTTCCCATAGACCATGTAGCGCGCATCTTTGTGCTACACCACTGGTAAGGAAGCTGTAATCTATGTGTTAATGCCTCTATGTGTTAATGTTTTTTGGTGTCCATTAGATGAAGGTATGATTCCTTGAATATGCCAGATGAACGATGTGAACTTTTACACCTCAGACACCTGTACATGGCCACCTCAGACCCCTGTACATGGCCACGCTCCCCATACGGCTCCCATACGTACACACTCCCCATACGGCTCCCATACGTACACATACGTATACGAAAGAAAATACAAAAGTAAACAATAGACCACATTTGCACTAGGAAGAAGACACAAAATTTAATTTCCATATTCACAGAACAGAGCAAACCGAAACACAGTTACATCGTTTCCCCAATAGACCACATTTGCACTAGGAAGAAGACACAAAATTTAATTTCCATATTCACAGAACAGAGCAAACCGAAACACAGTTACATCGCTTCCCATGTCCAGAAAGCACACCATCTGTACAAAACCCCCCATTCTAAAGCATGTCAACTAATCCAATTGTACAACTCCATTTGGCCTCTACCCTCTAACAACCATGTCTCCATCCAGACGGTAGGAAGAGCAGCTGCACAGCCGGTATACTTTCCAAGGAAATCCATGGATGCAACAAGTGAGTGATGCGTCACAACGGTCTCTAGCACAGAGAATAGACATTCAGGAAGATATCGCCTCACAATCAACCAATCGAATAACACAGACGACGAACCTTCAATCAATTCACAGGAAGATATCGCCTCACAATCAACCAATCGAATAACACAGACGACGAACCTTCAATCAATTCACATGCTACGAAAGTCGAATTACCCAAATGTTCTTTCTGGAATACACAGAAGAATCTCTTGACCTCGCAAGCAAGCACCCTGCAAGATTGTGACAGTGGAAGCCCCATCTCAAGCCCGATACTTTACTCCCAAAACACCAACGAATACACAGCCCACAAGAAACCCCTCCTCCAAAGAACCTTATAATATCATCTTAAATTATGATACAGCTAAAGCACGACCCTTTTAGGGTCTCCACTCAGCCAACAGCCTAAGTTGGACTCCAAATCTCTGGTTCCAGGCCGGACTGGGGCTTCTACCATGCAAATCGGCCCTTTGGGTCTGATTTCCGACACCCTAAGACTAATTTTACGCTAATTTCGTACATATCCGGCTTGGCTTGATGCAGATCTCCAGCTCTGATTATGGCGGCTATGGCCCCTTCCAGATTCTTGTCTGCTGTCTGGCCAGATCCATCGCGCTGCTGTTAGCATGTCCCGTGCAATTTTATCCCTTGCTATTTCCGCCACCATAGACAAAAAATGATTTTCGCCCAGACCATAGGGCACATAAAAAATTTCTCCCCCCCCCTTCTTTCGGCCAACCTTCACAATAATCATAGGAAACTGAAATTTTAACGACGTATTAGCTTGAATATAGTTGTTAACACGGATTGAATCCAACGCATTCTCACAGGTTAAATATAATAAATATAACTGGTTAATACAAAGTTACAACTGTCATATAAACATAGCCACTCAGACACATATGCTTTCCATCAGGTTGCAACGGAGTGGGTAAGAGCTAGTGTCGAGCTAGTGCAGCGTATGCTGACGCAATGTTCAGAATATTATAAAAGTGGAATTAGCAGATGTAGAATGCAGCTCAAAGATATTATAAGTAACAGATCTTTGACATTTAATTTTATATGATTCATGATACTTATATCATGTTACTCACATTAACGTGACAAGCTTATTTATTCAAATAGACATTGCTTTTCCTTAGAATAGTTAGACTTACCAAACGAGGCTACCATTATAATGGCATCTTTGTAGCACGCTTAATTGCCCAACAAGATCTTATGTTGCTTATGTTGTTACTTCAAGCCATTGTGACGCTAAGACTTATCTAAATGCCGTTGAACATACAATTCACACCACCATATAATATAAGACTCCCATACTTATATAGCGGCTAATGATCCCATACTCGCATAGCGGCTAATGATTTAGCGAGAAGGAACATATTAGCAGCAGGGCTTTGGGCTTAACTTTCGGTGTGAATCAAGATAATATTCCGAGCCCCCTCAACAATACCACCAAACAAGGGTTTGCTCCTCAAAAGTACCCCCAATATCTTCTCTCTTCGTATCCTTTTTGCCAAATACATGTCCCTTGACATAACGGTGACTCATTTTGTGGGCCAAATTAGGGTATTTATGGTGATATTTATGGTTGTTTACAACAACCACCTTTATTCGTGATGACCCTAAATGTATTAAAATTCTATAATGTTCAATGGTTCTTGGGTTATTTATTGTGGATTTGCGCCATATTCCATTGGGAAGTCTATTTTGGCCGATTCTTCGACCTATTCCTGGTGGAATATTGGGTTCATGCACAATTTTTCACCCAAATTTACTAGAATTCGTGGACTCTATTACTCCTATTCTCTAATCTAACTTAATTTAATGACGACCTTACTCGTGGAAAAAGTTTCCCACTTTTCGAGGTTCAGTATTGGAATTTGCACCCCAACTTTTTTACTAGGCCAGTTAGTTTTCTATCATAAGGTGATGGCCAGTGCTTGATCTTGGTCAACCAAGATCATTGCTCTGATACCATTGTGACGCTCCTTGCGCTATATACGGCAGCCCGCCGTATACATCGAAGGACCTTCCCCATCCAACGGCACCCGCCATTATGGGCCCTCGTGTCGACTTCGCATCCGGGATCCGGACATATCGGTAGAGGACATAGAGGTGTCATTCCGTCCCGTCCTCTAGGGGTCCCTATGTCAGCGGAAGCAACATATAAACATAAGCACTAGCAATAACATAGCAACAATAGACTACCTCGAAGGGTAGTGATAATCCATCTAATCGTATCATCAAATACAACAATACAATGAATGCATCAAATACATCAAATAGAGGCTCCTACCCAGGGCTCAGACTCAAGGGGGAGTCGACTGACGGTTGGGGGCCTCCAGATAGAACAGACCGAGTTATGGCAATGACTTGGGCTGGCAATAGACAATGGCTAGGGTTGACCACTCCATCCGCCCAGTGATGACTTTAAGGTGTGAAACTTCGTAAAGTTGCTATATTTTGCCATTTTATAAAATCTGGATTCGATGGTTTACTAGGATGCGTACGCTAAAGAACTCCATGGATCTGCCCCTCCTGTGCATACTTTGCAGATAGGCTAAATCAGGCTCTGGCATGACTGTAACCTGCCGGAGACGTAATCCCATGGTATCACCCAACGAGACTACTCCGGGTTGCATCTCCCCGGTCCGATGAGGTAGGAAGGGTTGCATCTCCCCCTCCCGGAGTGCAGTGGCTCCATGGGCAGCTAGAGGATCGTGGCGACACACGTCCGTACCCGACTGAACTCCCCAAAACGAGCCAAGCCGACACTTGCAACACTTGAGAGTCAGGGCGACACCATTGACCCAGGAAATGTCAGACCCATACCCGGCCCACACGAAGTGACCGGCTATGAGCCTAGCCCGCGATGGGACCCTAGTAGCCGCGCTCAGCAGGGTCCTCCCTCCACTTTGCCACTGACCCCGTTGTGTGGTGCTCAGTCACTCCATAGCCTCCATAGCCAGGTGGGCTCTATGCACAGGCCGCATATTAATGGGAACTAATGGATCTAAACTAGGAGCATCGTCTAAATAATGGCTACTAGGTCTCTACCCCCCTTCCCAATACACAAGAGGTGCAAACAAAAGATCAACCAGCATCATATCAACATAATCTTGATAATAAATGAGAATAACAACTAATCCTAATCACATACATCTAACTTATAGTTAGGGTTCATTGATTAGGGTTTATGTTCAGAACAATAGGTTCTAGAATGGCTCTACTACAATACTCGAATCTATCCGAAATAACTTGCCTCTGACGCGCTATCGCTAATTCCCTGGTTCTCCATCTCTGTCAACTGCTGCTGCAACCCAGGCTGTCGAAGATGGTCTTCGAGTCGGAGCTCTGATCGCGAACTGGTGGGTCTGAGGTTGGTGGAGCCAAATGTGGCTAGGGTTTAGGGTTTAGCCTTTTATATGTTAGGGTTTACATGAATGCCACTTGGCTCCCATAGGTGCGTCTATGTGGCAGTTCGCCTATAAGATGAGGCCATGTGGAAATGGCTTCTTACCTTAGGTTGGCTAAGTTATGTAGATAACTTAGTCATCTCCCCCACATTAGGTGTATACAAGTCTACTTATGTAGAGTTGTATGGTGATGTGGCCGTGGGATATACGTATTTATACCGTATATTCCAGGGGAACGTCACAGGCAATATAATTGATTGCTCATCTTTGCACAACACATCAATAACAAATGCACATTCCAACCAGAAAAAGCAACTCAACACAATTGACCTCATAGTTCCTTCTTTCTAAATGAGATCCAGGAAATATTAACATCTAATATTATATTAACAACACATTCTACAATCATGAACATATAAATGCATAGTTAACCCTCCTGACAGAAATCAACAAAAGCTTTATAGAGGAATCAGTTGCATGTAACATTGAAGAAGCATTCACAACACTATAGACAATAGGTGCATTCAATGTTTAATATCTTCTGTTGTCATCCTTAAAACCATGCAGCTATGTAAACTTAAACCATTCTCTATTAATTTTCGTCATAACATAGCCATCTATGACCAGTCGTCAAAGCTAACTACACAGTCACTCTTAACAAAAATAATTACGAACCTTTTACAAAGCTCATCTTGTTTATTTAAGATTTCATATTTGTTCTAATACCACTCTGCACTGTTCACTCCAGTTGACTGGAAATACGGCTCGAACCGTTGTTCTGCGTCTTTTCTGATTCATATACAGTGTCTCAACCACGCTCAATCGAAATACTTTTGGTATCCATGTTGCCTTTCTTAGTTCAGCCTGATACATTTTCTCATTGCCATCCTGCAAAAAAGCATCATGGATTCATTATAAGTAGTCCGAACCAAGTAGAATTAGTAAGATTACATACCTCAAATCTAACTTTATACAAATCATCTGCAGTATGGCCAAGGATCTCCGCAGCCTCCTCATTGAATGCAGTGACTGATATCTCTGCAGTGCAATCTGCTAACTTTGCAAAGAGCACATATCTATAGTACCACAAAGTGTTATATTCAGTAAGCTGCGATTGTTCCAAAAAATTTCACTCACCTTTTATGAGCTGGAACAATACGTTGGCAAGTCTAACACCAGAAATCGTCATCTTGTTTGATCACTTTCTTCGCACACATTTCGCAAGCTTTATACCATAGGCATTGATCCGGATCAATATAACTAATCAATGCATTCACGTTGAAGTGTGCAGGCTTTAGAAAAACCAAACAAATTCAAATCACTAAATAATATCTATTACTATTGTATCTAACAACTAAAATCAGTGATTTTTTTACCTTTCTACTCTCAATCCCAGCCATAATAAAATCACATAAGAAAACACGATCAGAATACATTGCTTTGGGATCGAGCATCACGTGATGATGAGGTAATCCAGCGCCAATCGGCATACATACTACATTCTTGCCATCATTATTATACCTACACGCAATATTAACAACGAAATTACCACATCATGGCCCTTGGCCCAGCAAACCAGTTCCCAAACAAATATTTACCACATTTGTAAACGTTCAGCTGTCGGATTCTCTGGATTTATTTGCATGATTGTATCATTTGTAGTAGATAATGACAGACCTGTTCATTACAACTCCAATATTAGTCTCTTTTATTCATAACATAGATAATCATATGTCACATACAAACGTAGAAATTCAGTTACTCGAACTGCTGTCAATGTAATTACAGGAGCCTGGTCAATGAGTTATAATAACGATTCACCTTCTCTTAATGCAAGATCCTTCCACAAACTAATTTTCACACTTCTATTGCTGAATATACACTATTATCTGTCAATCTGATCTCATTTAAGACATACAAAACACAATAACCATATGCATACCTTTCGTCTTCAATAGTGCACAATTCCCGCAACATCTGCACATGTAGTAATTGTCTACATGTATTCATCCATTTTGCTATTCACATAACGAGATTCCATACCAACCAATGTCGGTGTGCCTAGGTACGCTGCTAATTGCCCTATCGGAACAAAGGTGTAACCTGCTTCAGAACTGCCACAAACAACAGCATCCTCATCTCCACTTTCCCTTACAAGCGAACTACTATTAAGAATCACTTCATAGTCATTCTTCACTCTAGAGTATCTTTTGTTCGCAGGCTGCACCTTCCCTTTCGAAATATAATAAGTCTACATATCCATCAAACAACAATAAGAATCAATTACAAATGCAATCTACGACAAATACTGCAGTGTCTCTTACTCGCCCGACTTCAAACATCTCAAAGAACATAATCGCATGCACACCTGGATTTCTGTATTCTGCAATAAAATAAATACTCCTCCAATGGACCTCCTCATTGTAAAAGGTGCAATATGTACAATCACGCAACGGAAGAATGCACTCGTTCTCATCCTACACCCTTCAGAAATAAAATGGTTTTTCAAGTACAGACCACGCCTCAACAACAACAGTCATATCCGCCTCAGCAATATCAAACTCAACAACCTTAGCAGTATCAACCCACACAGCAATCTCAGCAGTCACGAGGACAAGGCTCCCGTCCTCCATTTGATCCTTCCAAGGCTCAATGTTATCATTGTCATGAATGTCGCACACTGGCAAATGTTCATGCCCTAGAGCTCAGCAGCGTCAGGAAGCGCCATCCGCCTCCACCAGCACACGCTCTCCGCCGTACCCAAATATTGCTGCAGAGGTGGAGCTTCTCAAAGAGGTTTCAGCTTCTCTACCGCAGACACCTGCTCCTTTGGATTCTGCTGATCCCTTTTCTCATGTTCCTTTGGAACTTCAAGAAGAACTTGCCAAGATCAAGATTCCTTTGAGCCTGGCCACCATTTTGAAACTCTGTCCGGCTCTCAAAGATCAGTTACCTCTTCCAACGGTTCTGGTTGGAGCTGTTGCGACCTCCACACCCACGGTGCACGCCATGGTGGGCAATCAGCACATCAATCATGTTCAAATTGATGGTGGTAGTGCCGTCAATCTTATTACCGATAAGCTCCGAAAGCAGTTGGGCATCAAACAATTATACTGTGCTCCTTATGACATCAAGTTGGCAAATGGCCATATCACGCGCCCCGGACCACGGACCAACTTGTCATTACAGATGGACATCTCAATGCCACTATGGATTTGGAAACTGGCAAATTGATCTCTGTCGAGAATGCTGAACCTTCCATCTCTGACACTGACTCTGAAGAAGCACAAAATATTTATCATGTTCAAGCTCCACCCGCGGGTTTGCCTCTCTCATCCTATCTGGAGTATGCTGATCCTTGGGGTGAGATGACGCTGGATCAGGACCAGGCTGTGGCTGCTCTCTTGGACCCTTACCTGGCTTCCTGCAATCGCATTCAACGTCTTGATCATTTTTCTGACACAACCCCTTCTTCGGAGACTGTTGATGTTCATGCCGTCATGAAGCAACCCTTGCTTGATGCCACTCAGCAGCCTCTTTTCTTCACCACTCAAAATGCTGCTCCTCCTGTCATGCTTCAACCTCCTGCTCATCAGGTTCTGGACACGGAGGTTGTTCCTCATATTCAAACTCCCGAAGTGAACATAGTGGACATTGGTAACAATCAACCCGTCCGCTTAGCTGCTAATCTTCCATCCACTTATAAAGCACGCACCGTGACGCTGTTCAAGAAGTTCAAACATATTTTTGCTTGGAGCTATAAAGACCTTCGAGGTATCAAAGAAGAGTTGGGGGAACTCACCATTCCTACCAAACCTGATGCACGCCCAATCTAGCAACGACAGTACCAGCTCAACCCAAATTACCGTGACCGTGTCAAGGCCGAAATTGACAAACTCTTAGCTGCTGGCCTGATTTATGAGGTCAAACACTCTGAATGGGTGAGCCCCATTGTCATTGCTCTCAAACACAATGGTAAGATCCGCGTCTACGTGGACTACAGAAAACTCAATCAAGCTACGGAGCGTGATCACTTTCGGCTTCCCTTCACTGACCAGGTTCTTGAAGCGATTGCTGGTCATGAAATGTACTCTTTCATGGATGGTTTCTCTGGGTACAATCAAATTTCTATCAAGAAAGAAGATCAACTCAAAACTACCTTCACCACCCCTGGTCATGATCAACACAACGCCACACATGTTGGATCCGGAGCAGAACTACTACCATATCCTCCGCATAACCTCTGCTCCAAACCCGGAGTAGAGGGGTTTTTAACTTAGGATTTTGTATATAGGGCTCTGCCCATTTTGTAACTAGAGCTCTGCTCATAGCGGAAGTAAGTGAGCAATGCTCACATTTTGTAATATGCCTCTACTAATATAAATATGCCGCTTTTAGTTACTATATGTGGAGTCAGAACTGTGTGGTGCATCTTGTGTAGAACTGTTGTAGCTTCTGTATGAAATTGTTTAAGGCGAAAGCCATTAACCAGAGTAGGTAATGGAATGCCATCCAACTCGGCCAGTTTGAAAACACTGGGTTGAACAACTTGAATAATTTGATAAGGACCAAGCCACCTGAATTTTAACTTGCCCGGAAATTTTTTGTAACGAGAATCATAAAGAAGAACCAAATCACCTTCTTTGAATGTTTTTGTCTTAAGACGTTTGTCATGCAAGGATTTCTGCAACTGTTGACCATGAAGAACACGAATGTAAGCATCTCTCCGTAGTTCATCTAACTGTTCCAATTGACAAACCCGTTCCTTGAGTGCAGCAGGTGGATTATGTGCTGTAGCAAGTTGGAAACGGAGAGTCGGAAGAATATATTCAAAGGACATGAGAGCTTCTTGACTATAAACCAATTTGAAAGGAGTGTGACCAGTAGCAATTTTGAAACTGGTGTTGTAAGCCCAAAGAACAGTAGGCAACTTGTCTTGCCAATCTGTGCGAGAAGCGTCACAAATTTTCTTGAGAACAGTGATCAGTGTTTTGTTGGTACTTTCAGCTAATCCATTTCCTTGAGGATAGTAAGGTGTACTCTTCCTGTGCTGTATGTGAAGATAATCCGTCAGCTCCTTGATGGTATGATTGACAAAATGCACGCCACGATCACTAACAAGTTCCGTGGGACAACCAAAACGCGTGATGATGTGCGTGTAAAGAACCTTGGTTGTACTTGCAGCAGTGTTGTCTGGAAGGGCACAAGCTTCCGCCCATTTTGTAGCATAATCAGTGATGACCAGAATGTAGCGGGCACGGGTGTGCCGCGCTGGTGGGTCCATGGGCCCCACAAAGGCCATTCCCCATTTACTGAAGGGAAGCGGCGTGGCGACCGGCGTCAAGGGTAGAGCGTCACGGGCCGTGGGTTTTCCCACACGCTGACAGACGTCACACGTGCGAGCATAAGCGTGAGCATCTTTGAAGAGCGTGGGCCAGAAATATCCTGCCAAAAGAATTTTGCGTGTCGTGGCGTGACCGCTGAAATGACCACCACCAAGCCCATCATGGGCTTGTCGAACAATATCGGGCACCTCATGAGAGAGGACACAACGACGGAGGACCATGTCTTTGCTGCGTTTGTATAAGTGGCCTGCAACCATGGTATAGTCACAGACCTCTCTGAGAAACTGACGGTGGCGGGAGCGAAGCTTGTCTGGAGAGAGCGTCGGATCGTCTGGAGGAAGAGCACCAGTAAGAAGATATTGCTGAAAGTTGTGAAACCAATGGGGCGTGGCCGTGACCAGGGAACAATTGAGCATCTGGAAAGACATCAGAAACACCCGTGGAGGGATCATCTGTGTGGATGCGTGAAAGATAATCAGACACCACATGAGACTTGTCTACCTTATGAACAATTTTGAAGGGAGCAAATTCTTGCAGAAGAAGGACCCAACGAGCAATTCTACCCGTGGGCGTGGCTTTGTTGATTAAATAGAGGAGAGCTTGATGATCAACAAAGAATTTGATCTGGCTGCCCAACAAATAATGACGGAAACATTGGACGCAGAAAACTAAGCCCAAGGCTTCCCGTTCCGTGGCAGAATAGTTGCGCTCAGCAGGATTGAGTTTCCGGCTGGCATAGCGGATTGGTTTATCCGTGTGTTCATCATAGGCCTGAGAAAGAACAGCACCAATGGCAAAAGCAGAGACATCAACATGAACGTGGAAGGGCTTGTCCCATTGAGGAGGAACAAGTACCCGGGCATGAGTAAAGCTTCCGCTTGAGGATTCCAAGCCCAAGTAGATTCATCACCCGTGAGTTTATGAATGGGATCAGCTATAGCTGCAAGTCCAGGGATGAAGGTGGAATAGTAATTAACTTTACCCAGGAAGGATCGTGTCTCTTTGATATTAGTAGGTGCTTGCGCCTTCAGTACACAACTGATTTTAGCAGGATCCGTGGTGATTCCAGCTTTGCTAACCACATGACCCAAAAGAACACCTGAGGTGACGCAGAAAGTGCACTTCTCAGAATTGAGACTAATGCCAGATTCATCACATTTTTGAAAGACAAGCTCTAACTTCTCCAAGTGATCATCCATGGAGCTGTAGGCTGAAAAATCATCTTGAAAGATCTGGAGAAAAGGTTGATCCTTCATATAGTCTTGAAAGATAGAGAGCATGATGCGCTGAGAGGTTGAAGGAGAGTTTGATAAACCAAAAGAGACCACCTTGTAGGCAAAAGTGCCCCACGGGGTGGTGAAGGTAGTTTTGAGTTGATCTTCTTTCTTGATAGAAATTTGATTGTACCCAGAGAAACCATCCATGAAAGAGTACATTTCATGATCAGCAACCTCTTCAAGAACCTGGTCAGTGAAGGGAAGCGAGAAGTGATCACGCTCCGTAGCTTGATTGAGTTTTCTGTAGTCCACGCAGACGCAGATCTTACCATTGTGTTTGAGAGCAATGACGATGGGGCTCACCCATTCAGAGTGTTTGACCTCATAAATCAGGTCAGCAGCTAAGAGTTTGTCAATTTTGGCCTTGACACGGTCACGGTAATTTGGGTTGAGCCGGTACTGTTGTTGCTAGATTGGGCGTGCATCAAGTTTGGTAGGAATGGTGAGTTCCCCCAACTCTTCTTTGATACCTCGAAGGTTTTTATAGCTCCAAGCAAAAATATGTTTGAACTTCTTGAACAGCGTCACGGCACGTGCTTTATAAGTGGATGGAAGATTAGCAGCTAAGCGGACGGGTTGATTGTTACCAATGTCCACGATGTCCACTTCGGGAGTTTGAATACGAGGAACAACCTCCGTGTCCTGAACCTGATGAGCAGGAGGTTGAAGCATGACAGGAGGAACAGCATTTTGAGTGGTGAAGAAAAGAGGCTGCTGAGTGGCATCAAGCAAGGGTTGCTTCATGACGGCATTAACATCAACAGTCTCCAAAGAAGGGGTTGTGTCAGAAAAATGATCAAGACGTTGAATGCGATTGCAGGAAGCCAGGTAAGGGTCCAAGAGAGCAGCCACAGCCTGGTCCTGATCCAGCGTCATCTCACCCCAAGGATCAAAGATACCCGGATAGGATGAGAGAGGCAAACCCGCGGGTGGAGCTTGAACATGATAAATATTTTGTGCTTCTTCAGAGTCAGTGTCAGAGATGGAAGGTTCAGCATTCTCGACAGAGATCAATTTGCCAGTTTCCAAATCCATAGTGGCATTGAGATGTCCATCTGTAATGACAAGTTGGTCCGTGGCCCAGTAATGAATACTTTTAGCCTGGCGGAGAAAAGGTCTACCAAACAGCATTTCATAATCAACAGGGTCTTCTCTAGCTTTCCAAACGCCAAATTCCAAGGGGAATTTGAGATCTCCAATGCTGATATGGAGAAGAGGCGTGACACCTTGGGGGCGCGTGTAAGGAGCACGGTATAATTGTTTGATGCCAAATTGCTTTCGGAGCTTATCAGTAATAAGATTGACGGCACTACCACCATCAATTTGAACATGACTGATGTGCTGATTGCCCACCATGGCATGCACCGTGGGTGTGGAGGTCGCAACAGCTCCAACCAGAACAGTTGGAAGAGGTAACTGGTCTTTGAGAGCCGGACAGAGTTTCAAAATGGTGGTCAGGCTCAAAGGAATCTTGATCTTGGCAAGTTCTTCTTGAAGTTCCAAAGGAACATGAGAAAAGGGATCAGCAGGATCCAAAGGAGCAGGTGTCTGCGATAGAGAAGCTGAAACCTCTTTGAGAAGCTCCACCTCTGCAGCAATATTTGGGTACGGCTGAGAGGGTGTGCTGGTGGAGGTGGATGGCGCTTCCTGACGCTGCTGAGCTCTAGTGGTGGCATGAACATTTGCCAGTGTGCGACCTTCTGCAGCCTGCATGAGTTTGAGAATACTTTGTCTGACTTTGGGCATGACGTGAGGCATGAGTTTGTCAAGATCAGGCGCGAAATGAACTTTTTTATCATCTTCATGAGGGACTGTTTCCACAGCAAAAGCGAGTTGCGTGCCGTGAGGGATGATTATCAAGGGGCGTGAAGCCCGTGTCTGACGTGAGACCAGGCCAACCCAATTTGACTGCTGAACGGGAAGGTTGAGAGCCTTATAAATCTCCTCTTGAGCTTGTTGATCCATAGGATTGGAGGTAGATGCAACTTGCTGAGGTCGCTGTTGTTGAGGCAGCCTTGGAGGCGTACTGAAGCTGGTTGATTGGAACCGGGAAGTTGGACTTGAACTTGAGGAAGTTGAGGACACGCCGTGGTGGTGTGACCCCATTCATGACAATGATAACATTGAGCCTTGGAAGGATCAAATGGAGGACGGGAGCCTTGTCCTCGTGACTGCTGAGATTGCTGCGTGGGTTGATACTGCTGAGGTTGTTGAGTTTGATATTGCTGAGGCGGATATGACTGTTGTTGTTGAGGCGTGGTCTGTACTTGAAAAACCATTTTATTTCTGAAGGGTGTAGGATGAGAACGAGTGCATTCTACCGTTGCGTGATTGCACATATTGCACCTTTTACAATGAGGAGGTCCATTGGAGGAGTTGCATTCATTGGCCAGATGGCCCTGATATTTACAAATATGACACCAGATCTGTGATCGTTGAGGATTAGTTTGGTGAGGCTAGACTGCATTCCGAGGAAGCATGACGGGGGGTATGAAAGGGAGTTCTGAGAGAGCAACACCTCGAGAAGAAATATTGACCGAGTGATTGACCAATTCAATCGCCTGCTCCAGAGACTTTGGACGCAGGTATTCTGTCATCAGTCGAATGGCAGGAGGAAGGCCTTGTAGAAACCAGACGAGAATCTGGCTTTGCGTGGGGTACTCCTGGAGTTTACTGATGAGAATGTGAAGACGGTCGACAAAATCACGCGCAGACTCGGTTGGTTGTTGCTGCAGATCATTTAGTTGCTTGAGTAGTAATTGATCATCATCCGTGGTACCGTAAAGAGACAGAAATGCTGTTTTCATTTCATGTCAGCTTTGCTTCCAGTGACTTTTATTGGCCATTAACCACTGATGAGGGGCGCCTCTGAGCGTGGTCGAAAAGATATGAAATTTGAGTTGTGGTTGCGCATGACCATTCAGAATGGCCAAGGCTTCGAATTCCTCCATGTGGGCTTGAGCACTCTGATCCAGAGATTTGCCTTTAGTGTTGCCAAAAGTTGGATAAGTCAGCTTCAAATTATGGGTTGGAGATGACGGCGGAATGGGCGCATAGACAGGTGGATTCGGTGGAGGATATGCAGAAGCATAGAGAGGTGGAACAGCCTGAGGCTGAGAACATGGGGGTGGGACTGAAAAACCCGGTGGGCCAGAGCAAGTAGCATCTGGTGGGGAAGGACCATGAGAACCCTCCTCAGTAGGCTTATGATCAGTGAGTTGGTAGACAGGAAGAGCTTACTGAAAGGATGGAGAATGCGAAAATTCATAAACATGGGAAGGGCCAAAGGACACTTTGAGGGTAGCCCATCCCAGCAGGAGGTGAAGAAGGTTGTGACGGATGAGGGATGTGGCCTGAAGGGATATGGATATAGGTGCTTTTAGAAGTCTGGAAATAGTGAGGCGTGGGCTGAACAGGGGTATGCTGCGGAGATTGAGGTTGAGAACAATGCCGACACACAGGGGGAGACCCTGGTCGAGAATGAGCCCGAGGGGTAGGAGGTGCCGATTGAGCTCTGGAGCGGATACGACCACCCTCAATGTCATAAGCAGTATCATACATATCCCGAACTGCCTCGCGTCGTCGATGGCGCTCCAATCGAGCCGCCGTTTGGCAAAGAAGTTTCTCAGGAGCGAAACCTCGAGCCGACATGATGGAAAGAAAAGAAAGATCAGACCCGGCAGCGGCGACAGTGTTTGGGGTCTGGGTTCGGGAAGCAAGACAGCCCTCTGTGAGGACCCGTGGATCAAACAGGAGAATGAATTCACCTATTTATGTATTTTGAGTCTGACAAGATAAAGATGAGTTGCAGAGATGGAACGAATTTTAATTTTCCCAAGGCACACTGACACGTATTTTGACATTACGATGATTCCATAAATAATCCTGGAAGCTTGTAACTATCTAACACTGTCGCCACTGCCGGGTCTAATTCGATCTTACTTTCTTCTGTCGCCATGTCTGTCCGCAACTTCACGCCAGAAGAACTCCTTTCCCAGACGGCATCTCGCTTGGAGCGCCATCATCGAAGGGAAACTGTTCGCGACATGTATGGATCTGCTTATGACATTGAGGGAGGCCACATTCGATCTCGGGCTCAGTCGGCGCCACCCACACCTCGTGTCTTGTCTCGTCCAAGTTCCCCGCCCCAGGCGTGCAAACATTGCTCATAGCCTCAGTCACCTCATCACTATCGGGAGCCCTATCAGGCTCAACCTTAACCTTACTTTCATACCCCTGAACATGCCTACATTCATCACTCTTCAGGCCCTACGCCTCTTCCTTCACAACCATCATCTCCCCCGGGTGGGCAGGGATATCCACATGTCTCTTTTGCGCCTACCCAGGAATTTCCTTTCCCTACATTTCCCACCGCTCTTCCTGTTTACAACCTTACAGACCTCAAAACCAATGCTCAGGCACCTTCTGTCCCTCAACCGCAGTCACCCCTTCATCAGGGTCCTTCAGGCACCATGCCACCTCCAACTCCACCTCAATATAATCACTATACTGTTCCTGTCCAGCCAAGCACGTTCACCTCTACCTTTCAGACCCTTAAACTGACTTATCCCACCTTTGGCAACACGAAAGGCAAACCCTTAGACCAAAGTGCTCAGGCCCACATGGAAGAATTTGAGGCTCTGGCTGTCCTGAATGGTCATGCGCAACCTCAACTGAAATTCCACATCTTTTCCACCACCCTGCGTGGCTCTCCTCATCAATGGCTCATGTCCAACAAAAGCCACTGGAAACAAGATTGGTCAGAAATGAGAACTGCTTTTCTTTCTCACTATGGGACCACGGATGATGATCAACTTCATCTCAAGCAACTCAATGACCTTCAACAAGAGCCCACGGAGTCTGCCAGGGATTTTGCAGATCGACTTCACATTCTGCTCAGCAAACTGAAGGAGTACCCAACACAGAGCCAGATTTTGGTCTGGTTTCTCCAAGGACTTCCTCCAGCTATCCGGCTCATGACTAAATACCTGCGTCCCAAGACTTTGGAGCAGGCGATCGACCTTGTCAATCACTCAGTCAATGTTTCCTCCTGTGGCGTGGCTCTTCAGGAGCTCCTTTTCATTCCACTCGTCATGATTCCCCCTTAACCATATGATTAGCTTAGGTCAACATGTTTCTCTTTGCATTACTCATGATCACTGTAGCCAAGTATATCATCTGACAAGTCAATCTTCAACATTCCCCCTTCAGATGATATATTCCTGTTATTATATTGTACAGCATTTCTCAGTTCTTCAAACCTCCCAACTGATAGGGCTTTAGTCAGTATATCAGCATATTGATTCTTAGTTTTGACATAAATCAGCTGTACTTCTTTTTTCTGTACCAAGTGCACTTGCATTTCAATATGCTTAGACCTTTCATGTAGAATTGGATTTTTCGTCATAGCTATGCAGCTAGTGTTGTCACAAAAAATGTGAGTTGGACTTGTTTGTTCACATTTTAATTCTGCTAAGAGTCTTCTTTCCCATACTACCTCTTTTGTCAACAAAGAAGCTGCATTATACTCTGCATTATACTCTGCCTCAGCACTAGAAAGGGCTATGCTATTTTGTTTCTTGCATTTCCATGCTACTGGAGCTCCACCAAGCAATATAACATATCCAGAAGTAGACTTTCTTTGGTCCAGATCCCCAGCCCAATCAGAATCACAGTAAGCTTCTAATGTGAGATTATTTGTACAATACATAATTCCAACATTTAATGTCCCTTTTAAATACCTCAGTATTCTCTTGGCTGCAACCCAATGTTCCTTGCCTGGATTGTTATTATATCTACTTAACAAATTAACTCCAAATGCTATATCAGGTCTGGTAGAATTGGCTAAATATGACAAACATCCTATCAGAGATCTGTATGGCATTTTTTCCATTTGTTTCTTTTCTTCAAGAGAATCTGGACACATGTGAACTGATATCTTGTGACCTGGTACCATTGGTGTGCTTGCAATATTGCATTCACTCATAGAGAATCTCTTGAGCATATTGGCAATCTGAGTTTCTTGACTTAAGATCAGCAACTTATTGGCTCTATCTCTGTACACATTAATACCTAAGAATCTTTTTAATTCTCCAAGGTCTGTCATTTGGAATCTTTTCTTCAACAACCATTTACAATGTTCCAAAATTGATGTATTATTTGCCACCATAATATTGTCATCTACATATAAGCCAATGATACACCAATTTTTGTTATCACCAAATCTGTACAAGTTTCCATCACACTGTAATTTTTGAAAACCCTGTTCTAAAAGATAACCATCCATACATCTATACCATTCTCTTGGTGCTTGTTTTAGTCCATACACTGCCTTATTCAATCTCCAGACCTTGCCCTTTTCTTCTTCAAAACCAGGTGCAGGTTTAAGGTAGATTTCCTCTTCTAATTCTGCATTTAAAAATGCTGTACTCACATCCATGTGATGAATTTCAAATCCATGAGCATTTGCAATTGCTAGCACTATTCTCAAGCTGTTAATCTTTACCAAAGGTGAGAAAGTTTCATCAAAGTCCATACCTTTTTTCTGTGTAAAGCCTTGTGCCACTAGTCTTGCCTTGAATTTTTTTATTTTTCCATCCACTCCTTGTTTAACCCTGAAGATCCACTTATTCCCAACTACATTTTTGTTTTCAGGTTGATCTACCACAGTGTAAGTTTTTGTTCTTTGAAATGCCTGCATTTCTTCTTCCATTGCTTGAATCCAGTTACCTGAATCTTTTCCTTTTACAGCCTCTTCAAAGGTGTGTGGTAGATCATCTGTTTCCAGAACTAAAATATCAAATAAAGAATTAACTTCAAAGGTGTCATACCTTTTGCTTTTTCCAGTCTCACTTCTCCCATACAATTCTGTATTCACTTTTGCTTCATCAGCCAATATTTGAGCCTCAGTTCTTCTTTTCATTCTTTTTCTCTTTTCTGGTACCATTATAGCTGTAGGTACAGGCTCTTCATGCTCAGCTCCAAACTGTTCTTCTTCAAACTCAGTTGCTTGTTGATTCTCTGTCTCAGCTGCAGTATCCTGCATTTGTTCTTGTTCATCATCACTATCATCGTCTTCAATTGTTTTTTCTCCTTGTACAACCTGAGAGATTTGCTCCCTGTTTTCTGTAATCACAGAATTATCAGTTTTAAAGCCTATGTCTTTGACTTTTTCATTTACATTTGGAATGGCTTTATAATATCTTTCTTCATCGAACACCACATCTCTGCTGATCAATATTTTCCTGTTCATGGGATCATACAACCTATAGCCTTTTGAATTAGGGTCATAACCTACCAAGTAGGCAATACAAGCACGATCATCAAGTTTTTTTCTTAATTCTTCAGGTATATGAACAAAGGACAAGCGACCATAAGATCTTAAGTGTTCATAGTAGGGTATTTTTTACCCGACCATAGCATATTTGGTATTGTACCTCTTGTGCTGATTGAAGGTAGCATATTTTGTATATATACTGCAGTTCTTACAGCCTCATCCCAGAGAAAATTTGGCAACCCTGAATATTTTAACATTGATCTAACAGCATTTAATATTGTCCTGTTTTTCCTTTCTGCCACACCATTTTGTTGTGGAGAATACCTGCAAGTTAGTTGTCTTTTTATACCACGTGTAGCACAAAATCTTTTGAACTCATCTGACAAATATTCCCCTCCTCTATCAGATCTTATGCACTTAATTTTCCTTCCTGTTTCTAGCTCAACTTCAGCAACAAACAATTTTAGTGCATCAAAAGCCTGATCTTTGGTTTTGAGCAGATAACATTTTGTTTTTCTGCTAAAATCATCTATGAATGTCATGAAGTATCTATTTTTCTTTAAGCTTGTAACATTAATAGGCCCACACAGATCCGTATGAATTAGATCCAATATTCCTTTAGCTCTTTTTGTAGATCTTTTAAAAGACAATCTTGTTTGCTTGCCAAGTTGACAACCAGCACATATTCTTTTCCCACCTTCTTCCTTTGTATTTATATATTTGTGCTTTCCTAGTAATTCTATATTTGCCATATTTGTATGACACAATCTATTATGCCATATATCCTTTGTTGGCAGTTCAGCAATATTGATGCTTGGATTTTGTTCTCTCTGAAAACCAAACAAATTTCCAACCCTCCTTCCAATAAATCTCAGAATATTCTCCTTATATATTTTGCACTGAAGTCTTTCAAAAACAACTTTGAAACCAAGATCAACAAGCTGACATATTGATATTAGATTTCTTACTAGGTTTGGAACACACAAAAACCCCCTTAAGCAATACACTTTTTCCTTGCAAATCAAATATTTCCAAAATTCCAGAATCCTGAATTTCTTGTACTCCACCATCACCAAGTTGAACATGACCCCAACTTCTTTTGCACTCTTTTAATAGTCTTATATCATGTACTACACTCTTTTCTGCTCCTGAATCTAACACAAGAAACTTGTTGTTAAATTTATTCATTCCTTGAGTGACACTAAGTAATTTTGTTACCTCAACTGTATCATCCAAGTCCTCTTCTTCAATCTTGGCATCTTCAACTATATTTAAACTAGATGCTCCTCTGGATCTCCCTCGACCTCTTGAGCTTCCAAAACCCTTGCCACGACCTCTTCCCCTACCACTGATGCCCTTAGGACTTGGACAATCAACTGCAAAATGCCCTTTCCCATCACAGTTAAAACATAATTTAAAACCTTTACCTGCACTTGGGCATTCAGATTTTAGATGACCATATTGATTGCAAGTATAGCAAGGACCTATTTTATCTCCCCTTCCAAAACTTGAGCTTGCTCCCTTCCTTTGTTTTTCTGCATACAATACCTCAGCAGATTCATCATCATCATGCACGCCTTTTGTTTGTTCGAACTCAGTCCGAATCATTCTTAAAGCATGTTCTTTAGAAGTTGCAATATTCCTTATCAGGGTTGCCAACTGTGTATTATGTGACACTGCCCTAGACAGTGCTAAGATCTGATATTGATCACTGAGAATATTTCCTGCACCCTCCAAATCTGCTACAATTGAGTCAAATTTTTCCAGAAAATCTGTCAAATTATCCTTTTCAAACAACTTTAACTTTCTTAATTGTTTCTCTAGTAAGTCAATTTTTGAAGAGCTTTTTACCTCATATTGACTCACCAAATAACGCCACATTTCATTTGGTTTCATTCCCCTCAGCCTTAACTTAAGAGCAGTACCCACTTTGCTCAGTATGATTGCTTGTGCCTCCTTAACCTTTGCTGCATCAGACATTACTGGTGTTGAAGAGCTTTTAGCCACTGTGGGTCCTGCAGCTCCTCCAGATGCACTTGTACTAACTTCAGGACTTGAGCCTCCAGAACTTGTTGCAGTTACAACCTGCCCTTCTCCATCTACCAAGTGCCACAAGTTTTCAAATTCGAGGACAGATTTTATACTATCCTTCCACACCTGAAAACCTGTATCTCCCTTAAAGACTTCAATCTGATTCAACAGATTAGCTGCAAATCTAGTAGACATTTTCAACAACCTGGAGCTCTGATACCAATGTTGGAAAGCAAGTATCTACTAGAGCTAGTTTTTAACAAATGTTGTTCAATCTCCAAGTCAAACTTTCAACTAACAAACAGTAGATTCAAGCAAGGAAGATAATAGTTTCAATTTATCAAAGGAGCCAAGAGATGGTCACTTATCCTTTGATATTAATATCCTTGCTCTTAGTCCATAGAACAAATCATAGTCATTAAACCAAATATACTGTAGCAGCTTCAAACCTTCAACCTCGTCTGCAGCACAGCACAGCACAGCACAAGTCACCTTCTAATTCGTCTCTCTCTGTATTTATCCATGCTCCTCCGACGGTTACGGCACTGGATCAGCACCTCCAGATAGAAAGCTTGTCTTATCAACATTATCCCACAGGCGTAACTTTCCAATCCGGCTTTTTTCACTTCTCCATTTATCCCACATGCATACCTGATTGAATTGGCTAATCTCCAACCATTGAACTAAAACGAAATAGAATTAAAACAATATAGTAATCTTGAACCATTAACATAGATAACTTATGATTCCCCCTTAACCATATGATTAGCTTAGGTCAACATGTTTCTCTTTGCATTACTCATGATCACTGTAGCCAAGTATATCATCTGACAAGTCAATCTTCAACACATGACCCATGATGCCTAGATGCATGCACAGTTTGTTAAAGAGATTCTCAATAAATACTCATTAGAGCTAAGCATTGCAAATGCACCATGTGCTCATGTATATTGACTCTAACTTTCAAGCATTTGATGTGAATGCTAGAAGATTCGCCTCATGGATTATAGAATTTATTAAGATTTTTTGGACTTTCGCCAAGTTGGCTATTCTCATTTGACAAATATTCGCCAAAAAAAATTCATATTCTAAGGGTAGGAAAAATTAGAGACAACACTACTCTCTAGCAAGCGGAAGTGCCGCAGAACAGATAAGGAAGTATCCGGGACATCATCGAGGATCTTCCCTATGCACAAGTTTATATGCGACACCTAGCAGGTTACAATCAATTACGTTTTCTCTCGGATAGCAAGACGGTCCCCACGGGCCGGGATAGCATTCTGTCAACTCTCGGCTCTGCTTCTTCTACACGGGACCATTGGTGCAAAGCTCTTGATCCGACCCTTGTCCGTGAATTCCGGGAGCAGGCTCAGCAACCCACGCCCACGGGCATGGTCCCCTCCCTATGCTTCCGGCTTTTTGGACCAAGGTCATGGATGGCCATCTTTGGATGGACTCCACCTCGGATCTCGGCCGGATCTCCGGTGGGATCCCCGTTTTGTTCCCGCCGCTCAATTGGGAGGATGGTGCCACCCTTGATACCACCATCAACCGGATCTACATCGCCAATGGCGTAGTTGGCAACGCCTGGCGATGCTCTTCATGGTCTTGACACCTTCTTGCGAGAATGCCGCCACCTCACCGGATCCTTGATCCACCTTCAAAGCTGGTTTTACGTGCTTTGCTCTCAAATGCATCTTGCTCAGCTCCTTAAATCGGCAGCGTCCAATCTTTCACTGCAATCCGAATGCCAGCATCAGTGCCTTCGGTCTCCAGACCTGCCTCCTCATGGAATGCCAGTTTAATTCTTCTGACGCCCATGCTGCCCTTGAAGACATGGTGCGATCTCGTTTTCTCATAGATGCCGATCCTGCCCTTGGGCTCAACACTCCTCCTGCTCTCCAAATACGCCAGGATCTCATTAGCAAGTACCATAATGGTGCCCGTCCTCACTCCCGTGAGGATCACTTTCAGACTGATGGCTTCCCGCCCCCAGAAACACTTCCTCCTTTTCTTCACACTGAGTGTCGTTTGGTGGGGGGGAGTGTTAGTCCTGTGCTTCCTGGTACAAGACTATTCATGCATACGATGGACCAAGTCAAGAACAAGGATCCACAGTCAACCACGGGTCAGTCGTCAAAGGCCCAGCAGAAGACCAAGCAGCAGACCACGCAGTCAAAGCCTGGGTCTGGTACCAAGAGGCGCCGCTCAGACAATTGATGGCCCGTCACCGCCCGTGTCAGCATCAGCGTGATTCTAGGCACTTCAAGAGGCACCGCCAGCATTCCTGCAAATCAGGCCTCCTTCCAGGAGTCGGCACCGAGATCAGTCAGAGTGTCTATATTGGGTCAAAGGCCATTGTACTATATATATGAGTAGAGCTAGCACATGAGGGCTAGATGAGTTTTGAGTCTTGTCTCTTTTCAGTTTTCTCTCGATTGCGAGAGCTCATGTATGGTCATCCTTGATATCAAGAAAGCTTATCATTTTCCTCTCAGTGTTCTCTTGTTCTGTTTTCTTCTTCTTGTTCTCTTCTTGCAAATCCCGCGTGACATAGTCCCCCGGATTCTCCTGTTAGATCCACGGGTCCTCACAGAGGGCTGTCTTCCAGGAGTTCCCGAACCCAGACCCCAAACACTGTCGCCGCTGCCGGGTCTGATTCGATCTTACTTTCTTCTGTCGCCATGTCTGTCCGTAACTTCACGCTAGAAGAACTCCTTTCCCAGACGGCATCTCGCTTGGAGCGCCATCATCGAAGGGAAACTGTTCGCGACATGTATGGATCTGCTTATGACATTGAGGGAGGCCACATTCGGTCTCGGGCTCAGTCGGCGCCACCCACACCTCGTGTCTTGTCTCGTCCAAGTTCCCCGCCCCAGGCGTGCAAACATTGCTCACAGCCTCAGTCACCTCATCACTATCAGGAGCCCTATCAGGCTCAACCTTCTCAACCTTACTTTCATACCCCTGAACATGCCTACATTCATCACTCTTCAGGCCCTACGCCTCTTCCTTCACAACCATCATCTCCCTCGGGTGGGCAGGGATATCCACATGTCTCTTTTGCGCCTACCCAGGAATTTCCTTTCCCTACATTTCCCACCGCTCTTCCTGTTTACAACCTTATAGACCTCAAAACCAATGCTCAGGCACCTTCTGTCCCTCAACCGCAGTCACCCCTTCATCAGGGTCCTTCAGGCACCATGCCACCTCCAACTCCACCTCAATATAATCACTATATTGTTCCCCGGTCCCAATAAAGCACGTTCACCTCTACCTTTCAGACCCTTAAACTGACTTATCCCACCTTTGGCAACATGAAAGGCAAACCCTTAGACCAAAGTGCTCAGGCCCACATGGAAGAATTTGAGGCTCTGGCTGTCCTGAATAGTCATGCGCAACCTCAACTGAAATTCCACATCTTTTTCCACCACCACTGCTGTGGCTCTCCTCATCAATGGCTCATGTCCAACAAAGCCCTTTGGAAACAAGATTGGAAATGAGAACTGCTTTTCTTTCTCACTATGGGACCACGGATGATGATCAACTTCATCTCAAGCAACTCAATGACCTTCAACAAGAGCCCACGGAGTCTACCAGAGATTTTGCAGATCGACTTCACATTCTGCTCAGCAAACTCAAGGAGTACCCAACACAGAGCCATATCTTGGTCTGGTTTCTCCAAGGACTTCCTCCAGCTATCCGACTCATGACTGAATACCTGCGTCCGAAGACTTTGGAGCAGGCAATCGACCTTGTCAATCACTCAGTCAATGTTTCCTCCCGTGGCGTGGCTCTTCAGGAGCTCCCTTTCATTCCACCCGTCATGGTTCCACGTGCATCCGGCCTCAACACGCCTATCCGTTAACGAACGATCGGATCGGTGCCATATCTGCAAATACCAAGGCCACTTGGCAAATGAGTGCAACTCGACCAATGGCCCGCCTCATTGTAAAAGATGCAACATGTGCAATCATGCCACGGAAGAGTGCACTCGCACTCATCCTACACCGTTCCGCAACAAACTAGTTTATCAAGTGCAAACAACACCTCAGCAACAATCGCACTATCAGCAACCACCACTTCAGGCGCAACCCAATCAACTCTATCCGCAACAGGAGCAACAACGGGGACCCAACACACGTCCTCCTTTTGATCCTTCTAAAGCTCAGTGTTATCACTGTCAGGAATGGGGACATACCACCACGGCATGCCCTCAACTTCCACAAGTTCAGGTGCAGCTTCCGGGCACCAATCAGACCACATCGGTCCGCCTCACGGCTTACCAACTCTGGATTGCTAATGGCAAACAAGGCCCGCGTCCTATTCTTAAGAAGCCACCAAGAGCGCCTCAGCAATCACGCTATCAACCAGCTCCTGCAAATCAACCTCAGATGGATCACCAAGCACAGGAAGAAATTTTTCAGGCACTTAATCCTCCAGTTCAGCCATCAATTGGGTTGGTTTGGTTTCACGCCAGACCAGGGCATCATGCCCCTTAACCATTATCCCTAATGGCACGCAACCTGCCTTTGCAGTGGACACCATTCCTCACGACGAAGAAAAAAAGGTTCACTTTGCACCTGACTTGGAGAAACTCATGCCGCATGTCATGCCTAAAGTTCGCCAAAGCATTTTGAACCTCATGCAAGCTGCTGAAGGCCGCACGTTGGCCAATGTTCATGCCACCACCAGAGCTCAACAACGCCAAGATACACCTTCCACGTCTCAACCTCCACGCTCTCAGACATATCCAAATATTGCTGCAGAGGTTGACCTACTCAAAGAAGTTGCTGCTTCCTTACCACGCACTCCAAAGACCCGTGGATCCAAAGAGATCCTTTCTCTCATGTGCCTCACGGAACTCCAAGAGGAGCTAGCCAAGATCAAAATTCCCTTTAAGCTTGGCAACCATTTTGAAACTCGTCTCCGCTCTCAAGGACCCGGTTACCACTCCCCGATTTGTTTTAGTTGGGGCTGTTGCTACCTCTACACCCACGGTCCATGCCACGGTGGGCAATCAACAAGTCAATCATGTTCAAATTGACGGGGGTAGCGCAGTTAATCTCATCACGGATAAACTCCGCAAACAAATGGGCATCAAACAACTCTTTCGTGCCCCATATGACATCAAATTGGCTAATGGCCATATCACAAGACCTCAAGGCGTCACGCCTCTTCTTCACATCAACATTGGTGATCTCCGATTCCCCTTGGAATTTGGTGTTTGGAAGGCTGGAGAAGATCCAGGTGATTATGAAATGTTGGTCGGCAGACCTTTTCTCCGCCAGGCCAAGAGTATCCATTACTGGGCCACGGATCAGTTAGTCATCACCGATGGTCACCTCAATGCCACCATGGACTTGGAAACAGGCAAGATCATTTCTGTTGACCATCTTTGAACCCTCTCTCTCGACCATGCATTCTCGAGGGCGCCGAGAATATCTATCATGTTCGGGCTCCACCAAGGAAATCCGCCTCGTCATCCTACCCCGAATATGCTGATCCTTGGGAAGACATGACTCTTGATCAGGACCAGGCTGTGGCTGCTTTGCTTGACCCTTACCTGGCTCCTTGCAATAGAATCCAACGTGTTGATCACTTTTCAGATGCTGAACCCCCTGCAGCTCCAGTAGATGTACACGCTGTCATGACAGGGCAGATCTTTCCAAAATGACCTTTCTTTCCACATTTTAAGCATGCCCTGTAATAGCAAATATCAGAAGGATGAGTATCTTTGAAACAATGTGCACAAGGAGGATAAGTTTTTTTGCTGTTCTTCAACTCCAAAAGCTGTTTGGTCAGTTCTGCAATGGTCTCAGACATTTTGGCCATCTCACTCTTGGATTCATTGCTTTTAGGTGTAGCCTCTTCATCTTTGGATTTTCTTCTTTCTTTTTTGTAATCGCATACATGTGCACATGCTCATACTCCCCGCTCATAACTGGATAAAAAGGGTCAGACAATGGTTTACATGGTTATCGGTAAAAAGACATATCATTGGAGATTTTAGTTGCCTTTTCAAAAGCTTTGTGTATGGTATCAAAACCTTCCCGATTTTGAATTTTTAGCATCTTCCTGTGCACCTTAGGTCTTGGTGATGAGTCCCTTAATGAAAGCAGCCACAAAATAGAGTGTGGGAGTAGGTACCGACTCTTTTGGCATTTCCTCGGTATGCACTAAACCTTTCCACATAGTGGTTAATACTTTCACCGCCCTTATACAAAAAGTCTCAGAGTTCTCGTTTGCTAGCTCTTGAGGGGCGCAGTTTGCCAAACCTAGCTAAAAATTGCTGCACAAGACTCTCATATATATCAAGTACCCATAACTCGAGGTCACATGCTCACACCAAGCATATGCCTCATCGATTTCATGCATCTCTTAAACTCGAGAAAACCTACACCCTTTTACAACCATAATCTCTATAATATTCATCAAATACCTTCGTAAAATGGTTAGCATTCATAGTTGGTTCAAATATGGGTGGAGTAATGGGCAAACTTAGCTCAAAATACTGTGGGATTGCATAATTTGGCTGCACCACGGTACCGCAATGTACTCCTTGTGGTTCCAATGGTTCTGGAGCTTCTTGCTGTTCATTTCTTCTAGGAGCCATGAGTTCTTTATAAACCAGGTGGAAATCTCGGTAGGACCTCGAAAATGTTGATGGCAAACCTGGCTAAGCCACCAACCTCAGGTCAAAGAAGCACTAATCTTGGTCTAGGACCTCCAGATCACTTGAGGTGATCACTCTGTGCTGAAATATCTGTTCTCAAACTTCCAGAAAACAAGATTTCACTAGTTTCCCTAAAGCCAAAAAAGCTAGTCTTATTCTAACAGGCACAGAGATCAATGTACTCGTCATTTTGAACCCAAACAGGCATAGCATGCCACAATGATATCTGAAGAAAGTGTTGTAGGAAGTCTATGCAAAGAATCTTCACGGTTGGTGAGAAATAATGATTCTTGACTAAGTCAGAAATTGGTCAATGGACTGGACAGTGCACTAAATTTTGCCAAATGAGAATGGTGATGAATTTTTAATCCAACTACATTCGTACAGTGAACACGAGGCCTGCACAATAAGAGCATGCTATTTTCAAGGTCAAAATTTCAGTCTGTAATTCGAGAAGCACATCTGAGCATCTGATGTTCATGAAAAACAAGACAGACTTTAAAACATCTACAGGTTGATCTTTCTTCTCCTTTTTTTTTGTAGATTTTCCCTTCCTAAATGATTGTAGTAATGCAGCTAGAGTTTTGCATGCAAACCAGATGCAGATCATGGCTTTTTCTTCCCATTTCTAGAGTTAATTCAAACACAAATGCATCAAATGATATTTTCCAAGGTCAGATTTTCATTAAACTGGAATCACAGTCATCATATTTGATATCATGTCAATGATCAAGGTGATCAATCAACAGGACATCTCTGAAACACACAAATCGAGAATTTTTTGGATACAAATCAATCATGATATGCCTCAGAATAGATCTCTTGAGGCAGGAGGAACTCTCAGCATCAATTCCGACTTCACACTTCAGGTACTTCGTCTTCGAATCGCGCAAAAGCCCACACCTTTCTCTGTCGAATGAATCCCCTTTTAAAAAACTCTGTTTCCGGCCGGATCTTGGCAAATTCGGGATCTTGGCCATGTTTTTGGTTGGTTTAGACATTTCTTTGGGTGTAACAGGACAGGATTGGTTAGCCAATGTAATGATTGCTCAGTTCAATCGACAAAAAACAAGTTCTTGGCAAGTCACATTTTTAGGGTTCGGAGTTTTCTTGAGAGCAATTATCCCACAGGCAGAAATCAAAAAAGAGGCTAAGGTATAAATAGAGAGCTATTTTCCTCTCTCTTGATTACGTGGTCTCCTCCCACGCCAAGCTCGGCTCGTGTTTCGACTTGGCATGCCAGGGGGGACGCCACTTGGCAGAGGATGAGAGGGTAGATAGATGGGGGGGTAGATGTAGGTAGGTTTTGCCATTTTTTCAAATGAAGCACGTTTCCCAAGAAAGCCATTTAGAAGATCAATACACACTCTTTTTTCAAAATTTTTTGTGCCAGCTGGCATGACTTCATGAGGGCTATCAGGTGGTATTGTCAAACTTTCAAATGCAATACTTTGATTTTTGTGGAAAAAATGAATGGGGTGAGTAGGCATTAGACATGGGATTTGGTGAGGTGGCAAGGAGGAAGAACAAGGCTAATAGGCACATTTGTCAATCATTTCAATCTTGTGGTTGACCAACTTTTTGGGTTTGGTCAACATTTGCCTAGTCATCATTTGATGATGCAAGGTGATGTGATGATGTGGAATGATGTAATGGTGTTAAGTGATGTCATGGTATGGAGTGATGTGGTGATGTGGACACTTGTTGCTTAGGTGGCAACTTGGTGAATGACCTATGGAAGTGGCAAATGATGAGTGGACCAATGTGGCTTTGTAAGTGATGACATATGTATCTAGTCATCATGCCATGTCACTTGGAGGTGGTGACTAGGCAAACTCGTGTTTAGCTTTCCCTTTCCCCCTTTTTTTGTATTTTGGCTAGCATAAAATGCCCCCCCTTTTTTTTAGCCACATGGTGTGGAGTGTGTGATAATGGAATGATATGGTGGAGAAAGATGATGTAGAACTTGATGCTTAGGCAATCCTTTTGGTGTAACAACTTTGAAAATGTGCCTTAGGTAGTGGTAGGTCAACTATGGAACAAAAGGCTATGTGTGAGATGTATGATAGTATGGGGTGATGGAATGTTGGAGATGTGGAGTGTGAGGTAAGGGAATAGAAATGACAATATGAAAGAGAAAAGATACCACTTTAATAGCTTGCAAACTTCATAGGGGTCTTCCAAACTTCTAGATGCATAGATCCTCTCAATGTGTGACCTTGATTCCAGTCCAATGTCTTCACTTGGTTCTTCAACATAGTATCTTCTTTTTCCTGCAACATAAATGAGATTTGCTGGCACTTGCCATGTTGCCATAGCAGGGCAACAGCGCTCTTCCACCAGAAGACGCGACGCTCTCTCATGCCAAGCGGCAATCCCGTCGACATCAATTTCTCCGCGAGGTCCGTGACTACACCATGGTTGCAGGACATCTCTACAAAACGGGTAAGGATACCATCCTTCGACGCTGTGTTCTACCTCATGAAGTTCCAGATATTGTCCGAGAAGCTCATCAAGGGCTAGGTGGTGGTCACTTTCATGGTGACACCACGGCACGCAAAATCCTTCTTGCTGGTTATTTTTGGCCCACGCTCTTCAAAGACGTTCACGCCCACGCCTGCACGTGTGATGCTTGCCAGCGTGTGGGACGGCTGACGGCCCGTGACGCTCTTCCCGTGACGCCTGTCGCCACGCCACTTCCCTTCAGCAAATGGGGAATGGATTTTGTGGGACCCATCGACCCTCCTGCGCGGCACACCCGTGCCCGCTACATTCTGGTTCTCACTGACTACGCTACCAAATGGGCGGAAGCTTGCGCACTTCCAGACAACACTGCAGCAAGCACAGCTAGGGTCCTTTATCAACAAATCATCACGCGATTCGGCTGCCCCACGGAGTTGGTCAGTGATCGTGGTGTTCATTTTATCAATCATACCATTAAGGAGCTGACGGATTATCTCCTGATACATCATCACAAGAGCACACCTTACTACCCTCAAGGCAATGGTTTGGCAGAAAGCACCAACAAAACTCTGGTCACAATTCTCAAGAAAATTTGTGACGCTTCTCGCACTGACTGGCAAAACAAGCTTCCTACTGTTCTTTGGGCTTACAATACTTGTTTCAAAATCGCTACTGGTCACACTCCTTTCAAATTGGTTTATGGTCAAAAAGCTCTCATGCCGTTTGAATACATCCTTCCAACTCTCTGTTTTCAACTGGCTACTGCCCATAATCCGCCTGCTGCACTCAAAGAAAGGGTCTATCAATTGGAACAGTTGGATGTTCTTCATGGACAACAGTTGCAAAAATCTTTACATGACAAACGTCTGAAGACAAAAACATTCAAAGAAGGAGATTTGGTTCTTCTTTATGATTCTCGGTACAAAAATTTTTCGGGTAAACTTAAGTTTCGTTGGCTTGGCCCTTATCAAATTGTTCAAGTGGTTCGACCCAGCGTTTTCCAACTGGCTGAGTTAGATGGCACTCCATTACCTACACTGGTTAATGGCTTTCGCCTCAAAACATTTCATCACACAGAAAGAGAAAATCAACAAACAGATGCTGTTCAAAACGCAACCACAACAGAAAGTGACTAAAACAGTGGCATATTATATTATAGGTGGATTGTTTTTACAAAATGTGGGTACAGCCCAGCTATTTCTGCTATGGGCACTGCCCTATATACAAAAACGGGCTCAGAGCCCTATCTACTAAAAACCTAAGAAGAAAATCCCTTTACTCCGGGTTCGGAGCAGAGGTGATGCGGAGGAGGTGGTAGAGGTTCTGCTCCGGGTCCCAGCGAAGGTGCAGAACCACCTCCATCCCGTTGGTCTTAGGATCGGGATGTTCAGCCATCCCGGCACACCAGCCATCCATCGCCAGGCCACGATTGTGGCAGCGCCAGAGGTCCAGACAATCCATCTTGCAGGTAATCCACTCCTGACAGTTAGACGGCATAGTGCAGTTCTCATTCAAACCAGACGCAGACATGCTGAGCGCCATCGGATGTCTTCGCTTCACTCCCGGTTCGTCTTATATAGCCAACCGAGGAACTCCTTGTCGACGTGGACCAATCAGAAAATTCGCCAACGTGTTTGCAATGCAAGGCTGTTTCTAAAATGAGAATCTTTTCTCCCGCCGCATATCTAGCCATGGTACCTTCTGACACATTCGTTTTAATGATATCCCACTTTGAGTTGCCAGCATTAAATGCCATGCCTTCTTTTCATGCCCGTCGACCATTAATGTGTGTCATTGGGCCACCTGTCACATCCGATCATTCTCTCACGTCTCATCTCCACCGTTCATTGCTTCTCCCTTTGTTGTTTGGGGACTTAGCCAAATTTTTGCCTCTCAATCGCCTCCTTCGCATCTTGCGACACCTGGCACCATCAACGGTTGCAGTTTCGTCCTCCTCATGCCGCTTCGCCTCCATTTGCGCGCCCTAAACCTTTTCGTCTCTCTGCGCCTTCGTCCTCCGTTCTCCGTTTTCCGCCTTTGCATCACCACTCTCTTCTGAAGCTCTTTGCCATGGCTGCACCAAGATTTCCTACACTTCAAGCTGCTCCCAGGGAACCGGCTCTTTTTGAGTCAGTATCTTTCTTGACACCCACCTTCCGTGAAGCCCTTGTTGGCCCAAATCGTGAAGTCGCAGAACGCCAGAAGCTTTACGAATTCTCACAAATGGAACTTCCGGCTCCAAATCCAGACCAGTTGAAGCAGTTCCTTGCTAACATCGTCAACAGTCCACATGGCTACACTACTGTGGTGGATGGCACCACCATTTCGCTGACCCAGCACCTGATTTCTGAGGTATTCCATATTCCTTTGCAAACCCCTTGTTTATCTTGGTCTGCCATACAGGATCTCGATGTCACTGAGTTTGGAGCTCCTGCTTATCACGCAAATGTGCATCGCCTGACAAATATTGACAAGCCCCATGAAACTTCCTTGGGTATTCTATCAAGAACACCCATATCAATAAGCCTTTCTATAATATGGTAATCACTGCTACTCACTCCAACAACCATATTGATTGGCCCCAATTGTTGTTCTACCGTCTTCTCCAAGAAGTTGACCGTCTTCGGGCTGCCACTTCTATCTCTGAAGTTTCCGTGGGAGGCCATCTTCAAGCCCTCATCTGTCATTACTTTCCTCCCACACCTCCTCATTCTCATGATTCCACTCAGCGATCCCTTCCCCAAACTCACTAAGTCGGCACTTCACGCCCTACTTCTTTTGGTCATGTCAAAATTCCGCACTCACATGTCACTGTCTCCTCCTCCGCTACAGAATCCAAGCATTCCAGTTCACACCATGTTTCACAAACATCACAAACAAGGCAACAGCAGACTCCACCACCACAGCACCCTCGACAGCTTTTGTACCAGTATCAGCAGGAAGTTCAAGCTACTGCTCTCAAGTTACAGGAATCCCAAGAAGCTCTTATGAATGGGGTTCAAATGGCCCTGGAAACCTCCGACGCGGTTCACCGCGATCTTCAAGCTGCTACCACGCAAGTTCAGACTCTAGAGACCCAGCTTTAAGAGAAGCACGGGGCCTTTTTACAGGCCCGTTGAAGATCTCAAGGCTGCCCAAAATCAGATTACTCTGCTTACAGATCAGCAGGCTCAGCTCCAAACCAAAATTCAGGACTTATTGGAGCAAAACAAGTCCAAAGATACCCTCCTGGGTAACAAGGAGAAAGATATTGCTAAGCTAGATGCCTTATACTCTGAGCTTTGTGACAATTACAGCACTCAAGTTCAAAACCTTACAGAGCGTGACGCTCAAATTGCCTCCTTGACGGCTCATCTTTCCACACAGACCTCTCAGCTCACCTCTCTTCAAGATCAGCTTACGGAGGTTCAGAAATAGAAAATTCTTGATGACGCTGAGATTACCGTGCTTCGCCTCAATGCTCCTGGGCAATCCTCCTCACAGGTCAACACTTCTCAGAAACGGGTCCGTGACCAATCACGCCTTCTGTTAGAAAAGGACAACAGGATCCGTGACCTCGAACAACAGCTACAACAAGCTATTCAGTTTGCTGATGAGGCTCAGACCAAACTTGACGGCTATGTTACCATAGTTAGCAACCTGCCTATTGATTTCCCTGTTCCTTCCTGTTATCTGGATTATGTGGTTGCCCGCCGCCACCTCTTTCTTCTGAAGTGGCATGGGGCTGATGGTCCCATAGATGTTCCCCTGCGCACTGCAGATTTTCTTTGGATCTGGCCAGAACTCTCTATTGAAGACAAAGGTGTAAGCTCTTCACTTTTGGTCTTTGATCTCATTCACTGCGAAGATCCGGATTTCATCACCTTCAGAGTTGTTCAGCCCATGGCTTACATTTTTCATGATTTCTATCTGGGTGATACACAGGAGAGATTTCGGGATGGGCCACAACAGAACTTTCAGGGTGACCCCACACTTCAATGGTTGCTTCTGGATAACAACCCCTATCTAGCTGATCATGCTCAGACACACGCTCTTCATCAAGAGTACATGCCTGAGCTTGCTCATCATTTGCCTCTCTAGCTAGTGTTGTCTCTAAGGGCGAATATTCGCCAAGGCGAATATTCCAAATTTAAAAAAAAAATTGCACGAATGTTAGGTAGGCTTAAAAAAAAAAAAAAATTTATTAGCCAAGATCTCGGTGGATCCTCCCGCCACCACCATCGAATTCGCCTATCCTCAGGAAACGTATTCGAGAGAGTTTAGCCAACTTTTCGACGGCTTTGAGGTTCTAAGGGTCTGGATTCGCCATTACCACTGTTATGGAAGCAATATGGTCTAAATCCATGGTCGCCATTCTGTTGGTGGATTCGCCATATTGTGGAAGCAATATTGCATGCCTTTTTGAGGTTTTAAGCCACAATATCAAAGCATTTTTATGTGCTTTTTAACCTTGTATATGATTTTAAAAAATGCCGGTACTAAGTATGGACGAATGCAGATCTAGTTCTTCAAAGGTCATCGATTCAAGATCTTAAGCTTTGAGAAATCAGAGATTCGGTGTTTGCCAATTGTGATTGCAGCCAAGTTAAGAAGGTACTTATAAGCAGATTTCTATTTGCAAGAAACTGTACTATTTGATGCATATTTTTAAAATTTATGGGCTTTAAAATCTCTGCTAAAATCTCTTGTGAATGATAATGTGTAATAGTGTATACCTGCTGGAATATGTAATTGTGAATACTTACAATATATCACGTATTTTTTATTGTTAGAAGCATAAACTTTAGTGCCTTACACTACAATCATTTGCACGACAGTCATGATAGCCACTCTATTGATTAAGAAATAGTCTTGCTTTGCAGAGAGTTATCATGAATAAGAGGCCTAAAGTAGGAGGCATCCTTGCCTATTTCAATGGCTCCACAAACCATGCCTCTACTTCAAATATGGCTGATTCACATTCGATATTGGAGCAGGACTTTGAACCTCAAATGGACAAGATGGATGGAGAAGACGAAGATGCCATTCAAATTGAGAATGAAAATCTTGATGAATGCATGGCAATGCTGCAATCTCAGTCCGAACCACAAGACATTGAGATGGAAGAAGAACGTAAGAGGAAGCGAGGGAGGAAAGGATGGGCTGCTAGTGAAAGGGAATTTCAGCCGACTTGGGCAGAAATATACCCTTGCATAGAGAGATATGAGGAAGAGGCAGGCAGCAGACTAATAGTTTTAGCACGGTGTTCTATTTGTTCATGGAAGAATCGCAGGCCTCATACGATGCAGCCAAAATTGGATACAATTGAGAAGCATTTGGGAAAGATATACGAGAAGAAGATTGTGGATGGAAAAGAGGAAAGTGTGGTAAGATGGAAGACAGCAGCAGATTGTTTGCATGTTAGGAATGAAGCATTATATAAGAAGTGGATTTGGGAAGAGAAGATAAAACAAAAACATTCAATTCCTAGCTTGCATAAAAAAGCATTAGAGAAGCAAATGAGAAGCAAAATCATACAAATACAAACAGTCTTTCATATTTTGAGGAGGGGACGACCCATGCTAGATTATGAATATGCTAAGCCGTATTTGGTTGCAATTGGCACTCAAAACCTGCCTTCATCACATTGGTCAAGAAATGGTGGTTGGGAGTTTGGTAAAGCAATAGATCGAGTCATCAAAGATGACTTGATAGAAACATTAAAGAAATGTGACTATTTTGCAATATCTTTAGATGAGGCCAGCGCAAAGGACCTCACTTCTTGGGTTTCCATGACCATTTATTGTGTACATAAACATGTGCGGGAATCACACTTTGTTGCTGTTACAAAGATGACAAAGGATGCCACAGCCCTAAGCTTATTTGAGATCGTGAAGGAGAATCTTGTTACTGAATTAGAATTGTCCTTTGAAGACATTGCCAAGAAACTTGTGTGCATTGGGTTGATGGATGCTCCGTCATGCAAGGACATCGAACTGGATTATGTGTGAGAATTCAGACCACATTGGCCCCTTATGCATTGGCCATTCATTGCATGACCCATCGGATGGATTTGGCGTATAAAATTGTGGATACTTTCAAATGCATTGAGAATGTTGAAGGACTTGTAAGTTGTGCAGCCACGTTCTTTTGCCGCAGTCCAAAAAGGTAATGTTATTGAAGGCATGTTTTCATTCTCTTATTTAGGTTTCTATTTTCTTTTGATGATGTTATGATGTTAGCAGGTACTTGCAATTCCGAGATATGTCTAAAGGATTAACTAAAGGCAAAAAGCTTATGAAGACAGTGAATACAAGATGGATATCTTTATATTTTCCAGCAAAGCGTCTTCTTGAAGAATATCCTGCACTTGTTGGTTTGATGGACAAATTAGTAGATGAAGGTGGTGACACAGATAAGGCAAGTGAATTATTAGCTCGCCTCACGGATTTGGAGACATTGTTCACACTTGCTGGTAATGCCGCCTTCTTACAACAATTTTGTGCTGTTATTTTCTTCTAGTTTTTAGCATGAATTTCTATATGCCTTTGTTGGTGGATGAATTCCACATTAAATTCAGTGAGGTACTTGCATGTGCTTGGCTTTTTTGATGTACTGTACGCTCTTGATGAGTTGTGATCTCTTGGAGCTTGTATTTATTAGTACAATAGAATGTTGATATGTTTTGCTCCATCAATGAACTAGAATGGAATAGGTCTCCATCTACCTAATCTGCTGTAATTTCACCTTCACGTTTATCTTGACTTCATTGTACTGCAACTAAAACAGGCCATTGTAGTTGGAGCAGCAACTTGGTTGCTAAAATCAATGAGAGAAGTCAGTTTTGTTCTCTAAATCTTTGATGGAATGTCGTTAGGACGTGACTTTAAGGACTTCAAAAATTGTCTGCAGGTTTGCTGCCCATGTTAAATGAGATGAACATGCTCGTGAAAATGGCATCCAAGGAAACAATGTATATTTCTGAGTACACAACAGCAAGGAAACTGTGTTGCACGACTCTTGGGTGCTTATACTCTTCTGCACTGGATGTACCATACAATAAAGACAAGTTCTTAGCGTGGTACAAACTACTTGATATTGAAAGTGACAGTCCCAAGAGTTCTCTAAGATACAATAACAAAGGAAATATTTGTATGAAAGTGCATTCAAGATTGATTCAGGTAGATCTTTCTGTTTTTAATTAGTGAAAATCAATATTATCTTACTTGATTATGCACCACATGCAGATGTATTCTCCAAAACATCGAATTCGTGGACGGCTTGTAAGGAGGGCACCCGTTCCTAAAACTGATCTAGAAAGCATTACTACAAAAGTAAGAAAAAACCTTAAGGAGGTAGCTGCAGCAGTTTCAAATGAAATTAGAGAGCACTTTCCACGAGATGAGCTCTTGGAAGCTACTGCCATAGTTCATCCACGATTTTGGCGAAGGAATAAAGAGCTAGAAACAATAGAGGAGAAGGATAGAGAGCTAAAAAGAATACAGGAGGAGTTTAAGGGAAGGTTGAAGATTATTTCTGCTCACTTTTGTAAAACATCATCTCAAAATGGCATGGCAGAGATTAATGGCATTTTGGATGAAAAGAAATTGAAGGAGCAGTCTATTTGTTTTGGTGCAACTATGTGGGCACAATGTGAGAAGTTCTCTGACGATGAATTCAAGAAGGATCCAACAATTATTACAAAGTTGTGGATAATACTTGGCAATAGTCAAGTGCTTTGTGAGCGTATGTCAGAGTATTTTAGGCTTGCAGATCTTTGTCAATCATTTATTCTTGGGTCTGTGGAAGACGAACGAACATTTAGTGCATTAGGCATTCTCAAGAATAAGGTACGTAACAAGTTGACAGAGAATCTAGATAGCAGTCTTCGTATCTATGCATGTAAGTATGATGACACAAATTTTCCTTACGAGAACGCATTGGCCATTTAGAATTCATCTCTTAATAGAAGAAATTATCAGGAGAGGAACAAATCTAAGACTTCACAAGATCTCCATGCTGCTGCGGTTATGTCTCATGAAGAAGACTTGGATGGTTGGCAAGTTTAGATACTTAATTTGCTCCTTCTTAGTAAATTAGTACATGTGACTTAGTTCTTGGGCTATGACTATTTGCTGAAACAGGCATAAATAATTTATTTTTGCACGCATGTTGGACAGGGTGGTCCTAAGATTAAGCATTTTGTACTAGTAGCAACAGAGTAAGCTTTATTTTTCTTCCAGTAAATATTCAATGCTGCAAATGTGGAAGACTGTTGTTACTAACAGTATTTCTCTTTTGGATCTATTAACTAAAAGATACAATTTTCAGTATTTGCAGATAAATTTTGAGGCACAATTTAAAACAAGGTAGCATGTTGAAAACATGTTTAAATTGTTAAAGATATAGGTATTTGTCATACCATCTTGAATGGTTCAGTAGCAATTTCGTGAGTCTTACCTCTGTCTTATCTATACAAAAAGGTAACAGGTGTAAATCGGTGGTCTACAACTAGCTAAAATCCCTGTAAATACAGACTTATCATCACATAACTACAGTGAATATCTGCTACAGGGTTCTGCTACAGTGTTCTCAGCAATGCCAATACTACATTAGTTTAGTCGTTTCAATCTTATTGGGTTGAAAACCAAGTGAAAACAGAGTTTTGATCATTCCTGTCTCTTAGAAAAACATAGCCTTACAATATTTTCTACCTTGAATCACATGCCGGATTGTATAGAGAAAGGATGCATTAAGTTCATCCGGCATGACCCTAATGTTAAAGATTGGTTCTTATATTTCTAACTTAAGGGAAAGAGGTCGAATTGCAAAGTCAATGCAAATAAAGTTCAAAAAAGAGTGCGAATGCTCGTTGCAAATAAAGTTAAAAAAGTCCATGCCTTGCCGTCCTTTATGAGAGGAAGAAATGGAAATAGCTCGTCGTGGTCGTGGTCCCGCTTATTGATTTTTGGGTTGCCCCTAGGGGGGCAATCCCTTGTTTATGTGGGTTTTTGGCATATTCATGGTATATACTAGCATATACCTAGAATATGCCAAAAACTGCTAAAAACCTCCCGTAAGCTGTAAATGTTAGGTCATCCCTGTTGCCAGGCGGCTGCTGTGCATACCGGCTAACCGGAAGTTTGGATGCATGGAGGCGCCAGATACTTGTGTGCACGAAGCACAGCCTGGGGCGAAACCTCTGTTGGCCATTCCGATCCTCTATTGGATAACCGTCGCCATAGCCAAGCTCTGGCTGCAATCCTTCTTCGACCACAGAGTGCTGATTTGAAGCTCAAGGGAGATTTTTCTAATAGGGCCTTTGTTGATGGCAAGGTTGCAAAACAGGGTTTGCCAGAAGTTGAAGTTGTATTTGAGAATAGAGATGAAGATGGGGACCCCTTTTGGATTCGCGTGCAAAAGAAGGAAGAGCTGTTTAAGGTTTTAGATTCTTGTAAGGATGCTTCCGACATGGCACTTGTAGGAGAAGCATATGAATTTCTTACTATCTATGCGGGGCTTAATTCCCGGTTTTGGCGCTACAAGTCTAGAGGTGAGTGATATTACAATTGTGTTCTTTATTAATAATTCACGTAACTCATAAATTGGAGCTCGAGATCTTGGGCATCGATTATAAGATACTATTCTCTAATAACGTGAGGCTAAGTATTGAGCTGGCTGTCGAGAAGAAGATAAATGCAACTAGTGGTCTTCAAAGAATTAGCACATATTTTCAAGACACTATAGATGGCTCTAAAGATACCAAGGGGGCTGTAGGATGGTGTGAACATGCCTATCGAGAATCTAGTCAATAAACAACACTTCAAGCATGTTATAGTGTTTTATATCAATTGTCAATATCCCCGGACATATATAATACATGAAGCAAGGTAGTTTGGGGCATGTTACCAGGAGTGCTTGATGATGAAAAATGAGTCAACATAATATTTCCACTAGCATGTCGGGTTCTAGAACAAATTCTTGGGTTAAAACATAAAAGTACGCATATTTTCATTGTTTTCTTTGTGCCATTCTTATACTTGCGGACTATTGTTTATTTAGGTTTCGACTTGTTTTGTGCAACCCGAAGGGCCAAGAGTTGTTACTCAGACTATTTGATGTCAATGGTTGAAATTCTCCTTTGGCAACTCACTACGATGAAAGTAGCATAATTTGGGAATGCGTGAGATATTAAACTAAGTCATAATTTTTCCCTTTTTTTTTTTTTTTTAAACCGCTTATGTAAAATGGTTGTCCTATGCAAACATCTAAGTTCTCTCCTAAGAAATGGGGAGCGAATGGAAGTGCAGCCCTCATCTTGACAGCTTGACCTCTCTTGCAACGATAGCTTACCTAGGGAACAATGGAGTTGATACAAGACCATTGCTCTTCGTGGCAGTGGGGTTTTCACTTCTGGGTGAGATGACTATAAGTTTCTGTCCCTCTTGCAGAGAAAACATTTTGAAACTCCCCATTTGTTACAGCATATTTGCTAGGTTGTCCTGTGCGGGGAGTGATCCTTGACACTATGGAAGCATTAAATGGCATTCGAGGACCGAGTAAGCATCTCTCACGGGCTTTGCATTTCATCGCCTTTGTTAATAGAAAAGTTTTTATTTATTTCCACTCTAAGTCTTTTAGTTTTCTAGCCTTTGTACCGGGATCTTTTGAAAATTTGGATCTTCATTCTTGCTTGTCATTCGGGTTATATAGCAAAATGAGAAATGAAAAGCATATAGCAGAACAAGGATTATGGGCCAAGCTGAATTATTAAGCTGCTTCTCCCTGGATCACTAACCAGGCACTAGTTATTTTAGGTTGACAAGATTGTTAGATCCCAATGCATTTTTTCTACGTCGATCGGTGGCTAGATTGCATATTCGAGATTCATCTATATTCTGGCGCTATATGTCTATTCTTATGTCCATGGCAAAAATGTGGGGGTCCAACACACTTCACAAATAGGTGGGCCTTAGAATAGGAGTCCAAGCGCCACCACTTAATTTCTATTTTGAACAATCAATTATGGTTTTGTCCTTTCTCGTCCACATGTTAGTGGTGATGCTTGTTGTAGGCGAGACGCAAGTGGGGCGCATAAGCTTGGAGGATGAATTACGACAAAATCGTTTAACGGCTACTACAATTGGCAGTGTCACCATATGACACGTATTAATCTCATTAGTGGCGATGCATTGATAAAATTATATTGTATTTTCAGATATACCATGGTTCTCTTTCTTTGGAGTTGCGGCCAGAGGGAATGGTTTATGGTGAAGTTGAAGGTGGCGAAAGTGATGAGAACTTATATAAGTCAATTGTTTATGGCGCAGCCTTCATGGTCTCCGACATATAACCTACTATGCGATGATCCTAATATATTTACCTTTTCGGGATTTTGCTTTGAGCCACTGCAGGCTATAGATTTTGGTATCGCCATGTTGGTTCCATGCGAAGGAAAGTCATCAATAAAATTTTTAAGCGGTGTCTTCAAAGAGATTGATACTCACGCTTCTTTTACAACACACAAACTTGTCAAAGAGTAGTCTTTTGCCTCCATGGATTGTTCATGGGGCATATACATGGTTGAAAAGCGTTAGATAGATTCATGCTTAAAACCTGTGCTTGTAAAGGGTTACTTACTGGTTTTGCAAGTTTCAAACTTGTTGATTGAGATGATTGGGTTTCACATACTTATAAAAAGTAAAATGTTTTGAGTTGAAATGCCCTAATATTTTGATGAGCTGGTTATCTTTAGATGAAACTTACTACATGGGGCGCAATTTGTCAAGACTTTCAAAGAGTTTTACCCTTGCAAGTAAATTATGTTAAGTCATTGTACATGCTATACATGTTGTGTGGTTTGGATAAATTATATGAAACAAGACATATCCTAAAATGTCCAGAAGAAATTATTTAGGCTCAATCTAACATCGATGTAAAACAAGATATCTCAATATGTTTGGGGAAATTATGTACGCTTAACTTGACATCAATATGAAAATAATACCTATTTAAAAATGCCCATCATATGCCATTTGTCTTGAAGTGTTTGGGTAATTTTGATGAAACTCGACTCTCGAGGTCAATGAGTTTGGATGTTTGTTTCAGGGTTGTGCTTCATGTTTTGGCCTTCCCTTGAAAACCGGTTGTGCTTCACATTTGCTTTCACTTATGTGGTAGCCCTCCCTTTTAATGCATGAGCAAGAGCTTCAGGCTAGAGTCGTTTTTGCCCCTTGGTGAAGATATAAATATACACTGGCATGTATAGCTATAGATATACGAAAAGGGTCTAAAATGGTCAACCTAAAATCTAAAATCACATCAATGCTAAGAAAAATAGTTAGGGTTTTCTATTTTGTAAGGTAGAATTTAAAGCAACCTAAAGATAGAGAGCCATGTTGTGAAGTTGTGGTGCGCATCTTACATAGTTGAGGCAAGGTGCCAGTATTATTGTAAGGCATGCTCGCTTAAATTTGATTGTTTATTCACTTGGATAATTATGTTTTAATTTTCAATTTGTGACTATTCCTCTTACCTGTTTCTAAAATTTTCCTTTGCCTTTATTTACTTATGTAATCTTCATAAAAGGCAAGATGGAAATATCATTCTTTGTTGTCATTGCTCCAGGTCCCTAGCTAAGCTCCTAGCTGTCCCATGGGCCTAGGTGGTCTCCTAAAAAGTTAATGCAACTTTTTCTTCCTTGCTTGATTTCTTTAACCGTTCCATAGTCTTTTACGACCAAAGAACAATAACTCATAGCTTGGGGCTTTACATGATAAAATTCAATCATAAAAGGAGACAAAATACTTGTAGAGGCATTCCACAATGCATAAGCCTCACTCGAATATCACAATAATAATATAGTAAGGGTCACTGCTGGTCTCAATTCTTGGCCCAGATGATCAATTAAAATGCGCAACAAAATATATTCGACAACTGGTATGAGAAGCTATAACCCAGGTCCTGCAAATAGCTACTTAAAATAAATCTAAAAAAACAGATCAAAACTCACCATAGTCTTCAATATTATTAACAACGAATCATGGGTAGAGTGTCTTATACAATCCCCCTCCCTGCGTGGCTGATATCTAAACTCACAGGTTCTTTCTAAACTCACAGGTTCTTTAGCTGCATTTTGAAGATAAAGGTAGTTCGTTGGCTACAGAGGATTTCGTTTCTAAATGTTCGGGGTTATCGTTTTGAATTGATTGTCAAAATATGACTTTGAACTATGATTTAAGCCACTTCACCCTCCGGCCATGGAGGGCAACCCTCCGTGCGCAGCACCTTGTTTATTTTAGTTAGTTGTATAACATTCAATAGGACTAAGTGTCCATGGATATGAGGATATTAGTTGACTAAGGATATGAGCTTAAAATGTTTTTCGTTTTCAATTACGAGGTAACTATCCTTAGGTGGTTCCAAATTATTTGGGTAATTATTGAGCTAGGCTAGACCATTATGTATTTGTTATGCAATTATGCTTGCCTTTATAGGTATTCAACTTGAAATTTTAGAATACATTCTATTGACAATGGCATTCCATCTTAATATTTTGTAAAAGGCGCCAATTAATTTATTAAGACTCGGAGATGTTTGTTAAGTTGTGAGCATCGTCCCTCACTAACTTGTAAAAATCTACCTGGATTGTTAGCAGTGGTGCACGTTGGACATAATTTGTTTGTAGAAAAAAGTAATGCATCTAGACACACCAATGAAATACCCATGCCGAAATATTGCCTTGCCACAACATTCATAAACTAGCTTATAGTATACAAATAGGCCTTTGCCTTTTGCATTGAAATGCAATTTTCCTATTACTTGACTCATTTTTGGTGCATTTGTTTGAATTTCTATTTTTGGTCAAGGATTAAAAAGTTGAGTTGTGGTGTAGTTGACTATAATCTATAATCCTTTTATTTTTCGTGGCTATCAAACCAAGTCTGGCAAAGCATAATTTGATCATGAAGAAGCCTAGCAAATCTCACAATAATAACATGCAACCTCTCGCCCTATTGACAAATACTTCTACACGTCTTCTTTGTTGGGCACAACCTATAGCTAATACAATTCCCCATTGGCTATTTTTTCTCCACACATGTCTTATTCTGTGGGAATACTTGTTCCATGTTTGCACGATAGACAAAGTGAAGTTCATGTTCCAATTCATGACGCCCATGCATGTGCTCGTCCTACCAGGTTCTAGGCATGCCCATGATGTTGGAAAGCAAGTATCTACTAGAGCTAGTTTTTAACAAATGTTGTTCAATCTCCAAGTCAAACTTTCAACTAACAAACAGTAGATTCAAGCAAGGAAGATAATAGTTTCAATTTATCAAAGGAGCCAAGAGATGGTCACTTATCCTTTGATATTAATATCCTTGCTCTTAGTCCATAGAACAAATCATAGTCATTAAACCAAATATACTGTAGTAGCTTCAAACCTTCAACCTCGTCTGCAGCACAGCACAGCACAGCACAAGTCACCTTCTAATTCGTCTCTCTCTGTATTTATCCATGCTCCTCCGACGGTTACGGCACTGGATCAGCACCTCCAGATAGAAAGCTTGTCTTATCAACATTATCCCACAGGCGTAACTTTCCAATCCGGCTTTTTTCACTTCTCCATTTATCCCACATGCATACCTGATTGAATTGGCTAATCTCCAACCATTGAACTAAAACGAAATAGAATTAAAACAATATAGTAATCTTGAACCATTAACATAGATAACTTATGATTCCCCCTTAACCATATGATTACATGTTTCTCTTTGCATTACTCATGATCACTGTAGCCAAGTATATCATCTGACAAGTCAATCTTCAACATTCCCCCTTCAGATGATATATTCCTGTTATTATATTGTACAGCATTTCTCAGTTCTTCAAACCTCCCAACTGATAGGGCTTTAGTCAGTATATCAGCATATTGATTCTTAGTTTTGACATAAATCAGCTGTACTTCTTTTTTCTGTACCATATCCCTGATAAAGTGCACTTGCATTTCAATATGCTTAGACCTTTCATGTAGAATTGGATTTTTCGTCATAGCTATGCAGCTAGTGTTGTCACAAAAAATGTGAGTTGGACTTGTTTGTTCACATTTTAATTCTGCTAAGAGTCTTCTTTCCCATACTACCTCTTTTGTCAACAAAGAAGCTGCATTATACTCTGCCTCAGCACTAGAAAGGGCTATGCTATTTTGTTTCTTGCATTTCCATGCTACTGGAGCTCCACCAAGCAATATAACATATCCAGAAGTAGACTTTCTTTGGTCCAGATCCCCAGCCCAATCAGAATCACAGTAAGCTTCTAATGTGAGATTATTTGTACAATACATAATTCCAACATTTAATGTCCCTTTTAAATACCTCAGTATTCTCTTGGCTGCAACCCAATGTTCCTTGCCTGGATTGTTATTATATCTACTTAACAAATTAACTCCAAATGCTATATCAGGTCTGGTAGAATTGGCTAAATATGACAAACATCCTATCAGAGATCTGTATGGCATTTTTTCCATTTGTTTCTTTTCTTCAAGAGAATCTGGACACATGTGAACTGATATCTTGTGACCTGGTACCATTGGTGTGCTTGCAATATTGCATTCACTCATAGAGAATCTCTTGAGCATATTGGCAATCTGAGTTTCTTGACTTAAGATCAGCAACTTATTGGCTCTATCTCTGTACACATTAATACCTAAGAATCTTTTAATTCTCCAAGGTCCGTCATCATTTGGAATCTTTTTTTTCAACAACCATTTACAATGTTCCAAAATTGATGTATTATTTGCCACCATAATATTGTCATCTACATATAAGCCAATGATACACCAATTTTTGTTATCACCAAATCTGTACAAGTTTCCATCACACTGTAATTTTTGAAAACCCTGTTCTAAAAGATAACCATCCATACATCTATACCATTCTCTTGGTGCTTGTTTTAGTCCATACACTGCCTTATTCAATCTCCAGACCTTGCCCTTTTCTTCTTCAAAACCAGGTGCAGGTTTAAGGTAGATTTCCTCTTCTAATTCTGCATTTAAAAATGCTGTACTCACATCCATGTGATGAATTTCAAATCCATGAGCATTTGCAATTGCTAGCACTATTCTCAAGTTTGTTAATCTTTACCAAAGGTGAGAAAGTTTCATCAAAGTCCATACCTTTTTACGTGTAAAGCCTTGTGCCACTAGTCTTGCCTTGAATTTTTTTATTTTTCCATCCACTCCTTGTTTAACCCTGAAGATCCACTTATTCCCAACTACATTTTTGTTTTCAGGTTGATCTACCACAGTGTAAGTTTTTGTTCTTTGAAATGCCTGCATTTCTTCTTCCATTGCTTGAATCCAGTTACCTGAATCTTTTCCTTTTACAGCCTCTTCAAAGGTGTGTGGTAGATCATCGTTTCCGAACTAAAATATCAAATAAAGAATTAACTTCAAAGGTGTCATACCTTTTGCTTTTTCCAGTCTCACTTCTCCCATACAATTCTGTATTCACTTTTGCTTCATCAGCCAATATTTGAGCCTCAGTTCTTCTTTTCATTCTTTTTCTCTTTTCTGGTACCATTATAGCTGTAGGTACAGGCTCTTCATGCTCAGCTCCAAACTGTTCTTCTTCAAACTCAGTTGCTTGTTGATTCTCTGTCTCAGCTGCAGTATCCTGCATTTGTTCTTGTTCATCATCACTATCATCGTCTTCAATTGTTTTTTCTCCTTGTACAACCTGAGAGATTTGCTCCCTGTTTTCTGTAATCACAGAATTATCAGTTTTAAAGCCTATGTCTTTGACTTTTTCATTTACATTTGGAATGGCTTTATAATATCTTTCTTCATCGAACACCACATCTCTGCTGATCAATATTTTCCTGTTCATGGGATCATACAACCTATAGCCTTTTGAATTAGGGTCATAACCTACCAAGTAGGCAATACAAGCACGATCATCAAGTTTTTTTCTTAATTCTTCAGGTATATGAACAAAGGACAAGCAGCCATAAGATCTTAAGTGTTCATAGTAGGGTATTTTACCTGACCATAGCATATTTGGTATTGTACCTCTTGTGCTGATTGAAGGTAGCATATTTTGTATATATACTGCAGTTCTTACAGCCTCATCCCAGAGAAAATTTGGCAACCCTGAATATTTTAACATTGATCTAACAGCATTTAATATTGTCCTGTTTTTCCTTTCTGCCACACCATTTTGTTGTGGAGAATACCTGCAAGTTAGTTGTCTTTTTATACCACGTGTAGCACAAAATCTTTTGAACTCATCTGACAAATATTCCCCTCCTCTATCAGATCTTATGCACTTAATTTTCCTTCCTGTTTCTAGCTCAACTTCAGCAACAAACAATTTTAGTGCATCAAAAGCCTGATCTTTGGTTTTGAGCAGATAACATTTTGTTTTTCTGCTAAAATCATCTATGAATGTCATGAAGTATCTATTTTTCTTTAAGCTTGTAACATTAATAGGCCCACACAGATCCGTATGAATTAGATCCAATATTCCTTTAGCTCTTTTTGTAGATCTTTTAAAGACAATCTTGTTTGCTTGCCAAGTTGACAACCAAACACATATTCTTTTCCCCACCTTCTTCCTTTGTATTTATATATTTGTGCTTTCCTAGTAATTCTATATTTGCCATATTTGTATGACACAATCTATTATGCCATATATCCTTTGTTGGCAGTTCAGCAATATTGATGCTTGGATTTTGTTCTCTCTGAAAACCAAACAAATTTCCAACCCTCCTTCCAATAAATCTCTTTAATATTCTCCTTATATATTTTGCAATCAAGTCTTTCAAAACAACTTTGAAACCAAGATCAACAAGTCTGACATATTGATATTAGATTTCTTACTAGGTTTTGGAACACACAAAACCCCCTTAAGCAATACACTTTTTTCCTTGCAAATCAAATATTTCCAAAATTCCAGAATCCTGAATTTCTTGTACTCCACCATCACCAAGTTGAACATGACCCCAACTTCTTTTGCACTCTTTTAATAGTCTTATATCATGTACTACACTCTTTTCTGCTCCTGAATCTAACACAAGAAACTTGTTGTTAAATTTATTCATTCCTTGAGTGACCTAAGTAATTTTGTTACCTCAACTGTATCATCCAAGTCCTCTTCTTCAATCTTGGCATCTTCAACTATATTTAAACTAGATGCTCCTCTGGATCTCCCTCGACCTCTTGAGCTTCCAAAACCCTTGCCACGACCTCTTCCCCTACCACTGATGCCCTTAGGACTTGGACAATCAACTGCAAAATGCCCTTTCCCATCACAGTTAAAACATAATTTAAAACCTTTACCTGCACTTGGGCATTCAGATTTTAGATGACCATATTGATTGCAAGTATAGCAAGGACCTATTTTATCTCCCCTTCCAAAACTTGAGCTTGCTCCCTTCCTTTGTTTTCCTGCATACAATACCTCAGCAGATTCATCATCATCATGCACGCCTTTTGTTTGTTCGAACTCAGTCCGAATCATTCTTAAAGCATGTTCTTTAGAAGTTGCAATATTCCTTATCAGGGTTGCCAACTGTGTATTATGTGACACTGCCCTAGACAGTGCTAAGATCTGATATTGATCTTTGAGAATATTTCCGCACCCTCCAAATCTGCTACAATTGAGTCAAATTTTTCCGAAAAACTGGTCAAATTATCCTTTTCAAACAACTTTAACTTTCTTAATTGTTTCTCTAGTAAGTCAATTTGTGAAGAGCTTTTTACCTCATATTGACTCACCAAATAACGCCACATTTCATTTGGTTTCATTCCCTCAAAATTTTTAACTTAAGAGCAAGCACGGTACCCACTTTGCTCAAGATGATTGCTTGTGCCTCCTTAACCTTTCTTTGATCGGACATTACCGGTGTTGAAGAGCTTTTAGCCCTTTGTGGGTCCCGGCTCCTCCGTGATGCACTTGTACTAACTTCAGGACTTGAGCCTCCAGAACTTGTTGCAGTTACAACCTGCCCTTCTCCATCTACCAAGTGCCAAAAGTTTTCAAATTCAAGGACAGATTTTATACCATCCTTCCACACCTGAAAACCTGTATCTCCCTTAAAGACTTCAATCTGATTCAATAGATTAGCTGCAAATCTAGTAGACATTTTCAACAACCTGGAGCTCTGATACCAATGTTGGAAAGCAAGTATCTACTAGAGCTAGTTTTTAACAAATGTTATTCAATCTTCAAATCAAACTTTCAACTAACAAATAGTAGATTCAAGCAAGGAAGATAATAGTTTCAATTTATCAAAGGAGCCAAGAGATGGTCACTTATCCTTTGATATTAATATCCTTTCTCTTAGACCATAGAACAAATCATAGTCATTAAACCAAATATACTGTAGCAGCTTCAAACCTTCAACCTTGTCTGCAGCACAGCACAAGTCACCTTCTAATTCGTCTCTCTCTGTATTTATCCATGCTCCTCCGACGGTTACGGCACTGGATCAGCACCTCCAGATATCAACATTATCCCACAGGCGTAACTTTCCAATCCGGCTTTTTTCACTTCTCCATTTATCCCACATGCATACCTGATTGAATTGGCTAATCTCCAACCATTGAACTAAAACGAAATAGAATTAAAACAATATAGTAATCTTGAACCATTAACATAGATAACTTATGATTCCCCCTTAACCATATGATTAGCTTAGGTCAACATGTTTCTCTTTGCATTACTCATGATCACTGTAGCCAAGTATATCATCTGACAAGTCAATCTTCAACACATGACCCATGATGCCTAGATGCATGCACAGTTTGTTAAAGAGATTCTCAATAAATACTCATTAGAGCTAAGCATTGCAAATGCACCATGTGCTCATGTATATTGACTCTAACTTTCAAGCATTTGATGTGAATGCTAGAAGATTCGCCTCATGGATTATAGAATTTATTAAGATTTTTTGGACTTTCGCCAAGTTGGCTATTCTCATTTGACAAATATTCGCCAAAAAAAATTCATATTCTAAGGGTAGGAAAAAATTAGAGACAACACTACTCTCTAGCAAGCGGAAGTGCTGCAACAGATAAGGAAGTATCTGGGACATCCTGAGGATCTTCCCTATGCACAAGTTTATATGCAGCACCTAGCAGGTTACAATCAATTACGTGCTCTTCTGGATAGCAAGACAGTCCCCACGGGCTGGGATAGCATTCCTGTCAACTCTCAGCTCTCTGCTTCTACCTGGGACCATTGGTGCAAAGCTCTTGATCCGACCCTTGTCCGTGAATTCCGGGAGCAGGCTCAGCAACCCACGCCCACGGGCATGGTCCCCTCTCCCTATGCTTCCCTGGCTTTTTGGACCAAGGTCATGGATGGCCATGCTGGATGGACTCCACCTCAGATCTCGACGGATCTCCGGTGGGATCCCCGTTTTGTTCGCCGCTCCAATTGGGAGGATGGTGCCACCCTTGATACCACCATCAACTGGATCTACATCGCCAATGAGCGTAGTTGGCAACGCCCTGCTGATGCTCTTCATGGTCTTGACACCTTCTTGCAGAATGCCGCCACCTCACCAGATCCTTCAGTCCACCTTCAAGCTGGTTTCTGTGCTGCTCTCAAATGCATCTTGCTCAGCTCCTTAAATCGGCAGCGTCCAATCTTTCACTGCAATCCGAATGCCAGCATCAGTGCCTTCGGTCTCCAGACCTGCCTCCTCATGGAATGCCAGTTTAATTCTTCTGACGCCCATGCTGCCCTTGAAGACATGGTGCGATCTCGTTTTCTCATAGATGCCGATCCTGCCCTTGGGCTCAACACTCCTCCTGCTCTCCAAATACGCCAGGATCTCATTAGCAAGTACCATAATGGTGCCCGTCCTCACTCCCGTGAGGATCACTTTCAGACTGATGGCTTCCCGCCCCCAGAAACACTTCCTCCTTTTCTTCACACTGAGTGTCGTTTGGTGGGGGGGAGTGTTAGTCCTGTGCTTCCTGGTACAAGACTATTCATGCATACGACGGACCAGGTCAAGAACAAGGATCCACAGTCAACCACGGTCGGATCGTCAAAGGCCAGCCAGAAGACCAAGCGGCCAGACCCACGCGGTCAAAGCACCGGTTCGGTACCAAGAGGGCCCGCCGGACAATTGATGGCCGCCACCGCCCGGGTGTCGGCATCGGCCGTGATTCTAGGCACTTCAAGAGGCACCGCCAAAGATTCAGAATCGGGCCTCCTTCCGTGAGTCCAAGACCGAGATCCGGTCGAGTGTCTATATTGGGTCAAAGGCCATTGTACTATATATATGAGTAGAGCTAGCACATGAGGGCTAGATGAGTTTTGAGTCTTGTCTCTTTTCAGTTTTCTCTCGATTGCGAGAGCTCATGTATGGTCATCCTTGATATCAAGAAAGCTTATCATTTTCCTCTCAGTGTTCTCTTGTTCTGTTTTCTTCTTCTTGTTCTCTTCTTGCAAATCCCGCGTGGCATAGTCCCCCGGATTCTCCTGTTAGATCCACGGGTCCTCACAGAGGGCTGTCTTCCAGGAGTTCCCGAACCCAGACCCCAAACACTGTCGCCGCTGCCGGGTCTGATTCGATCTTACTTTCTTCTGTCGCCATGTCTGTCCGCAACTTCACGCCAGAAGAACTCCTTTCCCAGACGGCATCTCGCTTGGAGCGACATCATCGAAGGGAAACTGTTCGCGACATGTATGGATCTGCTTATGACATTGAGGGAGTCGGCGCCACCCATACCTCGTGTCTTGTCTCGTCCAAGTTCCCCGCCCCAGGCGTGCAAACATTGCTCACAGCCTCAGTCACCTCATCACTATCAGGAGCCCTATCAGGCTCAACCTTCTCAACCTTACTTTCATACCCCTGAACATGCCTACATTCATCACTCTTCAGGCCCTACGCCTCTTCCTTCACAACCATCATCTCCCCCGGGTGGGCAGGGATATCCACATGTCTCTTTTGCGCCTACCCAGGAATTTCCTTTCCCTACATTTCCCACCGCTCTTCCTGTTTACAACCTTATAGACCTCAAAACCAATGCTCAGGCACCTTCTGTCCCTCAACCGCAGTCACCCCTTCATCAGGGTCCTTCAGGCACCATGCCACCTCCAACTCCACCTCAATATAATCACTATATTGTTCCTGTCCAGCCAAGCACGTTCACCTCTACCTTTCAGACCCTTAAACTGACTTATCCCACCTTTGGCAACATGAAAGGCAAACCCTTAGACCAAAGTGCTCAGGCCCACATGGAAGAATTTGAGGCTCTGGCTGTCCTGAATAGTCATGCGCAACCTCAACTGAAATTCCACATCTTTTCCACCACTCTGCGTGGCTCTCCTCATCAATGGCTCATGTCCAACAAAAGCCACTGGAAACAAGATTGGTCAGAAATGAGAACTGCTTTTCTTTCTCACTATGGGACCACGGATGATGATCAACTTCATCTCAAGCAACTCAATGACCTTCAACAAGAGCCCACGGAGTCTACCAGAGATTTTGCAGATCGACTTCACATTCTGCTCAGCAAACTCAAGGAGTACCCAACACAGAGCCATATCTTGGTCTGGTTTCTCCAAGGACTTCCTCCAGCTATCCGACTCATGACTGAATACCTGCGTCCGAAGACTTTGGAGCAGGCAATCGACCTTGTCAATCACTCAGTCAATGTTTCCTCCCGTGGCGTGGCTCTTCAGGAGCTCCCTTTCATTCCACCCGTCATGGTTCCACAGACTGCTGTCCAGCCTCAACACGCCCATCCGCAACGCAGTCAGATCTGGTGCCATATCTGCAAATACCAAGGCCACTTGGCAAATGAGTGCAACTCGACCAATGGCCCGCCTCATTGTAAAAGATGCAACATGTGCAATCATGCCACGGAAGAGTGCACTCGCACTCATCCTACACCGTTCCGCAACAAACTAGTTTATCAAGTGCAAACAACACCTCAGCAACAATCGCACTATCAGCAGCCACCACTTCAGGCGCAACCCAATCAACTCTATCCGTAACAGGAGCAACAACGGGGACCTAACACACGTCCTCCTTTTGATCCTTCTAAAGCTCAGTGTTATCACTGTCAGGAATGGGGACATACCACCACGGCGTGCCCTCAACTTCCACAAGTTCAGGTGCAGCTTCCGGGCACCAATCAGACCACATCGGTCCGCCTCACGGCTTACCAACTCTGGATTGCTAATGGCAAACAAGGCCCGCGTCCTGTTCTTAAGAAGCCACCAAGAGCGCCTCAGCAATCACGCTATCAACCAGCTCCTGCAAATCAACCTCAGATGGATCACCAAGCACAGGAAGAAATTTTTCAGGCACTTAATCCTCCAGTTCAGCCATCAAATTGGGTTGGTTTGGTTTCCACGCTGCACTGGCGTGCCACGCCCTTAACCATTATCCCTAATGGCACATAACCCGCCTTTGCAATCGACACCATTCCTCATGACGAAGAAAAAAAAGGTTCACTTTGCACCCGACTTGAGAAACATGCCGCATGTCATGCCTAAAGTTCGCCAAAGCATTTTGAACCTCATGCAAGGCAAGCCAAGGCCGACGTTGGCCAATGTTCATGCCACCACCAGAGCTCAACAACGCCAAGATACACCTTCCACGCCTCAACCTCCACGCCTCTCGGACATATCCAAATATTGCTGCAGAGGTTGACCTACTCAAAGAAGTTGTTTGCTTCCTTACCACGCACTCCAGCGGAAAGTGGATCAGCCAGATCCTTTTTCTCATGTGCCGGAACTCCAAGAGGAGCTAGCCAAGATCAAAATTCCTTAAGCTTGGCAACCATTTTGAAACTCGGGTCCCGCTCTCAAGGACCGTTACCACTCCCCGATACATTTTAGTTAAAACATTACTACCTCTACACCCACGGACCATGCCCACGGTGGGCAATCAACAAGTCAATCATGTTCAAATTGACGGGGGTAGCGCAGTTAATCTCATCACGGAGGCTGGACAGCAGTCTGTGGAACCATGACGGGTGGAATGAAAGGGAGCTCCTGAAGAGCCACGCCACGGGAGGAAACATTGGATCGAGTGATTGACAAAGCACGATTACCTGCTCCAAAGTCTTCGGACGCAGGTGTATTCGGTCATGAGTCGGATAGTGGAGGAAGTCCTTGGAGAAACCGCACCAAGATCCGCTGTGTTAGGTACTCCTTGAGTTTGCCGAGAATGTGAAGTCGATCGCAAAATCCCCGGCGAACTCAGGTGGGCTCTTGTTGAAGGTCATTGAGTTGCTTGAGATGAAGTTGATCATCATCCGTGGTCCCATAGTGAGAAAGAAAAGCAGTTCTCATTTCTGACCAATCTTGTTTCCAGTGGCTTTTGTTGGACATGAGCCATTGATGAGGAGAGCCACGCAGGGTGGTGGAAAAGATGTGGAATTTCAGTTGAGGTTGCGCATGACCATTCAGACAGCCGAGCCTCAAATTCTTCCATGTGGGCCTGAGCACTTTGGTCTAAGGGTTTGCCTTTCGTGTTGCCAAAGGTGGGATAAGTCAGCTTAAGGATCTGAAAGGTAGAGGTGAACGTGCTTGGCTGGACAGGAACAGTATAGTGATTATATTGAGGTGGAGTTGGAGGTGGCATGGTGCCTGAAGGACCCTGATGAAGGGGTGACTGCGGTTGAGGGACGAAGGTGCGAGCATTGGTTTTTGAGGTCCGAAGGTTGTAAACAGGAAGAGCGGTGGGAAATGTAGGGAAAGGAAATTCCCGGGTAGGCTAAAAGAGACATGTGGATATCCCCTCGCCCCACCCGGGAGATGATGGTTGTGAAGGAAGAGGCGTGAGGGCCTCAAGAGTGATGAATGTAGGCATGTTCGAGGGTATGAAAGTAAGGTTGAGAAGGTTGAGCCTGATAGGGCTCCTGATAGTGATGAGGTGATCGAGAGGGCGGGAGCAACGTTTGCACTCGGGGCGGGGAACTTGGACGAGACAAGACACGAGGTGTGGGTGGCGCCGACCGAGCCCGAGACCGAATGTGACCTCCCTCAATGTCATAAAAGCGTATCCATACATGTCGCAACAGCTTCTTCGATGATGGCGCCCAAGATCTAGATGCCGCCCGGGAAAGGAGTTCTTCTAGCGCGGAAGTTACTTTAGATGTACATGGCGCATGTAAGAAAAAGTAAGATCGAATCGACCTGCGGCAGCGGCGATGTTGTTTGGGGTCCGGGTTCGAACTCGAAGACAACCCTCGGAGGACCCGTGGATCTAACAGAGAATCAGAGAGGGGACTATGTCACGCGGGATTTGCAAGAAGAGAACAAGAAGAAGAAAACAGAACAAGAGAACACTGAGAGGAAAATGATAAGCTTTCTTGATATCAAGGATGAACATACATGAGCTCTCGCAATCGAGAGAAAACTGAAAAGAGACAAGACTCAAAACTCATCTAGCCCTCATGTGCTAGCTCTACTCATATATATAGTACAATGGCCTTTGGCCCAATATAGACACTCGACCGGGATCTCGTGCCGACTCCTGGAAGGAGGCCTGATTTGCAGGAATGCTGGCGGTGCCTCTTGAAGTGCCTACAATCACGCTGACGCTGACACAGGCGGTGACGGGCCATCACTTGTCTGAGCGGCGCCTCTTGGTACCGCAACCGTGCTTTGATCAAGGCGGGGTCGCCGCTTGGTCTTTCGGCCGGGCCTTTGACGACTGACCCTCGGGTTGATGTGGATCCTTTTTCTTGACCTGGTCCGTCAGATGCATGAATAGTCCCGGCATCAGAGGCACAGACTAACACTCCCCACCAAACCACACTCGCCAAGCAGAAGAAAAGGAGGAAGTGTTTCGGGGCTGAAGCCATCACCGAAAGTGATCCTCACGGGAGTGAGGACGGGCACCATTATGGTACTTGCTAATGAGATCCTGGCCGATTTGGAGAGCAGGAGGAGTGTTGAGCCCAAGGGCAGGATCGGCATCTATGAGAAAACGAGATCGCACCATGTCTTCAAGGGCAAAGATGGGCCGGGAAGAAACAAACCGGCATTCCATGAGGAGGCAGGTCCGAGACCGGCGGCACCGACGCCGGGCATTCTGATTGCAGGAAAGATTGACGCCGATTTAAGGAGCCGAAAGCAAGATGCATTTGAGAGCAAAGCACGTAAACCGCCTTTGAAGGTGGATCAAGGATCCGTGAGGTGGCGGCATTCTACAAGAAGGTGTCAAGACCATGAAGAGCATCAGCAGAGCGTTGCCAACCACGCTCATTGGCGATGTAGATCCAGTTGATGGTGGTATCAAGGGTGGCACCATCCTCCCAATTGGAGCGGCGAACAAAACGGGGATCCCACCGGAGATCCGTCGAGATCTGAGGTGGAGTCCATCCAGCATGGCCATCCATGACCTTGGTCCAAAAAGCCAGGGAAGCATAGGGAGAGGGGACCATGCCCATGGGCGTGGGTTGCTGAGCCTGCTCCCGGAATTCACGGACAAGGGCCGGATCAAGAGCTTTGCACCAACGGTCCCAGGTAGAAGCAGAGAGCTGAGAGTTGACAAGAGGGCTATCCCAGCCCGTGGGGACTGTCTTGCTATCCAGAAGAACACGTAATTGATTGTAACATGCTAGGTGTTGCATATAAACTTGTGCATAGGGAAGATCCTCAGGATGTCCCAGATACTTCCTTATCTGTTGCAGCACTTCCGCTTGCTAGAGAGGCAAATGATGAGCAAGATCAGGCATGTACTCTTGATGAAGAGCGCAGGTGTCCGAAAGCATGTTCGCCTAGATAGGGGTTGTTATCCGAAGCAACCATTGAAGTGTGGGGTCACCCCGAAAGTTCGTTCGCTAGGCTCCATCCCAAATCTCTCCCGTATCACCCGTGATAGAAATCATGAAAAAAGTAAGCCATGGGCTGAACAACTCTGAAGGTGATGAAATCCGGATCTTCGCAGTGAATGAGATCAAAGACCAAAAGTGCAGAGCATACACCTTTGTCTTCAATAGAGAGTTCTGGCCAGATCCGAAGAAAATCTGCAGTGCGCAGGGGAACATCTACGGGACCATCAGCCCCATGCCACTTCAGAAGAAAAGGTGGCGGCGGGCAACCACATAATCCAGATAACAGGAAGGAACAGGGAAATCAATAGGCAGGTTGCTAACTATGGTAACATAGCCGTCAAGTTTGGTCTGAGCCTCATCAGCAGACTGAATAGTTTGCTGTAGCTGTTGTTCGAGGTCACGGATCCTGTTGTCCTTTTCTAACGTATATGATTGATTGGTCACGGACCCGTTTCTGAGAAGTGTTGACCTGTGAGGAGGATTGCCCAGGAGCATTGAGGCGAAGCACGGTAATCTCAGCGTCATCAAGAATTTTCTGTTTCTGAACCTCCGTAAGCTGATCTTGGAGAGAGGTGAGCTGAGAGGTCTGTGTGGAAAGCTGAGCCGTCAAGGAGGCAATTTGAGCGTCACGCTCTGTAAGGTTTTGAACTTGAGTGTTGTAATTGTCACAAAGCTCGGAGTATAAGGCGTCTAGCTTAGCAATATCTTTCTCTTTGTTACCCAGGAGGATATCTTTGGACTTGTTTTGCTCCAATAAGTCCTGAATTTCGGTTTGGAGCTGAGCCTGCTGATCTGTACGCAGAGTAATCTGATTTTGGGCAGCCTTGAGATCTTCACGGGCCTGTAAAAAGGCCCCGTGCTTGTCTTGAAGCTGGGTCTCTAGAGTCTGAACTTGCGTGGTAGCAACTTGAAGGTCACGGTGAACCGCGTCGGAGGTTTCCAGGGCCATTTGAACCCCATTCATAAGAGCTTCTTGGGATTCTCAGAATTTGAGAGCAAGAGCTTGAACTTCCGCCGACATCTTGGTACAAAAGCCGCCGAGGTCTTTGTGGTGGTGGAGTCTGCTGTTGCCTTGTTTGTGATGTTTGTGAAACATGGTGTGAACTGGAATGCTTGGATTCTGTAGCGGAAGAGGAGACAGTGACATGTGAGTGCGGAATTTTGACATGACCAGAAGAAGTAGGGCGTGAAGTGCCGACTTGGTGAGTCTGGGGAAGGGATCACTGAGTGGAATCATGAGAATGAGGAGGTGTGGGAGGAAAGTAATGACAGATGAGGGCTTGAAGATGGCCTCCCACGGAAACTTCAGAGATAGAAGTGGCAGCCCGAAGACGGTCAACTTCTTGGAGAAGACGGTAGAACAACAATTGGGGCCAATCAATATGGTTGTTGGAGTGAGTAGCAGTGATTACCATATTATAGAAAGGCTTATTGATATGGGTGTTCTTGATAGAATACCCAAGGAACTTGTGCCACAAGAACTTAACAAAAGTTTCATGGGGCTTGTCAATATTTGTCAGGCGATGCACATTTGCGTGATAAGCAGGAGCTCCAAACTCAGTGACATCGAGATCCTGTATGGCAGACCAAGATAAACAAGGGGTTTGCAAAGGAATATGGAATACCTCAGAAATCAGGTGCTGGGTCAGCGAAATGGTGGTGCCATCCACCACAGTAGTGTAGCCATGTGGACTGTTGACGATGTTAGCAAGGAACTGCTTCAACTGGTCTGGATTTGGAGCCGGAAGTTCCATTTGTGAGAATTCGTAAAGCTTCTGGCGTTCTGCGACTTCACGATTCGGGCCAACAAGGGCTTCACGGAAGGTGGGCGTCAAGAAAGATACTGACTCAAAAAGAGCCGGTTCCCTGGGAGCAGTAGCTTGAAGTGTAGGAAATCTTGGTGCAGCCATGGCAAAGAGCTTCAGAAGAGAGTGGTGATGCAAAGGCGGAAAGCGGAGAACGGAGGACGAAGGCGCAGAGAGACGAAAAGGTTTAGGGCGCGCAAATGGAGGCGAAGCGGCATGAGGAGGAAACTGCAACCGTTGATGGTGCCAGGTGTCGCAAGATGCGAAGGAGGCGATTGAGAGGCAAAAATTTGGCTAAGTCCCCAAACAACAAAGGGAGAAGCAATGAACGGTGGAGATGAGACGTGAGAGAATGATCGGATGTGACAGGTGGCCCAAGGACACGCATTAATGGTCGACGGGCATGAAAAGAAGGCATGGCATTTAATGCTGGCAACTCAAAGTGGGATATCATTAAAACGAATGTGTCAGAAGGTACCATGGCTAGATATGCGGCGGGAGAAAAGATTCTCGTTTTAGAAACAGCCTTGCATTGCAAACACGTTGGCGAATTTTCTGATTGGTCCACGTCGACAAGAAGTTCCTCGGTTGGCTATATAAGACTATGTCGTCTAACTGTCAGCAGTGGATTACCTGCAAGATGGATTGTCTGGACCTCTGGCGTTGCCACAATCGTGGCCTGGAGATGGATGGCTGGTGTGCCGGGATGGCTGAACATCCCGATCCTAAGACCAACGGGATGGAGGTGGTTCTGCACCTACCCGGAGCAGAACCTCTACCACCTCCTCCGCATCACCTCTGCTCCGAACCCGGAGTAGAGGGATTTTCTTCTTAGGTTTTTAGTAGATAGGGCTCTGAGTCCGTTTTTGTATATAGGGCAGTGCTCATAGCGGGCTGTGCCCACATTTTGTAAAAAAAATCCACCTATAATATAATATGCCACTGTTTTAGTCACTTTCTGTTGTGGTTGCGTTTTGAACAGCATCTGTTTGTTGATTTTCTCTTTCTGTGTGATGAAATATTTTGAGGCGAAAGCCATTAACCAGTGTAGGTAATGGAGTGCCATCTATTTCAGCCAGTTGGAAAACGCTGGGTCGAACCACTTGAACAATTTGATAAAGGCCAAGCCAACGAAACTTAAGTTTACCCGGAAAATTTTTGTACCGAGAATCATAAAGAAGAACCAAATCTCCTTCTTTGAATGTTTTTGTCTTCAGACGTTTGTCATGTAAGGATTTTTGCAACTGTTGTCCATGAAGAACACGAATATAAGCATCCCTTCTAAGTTCATCCAACTGTTCCAATTGATAGACCCTTTCTTTGAGTGCAGCAGGCGGATTATGGGCAGTAGCCAGTTGAAAACGGAGAGTTGGAAGGATGTATTCAAACGGCATGAGAGCTTCTTGACCATAAATCAATTTGAAAGGAGTGTGACCAGTAGCGATTTTGAAACAAGTATTGTAAGCCCAAAGAACAAGAGGGAAGCTTGTTTTTGCCAAGCAGAAGCGTCACAAATTTTCTTGAGAATTGTGACAAAAGTTTTGTTGGTGCTTTCTGCCAAACCATTGCCTTGAGGGTAGTAAGGTGTGCTCTTGTGATGATGTATCAGGAGATAATCCGTCAGCTCCTTAATGGTATGATTGATAAAATGAACACCACGATCACTGACCAACTCCGTGGGGCAGCCGAATCGCGTGATGATTTGTTGATAAAGGACCCTGGCTGTGTTTGCCGCAGTTGTTGTCCGGAAGTGCGCAAGCTTCCGCCCATTTGGTAGCGTGAGTCGCTGAGAACTGTGAACGTAGCGGGCACGGGTGTGCCGCAGAGGGTCGATGGGTCCCACAAAATCCATTCCCCATTTTTGAAGGGAAGTGGCGGGCTTAAAAGCGCCACGGAAGAGCGCCACGTCGCCGCCGCCCCACACACGGGCAAGCATCACACGCGGCAAAGCGCATGTGAACGCCTTTGAAGAGCGTGGGCCAAAAATAACCAAAGAAGAAGGATTTTATGCGTCGCGGGTGTCACCATGAAAGTGACCACCACCTAGCTCTTGATGAGCTTTCTGACAATATCCGGAATCATGAGGTAGAACACAGCCACGCGAAGGATGGTATCCTTACCCTTTTGTAGAGATGTCCCGCAACCATGGTGTAGTCACGGACCTCGCGGAGAAATTGATGTCGACGGGATTGCCGCTGGCATGAGAGAGCCCCGCCTTCGGGGTGGAAGAGCTCGTGGAGGAGGAGGTACCGGGCTGAAAAGTCATGGAACCAATGTGGGGTTGCCGTGACCAAAAAGAGTTGAGCGCCAAGAAAGGCGCCCGAGACTCCAAAGTGGAGGGATCATCCTGCGGTGGATGCGGAAAGATAATCCGGGACAATATGAGATTTGCCCGCCTTTGTGAACAATTTCAAAAGGTGCAAATTTTGCGTATGAGGACCCAACGAAAGCAATGCGACCCGCGGAGCGCGGATTTGTTGATCAAATAAAGAAGTGCTTGGTGGTCAACAAAGAATTTGATCTGACTGCCCAAAAGATAGTGACGGAAGCGTTGGACACATCAGCAGAATTGAGTTTTCGGCTGGCATATCGGTTTGGTTTGTCAGTGTGCGCATCATATTCTTGAGAAAGAACAGCTCCAATAGCAAACGCCGAGACATCAACATGAACATGAAAGGGCTTGTCCCATTGAGGGGGAACAAGGACCGGGGCCTGAGTGAGCAAAAGCTTCAACTGTTGGAAAGCAGCATCCACCTGGGAATTCCAAGCCCAGGTGGATTCATCACCCGTGAGTTTATGAATGGGATCTGCAATGGCTGCTAGTCCAAGAATGAAAGTGGAGTAATAATTGACCTTACCCAGGAAAGAGCGTGTCTCCTTGATATTGGCTGGTGCTTGAGCCTTGAGCACACAACTGATTTTGGCAGGATCTGTGGTGATACCTGCTTTGCTGACAACGTGGCCTAACAGAACACCTGAGGTGACGCAAAAGTTGCATTTCTTAGGATTGAGACTAATGCCGGACTCATCACATTTCTGAAAGACGAGTTCCAACTTATCCAAATGGTCAGCCATGGAACTGTAGGCAGAGAAGTCATCTTGAAAAATTTGCAAGAAGGGATTTTCCTTCATAAAATCATGAAAAACTGAGAGCATGATGCATTGAAACGTTGATGGAGAGTTTGATAATCCAAAAGGAACCACCTTGTAGGCAAAAGTGCCCCACGGGGTGGTGAAAGTCGTCTTGAGTTGATCAGATTCTTTGATTGAGATCTGATTGTAGCCAGAAAAACCATCCATGAAGGAGTACATCTCATGGCCAGCAACCTCTTTCAGAACCTGGTCTGTGAAGGGAAGTGGAAAATGATCACGCTCCATGGCCTGATTGAGTTTTCGGTAGTCCACGCAGACGCGGATCTTACCATTGTGTTTGAGTGCAATGACGATGGGGCTCACCCATTCAGAATGTTTGACCTCATAGATCAAACCTGCAGCAAGGCATTAGAGGAAAAATGAGATCACATTTTGTCCCATTAAGGGATGCTTAAAATGCCATGTCAGCTTTTTAAACTGTCCAATAAGAGAAGAGCTCCAGTATATCTCATTCCAGTATTATGTGGCAGCCTGTAATTAATGTAGTTGCAACTAACTTCTGTAGTATCATGTTTTCATTATAACTTTTGATCCAGAACTCCGATTCAAAAACTTTTTGTAGCAATGGGTTCGTCTTCACAAGATCTATCTAGTGATAACCTATTCATACATCTTTTACGATATAAATATATAAGAAATAAGCAAAAAATCATATTTTTTTAAGGTTAACGCATATGACTATATTGAAATACATCATAACCATATATCATTGGAAAGATCTTTTCATTCCGCATCTAATGCAACAAACGCCGCAACATTTTGACAAGTGGATCAAAAGTTATGGGGGAAAAACAACAACAATGAAGTTGTTGGTGCTGCATTAATTGCAGTTAATAGAGGGTAGCCATTCCATTGGAGGATTCTTATGGGGATGAAATGAGATCTCAAATTTTCTCTAATGAGTTTGTCAATTTCTGCCTTGACGCGATCACGGTAATTAGGGTTGAGCCGGTACTGTCGTTGCTAAACTGGACGTGCATCAGATTTGGTAGGAATGGTGAGTTTCCCCAAGCTTTTGTTGATTCCCCTCAAGATCTCTCAGAGCTCCGCTTAAAATGTGTTTGAACTTTTGAAGAGCGTGACGGCCCCCGTTACGATAGGGGCCCAATGGATTTGCAAGAATGCGGAAAGCCGATTATTGCCCACGCCCACGCATCTCGACTTCTGAGTCCTGAATATGAGGTATCACTTCGTGTCCCGGACTATATGAGCAAAGGTTGAAGCATAACAGATGCGTGGCACTCGCGTGGTGAAAAAGAGAGGTTGCCGAAGTTTCATCCAACAGAGGTTGCGCAGCCGCGGTACATCTACCGGAGCCGCAGGGGGTTCAAAGATCCGAAAAAGTGATCAACACGCTGGATTCTATTGCAAGGAGCCGTAAGGGTCAAGCAAAGCAGCCATGCCTAGTCCCCGATCAAGAGTCATGTCTTCCCAAGGATCAAAGATATTCGGGTAGGATGACGAGGCGCACTTCCTGCAGTGGAGCCCGAACATGATAGATATTCTCGGGCGCCCTCTAACTGCGGTTTCGAGAGAGAGGGTTCAGCATGGTCAATGAAATGATCTTGCCTGTTTCCAAGTCCATGGTGGCATTGAGGTGACCATCGGTGATGACTAAGCGATCCGCGGGCCCGTGCCCTGGCGGAGAAAAGGTCTGCCACCAACATTTCATAATCACCGGATCTTCTCGGCCTTCCAAACACCAAATTCCAAGGGGAATCGGAGATCACCAATGTTGATGTGAAGAAGAGGCGTGACGCCTTGAGGTCTTGTGATATGGCCATTAGCCAATTTGATGTCATATGGGGCACGAAAGAGTTGTTTGATGCCCATTTGTTTGCGGAGTTTATCCGTGATGAGATTAACTGCGCTACCCCCGTCTATTTGCACATGATTGACTTGTTGATTGCCCACCGTGGCATGGACCGTGGGTGTGGAGGTGGCAACAGCCCCAACTAAAACAGTCGGGAGTGGTAACTGGTCCTTGAGAGCAGGACAGAGTTTCAAAATGGTTGCTAAGCTTAACGGAATTTTGATCTTGGGTAGCTCCTCTTGGAGTTCTAGAGGGACATGAGAAAAAGGATCTGCTGGATCCACGGGTGCTGGAGTGCGTGGTAAGGAAGCAGCAACTTCTTTGAGTAGGTCAACCTCTGCGGCAATATTTGGATATGTGTGAGAGCATGGAGGTTGAGACGTGGAAGGTGTATCTTGGCGTTGTTGAGCTCTGGTGGTGGCATGAACATTGGCCAACGTGCGGCCTTCGGCAGCTTGCATGAGGTTCAAAATGCTTTGGCGAACTTTAAGCATGACATGCGGCATGAGTTTCTCCAAGTCAGGTGCAAAGTGAACCTTTTCTTCTTCGTCATGAGGAATGGTGTCGACTTCAAAGGCAGGTTGCGTGCCATTAGGGATAATGGTTAAGGGCCGTGACGCCCTGGTCTGGCGTGAAACCAAACCAACCCAATTTGATGGCTGAACTGGAGGATTAAGTGCCTGAAAAATTTCTTCCTGTGCTTGGTGATCCATCTGAGGTTGATTTGCAGGAGCTGGTTGATAGCGTGATTGCTGAGGCGCTCTTGGTGGCTTCTTAAGAACGGGGACGCTGGCCTTGTTTGCCATTAGCAATCCGCAGTTGGTAAGCCGCGGAGGCGGACCGATGTGGTCCGATTGGTGCCCTGGCCGCACCCGAACTTGTGGAAGTTGAGGGCACGCCGTGGTGGTATGTCCCCATTCCCAGCGGTGATAACACCGAGCTTTAGAAGGATCAAAAGGAGGGCGGTGTTAGGTCCCCGTTGTTGCTCTGCATACGGATAGAGTTGATTGGGTTGGGCGCTCGGGTGGTGGTCAGCCGATAGTGCGACATTGTTTGAGGTGTTGTTTGCACTTGATAAAACCGGTTTGTTGTTGCGAAGCGGTGTAGGATGAGTGCGAAAGTGCACTCTTCCGCGGGCATGATTGCACATGTTGCATCTTTTACAATGAGGCGGGCCATTGGTCGAAGTTGCACTCATTTGCCAAGTGGCCTTGGTATTTGGCAGATATGGCACCGTGATCCGGACCGCTGGGCGGATGGGCGTGTTGAGGCCGGATGGCCAGTCTCGCGTGGAACCATGACGGGTGGAATGAAAGGGAGCTCTCAAGAGCCACGCCACGGGAGGAAACATTGACCGAAAGTGGTTGACAAGGTCGATTGCCCGCTCCAAAGTCTTCTGGACGCAGTATTCATCCACTAATCGGATAGCTGGAGGAAGTCCTTGGAGAAACCGCACCAAGATCCGCTCGTGTTGGGTACTCCTTGAGTTTTGGCGAGCGTAATGTGAAGTCGATCCGCAAAAATCCCGCGCACTGCGTGGGCTCTTGTTGAAGGTCATTGAGTTTGTTAGTCCTGTGCCTCCTGGTACAGGACTATTCATGCATACGACGGACCAGGTCAAGAACAAGGATCCACAGTCAGCCACGGGTCAGCCGTCAAAGGCCCAGCAGAAGACCAAGCAGCAGACCACGCAGTCAAAAGGCGCGCCCACCAAAAGGAGGCGCTCAGACAAGTGATAGCCCGTCACCGCCCCCGTCAGCGTCAGCACGATTTTAGGCACTTCAAGAGGCACCGCCAGCATTCCTGCAAATCAGGCCTCCTTCTAGGAGTCGGCACCGAGATCAGTCAGAGTGTCTATATTGGGCCAAAGGCCATTGTACTATATATATGAGTAGAGCTAGCACATGAGAGCTAGATGAGTTTTGAGTCTTGTCTCCTTTCAGTTTTCTCTCGATTTCGAGAGCTCATGTATGTTCATCATTGATATCAAGGAAGCTTATCATTTTCCTCTCATTGTTCTCTTTGTTCTGTTTCTTCTTCTTGTTCTCTTCTTGCAAATCCCGCGTGACATAGTCCCCCGGATTCTCCTGTTAGATCCACGGGTCCTCCTGAGGGACCGTTTTCCAGAGTTTCCGAACCCGGACCCCAAAAACCGCCGCCCGGCTCCGGGTGCGATTCGATCTTACTTTCTTCTGTCGCCATGTCCGTCCGCAACTTCACGCCAGAAGAACTCCTTTCCCAGACGGCATCTCGCTTGGAGCGCCATCATCAAAGGGAAACTGTTCGCGACATGTATGGATCTGCTTATGATATTGAGGGAGGCCACATTCGGTCTCGGGCTCAGTCGGCGCCACCCACACCTCGTGTCTTGTCTCGTCCAAGTTCCCCGCCCCAGGCGTGCAAACATTGCTCACAGCCTCAGTCACCTCATCACTATCAGGAGCCCTATCAGGCTCAACCTTCTCAACCTTACTTTCATACCCCTGAACATGCCTACATTCATCACTCTTCAGGCCCTACGCCTCTTCCTTCACAACCATCATCTCCCCCGGGTGGACAGGGATATCCATATGTCTCTTTCGCGCCTACCCAGGAATTTCCGTTCCCTACATTTCCCACCGCTCTTCCTGTTTACAACCTTACAGACCTCAAAACCAATGCTCAGGCACCTTCTGTCCCTCAACCGCAGTCCCCCCTTCATCAGGGTCCTTCAGGCACCATGCCACCTCCAACTCCACCTCAATATACTCACTATACTGTTCCTGTCCAGCCAAGCACTTTCACCTCTACCTTTCAGACTCTTAAACTGACTTATCCCACCTTTGGCAACACGAAAGGCAAACCCTTAGACCAAAGTGCTCAGGCCCACATGGAAGAATTTGAGGCTCTAGCTGTCCTAAATGGTCATGCGCAACCTCAACTGAAATTCCACATCTTTTCCACCACCCTGCGTGGCTCTCCTCATCAATGGCTCATGTCCAACAAAAGCCACTGGAAACAAGATTGGTCAGAAATGAGAACTGTTTTTCTTTCTCACTATGGGACCACGGATGATGATCAACTTCATCTCAAACAACTCAATGACCTTCAATAAGAGCCCACGGAGTCTGCCCGGGATTTTGCAGATCGTCTTCACATTCTCGCCAAAGAACCAAGGAGTACCCAACACGTGAGCCGCATTTTGGTCCGTTTTCCAAGGACTTCCTCCAGCTATCCGGCTCATGACTGAATACCTGCGTCCCAAGACTTTGGAGCAGGCGATCGACCTTGTCAATCACTCAGTCAATGTTTCCTCCCGTGGCGTGGCTCTTCAAGAGCTCCCTTTTATTTCACCCGTCATGGTTCCACAGACTGCTGTCCAGCCTCAACACGCCAATCCACAGCGCAGTCAGATCTGGTGCCATATCTGCAAATACCAAGGCCACTTGGCGAATGAGTGCAACTCGACCAATGGCCCGCCTCATTGCAAAAGATGCAACATGTGCAATCATGCTACAGAAGAGTGCACCCGCACTCATCCTACACCGTTCCACAACAAACTCGTTTACCAAGTGCAAACAACACCTCAGCAACAATCGCACTATCAGCAGCCACCAATTCTGGCGCAAACCAATCAACTCTATCCGCAACAGGAGCAACAACGGGGACCCAACACACGTCCTCCTTTTTATCCTTCTAAAGCTCAGTGTTATCACTGTCAGGAATGGGGTCATACCACCACGGCGTGTCCTCAACTTCCACAAGTTCAGGTGCAGCTTCCTGGCACCAATCAGACCACATCGGTCCGCCTCACGGCTTACCAACTCTGGATTGCTAATGGCAAACAAGGCCCGCGTCCTGTTCTTAAGAAGCCACCAAGAGCGCCTCAGCAATCACGCTATCAACCAGCCTTCCAAACCTACCTCAGATGGAGTTTGTCAATTTCTGCCTTGACGCGATCACGGTAATTAGGGTTGAGCCGGGCATCAGATTTGGTAGGAATAGTGAGTTCCCCCAAGCGTTTGTTGATTCCCCGAAGATCTCTGTAGCTCCAGGCGAAAATGTGTTTGAACTTTTTGAAGAGCGTGACGGCCCTGTTACGATAGGGGGCCGGTAGATTTGCAGCAATGCGGACAGGCTGATTATTGCCCACGTCCACGATCTCGACTTCGGGAGTCTGAATATGAGGTATCACTTCTGTGTCCTGGACTATATGAGCAGGCGGTTGAAGCATAACAGGATGCGTGGCACTCTGCGTGGTGAAAAAGAGAGGTTGCTGAGTTTCATCCAGCAGAGGTTGCGTCATGACAGCGTGTACATCTACTGGAGCTGCAGGGGGTTCAGCATCTGAAAAGTGATCAACACGTTGGATTCTATTGCAAGGAGCCAGGTAAGAGTCATGTCTTCCCAAGGATCAGCATATTCGGGGTAGGATGACAGAGGCAGACTCGCAGGTGGAGCCTGAATATGATAGATATTCTGGGCGTCCTTCTTGGAGTTCCAGAGGCACATGAGAAAAAGGATCTGCTGGATCCACGGGTGCTGGAGTGCGTGGTAAGGAAGCAGCAACTTCTTTGAGTAGGTCAACCTCTGTAGCAATATTTGGATATGTCTGAGAGCGTGGAGGTTGAGACGTGGAAGGTGTATCTTGGCGTTGTTGAGCTCTGGTGGTGGCATGAACATTAGCCAACGTGCGGCCTTCAACAGCTTGCATGAGGTTCAAAATGCTTTGACAAACTTTAGGCATGACATGCGGCATGAGTTTCTCCAAGTCAGGTGCAAAGTGAACCTTTTTTTCTTCGTCATGAGAAATGGTATCGACTGCAAAGGCAGGTTGCGTGCCATTAGGGATAATCTGGCGTGAAACCAAACCAACCCTTTGATGGCTGAACTGGAGGATTAAGTGCCTGAAAAATTTCTTACTGTGCTTGGTGATCCATCTGAGGTTGATTTGCAGGAGCTGGTTGATAGCGTGATTGTTGAGGCACTCTTGGTGGCTTCTTAAGAACAGGACGCGGGCCTTGTTTGCCATTAGCAATCCAGAGTTGGTAAGCCGTGAGGCGGACCGATGTGGTCTGATTGGTGCCCGGAAGCTGCACCTGAACTTGTGGAAGTTGAGGGCACGCCGTGATGGTATGTCCCCATTCCTGACAGTGATAACACTGAGCTTTAGAAGGATCAAAAGGAGGACGTGTGTTGAGTCCCCGTTGTTGCTCCTGTTGCGGATAGAGTTGATTGGGTTGCACCTGAAGTGGTGGCTGCTGATAGTGCGATTGTTGCTGAGGTGTTGTTTGCACTTGATAAACTATCCGTGGCATGATTGCACATGTTGCATCTTTTACAATGAGGCGGGCCATTGGTCGAGTTGCACTCATTTGTCAAGTGGCCTTGGTATTTGCAGATATGGCACCAGATCTGACTGCATTGCGGATGGGCGTGTTGAGGCTGGACAACAGTCTGTGGAACCATGACGAGTGGAATGAAAAGGAGCTCCTGAAGAGCCACGCCACAGGAAGAAACATTGACTGAGTGATTGACAAGGTCGATCGCCTGCTCCAAAGTCTTGGGACGCAGGTATTCAGTCATGAGCCGGATAGGTGGAGGAAGTCCTTGGAGAAACCAGACCAAAATCTGGCTCTGTGTTGGGTACTCCTTCAGTTTGCTGAGCAGAATGTGAAGACGATCTGCAAAATCCCGGGCAGACTCCGTGGGCTCTTATTGAAGGTCATTGAATTGCTTGAGATGAAGTTGATCATCATCCGTGGTCCCATAGTGAGAAAGAAAAGCAGTTCTCATTTCTGACCAATCTTGATTCCAGTGGCTTTTGTTGGACATGAGCCATTGATGAGGAGAGCCACGCAGGGTGGTGGAAAAGATGTGGAATTTCAGTTGAGGTTGCGCATGACCATTTAGGACAGCTAGAGCCTCAAATTCTTCCATGTGGGCCTGAGCACTTTGGTCTAAGGGTTTTTCTTTCGTGTTGCCAAAGGTGGGATAAGTCAGTTTAAGGGTCTGAAAGGTAAAGGTGAACGTGCTTGGCTGGACAGGAACAGTATAGTGATTATATCGAGGTGGAGTTGGAGGTGGCATGGTGCCTGAAGGACCCTGATGAAGGGGTGACTGCGGTTGAGGGACAGAAGGTGCTTGAGCATTGGTTTTGAGGTCTGTAAGGTTGTAAACAGGAAGAGCGGTGGGAAATGTAGGGAAAGGAAATTCCTGGGTAGGCGCAAAAGAGACATGTGGATATCCTTGCCCACCCGGGGGAGATGATAGTTGTGAAGGAAGAGGCGTAGGACCTGAAGAGTGATGAATGTAGGCATGTTCAGGGGTATGAAAGTAAGGTTGAGAAGGTTGAACCTGATAGGGCTCCTGATAGTGATGAGGTGACTGAGGCCGTGAGCAATGTTTGCACGCCTGGGACGGGGAACTTGGACGAGACAAGACACGAGGTGTGGGTGGCGCCGACTGAGCCCGAGACCGAATGTGGCCTCCCTCAATATCATAAGCAGGTCTATACATGTCGCGAACAGTTTCCCTTCGATGATGGTGCTCCAAGCGAGATGCCGTCTGGGAAAGGAGTTCTTCTGGCGTGAAGTTGCGGACAGACATGGCGAAAGAAGAAAGTAAGATCGAATCAGACCCGGCATCGGCGCCAGTGTTTGGGGTCTGGGTTTGGGAACTCCTGGAAGACAGCCCTCTGTGAGGACCCGTGGATCTAACAGGAAAATCCGGGGGACTATGTCACGCGGGATTTGCAAGAAGAGAACAAGAAGAAGAAAACAGAACAAGAGAACACTGAGAGGAAAATGATAAGCTTTCTTGATATCAAGGATGAACATACATGAGCTCTCGCAATCGAGAGAAAACTGAAAAGAGACAAGACTCAAAACTCATCTAGCCCTCATGTGCTAGCTCTACTCATATATATAGTACAATGGCCTTTGGCCCAATATAGACACTCTGACTATCTCGGTGCCGACTCCTGGAAGGAGGCCTGATTTGCAGGAATGCTGGCGGTGCCTCTTGAAGTGCCTAGAATCACGCTGACGCTGACACGGGCAGTGACGGCCATCACTTGTCTGAGCGGCGCCTCTTGGTACCAGACCCAGGCTTTGACTGCGTGGTCTGCTGCTTGGTCTTCTGCTGGGCCTTTGACGACTGACCCGTGGTTGACTGTGGATCCTTGTTCTTGACCTGGTCCGTCGTATGCATGAATAGTCCTGTACCAGGAGGCACAGGACTAACACTTTCAGGAGTCTGGAAATAGTGAGGCATGAGCTGAACAGGGGTATGCTGCGGAGATTGAGGTTGAGAACAATGCCGACACACAGGGGGAGACCCTGGTCGAGAATGAGCCCGAGGGGTAGGAGGTGCCGATTGAGCTTTGGAGCGGATACGACCACCCTCAATGTCATAAGCAGTATCATACATATCCCGAACCGCCTCGCGTCGTCGATGGCGCTCCAATCGAGCCGCCGTTTGGCAAAGAAGTTTCTCAGGAGCGAAACCTCGAGCCGACATGATGGAAAGAAAAGAAAGATCAGACCCGGCAGCGGCGACAGCGTTTGGGGTCTGGGTTCGGGAAGCAAGACAGCCCTCTGTGAGGACCCGTGAATCAAACAGGAGAATGAATTCACCTATTTATGTATTTTGAGTCTGACAAGATAAAGATGAGTCGCAGAGATGGAACGAATTTTAATTTTCCATGTGTATGCATCTTCAATAAGTGAACTTTATACAAAGTTAAGCTGATGATCTAACATTCGAGGTAGAGGCTCAAGGGATAGAAGTAAACGACGTCCGTTGTTGCAACAAAACGAAACGTTTTCGGAGTCGAGCAAATCAATATGGCATATGGCACATTGTTTTGTCCATTTCAACGGCTCATGTCCTACGGGTTTCATGTCTTGCTGCATCATGGCAATTTGCTTTTACCAATGCAAACTTGCGCTATTAGACGTCATTATGGAGGGCACAGGGTCTGTAGACTTTATTTCTTGTTCCATGGGGATTTGATTTGCAATCAAGATCCCCAAGGAACTTGTCTGACATAATGACATGTCATTGTTTGGCTCATCAGATATTTGTCTCTCAGATATTGGAGGCTCAGTGAGCTTTAGTCTCTTTCGTGCTTGATAGTTTCTTTGACGCTCACGACGACAAAGTATTTTGTTTATCTGAGCGTCGCTAAGATGGTCAGAATTTGGCCGGGGTAGCCTATCAAAGGAAAGACTCTTTTTACTTCATATAATCAAAAGATAAATGTGTAAAAAAAAACTAATATAGAGATCATTTGAAATTTTGAATACGGCTCAGATCATAATTAAAATGTTGGTACTCACCTTGGACGCCCCCTTTTCTTGGTGGTTGTTTCACGTTTCTCTTCATGTATTCTCATATCTATTGCACTTGCTGACTGCTCATATTTCCTATGTAATAATTTTATGATATTAGAGTTAACGTCATTTTTCATGTGCATACTAACTAATACACATTTCATATTTAAAATTTTCAATATGTACCTTGGATGAATCATTGCATCCATCAAGCTCATCGTTGTTTGAATTCATTACTTTTTGGTTTGCTTGTTCCACCTGTAATTTATGGTATTTATCAGAATCCTAATTTAACAAAATGCAAATGAGAAGATACGGAATTTTAACTAGAATGTGTTTCTTCATGTCTGACTGGATTTTGCTAGCCAAAATGATAAGTCGTACAATGGTGCTACGAATATTTTACTACTCCAGAAAAAACAACAGTTATACTATGGGCAATTAATAAATAAGTACTTGAGGAGAAAAGTCTGAGTCGCAACCGGCAAACTTACCAGGTGATGCAGATGTATCGGGGGATGGAAGTTGGGAAGCTGATTCCAGGGAGTCCTGCGACCGGCGGGAGCTGGGAGCGGGTCCTGGAATCAGCGACCCAACTTCATCCCCCCACAACATGGCAACTGGGGAGAAGAGATTTAGCAGCTGATTACCTGTTCATGACCTGTTGAGCGAAATTGGAGCGTCGTTTTCCATTCCGTCTCCGGAATGAGCTCCCCAGTTGCCATGTTGTTTCACGTTGATATTTCGGGTTTGAAAATTTTCCTTCTCACCTCTCTCGCTACTGTCTGACTATTATAATGCAGATGTTTGAACTTTAGGTCTACAAAAGCAACAACTTATGGACACTTCGAAACTACAGTTTCGCCCAATGATTCACAACATACAACAAATTCTTGAGACTCTCATCCCCTGCTCCTGGTTTCGCTCTTCAAATGCCTTCAGAAGAAGAATAAGTGGTTTATCTGGACGAAACCATAAAAATTTGTGCCCACTTGCCTCTAATGCAGAAACCAGCCCTTCGGCCCTGCATATTGTTTAACTCTGACAATGGACTGGCCATATGGCACAGATGCTTTTCAATATTGACAAAAGCTCCATTCGAATTCGCACGAATCGCAAAATGGCATGATCATAAATTCAAGAGAAAAATAGCATCAATGCCTTAAGCATAAAATATGCCATCCAACACTAGCTCCCTCTAGCTCAAATTTGCAAATTTAATAAGCACATTCAAAAAACAAATTGCAGGAAGCAGAGATTTGCGCAGTTTGAGCTCTCCCATATGTATGTTGGAGCCCCAGATATCGCAGAAGAGATCCACACATCTCAGATTTGGGGATTCTGCTCTGAAATCTATATACAAAGGCAAATTCTAAATCTAAGAAAGCAAACATGTTTGATCTCAAGCAAAATCTTGTTTGGCCAAAATCTCCACCTGGCCGGGCCTACTGGCCGCTATTCTTCAAGCAATGATTTCGTCTGATGGTTTTGCTAAATAAGCAAGACAGGGAATGAGTTTGTTTGACAGGTTTGGGAGATGGTTTTCTTCTGATCAAAGCCAAGGTTTCATCTGGGTATTTAACTTCTTCGATAGACTACATTAATGTAAATTTAACTAGAGATCCACTCTTAATATTGTAATTCTTACCTCTACTCTCGTCACCACTCTACGTATATTTTCTTAGATCCACACCCTATGAATATTGACCTGTGGGTAATATTCCACGAGCATACTCTAAATTTTCAAATTACTAGAAAAATACCGTCACTCTTTTGCATTGTTCAAGAATCTGTTAACATCCTTCTAGATTGCTTAATTCTTCAACTCATTTCTATGGACCACTGATAAAGAATATTTTTATCTAACTTATATTAACAAATCTTGACACATATCAATATCACATAACTAAATAAAATTCTATATTTCCATACTTTCATTAGTCTAAATTTCCTAAGGCTACCTATAGATTCTTCCGATTTCTCTTAGATCCCATTCCCATACACCTTCAAATATAAATTTGTGTAGTCATTGCTTAATTTAGTTCAATATTTAACTTCTTTGATAGACTACATTAATGTAAATTTAACTAGAGATCCAATCTTAATATTGTAATTCTTACCTCTGCCCTCGTCACCACTCTACCTATATTCTCTTAAATCCACTTACACCCTAACAATATTGACCTGTGCGTAATATTCCATAAGCATACTCTAAATTCTTAAATTAGATTGCTTAGTTCTTCAACTGATTTCTATGCACTATTGATGAAAAATATTTTTATCTAACTTATATTAACGAATCTCAGCGCATGCCAACATCACATAACTAAATAGAATTCTATATTTCCATACTTTCATTAGCATTGCCCCACATAATAAGTACCTCTAAGGTTTCAAAGGCATTCTAAATATTCTTTTAAAATTCTGCTAAATTCAAAGCCAATATGCTAAGATTTGTCTACATTTCCTAAGGGTGCCTATCCCATACGCCTTCTTGCATCAGAATCCTACGGATTCCCTAGACTTCTCTTTAAATATGGCTAAATCATATACGCAACCCAACAAAATCATGTATCATTTAAGAATTTGACTAAATTCAAAGGCAATATGCTAGATTCCTCTAGGCTTTCTAAGCCTCCATATACATTCTTCTGGTTTCTATTAGATCCTATTCCCATACACCACCTTCAATTCGAATGCTATAGATTCCTTAGCATTCTCTTTAAATCATTTTGGTTTTATGAATAAATAGATAATATGAGTAAATCATATATGCAATTTAATAAAATCATGTATCATTTAGCTATGTATACATACTACCAATAGTTGTATTTACATTCGTGTTATTTTAATATAAATAATATTGATAGATAATGTACTTGGCTTACATTTCAAGAAACTCTCTATTTACTAGGATCTCGATGATCTTCAAGTAAGACAAACTCTTCGACGTCGTGAGTCACAGTGAAATTATCAAGCCCAAAAAAAATAGAAAGTTAACATATCGTCAAGTCTTGAGACCCCAACATCTAACAATCAACTGACCAGCATAGCAATATCTCCAAATCCTACTATTACATATGGTGATCATCCTTTAGATGATTCTCACTTGACATCCATGGAGATTGTGATTCCAAATCCAATCTCCATGGAACAGAATCCAAAACTTATAGATCCTTTAATGCCCACATCATCTACATCCATCACTGCACGCACCCATTGAGAAAACCAATTCAAACACATGCAACAACGTTGCATACCTATAGATCACCAACCTCTAAAATAGAGTAAAACATGTCATCTTGAACTTCTAAACACTGAGGCTTCCACTTTTTGTTGTAATAATGGCCGCCGATTACTTCGAAGCCTTGATCAACTACCAGACAACCTACAGACACTATATTCAACATAGAAATTCGCCACAAATTCTCGTGTTATCAATAATCTATTTTGTTTCACCGCATTAGGTGAAGGGTGACTTTGTAACCTTAAAAACCCCTTCAGCACTCACAATTATGGGTCTAACATATCATCGTCTTACTGATTCGAGTAGTACTTTGCATTGGTATGTATATGACGATACATATCGATATGCAATTGCTACTAAGAAAGAAATACCAGCTACTTGGATCATGCAGATTGCTGTAGACCAATCCATGAAATCGCCGTTCACACCAAGAGCTCACAGCAAGAGCAGTGAAACAAAATAAGTTGTTCACAACACGTGAACTACCACAAAATTTAGGCACCGAGTAAAGCTCTTCTAACGTTCGGGGTAGAGGCTCAAGGGATGGAAGTAAATGACGTCCGTTGTTGCAACAGAACGATATGTTTTCGGAGTCGAGCAAATCAATATGGTATATGGCACATGTTTTTTGTCCATTTCAACGGCTCATGTCCTACGGGTTTCATGTCTTGCTGCATCATGGCAATTTGCTTTTGCCAATGCAAACTTGCGCTATTAGACGTCATTATGGAGAGCACAGGGTCTGTAGACTTTATTTCTTGTTCCATGGGGATTTGATTTGCAATCAAGATCCCCATGGAACTTGTCTAACATAATGACATGTCATTGTTTGGCTCATCAGATATTTGTCTCTCAGATATTGGAGGCGTAGTGAGCTTTAGTCTCTTTCGTGGTTGATAGTTCCTTTCACGCTCACGATGACAAAGGATTTTGTTTATCTGAGCGTCGCTAAGATGCTCAGAATTTGGCCGGGGTAACCTATCAAAGGAAAGACTCTTTAATGCCTAATTAACAAAATTACATTGCTTCATAAGATAAATGTGTAAAAAAAAAACTAATATAGAGATCATTTGAAATTTTGAATACGGCTCAGATCATAATTAAAATGTTGGTACTCACCTTGGACGCCCCTTTTCTTGGTGGTTGTTTCATTCTCATATCTATTGCACTTGCTGACTGCTCATATTTCCTATGTAATAATTTAATGATATTAGAGGTAATGTCATTTTTCATGTGCATACTAACTAATACACATTTCATATTAAAAATTTTCAATATGTACCTTGGATGATGTTGTGTATCTCCTGAATCATTGCATGCATCAAGCTCATCGTTGTTTGAATTCATTACTTTTTGGTTTGCTTGTTCCACCTGTAATTTATGGTATTTATCAGAATCCTAATTTAACAAAATGCAAATGAGAAGATACGGAATTTTAACTAGAATTTGTTTCTTCATGTCTGACTGGATTTTGCAATTAATAAATAAGTACTGCCTCGTAATGCAAAAACCAGCCCTTCGGCCCTGCATATATTGTTTAAATCTGACAATGGACTGGCCATATGGCACAGATGCTTTTCAATATTGACAAAAGCTCCATTCGAATTCGCACGAATCGCAAAATGGCATGATCATAAATTCAAGAGAAAAATAGCATCAATGCCTTAAGCATAAAATATGCCATTCAACACTAGCTCCCTCTAGCTCAAATTTGCAAATTTATTAAGCACATTCAAAAAACAAATTGCAGGAAGCAGAGATTTGCGCAGTTTCAGCTCTCCCATATGTATGTTGGAGCCCCAGATATCGCAGAAGAGATCCACACATCTCAGATTTGGGGATTCTGCTCTGAAATCTATATACAAAGGCGAACTACCCATATTTTGGATGATTATGCGAAAGAAATTTTGAAGCAAATTTTGTTTAAGGGAAGCTATAAGAATAAAGAGAGCAGTAACAGAGAGAAACAGAATCATAAAAGCATTTGCAAGGAGTAAACAAAACATCACAGAATCACAAAAAGGACTGAACAAGATATCAGGCTATCTCAGATTTCTTAGGTTTTCTTTTGTGCCGGAACAAAATTCATCCTATCAATCCTATTCTTAGACCCCATAAGCTGCCTAATCTGTTAAAATCATAGCTCCTATTAACATCACTGAAGACAAACGTACCTGGGTGGTCATTCCTGGCCTCATGGAATTAACAATTCCTCTCAAGCAATCAACGACAGAAGCTAACACCCGCGCCAAAAAAATTTGAAGCTCACAATAATTTGCCACTAATGACTTAAATTCCCTACGGATTTCTACCTGCTTGCCAGGATAAGGCCTTCCTTGAATTTTGTGGAATCAGAATCAAAACAGCCAGAAATAAGATGATTGGCAATTTATGATAGATCGTCTGCAACGGCCACAGCAAATAAACATGATTGGCAATTTCTTGCACAAACGAATTCATGGCTGGGCGAACTTACCTTCTTGCATGTCATTCATCTTCTTTGATTCTGTCACCATTTATGAAACAAACAATTACGTCGCTTCTCTTTTTAATAACTATAAAGAATAGAACCAGCAGTGTCTTTTATAATTCATTAATTATTTCAGAGAAAGCATGCAATATTCCTTAGATTCTCAGCTTATAATCCATAAATTTCATGCTTACCTCTGACTTCTCAATGATATTTAAAGACCCAGCTACCTATGGCTAATTCCATATAATAATCTGATGATCCGTTTCTGCATAACTTAATATGCAAACTATGAGCTGGTTACATAAGAGTCAATCACAGTGATTCAAATAGCAGAACAAATGTTCCACATATTAAATCCATCTAACCCTAACCTGTATCAGAAAACCGGCTTGCTTTGATGCAGATATCCAGATCTTGATTTTTTGTCCAATCTCAGCAAATCAGGGTATGAATCGGATCTTTTTATGATCTCCCAGCCTGTGCTACTGCTTCAGATCAACAAATCGGCATCACAGGCCCCATCCGGATCCATTTCCGACCATATCCCTTTATGTCTGATTTTTTCTTTAAACCCATGATTATCATTTTGTGACAACTGTTCCCATATAAGATTTTCAGAAAACGCCTAATTTGCTTCTTTTTTCCGTGATCTTACATTCCAGCAAATTTTGGTAGGTCTCCTTGTAGCCTATTAACTTGTCGGTATAGTATACAAGACGGTAATGCGGCGGCAGCGCCGCCGCTATACTTTGATGGGTTTTTTGAAGTAGCCCAAATAGATCAACGGGTGGAACTTGGGATTCGAATTATGTTGAGAAGAATGATAAGATGCCCTGGTAGATTGGTTTTAGCTCAGTATTCCTTCCTTAGTCGGAAGCAATTTCTAGTATTGGTTATTTATGGTTTTTGATAGATGTTTGCATGTTTGTTATAGATGTTCTATTATAATAGAATTTTCAGAATATGAGTGTTTGTTCTGTGCTGGGGCCACATTGTCTAAAGTGAAATATCTCATTTATTGTAGTAAGAATAGAAATTAACAAAAGAAGCAATGTCTAAGGTGCAATATCTTAGTCACTATAGCAAGATTATAGAAATTAAGAGAATATCTAAATAGCATGTCATGTTGTCTTCATTAGAATGACATTTAGCGATTGATGTCATACAACTTTTGTGATATCATTTTTTAAATTTGCTGGATTCTACCCGATAGTATGATTTTCTCACTTTGAACTATATCATCCCATGTTGTAGGAGTTTTATGATGGCATTTTTCAAAATAATTGGATTTTAGCCAGATAGCACATACTAAAGATGGAATTATTGGCTGCTTTTGTCAGAAAAATGCATTAAACCTAATTGTGGAACAAATGCTATTTCAAAATTCTCTTGAAGATTCGTGCAAGTTTAAAAAACAATAAACATTTCTTACTTTTTGGAGACATCTAACAGGACTATTTGATTTGTAGATAAGAGCTACTAATCAGTTGAATCCAGCATATATTGAAGGGTGAAAAATGCGGTGAAATACAGCATAGAAAGAGAGTAATCTAATAAAATACCATTACTTATATCAGCTCCTTTGCTCTGTAATGCGGCGATTATGCTGAGATGTCCAGCCTGATCAATGATTCTGATCAATGATTCTGTGTGACACAGAAAGTCCTATTCCTTCTAGATTTAAAAATGGTTGAACTGGTTGTGTTCCTTTAAAGTTTAAATGATCTTCAGCATTCTCAATGCACCAAAAGTATCCTGGATTCCTGTTGTCAGAATTGCAGACAATCTGGAATAAAATGTGGTCATATGATTTACAATGTGGAAGTGCTATATACATTGAAGATAGATTAATAACTGGAATGGAACAAAAACGTGGAAATGAGTCTAGAAGTTATTATTTTTTGTACAACATGATTTTCGTACACCGCCCTTGAGAGACTAAATCCAAGGGACTAAATCCACTTAAACATCACCAACTCTCATGCCAAGCGATATTCTGTTTTGTTGAGGGCATATTTTTCATGTGTGCAGCCAAGGAGATCCATAACTGTCTATATTAGTTAACACATGTAAAAACTATGCCATTTTCATTTGATTTTTTCCCTAATATCACATATCTAGGACAATCAACTGTGCCGTGTTTGTCCAATAGGGAAGGTAGCTGAACACTTCAATTGGCTCAAAACCATGTGAAATGACTACTAATGAAGATAGCTTGGCCATAAGCCTCACTAAATTATTAAAGGGCCAATGTATCTGAGCAGTTATGGGAATATAATTTCCATCCTAATTTAGCATGTCTGCTCGGTTTCTAGCAGATTAGGGGCATCTCAGACATCATGGGATCTAGATTTTCGGGGCCTAGTACATATCCTCAGAGTCTAAAATGCATCAAACACTGCATATGGCACAGATTCTGGAGCAAGAAGATTCTGTCTGCCTAGCCCAAGTTCTCAACTCTGACAAAATGGAGCTCTTTAGCTCTTTTTGCAGAGAGCTGAATTATATCCCAAGCATCGGATCGCCCAGTTATGTCAGATTTCCGAGCTGACTTATGCATAAACTGGTATTTCGGGAAGCTGCAATAAGAATTGTGAGAGGGAAATGGGAACCTCTGGCCGTATTCTTTCGGCCCCCACCTGATCCATAAAACGCTAAGCCGCATCTGGTTCATTAAAAGCCTCAAGAAATAATTTTAACTGTAGGAATACCTTGCCGGAACAAAACCCAAAACCATATTTCAAAGGATGGATTCATAAATCCGGGTTTTGACTCAGGGTTTTTCGTGTGATTGTTTACTCAGGGTTTTTCTAGTTTTTTTAGATTGCTCTTCCTTCTTTCTTCCATTTTAGATTGCTCTTCCTTTTTCCTTCCCTTTTGGTAAATGGCAGGAGGCTAAGGGTCAGCGCTCAAGCTTAGCAGTATGAAAGAACTAAAACTACATTTAAGCTCAATAGGCAGCTTCGCTGACTTAGGAATTAAACCAAGAACATACCTGTGTTTGGCTGGGATGGCTTCACGCTTTGTGGTCTTTACTGGTACGAACGAAGTGCTTGGGCGAGTTTCACTGGCATAGAATAACTGGTCGACTCTACCGCACTTTCTTCCTCAACATGAACTCATAGCCGACTAAATAGAGCAAGCTTTGGGTGCCAAACATTTAAGAGTGGCATACCGTTAAGCAAGCATCCCCAAATCGCCACAAGAAGCCGGAGTTGAGCCCCACATCTCGCCGGAATGACCCAAACCTCACCGCGCCTAAAGAAATCCTCGCCCTCCATCTCAATCTGATGTGGAATTAATTCCCTCATACACGTCATCTTCTCTTGCCACATCACCCAAAAAACACATACATAATTTTATATATGGAAGAAGATAGGTATAGTGTATATATCGCTATATTGCAATTTGTTTCACCATTTAAAACAAACAAGGTGCTGCACACGGAGGGTTGCCCTCCGTGACCCGAGAGTGAAATGGCTTAAATCACACTTCAAAGTCATGTTTTCGAGCATATACTGACATATACTTGGAATATGACATGGTCTTCATGTCTACATTTGGCTCTTTATTGCCCTCTTGTGGCTCATTTTCATACACTATCGGTGTACAAAAACGCATCTACTTCTCACAACCTTCTCGTAGTAGACCATGTGAGCCAAGCTGACAATGCAATTTTTTCATTAATGTCTACTTGGATATTAATGTATATATTATGCTTACAACCATATATAATCTTTTTTGCATTTTTGGGCTATTATTGTGCCTAGAGTAGTTGTAAGAGAAATTGCAAACCCGTTCAAGACTTCTTGTACTACGAGGGGGTGTATGAAGTCGGGTGGTAGCTTGATAAAAAGTCAAAGCCAAAGTTGTAGATGCAGTCAACACCTGGTCAAACTTCGAGTCAACCTATTGGTTCCACTTCTGTCAAACTTCTAGCCAAACTTCTAGTTAGAATGCTAGTCAAACATATGGTCGTCTCTCCGTAGAGGAACTTGTCAAAATTGGTCTTAGTTTTAGTCTAGATAGTGACCATGCTCTTCATGTCTACATTTGGCTCTTTATTGCCCTACATCTTGAGTTTGTGGCTCATTTTCATACACTGTCGGTGTACAAAAAAGCATCTAGTTCTCACAACCTTTTTGTAGTAGACCATGTGAGACAAGCTAACAATGCAATTTTTTCATTAATGTCGACTCGGATATTAATGTATACTCGAATATTATGCTTACAACCATATATAATCTTTTTTGCATTTTTGGACTATTATTGTGCCTAGAGTAGTTGTAAGAGAAATTGCAAATCCGTTCAAGACTTATTGCAAGTGTAACTCATTTTAAACATAAAGGCGATCCACATTCTTGTCATTAATACAACCACAAAGAATGTAAGCATGTGGACCTATACACATATGTCCAACGATTGATCCAAGGTGAATTGAAATCATGTCATACATTAGAAGCCAAACTCAAAGTCATGCAATGATCCTCAATATTTTGTTAAGATTGTTCTAGATTCCCTAAGGTGCTATGAAGATTTCCCTCGTTTCATAAGATTCTATAAAGATTTCTTAGATTTACTTAAGTTTCCCCTGTGTCCCTAAGATTCTCTTAAGACTTCTCAAGAATTGCCTTTGATTCCTCTAGATTGACTAAGATTATTGAAGATTTTGCTAGATTCCTTTGAGTTTCCCTTGTATTCCCTAAGGATCTTTTAAGACTCCTCTACATTACTTTTCTATAAAGATTCCCCCTTTTAAGATTCCACTTCATGTGATTCAACGTAAATACCCATATAGCTTGCTCTTATTATGTCTGTTGGGTAAGTTTAAGCGTAGAGCAATGTACTGCATGGCACATTCAAAACGTCATATCAACAACAATTTCAAAATTGTAGCCATCAAAAATGGTGGCTTGCACGTTACACCTACACTCCTCTCTACCAAGTAAATCCTAAATAGCAAAAGTTGGAACACTGGACAAACGGTTCACCTACACATGGTAGTTGTGTTTTGCATTAATTGTGTAATGCATACATTAAAAGCAAGTGGAACACACTTAAACTTCAATTTATGTAGACAACTTTTGATACATCTAGACACTTTTTCGCTAAAACTTGGGCATTGCCAAGCATCAATCACATAGTAGTTTGCATAAATTTTAAAATGAGTTGAATATTTATATTATCTCTAGTCTTTGTCATAGCAATTACTTGAACCACCATCAATAGAACCGGTGGACTGATTATACTACATTTTTATTTGGCTACCAAGCGGCTTTTTTAGTGGACTGATCATACATGAAGAGTTAGTATCTTCTAGTAAGTGGGACATTATTATCCTATCAATTGAATTGAATTGAAGAAAAGATGGATTGACAAAAAAGACATGATCATACTTTCCATTCCAGCTCAATATTTGAAGTACACAACAACCAGAAGATATAAATCTTAATGTGCACTAGTCGTTGGATTTGCTAATGTCTTCCTTGCCTCACGTTGTACACAATTAGCTGTCATTGTAGGTCTGAAGCATTAAATTAAGTGTTACTTTGATCTAAGAGCAAAGATCATAAATAGATAACAACAAATACTTGTCTGCTTGCAAGCGAGAAGATAGAACCTCCACAGATTTCTTCAACAATTTCGAAGCCATTACAGTTTACAGATACTAAAATGTGGATCTGGCTACTGTCCAAAAACCTGAGGCCACACCTTGTCGAGACTTGTAAACGCAATACCTGAGCATGCACGGTGAAATCTTCTGGAGTCATCAAACTGGGAAGGTTGTCTGTTGGAACTGCAGATCCAGGCCATATCCAGATAAATCCATCATGTTCAACGCATGGCAATGACTTCACACTTGCATGAACATGCCTAGTTGATGGCATTTTCTCACAACGTCCGCTTGTTGAATACTCCCATCCTGCGATGCTTGTTAATTTGCTGTAACCAAACTGTTTGAAAAAATAAAGAGTTGTAAGTTCCCTGCCTACCATGATATGGACATTGGATACATCCATCATTAACAGGACATGCTCGATGTGCACATGCATCATATAAGCATCCTGGTCTACCATCCTTCCCTCAAAAAACAACTCATTTTTCCTCAAACATTTCAATTGCCAACTGCAATAGATGTATTCAACTGTCAAACCAGAAATTTATCACTGCTACTCGGTCCACAATCATCTGAAGTTATCACTTATAGTTATTTCTGTCTGAATATCAGCAGAGAAGGCTATTGGGTTCCAGAAGTTCTTGAGACTTACAGAATAGGATGTGGTAATTGAGAACTTCCTTCCTCTGTATATGAAGAATCCAACTGCTCTTTCTCTAGATTTTTCTCTGTTAGCAATCCATCATTAACAAGTTGTTCCATTTCAGTCATTTTGCGAAGGGTATGCGCAACCCTTGCTTCTGAAAGATGCACCTTTATGAAGAGATAATCTTATCAGAAGTCTGGAAATGGATTGTTACACGGCAAAAAAAATTTCCTTAGAAACAACCTCTGCCCGCGTGTTGACGCCGACTAGCTACCACCCACACCCCCGGGGGATGCACTTATACATAAGGGGGGTATGGCATCTGCGTTCAGAGGGTAGCAAAAAACCCCCCTTGTATACGCAATTTTAAAAGGCAATTTGACCCCTCTGTGTATAGATATTGCTCCAAATTAGTGCCTAAAAACACCCCTAACCCCTAAGTATACGTACGCAAATGGTCCAAAAAACACCCCTCCGTTGAACTCTCATGGGTTATACGCTGATCAAAGGTGAATCCCCCGGGCCCACACCTTGGATCCCGGATCCCCCGCGCTAGTCTTATCGGCTTGTTGTTAAGGGATTACTCCCACAAGCCCGGATTCCTTCAATGAAATCCCTCTGAGGTCAGCACCTACCCGAGGCTTCACCCAGATCAACCTTTGGCAGAATCAAACTGCTCCTGTGATCATTACACAGCCCTTGGTTGCAAACCGACCTTAAGGGTCTAGTGTTGGTCCCGGCTCCTGCAGAATCAAACTGCCCTGGTCCACACTATCAACTCGGATTCTAGATCCAAACTCCAGGCCCAACTCTCAAGAGCAATCCGGATTCTTTTCAAAGAATCCCCTCGGATCGTCACCAGCTAATTTCTCACCCGGAACAATCCTTAGCAGTATCAATCTGCCTTAGGATCATGCAAACACAGCCTTAGGCTGCAATTTCGACCCTATGGGTCAATCCCTTGGATTAGACCAGGATCAATCACAACAAATTCGGCTTTATCAAACCTTCTGATCCAATCCTAATTCATTCATGACAGTATTAATCTGCTTAGAATTCTTACCACAGCCCCTGGCTGCAAATACGACCCTCTGGGTCTAGTTTGATCCGGCTATTGGCAGTAGCAGACTGCCCTCAAAGCCCTACTATCAGTTCCGGAATCCAAATCCGACCCATGCCATTTTTTTTCGTTTGATATACCCACTACGTGTCTTTGACTCTTGGAAGATGAAACTTGGAAAACATGTTCTATATTTGTGTTAATTTTCGCATCATGCGATGTTAGATTTCTTTGAAATTGACTCATGCAAAAATAATGTTACCTTATCAATAATGTTCTGAATGACTTCATCAGAAAGATTCGTACCACATTCAGCAAGGGTTGCTACTACCGTTTGCTTAACCTGAGATTCTTTCATATTAACATTCAGCATTCAGCACAGTTGGTTAACCTGATTTAACAATTGGCACTGTTAATTTAACCTGATTTATTGAAATGAGAAGACGTTCTTGTAACTAAATTACTCCTGCGGGTTAAAATTCATTAGGCAGAAGTTCACCATGTATAATTTTTCTTCACTAAAAATTGGAGTCCTATGAAGCCCAATTCTTGCCAATATTGAAGAAATCACAGCACAAGAAAAGAGGAAACATAAGTCATACCTTAGTTTGTCTTTCCTCTGCCCGATCCATGTTTTTTCCTTTTATGAATCCTGAGTATTATGCACTGCTTTTGTTCTTGCGGTTGCATTTCGACTGTATGCTTTTAAACAAGAAGGCTTCATTGTATACAACAATTCTGGAGAATACTCACAATCTATTTTCTGATTAACTGGAGCACTGATGGAATAATGAAAGACCTCGAGCAAATTCTCCAAAATCTGAGCCTACCATTCCATAATCTGCAGCCGAAGGAAGCTTTGAAAATGATCCTTTTTGTCCAGTGGCATGCAACGCTCTTTAGCATGTGCTCCGTTGCATTGTAAAGACCAATCCTTATCAAGAATTTGGATAAGGATGTGGAAAGTGAAACACTACCAGCTGGTAGTTCCAGATGCCGTCCCGAAAGCTCAAAGGCCGCAGTCGGCCTCCTCTGTACCCAAATCCGGTGAAGAGCCTAACTGGCCGAAAGCCCAAAGGTCGAAAACCCAAAAACCCTAAAAATCCTAAAACATAGGCCATCAATGATTTCATGCATTGTTTGAAATTTAAAAAATCTAGCAACCGTTAGATTGTTTAACCTAGATCAACGCTCCAAAAAGAACGCACTCTAGAAATACTTTTTAGTATGTCCCAACGAATACAACACCAAATCATAGAAGAACCATGGCGAAAAGCGTATAAAATTACAAAAAAAAAACCCTGTTATAATGCTAGATATTCATGATTTCACTCAAAATGCACAAATATCAACAAATTATATCTTTTACATTATCCACCTAACAAATAACTCGACGTCCCGACGAGTTCTTCAAGCTAGTTCTTCATGATCAAAACAATTTCCAAACTTTGCTTCAATAATACTTCTTCACACGTCAAAGTACACAACATTCAATGGTCTTCAAATCTTCATGATATTCAATAATAATACAGGAATCTTTTCAAGTCTATAACCATTGCCTCTTTTTGACGATTCTATGGCTTCATAAAATTGAAAATACTTCAAGGGTGGAAAATCCCATCTAGGCCAGGACTCTCTCTACTGCAACCTCAGGATGGCGATCCATCCCCTTATTCTTCCTTTTATCTCTTAGATTGTTTGTTTATTGGAATCTTTTACTAAATGGACTTGCTGGGATGGAGAAGGATGGCCAGCAATAAAAGAAATGGAGAAACACTGAAAAAGGAAGCAAGGTTAATGTTTGATAGGTCCAACGAACAATAGATGAGTATGAAATGATAGAAAAAAGGATATTTCTATAGCGAGAAAACAACATTGGCCATTTCGATGTGGATGATATGGAGTTGTCTTTCTATACTTCACCCCATATATATTAGTTAAAGCTTCAATAGTATCATTAAGAAAATGCTTCTCTATATTGCTGACCAATTCCAAAGGGCAACCAAAACATGTTATGATATTTTCGTACAAGAATATAGCCACATTATTAGCGCGCGTCCACCTACTTGGTAACATAGTCAGTACAAGCCAAAATATACTTTATCTAGTATGCATAGCATGTGGCTTAATTGGTCCCACGAAATCAATTCGGCGCTTTTCAAACAGCAAGATGGGAATTATTGGATGCAAAGGCATAACATCTCTGTTAGAGGGCTTCCCCACCCTTTGACATACATCACAATGTTGAATATATTCTTTAACATCAGTATGCAATTTAGGCCACCACAACCCAGCTTGAAGGATTTTTTTAATAGTAGTACATGTAGAAAAATGCCCATCACTAGGTCCATCATGGCATGATAGCAACATAGTGTCAATGTCATGTGGCATTACTCATCATCTCAATACATTATCATGACCTAATTTATATAATTGACCCGCAACAAGTGTATATGGCTTTGATTGAATAATTACGCGTCTTTTACCAACGTCACTCATACCATCTAGAAATTCCCCTGTAGATAAATAAGATGGAATAGATTTTTACCATTTAGGTACAACCTCTACAGAAAAGAGCACTTCATCTAATAAACAATCTGGAATATCTCCATCTTCTTTTGGTCCTGAAATTCTTGACAAATGATCAGTTGTTGAATATATATTCCTAGCTTGTACAACAATTCGAAACTTGAATTCCTGCAATAACAACAACCAACAAGCAATCCTTCCCATATGGCAAGACTTGTTGATTAAATACTTCATAAAGGTTGGTGGTCAACAACAAATGCGAATTCATTAGCAAGGAGGTAATACTTAAATTTCTGAATCGAAAAAATCATGCCAAGGGCCTCACTTTCAGTAGTAGAATAGTTCTGCTCAGCTTTAGTTAATTGCCTACTTATATAGAATATGGGATGATCAATATTCTTTTCATCAGCTTGACATAAAATGCTACCTATAGCATAGTTTGATGCATCATTCAACACATAGAATTCTATAAACCAATCTGGAGACTTTAAAATAGGTGATTTAACTAGGGCTAATTTTAGTTCTTCAAATGCTTTTTGACATGCATCAGTCCAAACATATTCCTTTGATTTTCGCAGCAGCTTAGTAAGGGGCAAGGCTCATTGTGCATGATGATTAATAAGTGCCTATGATATCCTACATGCCTTAGAAAGGCCTGCGACTCTTTAACACTCTTTAGAGGCTGCAAATCAGGGATTTTAGAAGTAAGTCAATCGTAAGTCCATGTATCGATACAAGAAAACCTAACAAAACACCACGTGTAACCACAAAAGTACATTTTTCTGGGTTCAAGGAAATTTCTTACTCTCTACAATGCTTAAAGCATAACTCCAATTTACTCAAATGATAACTTAAAGAGCCAAACACAGCAAAGCTATCTAAGAATACCTTCACGAAATCTTGCACAAACTCCTTGAAGGCTTACGTAAATAACCCGTTGGAATGTGGCCAGGGCATTATACAAACCAAAGGGCATCATTCGATAAGCGTAAGTTCCCCAGATAGTCACAAATGTTAAATGTTATCTCTCCCTATCTTCTAATCTAATCAATACTTGGTTGTACCTCGAGAATCCATCCATAAAAGAGGAAACTTCTTGGCCCGCTACAACATCTAACACCTCACCTATGAAGGGAATAGGGAAATGGTCTTTTATGCATAAGATAGCATTTGAACCAAGCAAAAGAGGGTGCCAATAACTCTATAGATAGATGGGGTCGTGACCAAAGAAATATAGAAGTAGGCCTATTATCATCAAAGAAAAAGATTGAGTTATTTAAAACAAGGGGTGCTGCGATATATCAACAAAAGGCAGTAAGAGAAAATAGGAAGGAAGCACTTAATTATATCAAAGGTTAGCAAGGATACTAAGAAGGTCAACATCTATATATGGGCAACGTCCATTGTCGAACGAAAAGATGAATGGACCCGCGAGAGATCAGTGTGGTCGACCATCTAATTGCATCAACAGACTCTTTGGGAGGACTTGTCAGTAGTGAATACCAGTTAAAGGGACATCAACCACTTGTGAAGCTACAACCGACTAGGAATCACTGTAGCAAATGACTTGTGACCAACACACATTGGCAATTTGTAATTGGGTTGTACTGTAACAGATTCAGAGCTACTGTCGCAGCATCTATAACCTAGAATGGGCTTCATCATGATATTCAACCACAATAGTTCAATGACTTGTAGAGGTGACCGAGATGGGAAACCTGCAATGAGATATCAAGATGGACAACGAATGCTTCAAAACATCCTTTGATCCTTTGCCAAAAGATAGCTAGCTTGTAAAAAAGACACCAAAAATTCCTAACCCATCTTATAAGCGTATGTAGATTCCTTGTCAAATTGTAGAGAAACATCAAGGTTGAAGAGATTCTTGGAGGAATGCGCTCCATTATATTTTAAGTGTCATAAAGTCAAGTATGAAAGAGTGTCTTTGACACATGAATCGTGCATTTGCTACACATTATCAACGTCAAAAGGAGAATAATGAGGTGCTGAAATGGGTATTTGACCAAACTGGTATAGCTATGCCTGTCAGCTATAATAAAGGTAAAAAGCTTAGTGTTGAAGGGTTTGATTCCTTTTTTTTAATTAATTTCCACTTGGCATCAGATCTGAAAACTGAGAAACTATGTATAATATTAGTTCCTCTGGTGCAAAGGCTTCTAGAATGTGCTTGTATATCACAAAATATAGTTCGTTGTCCAAAACATATAATTATACGGTTATTTTGCTAAGGTTTTCATATGATTGTGCTTTATATTTGTGTGTGCATATGGTAGCGGTATTTACAGAGTGCGCCATGTATGTTTGTTAAGTTTTGTGCTGTGAACTATTGGTTTGGTTTGGTGCATGCATGTTCTTGGACATGCATGCATAGTATCTTCTGTGAACCATTGGTTTGGTTTGGTGCATGCATGTTCTTGGACATGCACGTATAGTATCTTCTTGAACCATTGGTTTGGTTTGGTGCATGTGTGTTTTTGGACATGCATGCATAGTATCTTCATATGGCCTGCTGTTCTTGGCCCCAACCTTCTCTTGTGTGTGTGATATTCGAAGTTTTTTTATAATGGAATTTTTTGTCGTGACGGCAATCATGCTTGTGACGTTCCAGCACAGTGTACGGTCCCAGGACGTATACTGTACTGCCTCGTCACGCGTACACGCCACTCCGACTGACGTGTACGCCAACGTGTAGCCAGGTGGGTAGCCCCTAGGGGGCAACTTACGAGGTATGTGCATTTATTATTAATGTGCACATTTACCAATGTGCACATTTATTAAGGTGCACACCTTTCCATGTGGGCACATTTTGCCACCTAGCCATTAAAGGCAAGTGGGCCCATTCCCAATTATCCCACATGCCTAAAGGGATAATTGGAAACCCTAGCCTAACCCCCTTGTCTATTTAGGTAGGAGAAACCCTAATTTGGCCATTTTCGTTCCTAGGGTTTTAGAGCTCTATTTTGGCTGCTTCAAGAGCCAAAACCGCCTCCCAGGCTCTGTCTGAGCGAATTGCACCATTAGTTTCCCTTGATTCGAGCAGCTCAGCAGGATGGTCGAACTCAGGTCAGGAGGAGCAACTCAAGGATCAGGTATTTAGTCAATTTAATAGCCTAAACCGTCTTTTAGTCATAGAATCAGTAGAGTTAGCCTATTAAATTGCCCATAGCAGCCATCTAGATCCTTAGATACCAGACTCTAACTAAAAAACCTAACTCTATGATATAGGTTAGATATAGTTCTTTAGTTCTTCTGTGATGTATATGGATGATGTATCTCTATGAACTCCTTGTATTGGGAAGGGGGGGTAGAGACCTAAAGCTTGGTAGTAGATGCTCCTAGATTAGCCTCTCTAGCACACTGTAGATTCGTCCTGTGTACAAGAACCACACCTGGTTGTGGGTGAAGGGGCTAGACTGGCTAAGAAGGAGGTTCGTGTTCTGACTCTTGAACGATCCCTCTGGTGTGTAAGGCCTACCGGGGATCATTGTGACTAGGTCTAATGGCTTACCACTGAGTGCGGGTAAGGCATGGACTCGACACCCGTGAAGTGGTGTTCACTTTCCAGTGGGTTCAGTCGAATACGGGTAGTGGCCCTCTAGTCACCTTGAGTCAGCATGTAGATCTCTGGAGGGAGGGATCCCTACCTGCCCCATCGGAACTGGGGAGATGAAACCCAGGAATAGCCCCCTTTGGCTATGCATCCGGCGGGCTACAGTCAGGTCCCGACACTTTTCAGCCTACTCTGCAAAGTGTGCACAGGAGGGGCGGATGGAGTGGACAACCCTATGCCATGGTCTCATGCTAGCCAAATCCATTGCCATGAATTCTGTCTGCAATGAACTCTGGAGACCCAAGCCGTCAGTCCTCCCTTAACCATCATTCAATTAAATTGGGATTATGTCTATTCCAAAATCGCGCCGTATAAGCATTTTATTGACCATTATATTGAATTAACCACACTTTTGCACTGTGTTCATTTTCGGGCTAGGAAGATGCATTTTATGTTGAAATGCAAAGGCATTCAAATATTCGATGCAAATGACCCATATTATGACAGAATGTTGGCAATAGAAAAAGCAGGAAATTGCTTATTAATTCGCACATTCACGGACGACAACGAAATCTAAACATTGAAATTGTAATGCTTTACGAATAAATAACAGCAAGCAACTTGCTACAAAACAGAGATTTTCGTGGTTCAAATCGCGCGTGGCGCGTTGCTTGGCATAAATAACGCAATAAAATAGAACATAAACTTAAAAAACTAATCCGATTCATCGTCGTCAGGCGCTGCAGGCGGACCTGAGATCCTGTCGATCATGAACAAACCATGCTCTGGATTCCATATAAGATGGATTACAACATCAAAGGGATCAGGATAGAAGCGGACGGGATTCATAGCAACGACATCAAGCCGATCCCCGAAGTTCTATTTCTAGCTCGAGGCACCTGCAGAGGTCCGCATGGTTCATCGTGCAGGTAATAGAATGTGCCATAATAACAAGCAGAAGGCGGAGACCGAAGCCGATGGTTTGCCAATTTCATGCATGCCTATTTATACACACCTAAATTATTGACGGTATATACATACAAATTATTGCAAGTATAGCAACTCATACACATAATATAAAAAAAAATACGTACACAGAACCAATAATGCTGATATAAGAACACAATATATATTCAAAACCTTTCGTGTAAAGTATATTTCATATTCAAAACTTTTTGGAAAGTGTATTTCCTGTATACATATATATATATCAAAAAAGTTCCCTTTCTAGAACGATTTTCTCAAGGTCCCTGTCAATTTCTCATGTCCGATCAAGTTGCGGGTGTAGTGTTTGTATCTCTTCGACTGTTTTTCCTGAAGCTATTTCCTGCAAGACACTAACAAAGCGAAGCAGGAAGTCATCTTTGTCAAAATCTTGAGGATGATAGGGTGGCGGATTCAATGACTGTGACTGATTGAAGCAACACTTTAGAGCGTCATCATCCACAATGATCATGCCTTCCTTATCCTCAACACCTAGGGCATCCATCATGCTGCGCAAGCATTTCACAAATATCTTTTTACCTGTCGGTTCTTTAGGGTTTGTGAATGAAGCACATTTGCTTTGATCCCAGATGGACGCCCAATCTCTATTTAGCTCAGGCACTACTTTCAAAACATCCTGTATATTTCTATGCTCCATAGATGACCAAATTGCACAACGAAACATACTGAAGGCCTGGTCCAACATCTCCTTCAGATAAGGGCGCGGATAAACATATTTGGTACGTGTCTCAAATGGTTGTTGCGCATACCATGACTTTTCGAACGTTGCTTTAGGTAACGTTCTACATAGCACACCATTCAAATCAAAGACCAGTACTTTTGGGGAAGCCAAATCATTTCTGTAAGGAGAACAATAACGTATGAGATAAAAGAAATGGTAAACGAAAACGCGCCAGGCGCGATTTCATGAATGATGCATGTCAACATAATTGAAAAATATGATCTCTAGGAAATTCTAAATCGCGCCTGGCGCGATTTCTATATGCTTGCAGTTTGTAAAATGCATGGATATCAAAAAAAGGAATATTGTTACGATACCTTTCTTCTTCTTCATTCCCCGTTGTGACTTCTTCTGTTGCATCCTTATTCTGAGTTGTCTCCGGTCTGATAGAAGCACCAACCACATCAGTTGAGATCTGTACAGTGTGAACTATGCTTGATAGTTCATTACTCTTTACGCTAACCTGGCTAGTGTTTTCAGATTTGGAGTCTGCTTCATCCTCATTATTGTTATTATCATCATCCTTGTTATCTTCAACCTGTTCTATATTTTTAGGGTCAAGGATGTTCACAGGGATGTCGATAGGTATTTGGTAATCTGGCTGATCTTCGGTTTCATCCATGATGTTGTGGCCAACGAATAGCTTTCTCAATCCTTCCCGTTCCTTAAGCAAATCTGCAGGTATTTCGGCCTTAGAGGTAGAAGCTTTGCTTTTTGCACTGCCGATTGGTCCCCTAGTTGCTTCCTCTAGTACTTTCTCAAAGAAGAGGTCCAAGAAATTTTTGGCTCGATCATCTGAGACGACGCTCTGACATTTCCTTGCTAACTTCAAAGCTTCTCTACCGATGTAACCTCCAACGTGAAGTTCCTAGCAAGTTGTTCCCAATGGACAAAATGCTTCAATGAGATACTGGGAAAGGTCCATAGAGAACCCGTTCTTGTTTAGCTTACACTTATGTGAAGTTAGGAGCTCATACTTAATGTGGCCCACAAGAATTGGGTCGTCCTCGTTTTCATCCTTTTCTTCCTCTAACTCTTCCACGACCTTGACACCCTTCCCCTTGTCTTCTTGCTCCAGATAGAAGACGTTTCGCATTATGCGTTCATCTAACTGATAGCATTGCCATGCTAGTTTGTCTCCATCTGGTTTTCCCTTGAGCCTTTCATATTCCTTATCATCCATCATGGCTATCATAATTATAAGCACATAAAAATTTTTACTTTCTGTGCTGAAGTCACTGTCCCTGTTTTCATCTATGAGGATCGCCTGTCGAATGACTTTCACGCATTCTAAGTCATTTGCAGCAGTTAGAGCATATGCATAGGACATGTCGGAGGGACATATAGTGACAATTGTGTAGTTCATCTCCGTGGTGAAACCATTGCATATGTTGAAGAACGTATTATAGTCATCAAGCGACCATCTGGTGCCTCGGCTATCAAGGACGAAGAGTGTGATATCATGGGGACCAGCACCCACTTCTGGTAAGGCACACTTGAAACCAGTGGACACTTGATAAAAGAAAGTGGATTCCGTCTCCGGAGTCTGCTTCACCATCGCGACTTTTCGTTTCAAGTCGGATGCAACTTTAGTGTGAAGCCCACTGATCTTTGCAACGTTCTTCAACTTCTGCTGCTTGACAAAGTCCTTGGACCAAAATACATACTTCTTCAGGTCGTCGTTGGAGATGTTATACTTTTGCATGAGTCCTAACTCCGACAACGACCACTCTGATGTAAACCTTTGTAATTCCTCACCAACTGCCTTCTTGAGCACTCTAATATTCTTCAGCTCGTCACATGCATCTTCAAATGATTCCAGAGCCTTTGCTGCCGAGGTTTTCTTGTAAAGAATTTCCTTTCTGATTAACCTGTCCAGAACTGAGATCAGCTCTTGATCATCCAATCCCTGAGCCTTCCTCATCTCTGTTATATGTATATCAAAAATTGATGTGTCAACAGGAGGAAATCTTCCTTGTGAATCTGGCAACTTCTTCTCGACGTAGGCATCCCAGAATTCATTCCATTTCTCCCATACTGGATCTGAAGCAAATACTATCTTGCAGGCATCCTTGGGCACAGTTGGTTCCTCAGAAGCATCACCCTTTTCATCCCCTTTTTTTTTCTTTGATCTGGTGCTCTTGGTTTTGTCCTGTATTATCGTCTGACTAAGTGTCCTCTCCAGCAACTTGAATTCAGTGCTTTTAGACTGGCCCTGTCTGATTGGCATTGGCTTCCCATATTCAATCCACTGGTTCCGAGCATGCCGAAGTTGCTCTATATAGGGACTGCAAGGAGTGACCTTGTTAGCTTCATAATCGTGAATGAAATAAATCCTTCTAGTTTAAAATCGAGCCTGGCGTGATTTCATATTACAAAGCAAATCGCGCCAGGCGCGATTTGCTACTCTAAAGAGAAAACGCTTACTTGACTGGTAGCCGTTTCTCGTCAAACAAGTAAATCGCGCCTGGCGCGATTTCATATTAGAATGCAAATCGCGTCACGCGAGAATTGCCTAGCCTGAGGAGGCTTGGCTATTAGACGGATAGCCTTTTCTCCTGAGGGTAGGCAAATTCCGCGTGGGGCGTGTAACATTCTAATATGAAATCGCGCGAGGCGCGATTTACTTGTTTGACGAGAAACGACTATCAATCCAGGAAGCGTTTTCTCTTTACAGTAGGCAAATCGCGCCTGGCGCGATTTGCTTTCTAATATGAAATCGCGCCTGGCGCGATTTGCAAATACGAAAACGAAACCTAAGGGAGGAAAATTACCTTTTGTATAAGAATGTTTTTCCCATGTCATTCAGGAGTGCGCTTATTTCGGCTAGCTCGGCAGGTGTGGTTGAGCCGCTCAGGAACCGGCAGTTTCTGACAGAATACAGCTTATAGAACAACTGATGCCCAGTATGCTGTGCCTTCTTGATCAGAACCTTCTGGGCCTCTATTGAATGCTGGCCATCTATTATCATGAAATGTATGTCAGGATTCTCGATGAAGTCCTCCAGCTTGCTCCACATGATTACCTTCCTCGTTCTGGTATCGTACGGCACTACATCTGCAGGCATTGGCACTTGCCCTGGATTTTCGATCATGCTGTTCACTATCTCCAAGGAGTGCTGCTTGTCATACCTTCTGCTGATGTAAATGGCTTTAGTGGACCTGAAAAGCCTATCCACGTGGACTGGATGGGTGAAGTTCAGGCCCAGTGGATACTTGTCAGCATATTTTTTGAGCTTGCTCATCGCCTCTAACTGCCTGGCCTTGTCATCGTCACTTGTAAGGCCTGTTGTCGCTTCTGTGGTTTCCCTGCCTCTAGAACTAGCTTCTTCCTTATCCTTCACTGCCTATAAGTAGACACTGCCCGAGGGCCTCGTGCTAATGGCTCGTCGAACAGCTGTAAGCCCCTCGCATATTCTTCTAGGAGTCGATGGCTCGCCAACTGTCCAGCCAAATTTGAAGAGGTTATCGGCCATGTCGTCTGATCTTAATGCAGTCTCTTTAAAAGAGCTAGCACTGCATCGATTGATCTTCTTTAGGCTCTTCTTATGTTTTTGGCCCACTTCAACTAGCGCAGAACAGAAAGAATCGTCCTGTACTTCGCATGTAATAAGAATTCCCTACTTCTTCATTTGATCAGTCTCTCTCACCCTTGACATGAAGATGAGGTCTGTCTTCCCACCAGTTTTGAATATCTCCACATACCATTCTGACCCCTCTATAAGATCTTCTTCTGGACATGGAGGTTCCACCTGAGCCTTTATTATTCCAGATGTATCTTCTAACGTCAATACATGCTGCAGGTCTGTAACAGTAACATCTTCATCTGTCCTTTGCTTTTTCTGGGCTGTAGAGGTCTCGCATTGCTTGGTTCTCCTTTTGATTGGCTTTTGTGATCCTGTAAAATTACAGCACATGGTTTAATCTTTTAATGCTAAAACATATGCTATGTCAAAATACATGCAAGAAAAACGCGCTTGGCGCGATTTGAAAAGAATACAGAGCAAGTTCATTTACTTACTTGGAGCTAACAAGAATGCGATTGGCGCGATTTGAAAAGAATACAGAGCACGTTCATTTACTTAAAATGCTAAGGACACAACTAACTATAAAAAATACAACTTAAATTGTCGAATCTACATCTCAAGATATAGAATAATGTAATGCCTTATTCAACTGCGGCTTTGACACACATAACTATAAACACCACAACTTAAAGAGTTGAATCTTCATCAGAGGACACAACAAACTATAAAAAACACAACTACCTACTTAATACTGTTTAGCCACACATTAAGCATACATTTTTGGGACCTATGAACTCAAATATTAGAGGACACATGCTACTTATCGGAGAATTACTCTATTATTACAGAAAAACATCCTAAAAACCTAACAAAAAAAGGGACACAGAAATCAATTACAGAACAAGAACAGATCAATTACCTGAGGCGCTTGTTGGATTTGTGCTTTCGGCTTGTTCAGCAGCCTCCAGGCTTGGGATTTGTGCTTTGGGCTGTCGCCCACCTCTACCAGCGCCTCGGCCGCGACCAGATCCTCTAGACGCCATAGAACTGCAAGTGCGGATAATATGAGACTGGGGTTTTGGTTTAAACTTATATGTATGCGTTCATAATCTAGGCCGTCAGATTTACAACCGTAAATTCAAATTCGCGTCCTTTTAAATTTATACCGCCTTAATTAACCGCCCGTCCCGCTCATTTACAAATTTAAATTGAGTGCAATTTCAAGATAACAATTAATTATTAATTTCAAGAAACGCATATGTGGCAATCTACTACCACCTAATCGGCCACCTACTATCAGAGCGCCCAAGATCATTCCTACTATCAGAGCGCCCAAGAACAATCGACTATCAGAGCGCCCAAGATCCGTCTACAACGCCTTCAATCCCATTCGATCGAGCCGCCTTCAATCACATTCATGTCTGCTGAACTATGGTGAGTGTGATTCCATTCCGAATGCATTCTCTTGTTCTCTATTTTTCGTCCTCTATTTTTTCCAATGCATTCTGGTTCTTTATCAGTGTCGGAGAAGAATGCTATCTTTTAACAGCAAACTTGAAGCGCCGAGTAGGCTTATGTAAAATCGAAGATCTAAATCCAAGTTCTATGTGTCATGGTGTTCCTCTTGGAAATAGTTTCGGTAAGATTTCCATTATAAACTGCAATTATGAAGATGAGGCTCTTCCAAGAAGACATCCCGGTGGCGATACAGTTGGTGAAAGTGTGGGCACATTTGTAGCATGGCCAAAAGAACGTCTGAAAAAGGTATGTATATTTGGATATTAAAAAAAAATGAATATATCATAACATCTGCGTGATGTTGTGAATTTTGAATTCTTTGATGTTCTTTAGCCAGTCATATCAACCCCATGAAACTACACATTAATGAAAATATGTAGTTTCTTGGGGTTGGTCATACTGGCTGGAGGGCATCAAAGGATTCAATGTTTTCGACATTGCATATAAAAAAACATAATAAACTAATGACATAAAAGTATAGTGGAAAATTGCGCCAGGCGCGAGTTTGTATTCATATTCCAAAAAAGTGTATGTACATTTCTTTTTCTGCAAAAATGCGCCAGGCGCGAATTCTTTCTATCTCTACAATATGTCACATAGGCCCACTTCATCGGCCCAATACCGCAAAAAGTCCCACCTGAACCACTCTGATATAACAGGATCCTCATCTTCCCTGCGAATGTCGAGTCTCCAAACCAGAGTGTTGTATCGATCCTTGATACTATAAATCAAATCCTCGTACTTATTTGTTGGCATGAGCCTTACTAAGACCATGAGGAGCCGCATATGTCCAGAGATGCGATGGAAGTGTTCCCATGGCCCCTGATACAGACTGTCTAATGGATTCTCCAACTCTCTTTGAACGTTTTGAACAGCACAATCAAGTAATATCTTGTACAGGGTCCAGAGTTGATGGTCGTCCAGGCGCGTTTGCATAATTCAAAACGCGCGAGGCGCGTTTGCTTTGTTTTTTTCACAGATCTATTTCACACGCGCCTGGCGCGATTTGTATAGAACCGTATGAAATAGAAAAGCCAAACTAAAAACGCGCCTGGCGCGCTTTGATTGACCTAGTGGAAAATCGGAAACCAAAAATAGAAATGCGCCAAGCGCGATTTCTCCCATTCTAACATATTATTCTAACAGAATGCATAATGCAGAATGCAGAATATAATAGAAGGCAGTGAATATGAAGGCAGTAGAATATAATAGAATAGAATGAAGGCAGATAGAGTAGATATATAATAATAATACTCCTTGTTTAATTCAATATTTAGTTCATTGTTTTAGTTCATTATTTAGAGCAGATAGAGGAAGAGCTAGTGAAATAGAATAAGAGCAGATACAGCAAAATCATATAAGCAAGGTCATAGAGCAGATAGATCATAGAGCAGATAGATCATAGATCATAGATCATACTAGATCATAGAGCAAGATCATAGAGCAGATAGATCATAGACCATTATTTACTTCATTATTTTAGATCATTAATTAGAACAGATAGAGGAAGAGCTAGTGAAATAGAATAAGAGCAGATCATATAGGCAAGATCACAGAACAAGATCATAGAGCAGGATCTATATATGAAGGTGCTAGGGCAGTTTAGGGATGATGCATGTAAAAGTCTAAGCCAGAAAGCACTCCCCTTGATTAAACCTGAAGCTCATATAGTACTTTAAGTAAAGAACAGGAAATACTAACCTATTTGTGTTCTGTACCCGAGAATTGAGCCTTTGCCTTTGAGTCGAAACCAAAAAATGGAAAACCAAAGTTGATTTGATTCGAGAAGCCAATAGCAGATGATCTGAGCCTTAAGAAGCCGAGAAGAAGCAAACCGAGAAGCCGAGAAGCTTTAACACAAAAACAAAAAACTAGAAAACTTTGTTATTCAAAGCCAGAGAGATTGTAGAGAGCCGAAAAGCTAAAAAAGCCAGAGACATTGTACAGAGCCTACAAACCTTTGAGCCGAAAACACCTTTGAGCCGAAAACCCTAAAGCAGATGATTGTAGAAGCCGAAAAGCTCGAAAACGCAGATAAAAGCAGATAAAAAGCAGATAGAAGCCGAGAAGCCGAGATTGAGCAGATAGAAGCCGAGTTTAAAGCAGATAGAAGCCGAAAAGTCGAGATTGATGCAGATAGAAGCCAAGAAGCAGATAGAAGTCGAGATTGAAGCAGATTGAAGCAGATTGAAGCGCCTAGAAGCGCCTGGAATGCCTGGAATTGGAATCAGAAGTGGAAGTGGAATGCCTGGAATTGGAATCGGAAGTGGAAGCGGAATTAGAAAAGTTCGAAAGTGAGAGAAAACAGTTAGAAAACGAGAGCTAACTTCATATTAATAACTGCCTTCAAATTTTCCTACCGCGCAATCATCATGCCGCGAAAATTTATTACAAAGATTTTTTGTTTTAAGGACCGTGACTTTAAAAGTTTAGAAGTTATGAGTTAATAGTTAATTTAGTTGTTAATAGTTATAAGTTAATAGTTAATAGTTAAGTTATAAGTTATAAGTTAATAGTTTAAAAGTTATAAGTTAATAGTTAAGTTAGTGACCTTAAAACTAACCTTAAAACTTAGTTCTAACCTTAAAACTTTTAACCTACAATAACTTTCCAACCTTAAATTTTCTAACCTATAATAACCTATAATAAACTTCTTAACCTTAAAACTGCTAACCTATAATTAATAACCTTAAAAGTTGTTGCTAAGGTTATTATAGGATAAAAGTTAGAAGGTTATAAGTAGAGGGTTTTATTTATATATAATGTTGAGGAAAATAACTTGGGGAATCCCATTATATAAATAGAATGATCAAATAGAATAAGACATATATGAGGCTTTCATTTATGAACATGTTAGTGAGAGGTTATTTGGATATGCTAACTTACTTGGATATTTGCATTCTAGGTCAATAGCATGCAAAATGCTAAAAAAAAGCCCCCAATGATGCTGATCAAGGCAAGGAAAAATCCCCAACTAATGAACATGATGACCAAGGAAAGGAAAATACCTCAAATGATGTTGATGATGGCAAAGGAAAGGAAAAGACTCCAAATGATGTTGATGATGGCAAAGGAAAGGAAAAGACCTCAAATGAAAAGGATGATGCCAAAGGAAAGGAAATTGTACTTTATACTCGGGTCGATTGGAAAAACAAAAAGGTCAAGATCCTGCATGCATGCAACAGAGAGGCAGTAAGAGAAGGGATTATTGTTCTAGCAGATCCTATCAATGCAGTGAATGATGAAAGATTAGGGGAGGACAGGTTAGGTGTGGCAATCTCAAAATTATATGACAATTGGAAGGAAAAGGATTCAGGCAAACAAGAATGCCTAGCTTGTGTGAAGCAACTAGAGGTTCCAACTATTGTTGCATGGCCTAGGGACGATATTCAACCTGGGGGAACTACACGTTTCCTATAGATGTAGAACCATTGTCAACAATGTTCACAGTGTAGCAAGAGGCCACTTCCAACTTTCAAACATTATCCCACCAAAAGATGCAAGTCAGATTATGATTGTTCTCCTGAAGCTATGATGAAGGTTAGAGGAGGTGAATGTTGTTGGGCTTCTTGTGTTAGAATGTTCACAATAGAGGAGTTGGTGGGAGCAAGAGCTACATATCGGAACATAAGTGTGATAGCAGGAGGAATTTCATGTACACCATATTTGGCTATGCAATTCGGGATGAAAGATCAAAGAAGAAAAGATTCCCATTGAATGGAAAGTGGATATGTTCAAAAGCATGGATGGCTATACATGGAATTCCAACCTCTTCTTGGCACAACCTGGCAAAAAGAGACATGAAAATGGTAGTAAAATTGCATTGCATGGGAACACCGGCCTGGTAAGGCCTACCTCAAGAACTATAGCCGCAAAGGAAATATTTGAAAGATATGTGGATTTCAATGCGAGAAAACATGCCACATAAGAGTAAGAAGGATGAACAGTGGTAGAGTTATTGTTGAAAAGAGATTGCCATCCCATTGTAAACCTTAAGAGCATATTAGAGGAAATAAATGCATTGCTTGGGAACTTGGAGTGGCCTTTATATCCCAGCCCAGTTTTAGTAGGCTATGGAATAAGCATTTCAAGCATGTGACCATAGCAACTTCAAACAACTTTGCCAAGTGCAATTTATGTGCTAAGTTGAAGGAGACACTAGATAAGACTGTGCAACCAAGTCTAAGGGCAAAGATAAGGGAACATATGAAGGACCATATGACAGATCAACTATCATGTAGATCAACTTATTGGATGTGGAGGACCTTATCTGCAATGGAACCTAATAACTATCTATGTATTATACATGATAAAATGGACCAACAGAAGCCTTGTCTTCCACAATTCAAGTACATTCCTAAGTCATGTGGAAGGTCATACCCTTTGCAGATTTCAATGACTGGGGCAATATTGCATGGGCAGTCTCAGACCTATTATGGCCATTTTAGTTTATAGTTGTGGAGTGATGGTCCAGATTTTCATATTGGGAGTATCATGAGGTGTTTAAGAAACTATGAGAAGGGTTACAATGGTCACCTACAGGATCCTACAGCTAGCCAGGCACTACATAGTGCATTGTTGGATGAAACCCCTAATAGTATTGAAAAGTTGAGCAAGGCAAGATTTAGGAGGAATGGACCTAATGAACATGTTGGAGCTTCAACATCTCGTGCTAAACCTCGAGATCTGCCTTGAAAAGCTCCTCTTGCAACTAGATAATTGTCTTTGGTCAAAATAAGAACAGGTGGATGTTTTCTTTCCTATCCTACTTACTTGACTATGGGTATTTACGAAAAGAGTCAATTTGGGGTTCCTAATGCCCGGACATACTCATGAGGATGTGGATGCATTGTTTGGAAAATATAGTCATGTATTGAGGCACAGACGATTTACCAACTTTCCCAGGCTATTGGAAATATTTCATGGATGTACAAATCCATCTCCTATAGGATCTATCATAGAAGAAGTGCCTGATTGGAAGAGTTTTGTGGATGGTTATGCTCTCGACATGGAAGGTCATTCTAGACCTCTTCAATTCACTTTTTGGGTGAGAGAAGGGATTCCAATCATGCAATGGAAAATGAGACCTTTAGAGGAGAAGTGGAGAGGTGGGGCAGAAATTTGGCACAGGGATGCAAATGGCAAGTCTATGATACCTCCTGATCAACCAAAAGCTCTAAAACCAACTGAAGAAGTCAAGCAATTGGGATTGACTAAGGATGGCATCAATGACTACATCTAATTCAGATGAGACTAATCGTGCATTGATAGATTATTGGAAGAAGGTGATCAACTTGTTGGATGAGGTAGACACATCCTCAGAAGAGCTGAAAGAAGGGTGGTTCCCTAAAAGTAAGTGGAAAACATTAGCTGGTGCTGACGAAGATGATGGTACCATTAGTAGCATTGTGAAGGCATATGCTCCTCCTCAATCTGTAAACACTATGTTGGTCCTAAGAAGGATAGGCCAAAATATTTAGGCATGGATTGTTATGAACCTTCTACTGACGTGGAGTGCCACCAATTTGTAGTAGTAAAACCAGCAGATCTAGAGACCTATCCAGTGTGGTTGGGATACACTATCTCGGATATTTGCAAAGAAGAAGGTGATGTTAACTTCAATAAGGTGCGCGTGGAATGGTGGTGTCCAGTACATCAGTTGAGTAATGTCACCGATAAAGAAAGATATTCAGATTGTTGGACAAAGAGGTGGAGGAGAAATCCAAGTGATCCTGATCTTTGGCTAGACATTGAAACCGTATTGTACTCGTGGACTCCAAAAACTATTCCTAGTAAAACTGCGAGAGTTACAATACATCAGGATGTAAGGAATAAGGTTCTCATATCCTTGGGGATGCTAGTGGAAAAATGAAAAACAGTTACTATGTATCTTTTCTACAGTTAATAAAAGTTGTGTACTACTTGAGTTCCATGATATATGATTTTGTAATTTGAAGTTAAGGTGTGAGTTTATATTCCCGTGTGTGATTATATGTTAACGTCTATTCTAGTCTAAGGGCAACAAAGTTACTAAAAAGGTGAATTTAACAAAGTTACTAAAAAAGTGCAATATAAAATTTATCCCAAAATTAAGACATAATCCCAATTTAATTGAATGATGGTTCCCTCGAGTCTGAGCCTTGGGTAGGACCCCCTATGTATGATGCTGATCATTGTCTATGCAGATGTTGGTGCGCCACCCCTCGAGGTGGCTATGTGCTTATGTTGTATACTGACATGTATGTTTACGCTTCCGCAGCTAGGTAGGCCCTGAGGGAGACGGGGTAAAATGACCCCTTCACTCTTCCCACTGGGACTCGTTACGGGTGCAGTGATATGTGGAGGGCCATGTATCAGTATGGAGCTGGTATGGGGGATGAACTCCTGTTTGTATACGGTGAGTGCACCGTATACGAGTAGGGGACGTCACAGTGGTATCAGAGCAATGTTCTTGGAGACCAAGAGCAAAGCACTGACCATGCTCCCAGTAGTACTGACTTGATAGGATCCTTAAGCCTCGAAAAATGGGAAATTTTTTTTCTCATTTTTGTAGTTTATGCTAAGCTAGTAACAAGTTAAGTACATGAGAACATAAAAAGATTAAAAATTAGTGAGCCAACCTTCAAAAGGCAGGATGGTCTCACACGTCGCGCCAGGACAGATAATGAGAATCTCATTTTCGGGCTGGGCGCAACGTGTGAGACATTGAGCCCAAAACACCCTAAAAAGTCAGGAATTTCAGCAAAATAACTTGATAATTCTAATTTTAAGCTAAGATTTAGCTAGAATTAGTATGCTACATTTCTAAAAACATGTTTAGCAAGTATAAAATTTAGCATTAGAATCTGCCATGTCTCACACGTCGCACCATGACAGAAAATGAACTTCTCATTATCGGTCTGGGCACAATGTGTGAGACCATGCTTAAATTTAGGTGTTTTAGATGTTTTAGGTGACCCAAAAAGGTAGTTTGAAATTTGACCTAAAGTCGCTCGCCTATAAATAGACCTAGACCCCCCCATTTCCGCGTCCATCCCTTAGGAAATCTGCTCCCGTTTGCCAAGGCGATCTTCTGGCGCACAGCTTGGATCGAAGAACCGACAAAGGATACTGCAGGAGCGCCTTTTCAGGCAGAGCAAGTCGTCATCGAACGAACACCAAAGCGAGGGATCCCAGCAGCAAGAGGAGGATGCACACTCCGACGCGGGGATGGAGGTCATAGGCGAGGAGCAGCCGGACATCATGCACCAGATCCTCGAAGAAATTGCCGAGGAGGAAAGGAGGAGGAAAGAGGAACAAGATCGGGTGGCCGAAGAGCAGAGGCAGCCAACCATCGAGGAGCAACTTGAAGCTTGGGCTCGGCTGAAGGAGGCTGAGGAGAGAGAGGAACAGCAGCAGCCGAGGCTTGACCCAGCGGAAGAAGAAGACCTCGCGGCGTTTATCAAGAAGTATGAAGCCAAGGAGCGCCGCCGAGAAAGGAAGAGAAAGAGGCAAGAGGGGATGCCCAACACAGCCGAGGAGCCGAAGAAGAAGAAGGCGAAGGGGAAGGGCAAGATGGTGTCGTACAGGTTAAGCGGGTAAAGGGTTTAGTCATCAACGAGTCGACAGCCGATCAGACCCCGCCCTCCACCGATGACTCCGACGAAGATTACGTCCCCAACACTGGGGGGGGGGCAAGCTCTTCAAAACCCCCGGTTGTGGAGCAGGTAGCACCTGAGTAGGAGCAGCCCGGGCAGGCACCGAAGCCCCCACCCTACCCGACGTGGGACAGGGTTAAAGCCCAGCGGCCACAACGGGAGGCGTATGTGATAGACCCCGTAAAGGCCTATCAAAAGAAGATGAAGGAACACAACGCCTTCATGGTGAAGTGGGAAGCATATAACGCATACTATCAGGAGAACAGGGTACGGACTATCGAGGGCGGACATCCGACAAAGAGCCAGACCCTAAAGCCGCCACCACCAAAGCCCAAGCCTCCCAGAGCACCAGGGAAGAAGCGGACCGGGAGGAAGGAGACGGAGAGGAGAGCCCTCAAGGAAATCCGGCACTTCCAGCGAAGTTACGGATTTTTGATCCCCCGTGCCCCGTTCCAGCGCCTAGTCCGAGAGGTCATCCAGGAGTACAACATGGACATGAGGGTGACCGACGAAATGTTGATGTGCATACAGGAGGCAGCAGAGCAGAAACTGGTGCAGCACTTCGAAGATTCGACGGCCTGCACAGTTCACGCGAAGAGGGTCACACTTATGAGGCAAGACATGCATCTTGCTAGTCACATCAAGGGAGAGCGATTTTGTAAATAATGGAAAATTTTGTTAATATAAAGAATTTTTGGTTAAATAATATGTTTAATCTTGCCTAATTAGGTTAAGATGTTGAATTCTGGCTTTTGTTTTGGAAAAATTGGACTTTTTGAGCAAAATTGAGACGATGTCTCACACGTCGCGCCAGGACAGAAAATGAACTTTTCATTATCGGTCTGGCCGCAACGTGTGAGACCATGGCCCAAAAATGCCCAAAATAGCTCCAAATTGACCAAATAAGGGGTCAATTCAGCCTAACTCGACGAGCCCAGTAGAATTAGATCCTTAGATCACCCATATTGATCAAGTTTAGCCCATTTAGAGCCCATGTCTCACACGTCGCGCCAGGGCAGAAAATGAACTTTTCATTATCGGTCTGGGCGCAACGTGTGAGACCTCTTAGCATTTTCTTCACCATGCCATACCCAAATGATCTCCAGTTGTTGCAATAGGTTCATTAGTTGATCTTAGCATGCTCAAACCCTAAAAGTAGTCTTCAAATTCTCATTAGCACCTCCTAATAGGCCAGAATTGTTCAACCCCAGTAAAATTATAGATCATCCAAAAATTAGGGTTTTCCCTTTTTCTATAAATAGGTCCCCCATTTCTCATTTAGCACCCTACAAGTTTGCTCTCGACTGCTTAGGCGATCTTCCAGCTCCCTGAGGCGCTTCTGCATCTGTTTGTTAGTCTCTTCTTCGCTAGATACATGGCCACTGCTGACTTCAGGCGATGGTACAACGCCAGTGCCCATGCTGCCGAGGCTGATGTCAACGACATCTTCCGAGTCTTCAGAAAGGAAATAGATGTCCAAGCCACCCTGCATGCAACCCCGGCATATAGGCAAGTTTTAGCAGAGTTCCAAGCCAGGGTAGGACCCTCCCTAGTGCAGCTAACACCTTGCATAGGCCATTTTGTTCCCCGGCCATCCCTTCAAGCAGCCCTGGGCGATGTTCCAAACATCGCCAAATACTTGACCAACAAGGCACAAAGGCTGCCAGATTACATGGTCCTAACAGTTGACAGGACCAAGTATTTCTCCTACACCGCCGCCTTAGCCATTTTCCTTTCCCACCGTGTCGAAAACCCAATGGGGGCAACCTCTATTCCTCCCATGGAGGTGGACCCCATAGCAGCCCAAGCAGAAGAGCAGATGCTGTTGCAGTACCAGCAAGAGCAAGAAGGAGAAGAAGAAGAAGAGGAGTCGGACGACGAAGAGTATACGGAGCTCGACTCAGAGGAAGAACGGCGGCAAGCAGAAGAGGAGCTGGCCAACTTCGAGCAGAGCCAGCAAAACCTCAGAGTTGCTCCCCCACTTGGGCTAGGCATCACAAGCCTAGCCCCCATCATCATTGACGGCGAGGAGTATCTGCTCCTCAGCGACATCCAGAACCTTCCCGAATGCAGGGAGAACGAGTTCTGGATTGACGAATTACTGCACCAACTACGGTAGTCCGACTTGGATGACTTCATCGTCCGGGGAGTCTCGGACTTCCCGCTTCAAGTCAGGAAAGCCGACACCTACACAGGGGAGTCGACTTCTGAGTACATTCAGGCCTACAGCAACGTAAGACAGATTATGGAGGCCCGAGAATTGCCATCTGAAGAAGAGTTCCTCGCTATTCAGGAACGGATGGGGATCAGAGGCAAGACCACCAGCATCTTGATGCCGAGCTCTTCAACACCACCTCGCGCAAGAGGAGCAGGAATCGACATTAGGCGAGTCGACTCGACAATTGCAGACTACCGAGAACTGACTGAGGTAGAAGTCGACGAATACGCCGGGCGGCATAGAGCTGGAGGCCAAGCAAGTGGAGAAACTTTAGCGACACACAACGACAGGTCGCTGAGGTACTACCTTCCCCTGCTGCTGGATGGAAGAATAGCGGTGATACACCGCAAATTCAGTCCCCGGGGTGAAGAAGGAGTGTTGCACTCTCAGACTTCGGCAGGCATGCTCGAATAGCGGCAAATATCGACTATGATGTCCTAGTCAAGAGAGCAATGGCACTTGACATCTTCGACTTCGCCGTGCCCTACCGACAGCAGGGAAGATTGGCAGTAACCGCGGCCTACACCTCCGACCGCAGAGTGGAAGAGTTGGTGTCAGCCTTGCAGGGGGGAACGTCAACCAACGTCCTCAGGAACTTGGGACGCTCGGTAGGAACGGCCCAAGTTAAGAAGTTCCTCGAGGACAACCCATCTTACCGGCGATTTCAAGATTAGTAGACTCTTGATCCCAGAAGATTTTGTACTAAAATATTATATAATATAAATATAATTTCTTTTGCACTTTAAATGTTTTGTTGATGTATTTTGTTCCCCAACTATACCAACAAATATAAATAATGCAAGAGAACAAGCAAAACTAACCACATAGCCATGAATTACTTGTGTATGCAGCTAGAGGCCTAGGCTCAGGGGAACGACAACGCAGAGACCATATGGAAGAACAGAGACCGCCCAGGCCACCCCCGGCAAGGAACCTGTATGAAGAATTTGGACCCATGACCCCAGAAGAGGAAATATCACAGATGAGGACGGCCCTTGAGCAGATAAAGGCTTTGCTAGCCGCACAAGCAGGATTGGGTTCGGAGGGCAACGCTCAGTTGCCACAAGCATCAGCTCGGAAAACAGGAAGGGACAAGAAGAGGAGCAAGAGAAGGAGGTCCTCCAGCTTGGAATCCTCCGACTCAAGCTCAGATTCGGACTCCGACTCCGAGGAAGAGGAAGAGCAGGCCCAGGACCGTAGGGATGGAAGGCAGAGGGACACCGCAGATGGAAGGCAGAGGGATACCACAGATGGACGACAAAGGGACACAAGAGCCTCTGACTACCAGAAGAAGGTTGACTCTGCATTGGGAAATGTTTGGAAGGCCAGGAAGCTTCTCGAGCAATTCTCAAAGAGAACAGCGTCGCATGGAGGCAGAGGTTTGGCTCGATGAGATGAGTGAATATGGCAACGCTTTATGGTATGAAGGATAAGGATAAAAGGCGGTGGCAAATGTACCAACCCGAAAGGAGCAAAGACGCATTGGGTGGAAGGGTTATGCCAAGGCCCATGGCTTAAGCAGGGATGCTTGCAGGTTCAGAAAGTTTGCTAAAGCTTTCAAGTGCCATTATGTCCCGAGAGAGCACAAGTCCAAAGATGATGATCTCTACAGTTTCTGCAACAGGAAACAAATCAGTCCAGAAATATACAGAGGAATTCATGAGGCTAAGGCTTTATGTGCCAAAGTTGGGTGAAAAGCATGCAGTGGAGAGCTACATTGAGGGGCTGAATGAGGAGATCCGCAAGCTTGTAAAGGCAATAAACCCTAAGACAGTATCAGAAGCAGAGTCTAAGGCAATAAGCTTGCAAGGGACGGGACCTCAGAATAGCGGGCAGAGGCAGCAGTATTACCAGGATAAAGGCAAGGCAACAGGCAGTTATAGCCCTAGGGCAGCCAGCCCAGGTCCAGCTAGAGCCCCATATGGTGGCAATCAGGGGAAGCAGCAGGAGAAGAAGCAGGTGTCCTTCAAGGACAAGCAGAAAGGGTCAAACTACTCCAAAGCAGTGCGATCCTTTTTGCAGGCAATGCCCAAGGAAAAGAGGCAGGAGTGCATAGAAAAGCGGCTTTGCTTCTCAGTGCTTCCAGCCAAAGCCATAGGGACAGCGAACCCGCCCCTACGTCATGAGTGCGGCGCTAGCGGAGTTGGGAGATTGGGACACTCACGTCGGCGACGGACGGTGTGGGCCCGCGACTACATCCAGGGTGAGTGTCATATCTTTGCCGCAATAGATACAGAGCAAGCAGAGAATCAGTATAAGGTAATTTCCACAGTAGGAAAGGCCAAGGCCAAGTCTTTCATAGTCCTGATAGACTCGGGAAGTAGCCATAACTTTGCATCCTCCAGAATGGTCGAAATCAGGGATAGGTTCAATACTGTATACGTTTTATACGCAATACGTATTTTTCGTTTGATACGGCACAAATTTGACGTTTAATACGTCAAAAATACGGCTAAAAAAATTTCCGGCGTCGAAAACTTTCGGCGTGGCGTTTAAAACAAACCGCTGCTACGCGAAGTTAAGTTCCGGCGTAAGTTTAAATAGTATTTTTCGCCACGCGAACCGGACATAGTTTCGCCGTAAGCGAAATAAACCGTTTCGCCACAGCGAAAACATCTTCGCGTAAGTTTAAATCCTGCTCGCTTAAAACGAAACTATTTCGGTTGGAAAGCGAAAAAACCGCTGTTTCGCTTTACGCGAAGATGTTTTTCGTAAAAGTTTAAACAGTTGTTTTCGCTACGCGAAACTTTGCAAAGCATCTTGGGCCTTTTTGCTAAGGGAAAAAAACCTTTTGCGCCACTGTTGGGTCTAGTTTGTGCAGGTGAAATATTATATATAAGGAAAAATTGTTTAGCTCTAGAATTAGCCAACGCGTTGACTACCGGGTTGAGTCCACATACTCTTTGGGAAAGCGGTCAGCCTTTGAGGTGTGGGTTATTGGCGTCCGGCCCGGCGGCGAATTGTGAAGTGAGATTCCTCCCTTCACGAGTTTTCCCGACCTTTGGGTTCCTACCACGATTTCCTTAGAGACCTATAGGTTCCTGTCCTTCACTCCTTACGTTCGAACCGGACGTCGATGTAACATATGCGCAGTGAGCTTGCTCCTTCGCGTATATAGACGTCGGCCTTTAGTTTGGACGATTAAGGAGTCTTTACCCTTTAGCATACTAAAAACAGGGACAGAATTATAGATAGCAAAGCAGGGATGCCGGTGGTCATGCATCTACATCGTGTGCAGCTCGCCATGCATCCACATCCCGCGCCGGGCGGTCATGCATCATCGTCTAGGGTGCGCGACCATTGCGCTGTCATGGCAGGCTTACGGGAGTTGGAACAGCACGTGGAAGAATTATATGTCGAAATCCTGGTGGTCGAAAGAGAGGTCCTGAGTGGGGATTTGTGAAGGAATTTGGTCAGAATGAGTGGCAATGTGTATTTTGTGGGTACACGTCAATAAATGGATCCGCGACAAGAATACGAGCTCATCTTTTACGGGATCCTAAAATTGGGGTGCAAACATGTACGCAGATCTGGCCGACATACGACAAGATGCACTTGAAGTGTTGGGTCGAAAAAAATAATAGAAGCGAAGAACACGACCAAGGGATAGCCAAGAACCTTCACCATGCCAAGAAGAAGAGATCAATTACACCACCCCTCTGCAGCCAACGTACCAAAGGAGGGTGGACTAGGGTCGATAGGTGGGTTTGGCACAGGCGAAAAAAGAATGGCGAGACAATTGCTTAGTGGAAAGACAGACTAAGCAACAGAGGGTTGACCAAAGGCTTAACATCGAGCAAACAAGAAGAAGACGCAATTGAAGGTTGTAGAGGCCTTTCTATACGCCGGGTTGTCTCCACATATTTTGGAGCACAAAGCAATCAAAGAAGCCTTCCAGGAAGTTGCCAAAGCAGGCCCAGCTTTTAGATTGCCTTCATACAAACATGCGAATAACAAAATGGTGGATGAAATTCATGGAAGAATGGTCGAGAGGGTGGGGCGAAGTTAAGTCGATTCTTGAAGCGGGGCCAGCCTCTCTAGTCACCGATGGTTGGAGCAATGTAAATAAGGACCATCTTATAAATTTCATGATCGTATATCCAGGGGGCGAAGTATTCTTGAAAACCGTAGAAACCAAAACTGACCAAGTCACAGGAGATTGGATTTTTCAAAAGACAAAGGCTGTGATAGAGAGTTTTGGACCGAAGAGAATATTTTCAGGTAAGAATGGACAATGCATCTAATTGTAAGTTAGCGGGTGAAATGTTGGAGTCCGAATTTCGAGGATTGCAGCGACCATTTTGCCAATGCCATTGCCTAAACTTATTCTTTGAAGGACTGGTTTTCCACAAAGACGCTTGGTTCAAAGATCCCATTCAAAAGGCCCGTCGTCTCGTGAAATTCATCACAAAGAAGGCAATTTCGCCATATACAAGTCATTGCGTCGGAAGGCCCTTGCACTCATGAATCACAGGCGGAGACCGGTTTGGTTCCAATTACATTTGTCTTGAAAGAGTGCTTCAGTGTCGCGACTCAATTATCTCGACCTTCAACCATACTGAGTTCTTTGAATGGGAGAGGAGGCGTAAGGGAAAAATGCTTCAAAACACCGCAGCAAAGAAGTCGCATCTTCGAAATGCTTGGGGGGAGACATTTTGGAGAGCGTTAAGAATGTTGTCAAGTGCATGCAACCTTTGTTTGTCATGCCATCAAAACCCTTGATTCTTCGAAGGCAAGCACTGGAAAGGTGTGGAGGTGCTGGCACTCCATTCAATCCTTTCTAGAACGCGATGGCCCTAATGCACCCTTTGACAATGCTAAGCGCGCAGCACTGCTTAGAGACTTTAATGAACGATGGAAGAAGTCCTATAATGATCTTCATGGCGCCGCACATGCCTTAGACCCACACAACCATGATATGGACCAGCATACAGATAAAGAAGTGATGGGTTCATTGAAGAAGGTTGCAAAAACGTTTTACCCCAACATTTCGGACTACAAAGTTTTCATTGCCGAAGTTAAGCTGAATACCGAACTTGAGTGGAAGGTGGGCGGATGAAGAGCTTCCGATGCACCTTTGGAGAGTCACAAGAAGGAACCAAATATGGAATCTTATGCATGGTGGCAAGCCCATGGACAGATTCTTCGATCACGTTCTGAGGCCCTCATAATGACTATCCTCTCCTTGGTATCCTCCAATAGTGCAAGTGAGAGAAACTGGAGTGCTTATAAATATATACATAGTGTGACCTAAATCGCCTCCTCGCATAAGAAGGTGACAAACTTGTATATAACTTCTCAAATGGCGTCTCTTGAATCGCAATGATTGGTGCGGCCGTAGTTGATAAGCTGCGGTTCCCTTTCATGGATGCGATTCCGAAGTGGAAGAGGACAACCGAAGACGGTGAGGACGAGCTGCTTCTTTGTAAATGCCGCTAACCATGTTTGACGAGGACATTCAAGCGTACCCATTTTGTCGATGCGAAGATGATTTAGACAAGAACATGTTCTCGGACAACTCGGGCGGCAGCCGAAGATCTGAGAAGAGGAGTCGATCTGAAAGGCCAGGTCCAAGTAATACAAGAGATCAGCATGAGGACTTAATGGTACGCGAGCCATCGGACTCTCCAATGCCAATGACCCAGACAAACAGGCAACGAGTCAGAAAGAACACATCTCGAGGGCGTTCGATGGGGAAAAGGCCGGAGGAGGTTGAGCCTAGGCCGGTGGCGTAAGAAGGCGGAAGTGCGGATGATGAAATTGATGAAGGCGGTGATGTCTAGAGAGAGGAGGTGATGACTACCCTCAGTCTGTCTATTGTAATCGTGTATGAGGATGTTCAAAAACTATTGTAACCATCCTGGCACTATGAATTAAAAGTAAAGTTTTTTGTTACAAGTTTTTTGTCTTCCATATATTTCGTTACCTTGTGGAATTTTCCTTTCATGTATGATGTTTGTTTCATGTATTGTATGATGGTTCATGACTAGATAGGTACACGATCCACTCTCCAACCACTGGATACACGATCCACTCTCCAACCACTAGATAGGTGAGTGCAAGCATGGGTCACCGGAAATCAAAGTCAAAGCATCGAGAATTTCCCAATCTTGCTCACCCCGCCTCTGTGGACAATGGAACTTAGCATTCAAGCTAAGCTACATTGCCCAAAGAGGCGGGGAAAGAAAGAGTGGGAAGTGTCGTTGCTTGAACTCGTCAATCACTGAGCTATCTTATTTTATGTCGAACTTACCCCCAAAGACCTGGGTTCATGTATGATAGTTCTTTCTATGTTTCTTTCATGTGTAACCGCAGTGCCCTGAAAACCTTCCGTGGATCAGACCCGTCTCGACCTCCGTTGTTGCTTGCCTCTTCGCATGCGCCAGAATCTTGCTGATGAGAAGTAATCTACGCATGCGAAGGGGCCAAACAGCCTCGGACCAGCCCGGACGAATCTGATCCATCAGAAGGTTCACAAGGTACTTCGGTACCCAAGTCGGGAATAACTTTGGTATGCCAAATCGCCATTTGAATGCTATCTGGACCTATAATCTGTACTCTATTCCTCTGGGTGGCACATGCTCTGAATACCCAAATGGGTTTGCATGGCATGTGCCACCCAAAGGAATGGAGGTACAAATTATAGGTCCAGATGGCATCCAAATGGCGATTTGGCATGCCATCGGCGTGCAACCACAGAATCGCAAGCAACCACTAGGCTGATATCATCCGCTGCCACAATAAAAATAGAGTACTCAAAAACCTTGTTACCTACAATCCACCACCTTGCCAAAGGGGACGCGTACTCTAATTTGAAGTCATAGTGATGCTCAAGGTTCTCCATCAATAGCAGGAGTTAGGATGTTCCATGATTTGGTGCCTAACAACCGCTATATAGATGGACAACACCCAGGCACCACTTTGGCTTGAAATTAGAGTGCGCTCTCACCTCTGACGTCATAGCAAGTTCAACCTCTAGAACGAACGATTTTTGCTCCGACTCCCATTGTGAGCCTCTTTGTGTAATATAACCTAGCAAAGTGACTAAGCTACATTGACACAGAGAGACTACACAAGAGAGTCAGAACAAAGCCCGCTCTTTCTAGAGGAGGTAACAAGAATTTCGAGAAGTCTATATTGTTTGCAGCGAACAATATCAAGCCTGGTGAGTTGACAACCATTCAAGAAAGTCACGCTCTAGGCCAGGATGAAAGAGACCTGAATACAAGCATCGAGACTTCCCAAACCTTGCTTTCACCCCTCTTTGAGGGGAAAGAAAGATTGGGAAGTCTCGATGCCTGAACTCATCAGTCACTAACATCCAATTAACCCGAAGACCTGGGTCCAGGCATCGAGACGTCCCAATCTTTGCTTTCCCCCGGGTCTTTGGACAATGGAACTTAGCATGTAAACTAAGCTACATTGCCCAAAGAGCCGGGGGGAAAGAAAAACGGGGAAGTCTCGATGCTTGAACTCATCAATCACTAACATCTAATGAACCCACATCTAAAGGAGGTAACAAGAATTTCGAGAAGTCTATATTGTTTGCCATGCGCTCTTGGCTTACTCCCTTTTCGAGTTTCCTGCTTGGCGTATCTAATTCGCCACCTGAGTGAGCGATGTCATCCTAGGGGGCAAATTAGATACACAAAACAGAAAACGAAAGAGACTAAGCCAGGGTGAGCGAGTTGGAAGTCTCGAGTTAGGAAGTCCACTAATCCTAATTGGCATCTGTCCCTAATTAGGATGTTCAAAAATCACTAACATACTTACTTTACTTAACTACAACACAAACAACTCAATGCGGCCGGCAACCCAACCCCCAAAATGTTATTTAGACAAAAAAATCCTCGTCAACGTTAGTTCATTCATGTGCATCTGAGATCTCAGGGAAAAATATCAAAAAAAATTAATGTAGAGTAGCTCATGGGTTAATGTAATCGTCTGCATCCACATTCGCACTACTATCACCTGCTGGCCCAGGAGCGGGGGGTAGGTACTGATTAATGTCTGGTACCTCTTCACCTTCACGCGGTTCTTCTACCCCCATCCAAAGGTCCATTTCACGTTGTGTTTGGAACTGATGAAGCATTCCATCCCTCCCCGCGAGCAACCATAGGCGGCAAGGGAGGCATGCGTGATTGCATGTTGAGCATTGCATCTTGGCGCTACGGTATAATATATCCATCATTTGATGGACGGAACCCCTCGCCCATCATCCAATCCAACAAACATCTCAAATGCGGGGCGATGTCCACACCCTAAGGCATACCAACCAACTTGGGTCGGATTATCCGCACATACTTGACAATATCTAAAGTCTCGTTCTTTACATCATCCCCTTGTTGTCATATAGGTATTGGGAGGGAGGTATGTAATACCCACTCCTTGGAGACTCTAAGGGGATCAGAATCTAAAACTCTTGATATTGTCGCATATGGTCATTGTCTATTCTCAACACCGTATTTTCCCTACCCAAAGCTGCAAGCTGATTCTTTGTGTCTAGTAATTCTGCAGCCATCTTGTCATGAGCATTTGCACGATCTTTTAAGCGCACATTTTCCTCTGACAAAGTGAGGTTTCGACTTCTTTCATTCTCTAACTGAGCCTTCAAATCTACCTCATCATCCTTTTTCTTTGCTTCAACCGACGCTACCTCTAAAAGTTTTATGGCATCTTGAAGCAAATAAGTTATAGTCCACGGGCTCATCACCAAGGCTTTTCGAGAATCCTCCGCAACCTTCACTCTCTTGCTGCTACCACTGCCACTTCCTTGTTTCCACTTTCTACTGGCATAATTTACGACCTCCCCTCTCACAATCTCATAGTACACTTGCTTGGCAAATGTCTTACTGAATTCGTGGTTTTTTATCATTGTTCCTTTCACTTGCACCCACCTCTCCAAAGCTCTACCTCGGACTGCAGGGATCTTGTAGTCATATGCCTTATACTTACCTGCTCTCCTGCTTGGCGGTCGTCGTCAAACCGTTTGGACGTCTAAATTGGCCTCGATATCGTCAAAATCGGCTCCATGGGGTGTGACTGGGCCCATGTCACATGCAACTCCATGCACCTCTCGTAATTGTGACACCTTGTTTCTTGGCCACCACGCCATTGCCCTCAACCTCAACAACTCTTTTCGACGCCACTCATTCATCCTAGCATGTTCCTCGCTGCTCAGAATCTGTTGTGCCCTAACCTCTGCCACTGTAGGTAGGGAAGGGAATACAAACTCATCTCCTTCTCCCGGAGTTCTCAAAATGGGATCGGCATCTCGAAGTCGCCCTCATGTCTGTTTCACCAACATCTTCTCCCTACGTGAGACGAACTCGTTGGTTGTTCAGACATTCTTTTTGGCATGGCACTAGACAAGTTGTGCAATAGTATTCCAGCAAGTAGGCTTTACGTTAACTGCGTGAAATAAACAACAACTCAATATGACTTACAAATTATAAAAATAAAAAAGTGCAACAAAAAATAAACATAGCAATGCCAAAGATGTTTTATTAGAGTATTTTTCGCAATTGCTCAATCAATATTTTTTGGTTGCGTACAAGAGAAACTCATAAATGGCACGCTAAAGCGTGACTTGGTCCAATTTTGGTCGACATCGTCTGCCTGACCCAACTTGAGGAATCAATCTGATTCCGTTTGGGGTCTTGTGCAATGTGTTGGAGAGCAATTCCAAGTGCTCCGCATGGTGTTCAAGAGCTGGTTCAGATCAAACTTGCGTGCCTTGTCTCGTATTGGGGATTCTGCACAGTGCTTCAAATAATCGCACATGTTTCGAAACCTCTGGGTTTGTTCATTGGTACCCATGGTCTCCAAGAAAGAATGCTTGCGTGCAAAATCAGCAAGGTAATAAATAAAATAGGCTGCCCCTAAGAGGTCAAAGTCTACCTTTGCATTCACTGTCTTCGTTCCATCTTTGTTTGGACCCCAATACAAATCATCGTGCATGTAAGGATAGGCAAGCCTTTCATTCTCAATTGCCTTTTTGGCAGCGGCATCCATGTTTTTGTATGCCCACCGCTTCACTTCCACAGGCTCGCCTATTAACCGTTCTTCTCCCAAGTCACATATACCAATATAAACAGCCTGGGGGTCCGTGCAGCCTCTCTCTTTCCCAAATTCAAAATGAAGCAAGACATTGCCAGGGTGCAAGTCCATGTGTAAATGGTGCTCTTTATGAAGCTTAAGCAAGCCGCTTAAAAATGACATAGTTAGATCACCCACTCTTTGAGCAACATATAACTCTTGCTTTTTTCGTTGCTCAAGCTTATGGACGTCGACCTCGACAGTAGGTTTATACCCTAGTCTCTTAAATGCATGCCTGGCAAAGTCATTATCTCCATGATTCACAAAAAGAGATGCACAAGAACCCCCATTCCAGTAGGGAAATATCAACCCCTGTTCTTACCAACCCGGTTATGCGGCCAATGCACGTGTATGATAGACCCGTGTCTAACTTTGCATTTGTGATTCCCTCATGTTTTTCATCATGGCCTTTACTATCACATCAGGCCTGGCCGTACCTAACCGCACGTCATCATTCTGAAATTTAACACAATAGGGTTCGTCTTTAAGAAAACTAGAACCCAGGATATTGCATTTGAATACCGTTCCATATGTTCCTGAACCAATTCTGGTCTTGTTGATTATTTGAGAGTAATCCACCATTGCAAACCATATAGTCTTGGCATCTGCCCTTTTTCTTGCTTCCCACTCTTTATCAGTTTCACCAGGACGCTTGGCTCTAATAGTCTGTGCCAACACTTTCTTAACTAGGTGGGGGGGTTGATGGGTTTCCTTTCTAAGCTTTCGATTGGTCCAAGCTGTGTTCCATTCCACAGCCTTATCTTTCAAAGACTCTCTCAAGAGCGGACTAGTTAGATTTGCTACTGCATGTATCATGTTTCCAGTTGTACGGGATACATTGCCATCTATCCAAGCATACCTTTCAGAATCAATCTTTTCAGGTTCTAGGTCTATCATTCGAGGCCCAAAAGCTCTTTCAGCATCTCGCATGAGACCTGAGTGGAAGTCTAGCCATCCTTCTTCTGTTGTGGTAATCAACTCTAACTCAGATGGGGTGGCAGCACAGATTCGCTCACAAAGCCAATTCATTAAAGCAGGTCTTAGGTTGGACCATGGTTGTTGGGGTCTTGATCTTTTCCTTTGCATCTTAGTAGAGGGCTCGGCCTCTACATTGATGTGGGGCTCTGCTTCTACCCTAGGTCCTTCTCTAGGGCTCATGTGAGGCTCTGCTACTTGTAGTCTAAGCCCGTCTAACTCTTGTGGATTCATAGCAACTTTAGAAGAAACTGTGTATAGATAGCGATATATGCCAACCGAAAGCAAAGCAAACATCAACACCTAAGAGTCTGAGAAAAAAAAAACCGACTTTAGTGAATGTTAATAAGCCTTGAAATGGTTCATTAAGATTTTAGTAAACTACTAAGTTTCAAGCTTGACAGTTTTAGGCACTCTACTCAGTTCCAAGTTGAGGGTTATAGGCACTCTATAGTTTATCTACTGAGTTTGACAGTTCCGGTTATATGCAATGCATTTTTCTCATTCTCTTCCACAAGTTTAACTTATGATCTGATCCAGCTACTGACTCCATTGGGAAACTCCCTCGCAGAGGTTGGCAGCACTCAACTCAACATATTGCATAAGACCACCTATCGAAGTCACGAATATTTAATGAAATATACGCCACTCCCTATATTAGTGATGGACTTTCGTCAACAACACCGTCAGAAAATAGGGTATATCTCATTAAATATTCTTCTGACTGACCTTCCATAAGAGTACAACACCCACCCTTTAGCACCGCGTGACCGAAGCCAACAAGCGGCAGGAGAGGGCTATACATCTAAATGGGAGGTTGACCCTAGCAATCCTCAACATCAGCAATGACACCCACCATCGGCATGGCACAATTAAATGTGGCACGCCAGGCAAGGGTCACTGCCTCAGCCAAGGATCACTCCGAACTTCTAACCTAGCCAAGGATCACTCTCTACCCTAACTACTACTGTTGTCGATGAAAGGGTAGGCAACCAAATTTTTTTTTCTTATTTTTATTTCTATTTCATTATTTTTTTTCCTTTATTTCTATTGCATTTTATTTTCTTTTTTTTTTTTCTTAAAAAAATCGGTCCGATTCAACCATAGGTCGAGACGCTCGCCATCGTCACGCCCCTCAATGGAGGGGGGCAACAGGCAAGGGCCTCACTATGGAGGAACCCTAGACCTACAATTAAAAAAACAACAGAAAACTACCTAGGTTTGGCTAAAAACTAAGGGAAAATGAAAAAAAAAAGGCAAAGGGGCACAGGTTGTGGAGCAGGGCGCAGGTGGTTTACCTTGTTCTGCGCAGAAATAACGTAAACGCGCCTCGAAATATATATAGAAACCCGGCGTGGAAGAAAAACGCCCCGCTTACGCGAACCGCCCCTTCGCGTAAGTTTAAACGTGAAGAATGGCTTACGCTGAACAAAAAGTTTCGGCGTAAAGCGAACTTTTATGAAACTTTTAAACGCTAAAAAACTAGTTTCGCGTAGTTTAACATTAAGGCTTTCGCAGCGACGCCGGCCGGGCGAGGGGATTCGCCGTAGCGAAAACTTAGACTTAAACCACCGTGAAAGAAAGTTCGTGGCGCGAAAGCGGAAGGTTTAAACTTTACGCGAAACTTTTTTTTTCCGGCCGGCGAGTATTAAATACAAAAAATACGTATTTTTCCCAAAAATACGTATTTTTGCACTTTATACGTCTGAAAAAATAGTTTCATACGTACAGAACCTATCCCTGGTCGAAATGTTGAAGTTGAAACCACTGAAGTCGAAGCCGAGGCCCGTTGTCTTAGCAAGTGGAGCAGTAAGGCAAGCGGTAGGCAAGAGAATTAATTTCGACATCGACTTGCCAGGGATTAATATCCAGATGGGGGCAGAAGTAATGGGCATTGGCAAGTACGACTTGATCATAGGAATGGAGTATCTTGGACCAGCAGGGGCCATCATTGATTGTGGAAAGCGGAAGGTGACCTTCCCAATGCCCGACGGCAAGATCATCGAGATCACAGGTAAAGAAGTTGTTCCCATCATGCAGTGTATGTCTTCTAAGCGGTTGTTCAAGTGCATCAAGAGCGAGCAGGTGGCATACATCTTCAAGCTTGAGATTGAAGAGCCGGAGTCAGAAGAAAGCAAAGAAGACAAGGTGCTCAGCAAGTTGCCGAAGCAAATAGCTAAATTGATCACGGAGTTCCACGATCTCTTTCCAGATGAGATCGAGCACCTCCCTCCTTACAGGGGAGTCGAGTGTGAGATAGCACTCGAACCGGGAACGAAGCCGACAAGCAAGGCTCCATACAGAATGACGACGCAGGAGTTGACGGAGCTAAAGAAGCAATTGCAGGAGTTACTCGACCTAGGCTTCATTAGACCTAGTGTCTCACCATTCGGAGCATCCATTCTTTTTGTCAAGAAGAAGGATGGCAGCTTGAGGATGTGCATAGACTATAGGCAGTTGAATAAGCACACCATTAAGAACAAGTATGTGCTCCCAAGATCAGACGACTTGATGGATCAGCTCCAAGGGGCAAAGGTCTTCTCCAAAATCGACTTAAGGTCAGGCTATCACCAAATCCGGATTAAGGAAGAAGATATCCATAAAACCGCCTTCAGAATGCGGTATGGGCACTATGAATTCACGGTAATGCCTTTCGGCTTATCGAATGCCCCAGCAACGTTCATGAGGCTCATGAATGACATCTTCAGGGAGTTCTTAGACACCTTTGTGATTGTGTTCTTTGACGACATTTTGGTGTATAGCAGATCCCTTGAAGAGCACGTACAACACTTAAGGAGAGTGCTAGAGAAGTTGAAGAGGCACCAGTTGTACGCCAAGTTGTCGAAGTGCCACTTTGCAACGGAGAAGGTGGAATACCTAGGTCATGTGATCTCAGTAGAAGGAATCTCGACGGACCCCGCCAAGATTGAAGCAGTGATCCAGTGGCCGGCGCCGAAGAATGTGCATGAGGTCAGAAGTTTTCTCGGCCTAGCAGGGTACTACAGGAAGTTCGTGAAGAACTTTGCTAAGATAGCGGCCCCGCTAACAGACTTGACGAGGGCAGAGAAGGTGAAAGATTGGGCAGAGCATTGGCACAAGAAAGCCCAAGCGGGGTTTGAATTGTTGAAGGAGGCTCTGACGACCGCCCCTGTCTTGACCCTGCCAGACCCAGAGAAAGATAAGCTTGTAGCCACAGATGCGAGTAAGATAGCTACAGGTGCAGTGCTCATGCAAGAAGAGCGTGTGGTAGCATATGATTCCAGGAAGATGAACGACGCCGAAACGCGCTACCCAATGCATGATCAAGAATTGCTTGCCGTTGTCAGGGCATTAAGAATTTGGAGGCACTATCTCTTGGGAAGGAAGTTCCAATTGGATACAGACCATCAGAGCCTGCAGTATGTATTCACGCAACCACACCTTAACCTGAGGCAGAGAAGGTGGATGGAGTTCCTTGAAGAGTATGACTTTGATATAGTCTACAAGCCGGGGAAGCTTAATGTGGTAGCGGATGCGCTTTCAAGGCATCCCCTGACAAGGTGCATTGCAATGCAATTTCGACGCTCTCCAATGACTTTGGTAAGAAGATTGAAGAGTCCTTGCCAACGGATGTGGATTTCAGGGAAGTATGGGCAAGCCTCTCTAGGGAGGCTAGAACAGATAAGGAGCGAGAAGCCTTCAAACATTATAAGAAGGAAGGCAACCTGTTATATCATAAGAACAAGTTGTGCGTACCCGAATCATCAGGTGTAAGGAAATTGATCCTCCACGACACGCACAACAGTCCAATAGCTGGCCATGCGGGATTCATGAAGACATATTTCAAAGTGCGCAGCAGCTATTATTGGCCACGAATGAAGAAGTAGGTAGCTCGCTACATCAAGGAATGTCAGCTATGTCAGCAAACGAAGGCAGAGTAGCTTCGAATTCCAGGGGCATTGGAGCCATTAGCAGTGCCAAACGCCAAGTGGGAGGTCATCAGCATGGATTTCATCACGGGACTCCCAAGGACGCTTTGATGGTAGTGGTCGACAAGTTGTCGAAGATGGCACATTTTGTGCCTTGCAGGACCATAGACACTGCTATGGATACAGCGAAGCTCTTCACCAAAGAGATCTTCAGGCTTCATGGCATGCCAAGGGAGATTATCTCCGACAGGGATCCGAAATTCATGAGCGCCTTTTGGCAAGACCTCTTTGCGACAATTCAGACGAAGCTATCCATGAGCACGGCATATCATCCTCAGACGGATGGCCAAACAGAGCGGACCAACAGGATTCTGGAGGACATGCTACGGAACTATGTCTGGAACAAGCAAGGTATGTGGGAAGAATTTATTCACTTGGTGGAGTTTGCCTACAATAGCACCAAGCAAGAATCATCCCAAATGTCGCCGTTTATGATCAATTACGGCTATCAATGCCTAACTCCAGACACTTGGCACAATCCCGTGTCAAAAGTAGAGGCTTCGCAGCAGATGTTGTCCGACATGCAGCAGCTCGTGGAAGAAGTTCGAGGGTATCTTCTGGCAGCAAGGAGTCGACAAAAGAGCATCACCGACAAGCATCGAACAGTCAGAGAGTTCCAAGTTGGAGATGATGTATGGCTCAAGATCAAGGTGAAGCAGGCGAAGCTCCGTATCGGCAATTGCAAGAAGCTTGCCTCAAGGTGGGCTGGACCTTTCAGAATAGTCAAGAGAGTAGGTAATCAATCCTACAAGCTAGATTTGCCAGCACACCTAAAGATTCATAAGGTCTTCCACGTGAGTTTATTGAAGAAACATACCCCCAATCCAGACGAAGTCTTGGACACTCCAACGTTGTTGGAAATGATGGAGGACCAGCTGGAAATAGTTCCAGAATTGATTCTTGATAAAGCCTTCAAGAAAACGAGGAGATCTGAGTTTCTCCAATATTTGGTCAAGTGGAAACACTTGCCAGTGGAAGACGCGACATGGGTACTTAAGAAAGTTCTAGTAAAGCAGCACAGTTTATGGAGCAATGGGACGGCAAAGTCATCTCCGAAGAAATCGGTTCAGGCATGTCGATTTGTGTAGATTAATTCTATGTGTGTAATTAAGATTAATCTACGCATGCAACCTATGCTAGGTATGGGTTGCATACGTTGTTACCGATGATGAGACCACTACGGTGATCTCTAGGGCGTGGTGAAATGTCAATGTAGACATGACCGCGTTTCCGCTTGGATGAGTGGAAGGTAGATTAGAAAGTCTACTTCTGTCCCACGGAAGTAGACGACCTCGAGAGAAAGGAGGTCATTGAGGAATGCATTGATAGGAAAAGCACCTCTAGCCCCATATATGCTTTGATAGGAGGAATCTAGCCTTCACGCCCCATATACGGGAAGGACCTATCCTCCACGCTGGGCAACTAAAGGTGTAGACATGAGCGGCATATAGGCATATAGGCGCTGTCTCCACGACCATAATGGAAAATTAACCCTCTTCCTACGCCGGAAGATTAGCCATGCATCCATGTAGATAGGTGGGGTGGTCACCATATAACCAAAATTTTATTAATAATTAAAATGGTACTAACGTAGTGTCGACCTGCAGGCCAATAGAGCGCTCCGGAGGGCAAGGAGGTCGAGCTACGAAGACTTGCAACACAAATTTTGTTGGAATATGTTGCAAGGAATGAAGAGTACCTCGAACAATAATTATAGATATGAAATGTTAAAATATTTATAAACATAATTGTCGTGATAAGTAAACTATTGAGTAACTTGTTTAATGATGTTACGAATCGATAAGTTATTTCATAAGTTAATGACGTAATAACGTTTAAAAATATTACCTTAAGGTAATCTTGATAAATGTGTAAGTATTATAGTAGTATATTGTATGCATCAGGTTGATTGCAGATTAGGAAGACCCCAAGGTGGGGAGACCCACGATGCTGCGGACAACATCATTTCAAGGTGGGGAGAATGTGACGTTCCAGCACAATATACGGTCCCAGGATGTATACTGTACTGCCTCGTCACGCATACACGCCACTCCGACTGACGTGTACGCCGACGTGTAGCCAGATGGGTAGCCCCTAGGGGGCAAATTACTAGGTATGTGCATTTATTATTAATGTGCACATTTACCAATGTGCACATTTATTAAGGTGCACACCTTTCCATGTGGGCACATTTTGCCACCTAGCCATTAAAGGCAAGTGGGCCCATTCCCAATTATCCCACATGCCTAAAGGGATAATTGGAAACCCTAGCCTAACCCCCTTGTCTATTTAGGTAGGAGAAACCCTAATTTGGCCATGTTCGTTCCTAGGATTTTAGAGCTCTGTTTTGGCTGCTTCAAGAGCCAAAACCGCCTCTCAGGCTCTGTCTGAGCGAATTGCACCATTAGTTTCCCTTGATTCGAGCAGCTCAGCAGGATGGTCGAACTCAGGTCAGGAGGAGCAACTCAAGGATCAGGTATTTAGTCAATTTAATAGCCTAAACCGTCTTTTAGTCATAGAATCAGTAGGGTTAGCCTATTAAATTGCCCATAGCAGCCATCTAGATCCTTAGATACCAGACTCTAACTAAAGAACCTAACTCTATGATATAGGTTAGATATAGTTCTTTAGTTCTTCTGTGATGTATATGGATGATGTATCTCTATGAACTCCTTGTATTGGGAAGGGGGGAGGGGGGTAGAGACCTAAAGCTTGGTAGTAGATGCTCCTAGATTAGCCTCTCTAGCACACTGTAGATTCGGCCTGTATACAAGAACCACACCTGGTTGTGGGTGAAGGGGCCAGACTGGCTAAGAAGGAGGTTCGTGTTCTGACTCTTGAACGATCCCTCTGGTGTGTAAGGCCTACCGGGGATCATTGTGACTAGGTCTAATGGCTTACCACTGAGTGCGGGTAAGGCATGGACTCGACACCCGTGAAGTGGTGTTCACTTTCCAGTGGGTTCAGTCGAATACGGGCAGTGGCCCTCTAGTCACCTTGAGTCAGCATGTAGATCTCTGGAGGGAGTGATCCCTACCTGCCCCATCGGAACTGGGGAGATGAAACCCAGGAATAGCCCCCTTTGGCTATGCATCCGGCGGGCTACAGTTAGGTCCCGACACTTTCCAGCCTACTCTGCAAAGTGTGCACAGGAGGGGCGGATGGAGCGGACAACCCTATGCCATGATCTCATGCCAGCCAAATCCATTGCCATGAATTCTGTCTGCAATGAACTCTGGAGACCCAAGCCGTCAGTCCTCCCTTCGAGTCTGAGCCTTGGGTAGGACCCCCTATGTATGATGCTGATCATTGTCTATGCAGATGTTGGTGCGCCACCCCTCGAGGTGGCTATGTGCTTATGTTGTATACTGACATGTATGTTTACGCTTCCGCAGCTAGGTAGGCCCTGAAAGAGACAGGGTAAAATGACCCCTTCACTCTTCCCACTGGGACTCATTACGGGTGCAGTGATATGTGGAGGGCCCTGTATCAGTATGGAGCTGGTATGGGGGATGAACTCCTGTTTGTATACGGTGAGTGCACCGTATACGAGTAGGGGACGTCACAATGCTAATCCTTTGTATGGTTCCGAGCCTTTCAATCCATGCCTATATTGTTTGTATGGTTTTCACAGGTCTGTCTTTGATGCATTCAATTGGTTTTTGCAAGTTTGTGGCTTATTTGAGCAAGGCATTCCCTTACTATATGCTGAGCATATGAAACTCCAAGCCCTTGCATAATCTATTGGCAGGGCATGTAACTGTAATTCCACTCTGAAATCCATATAAACCCATCAAAATTGCATGCAAATCTGTGTTGTTTTGCGGAAAAAGTAACCAGATAGGTTCCCTTCAACAAACCTAAAGCCGAAAATAGACATCCGAAGATTTTTTATTGTAATGAAGGAATGTCCATTTCTTAAGTCCACCTTTATTATTCTCAATTTTTTTCTTTTGTCCTTATTTTGCATCTTCAAGGCTCAAATTACTAATGTCAATGTAAATTCCTTGGCAGAATGACTACAGGCACAATGATGCTTTGTAACTCAGCGAGGAGGAGGCAGCCAAATTGTGAAGGCATCTTGCAAGCACATTCTCCACACACTCCCCACACTCATTCCCCACACACATTCTCCACACATTCCGTACAAGTACAACACATCAAACCATTGAAATGGACATTAACAAACTAAATCATTGAATTAAACCCCCCAAACCCCCCAATGGTTTTTGCTGATATTCGTATAGGGCATCCAACGGAGGCGAGGAGCTCCAATACATACGCCAGTATATGTGTATAATGCGCTTCACAACCTTTACAATAATTATGTATTCCTAACTGACAGTCAGTTAAAACTTGATAAAAAATGAGTCGTGCCTAACGATGGCCAAAATCGGCCGAAATCTACATCCTACAGTCCGAGCCTTTTGTTGAACACCCTGTACGAATATCAACTAAAATAATTGGGGGGTTTGGGGGGTTTAATTCAATAGTCTAGTTTATTAATGGCCATTTCAATGGTTTGATGTGTTGTATTTGTATGGAATATGTAAGGAATGTGTGGGGACTATGTGGGGAATGTGTGTGGCTCGAAGAGTACTCTAAAATGTAACCAGAGTTTAGCACCTGATAGATACATGAAGGATAAAGATCTGATCCCAATTTTGCCTATTCCTTTGGAAACATTCACATGTTACATGCTCTTGCTAAGATAGTAGAAAAAATGATTTAGCTTTTTGAGTGCTTCGTTTGGAACGTTAAGAATGAGAAACAAAGGAACGAAGCTATTGATTGTCGGCTGCAGGATTGCATGGTGGATGTGTGAAGTTAGAGAAAGGATACTAGATAGTCCTCCAATGGAAGAAACTCAGTTCCAGTCTTACGAGTTTTGGGTTATGGGCGCTGAGGAAAGCTTGGCGGTCGGGGTTCTGACGGCAAAACTTTGATCGGCGATATCTCTCTTATCTGGTGTCAGATTTTGGCGTGCCTAGGCTCGTTGGATAGCTTGCTCCGAGCTCTTTCCGGAAGTGTATAGCATCAGCTGTTTTGCATGTGGCTTCTTACCGCAAACAGCTGATTTCCGGACTGGTTCGGGTGCCATGGCTCCTGCCAGACAGGCCGATGAGGGATCGATTGAGCCTCATGGCTTGGGGCTGAAGCCAAGGGAGATGGCAAGGAGAAAGAATCCTTCAGTAAAGGGGAAGGGCGCGGGTCTCGGCATGCATGAAGAGGAGCGGGATGTAGGAAGTGGCATGCAATTGGTGGCAGAGATGAGGGAGCTCTTGGAATCCCCTTCGGTTGAGAGGTATGTGGATTGCTCTTCCTCTCAATATAATTTTGAGACCCCAGTAGATTGTGTTTTGGAGACTCCGGTCTTGATTCCATCAAGCATGCCCCCTTTGGAGACTGGATCTGTGATGCCCTCTTCCCCTGTGCTTGGGAAGGGATCACTTGCTGGTGATGCGCCCTCTTCTAGGGTGCATGTAGCCGATGTGCCTCCTGGGGTGCCCCTGGATACCTCTCAGGATGCCAGGGCGGTAGCCCCAACTCCTGTGCGCCCGGCCTGGCGGAGCAATGACACTATTGCTCGCATCACTCGGCCGGGGTTTTCAGATTGGATCAAGCGCAAGGCTCCGGAGTGTAGGACTGCCCGTGTTCATGAGGCTCTGAAATTTGTGGAGGATCATCACTCTGTTGACCTGCAGGCAGCTCTTCCAGAGACTCCATGGATAGATATTGATCATACCAGGCATGTTCAGACCATTGAGAATCTAGTTTCATTTGCAGTATTGGGCTGTTTCACGGGGTACATATTGGACACGAGGAGGTTTAGCTCTTGGCTTGCCGGACATCTGAGACAGATTGGTTTGCCCAGGTATCAGTCTCTGAAATTCCTACCAAATAATTTCTTCATAATCATGTTGAGGCTGAGTCGTCCGTGCGGCAATTGGTTAGTCAGGGGGTGGATACTTTGGGTGAATCATATGTGCTGTATCAGTATTATACTCCGGCAATGTCCACCAGTTCTTTGACAGCGGTTAAAATCCCGTGTTGGTTCCAGATTCAGGATCTTCCTCTTGATCTAATGGTGCCTGATTTTTTGGTTTCTATGGCTAATGGACTGGGTGTATATTTGGCTCATTCTATTGTGCAGGTCCCCAAGATCTGCATTGCTCTGCCTGTTTTGCAGTCTGTGCCCACTTCTCTTCCAGTGCGTAGTGGCCCCTGGCATTTTCTCTTCCGATTGAAGCTTTTGAATGGCTCTGAGATCCGGCGGATGTTTCCATCTATTGTGCTACCACCTGACTCTGTTGATGATCCTGCTGGTGCGTGTGATGTGGTAGGGGTTGCAGGTGCTTATGCAGGGGCCCGAGATTCCTCTTTTCCTGAGGCAACAGGCGAAGGACTCCGTGGTGCAGTGAGTGGAGTTGGACGAGGTGATGTGGTTGGGAGAGGTGGTGTGGGACGAGGCCGGGGCAGGCTTGCTGTTGGCCACCCATTGGATGGCGGGGCTAGGGGACGTGGTGGCTCAGGGGAGGGCTCAGATGATTTGGTTGTGGCTAGGTCCGAGGACAGTGGCTGTGGGAGGCTGCTGATCCTGGCTGGGGATGTTCGATGGCGGTATGTCTTTGAGCATGAGGTGGCTGGAGCAGCCGGTTGGAGGTAGAGACTAGTGTGGCCCATGACTCTATGGAGGTGCACAGGGGACTTCCAACACGTGTTGGAAGTGGAATGTCAAATAGAGCGGTAGTGTGGGTCACATTCTTTGTGATTAATCCTCGGCTCTAGATGATGATTACGTGGGAGTGGGCTGATGGCACGGTGGGTAGGCATGTGGGGCTGGACACTTCTCCTCCGGGATGAATAGGTCGATCCTCAGCTAGAATGTGCGGGGGGTGCGGTCCTCTAGTAGTAAGAGGGCCCGTATTTCTTTGGCACTTCGGCAGTTGCATCCTGATATTGTTTGCATTCAGGAGCATAAGTGTCACAGGGGTGATATGTCCAGGCTCATGAATATGGTTGGTAGGCAGTTTGGCTCTATTGCTTCTTCTTCTGGGCGGACTAGTGGGGGTACTCTTATTGCTTGGAGGATGGATGTGCAGGTCACGTACTCTACAGCAGACAGGTTTGGTCGGTGGGAAATAATTAAGTGGTTGGAGGGAGGGCAGGAGCGGGGGATTGTTAATGTTTATGCCCCTAATCAGCCTTCTCAGCGGGGTGCTTTATGGGCCACAGTCCGGAATAAGCTGCGAGCCCTTGGTGGGTTGCAGGTTGCTTGGTTGATGTTAGGGGACTTCAATATGGTAGAGCGAGTAGAGGATCACTCTGGTTCTGGATCCCAGTTGTGCATGGGTTTGAGAGGAACCAATGGTCTCGTTTGTTGCAGGATTTGGCCTTGGTTGAGGTTCCTGGGGACTTATCTTTCACCTATTGTAATAGGCAGATTGGCGCGGGCCGGGCGTATGCTAGGCATGACCGGTGCTACGCTTCCCCATGCGCACTGGATGGTGTGCCCTCTTTGTGCCGGAGTAACATTCTGTCTACCTCCATTTCTGATCATTACCCTCAGGTTTTGTCCAGTCAGGGTGCGGTTGCCTCTCGGCCCTCTAGGACGGTGTTCCGTTTGAACACCCGGCTTCTGGCTGATGCGGATTTCTCGGCCCAGTGCCAGGAGTTGTGGCTTGATACCTTTTCATCTCTGAAAGGTATGTCTGGTATGGTGACTGCATTGGCTAGGGTGAAGCGTTTTGCCAAGGTCTTTGGTAGGCAACGTGTGAGCAGGAGCGACAGGAGTTGCATGGTCTCTATCAGGAGTTGGAGAAGATTCGGGCGCAGCCTTCTGATGGCATTAGGGAGAATGCAGTGTTGCAGCGTATTGTATACTGATATGTAGTCTTCCCCTTCAGGGAGTCCCTCACAGCACAGGGAATTTGAGCGCCCAAATAGGGCCTCTCAACGCCTACTACAAGGGTTTTTCCTCCCACATGGGGGGTTTTTTCATCCCAGTGGTAGAGACACATTGTACAGGGTTTCTGTGGTTTTATTTTGTGTTTGGAAACTTTCCTCTATATTGTAAAACCGTCTCATAGGCCAATTGGTCTCCGTGGATGTTAAAATATACTTCCTTCCTTCCTCCTTCCTTCCTTTCATCTTCTTCATTCTTGTTATTGCATAGGAAAATAGTCGCTACTCCCGATCTTCTAAGATTAACTTGGGAAGTTACCTAGCCTGCTTGATTGAGTCGAGGCTGAGGCTGTGCTTGATCGAGAACCCTAAACCAACCTTACTGCATGCTGATACGAAACTCCAGATTGGGAAGTGTGTATTTTTTAATCTATTTAATATTGTATGCTCGATGCATGGAAATGCCTTGTAATTATTAACCTTACCTCAACAAATTCCCAAATATCTAACATATCTTCATGGGAATTTTTTGCACTAGTTTTTAAATATTTGGGGCATTTCCTTAGCCATGTACACATGCCATTTGAACAAAAAGCAGGCCCCTTTTTGATTGATAATTTCTCTTGCCATTCGCTGGTTCTTCCTCTCCATTTGGTGTAACATTCACCATAACAAACATATCAATGTCATTCTTGGGGATGGTGAATGGCTGCCCTTATGCATTGATGCGATGTCCTATATCTCCTTTAGATAGGTGGAAGGCCGTTAGAATAATGGTCTCATTGGTTGATTAACTATGTAGTCTAATCATAGGTGAATCTCTATGCCACCCTCTTCTATATTCTGAGAGTGTGTTTTAGTCTATTTTGCCTATTTTTGCCAAAGATGGATTCTAGTAAACGTCATGCAAAATTTTTTGATGAAAATTTTAGCTGAAAATCCGTTAAAGGATTGCAATGTTTGGTCTACTTCTCCATTCCAACCAATTATGTTAACTTGACTAATAACAACTTAAATGATACTAGGGTCAGGCAACTCCATGAAGAGCTCCACTAAGCATGCAAGTATATAGCTTTTGGCTCTGATATATATTAGTGAAACACACCCGAGTCCATGCACGTGGCTGAACCACGTGGATGAGAAGGATTGTGCTCAGTCCCGGTAATATCCAAAAAAAAATATAGGTAAGCTCGAGAATGAATCCAAAAAGAGATATAGGTAAGCTAGAGAATAGAGGTTAGATCGCCCTATGAAGGTATGGATGCCATCCATCTGATTATTGTTGTGTTCAACATTTCGTGCGGGAAGATGGCCACATAGAAGATTCGACAACAGAAAATCGAAAATAATACCACCGACAACCCGCCAGGTGTCATTTTTTCTTTTCAAAAATGTGACTCCACTTTCTTCTTTCAGCCAAGAATTCCAGCATTTGAACCCAACATTCTAGGATTTTAACCCTACTGAGTAGTTTATTCCCTCTTTCCATGTTGCAGGAACGATACCACTGTCTAAATTCTCTAAATTCCAGGATGTCACCAGTGCCTCCATGCTGCCGCGCGTCGTGAACACCCAAAAAAAAAAACCCACAAAACTCAAAAAAAAAAAAAATTAGACCTGGATGTGTTCGTGTATACGGAAAAAAAAGATTTGCCTGGATTTCAAGACCATGACACAAAGCCACCAAAGGAACTATTGTAGCTTTTTTGTTTGCAGACGTGTCTGCCACGTGTCACGCTCAGTCGTACTACCGTGCAAGGAAAAAAATGAACCCATTCATGCTTCTCCGGAACAACGGAACTCCACAGCCCGTCTTCGTTTTTACATTTTTCTATCCAATTTTGCACTGTTTGATCAACAGCTTTTGCCGGAGTTGATTTTGCTGGAGTTGGACAAGATGGGTAAGCGCAAATTGAATTTAATCGACCTGGACCAAGAAGATGCTAAGGATGTTGGAGAAAGTTCGGCGGATGGGAAGGAAGGCTCTGCGGATGATGAGCAAGCTGCGGAAATCAAACCAATTGGGGATGTCATAAGAAAAGCAGGTCGTGGAAAATCCGAAAAGCGCTTTTACTCTGCTTTTGAGTATGATGGCAACCGCTACAGTCTCGTGAGTTGCTCTCCCTTCTTTCTTGTGATCAACATTTTCTTTCTTGGCAGTGTGATTTGGTCAACAATGAATGAAAGATTATACATCAAGCATAAAAGATGCCTACGTCTTTAAATGTAGGTCTTCTTCGTAATGTATCTATTCACAAACCTATGATTATTTTTTTTGTTAGCAAGCAATTTAAAACGCTGAGGATTTCAAGAATTTCGGAAGAATTTGGAGAGACAAAATGGCAATCTGTGTCTGGATTATTACTATAATTAGCGTGTTATTGTTTTTGACCTTTTCATTTTATCCACATGGTACTGGAATTTAAACTGCCGAGATGTATGAATTAAGGTATACCATGTTTCAGCATTTTGTTCATTAATTAAGTAACTATTCGTGAGTGCAGGAAGATTCCGTCCTTGTAACACCAGAGGAGAAGACTCAGAAACCATATGTTGCAATTATCAAGGTTGCATGTTTACATCCCTTTCTAGGTTCTACATTTCTCTTATTACTTTCTATAAGTCTTAACGTCATAGTAACTGCAGGAAATAAAGCAATCAAAAGATGGCTCTATTGCTGTGACAGGACAGTGGTTCTATAGGCCTGAGGAAGCTGAGAAAAAGGATGGAGGAAGCTGGTCAGCGAGTGACGCTCGGGAACTTTTTTATAGTTTCCACAGAGATGAAGTTCCTGCAGAAGCGGTCATGCACAAGTGCGTAGTTCACTTCATACCACCACATAAGCAATCCCCCCCTCGATCGAAACATCCTGGGTTTATTGTGCGGAAGGTCTATGATCCTGTGGAAAAAAAGCTCTGGAACCTGACTGATAAAGATTATGAAGATAGTAAACAAAAAGAAATTGATTTGTTAGTTCAGAAGACACAGAAAGCCTTGGGAGATCTTGAGACTGTTGAACCTGAGGTAGTAAATCCAGAACCAGAAAAGGCAGAAAAGGTAGAAAAGATGGAGAAGCCTAAAAGGCTTTTGAGGAAAAAAAATATACCACCTCTGAATGTTACTAGGGACGAGGTTCCAGCAGATGAAATGATTGGCAATGGTGAAACCTCAGCTAAGCCAGATCAAACTCCTGTTCTTGCTGGTCCTGATGCTCAAACGTCTGAAGTATATAACCTTTTAAAGACACGGAACTTGTTGACAGGTAACAAAGCCAGAGATAAATGGCTGGAGAAGATTGTTTTAGACATGAAGCAAGGGCATGACACATCGAAGGGCTTGAAGGCGCATGATATGTCGACCGGTAACAAAGCTAGGGATAAATGGCGGGAGATTATTTTAGACATAAAGCAAGGACATGGTAGCATAGATAAGAATGCAAAGAAACAGGAAGAATCAGAGGATGATAAGGTAAGTTTGTTAGAACTTGTGCTTAAGGCCGATGGATTTGGAAATGTCTTCTCCATGTTAACCTCTTCTATTTTTTTTTTGAGTAGATTGATGATGCAGCATGGCCAGAGGCAGCCATTCAGGCAGCATCTGCAGTTGAAAAGGCAGCATACGATATGATTGGAGTCAATGAGCTGCACAAGTATAACCTTAAGATGCGCTCACTTGATTTTAATTTGAGGGTAATGCGTGGGTTTGTCACATCTATATTATCTAGGGATTGCCTAAAATCTTGTAATTTGATCTGGACAAGAGATTAAGTTTTATACTAAAGCAGCACCAAAATTTTCTAGAATTCTCACGTTTTACGAAGGCGTTTCCTACGCAAAGAACTGGAGCCTTCCACGGTCGTTAATATGAACCCTGCTGAATTGAAGGTGATAATATTATTGGCACATGCAAACGGATCATGTTGAACAGTGATAATTGTATGTTTGTTCTGCGCAGGATGGGTTTACAACTGCAGAAAAAGCTGCCCGGGAACCCCAGGAACCACTTACTGTACAGGTCTGTCTTCCTTGTTTATCTGTCTTTTTGATGTAGATTGACAACTGGCTTAAAACCCATGTTGCAGATGGCCGATGTAAAATGTGCAACATGTGGACAGCGACAAGTTGGTGTTAAAGACATTATACATGCACCACATGGTGATCGGTATCAGGTGCTTTTATCATCTGTGTTTATTATTTCTTTCCAGGGTTTCATCAACATAATTTGCTTGCTTTGAGGAACAAGAGATCTTGATCATTGTTTCAATGGACATAATATAACTACTTATGAATGGTTGCCTGGACAATGTATGCAAGCGTTCCACCTTGTTTATCCTGTTGCTTTCATTATTTGCAGTTAGAATGTCTGAAGTGTGGTAATTCATGGTACTCCTCAAGGGATGCGATATCGTCATTGACAGTAGAAGCAGTGAGCCCTTCACCTGCTGTAAATACCGCACCTTGGGTAACATCCAAGTTTGAGGAAGCAGAGAAAGAACGCGTTGCAGTAAAGGAGAATGAAAAATCTGACTCTCAGATTGTCAATGAAGCTGCTTCTGAACCACCTGAAGCGTTGGTGCCTGTTCAAGAACCACAAAAGTCTAGTGACAACCAGCTCAGACCTGAAGTTGGCAGTGACTTTAGTAAAGCAGATGAGCAGGCTAGGAAAGAGGAAGAACTGGTACCAGAAAAGAGCCAAGATGCTTTTGTCGGCACAGAACAGCCAATGGACACAAGTTGACAGTGTGCATGGCAACATTGTAATGTATTAAAGCAACAATTTGTAACATATCTGTAGCAAAATAGAATATAGATGAGGGAGTGTTTTTTCTGGGAGAAAAGGGGGTGTTGAAATGGTATAGCAGTTAATCAAACGATGAGGCATTAACCGATTTCAAGTGCCTATTTATAGGCACAGTGACAGATTTGTAGATACTAGACTAATTTTCAACCTGCTATGAAAACACAAGAAAGCCGTACAAAGCAGAAGTCCTATGATTTACATATTCCTAATGCCATACTGATTAAAACTTAAAAATTTTGGGCTTAGGTTGTGCACTTCCATTTCACGTATTCATGTATAGCTCTTGTGGCAAGAATTATTAAGATGTAACCGAAAATGCATTTGGTGATTTTTTTTAGCACTGGGCCTACAACCTTTCCTCTTTTTTAGCACACCAGCCCTACCGGGCCTACAACCTTTCCTCAAATTCTAGTCTATCCACGTGTAATTTTCATGTCATCAAAATCTCTTGTGGCTTACTTTACACCATCAGATCTCTTTGGTGATTTTTTTTTTTATGTTTTTTTATTTTTTATTATTCTCGCTCGAAAGAAGAGAATGAAGCTGGGCACAATAAGCCCATCTGTCATTTTATTCTTTTGTTATGCAATTAGTACGATAGCACGATGAAAATACAAACTTATATGAGCTATTGAACAGCGATCCGCCACATTTTATGTTGTAATCTATGGTTTAGGTCTACGGGGCCCTTACCTAGATTTGCTTTCGATGGCAAGGAAAAATGTCTCCCAATTTGAAGATATTGATAATATCTTGCATGAGAGACATGGTAACAAGCAGGCACTGACACAATATAACGGACCCCTGGCCTGTCATACGACACTTTTCATGCAATTGTCTCCTCCACTTTGTCTTTGAATACATGTCTTCTAAATGTTGTCGTCACAGGAGGCTGCATTACAGATGTTGCATACCAGATTTTCTTACATACAGTTGTCTCCTAGATGGTAAATCAGGCAAGGTGGATAATCTGCCACTGTTTTTAATGACGTAATTGCACGCTGATGCATACCAGATGTTGTCACACAAAGTTGTCTTGTCTTTGTAAAGCAGGCAAAGTGGATGAGTTCATACTCTTTTCAATGACATTACATACTGGATGTTGTTACATATTGTAGCAGGCAAGGTGGGTAAAGATCACACTCATTTTCACTAACAAGGTTGTTGTTAAATGGTCTTGTAAAGCCAGCAAGGTGGATAAACCTCACTCTCTTTCCCATGGCATCATTGCAGCTAGAGGTTGCATACCGGATGTTTGTCACATACACAATCCTTCTTCATAATCTTTGTTAAGGCAAACCAGACACAGGAGGCTCATTCTTTATTCGAATAGATGAATCTGGGAGGTTGCTTTCCATAAGTTATCACAAACAACTTTTTTATAGTTGAACCCTGCAAGGTAAAAATTCAAGTGAAGCCTACGTTGTGTTTGAAGATATGATTATGGGGGGATGTCTTTCAAAATATTATCAGTCACACTTGTCTTTTAGCAAAGCAGGCAAAGTGGATAAAGCTCATACATACGAAACGACATGATTGCAAAAGACTGCATACAAGTTGCTGCTACATACACTTGTCTCATAAACGGTCTCTGTAAAGCAGGCAAAGTGGATAAAGCTCACTTCTACTCTTTTGGATGACATGATTGCAAGATGCTGCATACCAGTTGTTATTTCATACATTTTTCTCCATATTCTTTATAAGGTAACCAGATACAGAAGTCTCATTCATTCTGTGAACACATGATTCTGGCTTTCCAATTGTTATCACCTACAATTGCCTTCCAGATTGAAGTTAAGTTTTTGGTAGAGGATGTCGATAGTTGTGTACGTACAATATTTTTCGTGATAGCCTTCCTAAAGCAATCATTCTATTCTATTCTTTATTAGGGGCCTCATTCTTTATTTGAACAGATGATTATGAGAGGCTGCTTTCCAATGTTAACACCTATAAATGTCTTATATGTGGAGCAAACAGAAAGTTCATGAGGCCTACATGTTTTTCAAGATATATCATGAGAAGATAAGGGGCTGCATACTAGATGTTGTCACATATCTGATAGATGGTCTTTCCAAGCAGGATAATAAGGGGCTGCATGCCAGATGATGTCATTTACAACTGTCTAATGGATGTTCTTTGTAGCAGGATAGATGGTCTTTGTAAAGCAGGCAATGCAGATAAAGCTCACAGTCTTTTAGATGACATGATTGGGGGAGGATGCATCCAGATGCTGTTACATATATTGTTATTCATAATCTTCATCATAAATAGAAGTAGGCTCATTACCTTTTCTCTTCTTTTGAGTCAAGAAAATATGTTGCTGTTAGAATACAAAAGTACATAGGACTTTAAAAAGGGAAGTGTAACCTTGATCAATCCTTGAAGGCTGCATTTTCGAAGTCTCTAACATTCTGACCCTGTATCAAAATAAACAGCCAAAAAAATAAAGGAGCATCCCCGGTAATCAAACTCATGGCTGGGCGTTTTCCTAAAGACGTATTATCATGGGTTTAGATATCTGAGACAACCGTTAGAACTAGTCATGTTCAAGATGCATCTCTTGAAGTTAGCTTCCAAAAATATTCGAGGTTCCAGTTCCAAGTTATTTACAAATGCCTATTTAGGGGCCATGGAAGCCAGTTCAACGCCAACATTCCGTTCAACGGCAACATTTTGCATGACGTATGTTGCATGTAAGGGATTAGTATTACGTAATTGGGAAAATCATAAAATACCCCTACATTTATGTAAAATTATAAAAGTGTTGTTGTTTTAGGGGTATTTTTAGCCAAATGAAATTGTGTAATTCAGATGGATTATAAATCGGAGTTCAGAATCTTAACTTATCGTATCCTAAATCCTTACAAATTTGTGTGTATTACAAGTAATATAATTTGTGATTCTAGACTCAGATTCAAGTGATTTTAGCTTTGATGGGAAGATATCATCCTCTTTACAATCTACTCGAAGAATCCATTTCTATTTGGATCATCATAAAAAAGTTACGGTCATTTCCATAAACAATACTTCTAAAACAAGGGCATTTTCATAATTTTACATAAATATAGGGGTATTTTTATAAATAATTATCAAGCAGAACAAAGCTTAGATAATTATATAGGTATTTTGGATTTTAATGGAGCTCTCTTTCTTGAGCCTCTTGGCTCTTTCCACAATTATTGTATTTGTTGTTTTTCTTTATTTAAGTTTAGGGATGTAGTTAAACTACCATACCCAAGGTCTCATTCCGAAAGTGGCCATCATTTAAATATGAAAATGCTCTTGTTTAAAGCAGATTTTTTTTTTTTTTTAATGAAAATGACCATAACTTTTTTGTAATGACCCAAATGGAAATGTGTCCTTCAGATATATTGTAGATAAAGAATGATATCTTCTCAAACAAAGCTAAAATCACTCGAATTGGAGTCTGAAATTACAAATTATGTTATTTTTAATACATAAAAATTTGTAAGGATTCAGGAAACCATAACTTAAGCTGGACTCTGACTCATGTAACTTTAGCTTTGCTAGAAGATATCATCCTCATCTACAATGCATATGAATCACACATTCCCATTTGGATCATCACAAAAAAGTTAATATTATTTCCATCAAAACTACCCTAAAACAGGGGCATTTTCATGATTCTCCATAAATATAGAGGTATTTTATAAATTTTCCAACAGAGGGTTATTTTGATCATAGAACTGGTATTCTAGTTATATCACAATACACTCTTTCTTCTTTTTTCAAAGGTTGTCATTTTATGGTATTATATGGGACCTTAGAACTTGATTAGTTTTGGAGCACCTAGTGTGTTGGTTACATACATTGATTTTTCAACTCGCAATGCTGCTTTTTTTAAAGGGTTTCAAATATGAAATGATAAAATGAATAAAAAGGCATATTAGTCGAAGAGTGGCAATGTATAGGGATAGGGACCCTTTCCGGTGTTGCCGACGCCGTCGGGGTTCCACAACCGGAGGTAGCTGGGAGTGGGTCACCGGCTACACCGAAAAAGGGGACTTTTTTCTTTCCTTGTCAACATAGAAATCAGGGTGCAAAATTTTTGCCAGACTCTGGTGCTGGTGGTGTTGTGTTGTGTGCATGAGCAGCCCCTGCGTTTGGTGTCCTAGATGCCATTACTTAATTTTGAAGATCCTTTATGCTTGCATTCATTATTCTACAACTCAGGCTCCCTCTCATGAGGAAATTCTCAATGTTATGGGTCGTACTATTCAATCTGAAACTTGCATTAAGCAGTGTGTGCCGCATTTCTAGGAACACTAGTATCCTACTTGTTGAAATAATTTTTTTTGATAAGGAAACAAGATTCCAGGAAGTTTTCTGATCTAAATATGTGGGTTTCTATACTTTTTCCGATGAAATCTAAATTTTCATAGCCCCTTCCACCTAGCTTAAATTAGATAAGAAATATAATTATTATAGGCTTTTAGAGTTTGTCCCACTATTAAGTTACCCATACCACCATTACGATGGTAGGCACCAATTTCTTAGGATATTCAAAGAAAACTTATTATTGGTTGGATATTAATAATTAATAGTATAAAATTAAAATGTAGCATATTTGTATTTACTTTTGGCGATTTTTTTCCTTTTTAGGTAACCTCTCTTCATGAAGTTCGTTACAAAACAAATTGTCAACTTTCAAAAGTTTTTAAGAAATCCAAAATCCACTCGTTGAATATTTTGGGCTATACAATGTCGGATTAATCCTAGCCATTTATTTTTGAGGAACAAAATCAATACAATGCCAATGGCAAGGGCCCTCAGCAACGAATTTTTTGGCACGAACCCTCGGGGCACATTGCCCTGCTCCAACGTGCAGGTCCTAAATTTCCATGCTTGAGATGAACTCGGATCTTAGATAGATACAAATCCAAAACAAATTTTGACAAATATGTCTTTTGGGCACATAATGCCATCAGATATGTTAAGATGTCACAATCCACACACACATTAGTAAAGGAATAAACAAGTAGTCACCCATTTTGGCATATTCTAGAAAATTTTGCTTCAAATCAAAGACGAGTTTGGTCTTTGGGACAACCCAACATATAACTAGGGCATATAAACCAACATCATGATCCCTTCAATGGCAATCGAAAAGAAAGCACACCATGGCACATATTTGAATATACTGACGACAAAACATGCACATTCAAGCAAAGGAATTCATCACCCTTTCCATCAATCACAACATTTCGACGGAGGGGTGATCATTCGCCACTGTATAGGTACTTTCCTTCTATCACTACATTATCTTGTTTTCTTTGTTGACCAGAACAAAAGCATTTCTTCTTCTAATACTTAAAATTAGAAAGCAGCATCAGAAAATGTGGAAAAAGATCAGGGCAAGCTCATCCAAACTGAGAATTGGAATATAAGTAATCTGGGATTTTCGTGACTGCAGGTCTGGACATTTCTGGATGGGGGATGACGTTGCCATTTCTCTGCTAGATTTTATGAGTATGCAACTGGTCTGTATTTTCTTTGAAAGGAACTCTTCAACTTGAAGAGCGATTTGGATCATTTTATAAACGATCGCTCACACTCTATTCTACATAAAAAATGGATCTGTGGCTTTTTATCTTCTCAGGGCCAGCAGTTCTGCTTCTCGCATTTGAAAGGCTTGGTTGGAAAGAGAACATCTACTTGATTATCAAACACAACTGTAATGCTGCAAGTTCAATAATGGTAGCCCCAAAGCCTTGTTCGAACCACCGGCAACCATCTTCTAATAAAGTGAAAGGCATCATCAATCTTCACATATATCCTGCAATGTACAACAGAGGCTGAGCTTTGACCAAACTTTCCTGAACAGAAAACGCAATATGTTTCCTCTGGTCTTTTGATCTGTGAGAACAACAAAATGCTGTAGGACATTTGGACTTGCTAATATATGTGCAGAAAATATAACGATAAAAAGTTTTATTCTGATGCCCCTGAGATAGGTAACTTACCCGTAAATGGAATACATGGTTGTTGGGCTGAGGCTTCCAAAGGCAATAGATCTAGTCCAATTTTCCACCCTGAAGGACATATATTATTCTGGTCCTGGAGAGAGCAGGCTGATTCTGCAAGCTCGAATAGCTCCGATGTAACTTCTAGAGGAGGAGGAAGAGAAAGCAATAAATAACGTGGCTCTGTCTTTGAGTTCTTGTGCATCAATGGAGCTTGAGCATGCAGAAAAGCTCCAGTTATCATGAACCAGAGAGCTTCTTCTTCAGGTGTGAAATAAATTGATAGCTGCTGCAAGTTTTCACCTTTTTCTTCTTTGCTGTCCTCTTTATTTGATAGCACTAAATCTTTACTTGTGGCATCCATATCAAGCATTTGCTGATGCATAGAAGAATCTTTGTGTAAGGTGGATGTGTTATCAGGAGGGCATACTGACTTGAGTTCAGTCCCAGCACTTCTGCAGAAGGTTGGACCTTGAGATATTGCAGTTTGGAGAGTAAGGCAGTCACTGCCTTGGAACATTTGACTGTATGCTTCTTGGCTGCTGTCATGCCCCAGGCAAACTCGAGCCTGAGATGATGCCCTTTTAGCAGACCTATGCTCACAAGCCCAATCACTAACATTTTCCCATTGTTCTGACTGAAGACTTTCAGACAGCAAACATCCTTTTCCGTCCTGCAAGAGGTAATCTCCAACCAAAGTCATATCTGATATAAGGGATTTATCTTTTGTGGACATTTTAAGTGGAGAATCTTCGCTAAAAAATATGGTCTCAGCACCCCAATTTTCATATAGAAAGGATGGTTGTATAGCAGCATCTTGGCATAGAACAGGTAACGTCGAGACAAGACTTAAGCTGTCATCACTTTCTTCAAAAACAGATAATGTAACATCGGATTTCATTGGATAGGCAAAGGTTTCTTCCTCATAGATAAGGTCCTGATCAACATCATAAAATGAGAAGTCTTCAAATCCAAATGCTGCTTTCATATTTAAAGAATCAGTCTCTTTTTTCCCTTCTATTCGCTGGACAGGTTTACTTGCTGGAAGCACATGTCTCTCTGGTAAAGGTTCATCAAAAGAGCGATTATTGCCCTCTTGTTCTGGGGAGTTCTGCATAGTGTTTGTCACAAGGTTTTCCTTCTCATCATGATTTTCTAACTGTACCTGTGTTATTGTACCATCCAGAACATGGTTGTCTCGAAGAGAGCTAGTGCTTAGATCTTGGTCCTCAGCTATCATTGCTTCATCAGAATGTTCAGGCTCAGGACTATCCGAGACAGCAGGAATTAAATTCTTTGGCAAAGTGGGTGTCCATGAATGCTTTTCAGGATTATACAGGAGAATCATTTTCTGTGAGGCTTTATTGTTGTAGACATCTAAGGCAGCACAAGCTTCTTCCAAATCTAGCAGTGAACCAGAGCTGCAGGAAGATGTATCCTCATATTCCGCTAGTGATGACTCCTCATCTAGGTAATTTTCTTCATCAGCAGGTGTTCCGTCATGGATATCATCTAGTTGTGTACGTGCAGCACCCTTGACATTATAAGTCTCATCCAATTCGTTGGAGTTCTGATGCATGTGTAAACTCATTATTTCATCCTTCACAGAGTTAGGTTCAATCTTGCCATTATTCTGCCCACCAACAGTGATATGTTTAGAAGAAAAATGGGAACTAACCTCCTCATTAGAAGGTTGTTGTCTCATAGGCTTCAAGGGATCCAAAATATCCTCAGGTTTATCCTCAATTCTTTCGTTGCAAATGTCACCTTTCTGATCCAAAAGATCACTAATTCCAGTTCCTTTGTTATACTTGTCATTCTGTTCATTAACAAATAATCAGCAAGATGCAACTTTCGTATATGTTTAACCCAATATATGTGTGCAACAAACCTGTTTATTGACATGGTGAATAGTGTATGTTTCTTCATCTTCTTGATCTTTCAAGGTTGCTTGTTGATGAAGTGCTTCCTGATTTAGCTCCAGGATATTTGATTTCATTTGCTCAAAGACGTCTTCTATGATAACCAATGTAGTGCCTTCCTGTTGGTGGATGCTGGATAGTTAGAAAATATAATTTTTACAACTTTTTAATATTGACGAGACAAACCTGTTCAGTTTTATGACAAGACTCAGCCTCAGGGTTATACATCTTTTCGTGTTGATGTTCAATCGGTACATTATCCTTATCAACTTCCAAGATGGTTGAAGCTTCTTGCTTAAAAACATCTTCTACGGTGGCATTAGGCTCAAACTTAGCATCCTCCTGTGGACACTGAATTAGTTAGAAATGAACGGAATATAGGTATACTGTTATGAAGTGTGATTAAAAGCCTGACCTCTTCTTTGGAATGTCCTTCTAGTTGAAAATCAGGCTCCAAGTCACATTTTGGGTGTTTATGTAATACATCCTGGCCATCTGAAAGATCATCTCTTTCCTCTAATAATTTGCCATCCCTCTGGACAAGGATAGTAAGATTCTCAGCAAGAAAAAGAGGCATTGAAATAAGACCATTTAAAAAGTATAAGCCGTTAATAATACCTTTTCAACATAATTAGGATTTAAAGGATTATCATCCAGGTGGATAATCTTGTCATGTATTTCTTCATGCCATTGTATGGGATTGAGGTTTTGAATCTGGCTGGTTTGTGAAATCCCCACGTTTCTTGGACTAATATCACTATCTGAAGCATCAGATGATTTTTGCAAGCTATCATCTGCCTCAGTAGCATGGAAGTTATATCCTCCATGGACCTCATCTTTGGATGTTCCGTTGGCATCAATTTCAGATCCTTGTACTCTAGTTGTATCTTCCATCGCTTTGTCTCCAATGTCGTTGGTTCCATCATGAAAAGCATCGGAAATAAACTTCATGCCAAGATTGAGAGTATCTTCGAGGCTCTCAAGGGCTGAACATGGCAGCCTTGCATCTGATTGGCAAATAATTGTTTCCTCAATGTGGTATGGAAGCACGGTGTCAGTAGAAGGCATGATTATCTCCTCTTTGTATTCTGTAAAAAGGAGTCCTGTGGGTTCATCCACAATTTCATCTAGTTGGCCGGTCATTATTGTCTTCTTTATCTCCTGAATATCGAACTTAATAACAATCAGAAATCGAATAATAGCTACATGCTACCCTAGTGGGCTCATCTGGGGTTTTAATACCTCGATAATGCTAATTGGCATGGAGAGGTTCATGGAAGTTGAAGCATAACTCGACGGATCTTTGATAGTAAGTGCAATTCCACCTGAAAGGGGGCTGCCGCTTGCTTCCAGCTTCATAATGACTTCCTGTAGAATATCAGGAATTTCATTCTCTTTCAAAGATATCATATCATGAATTGGAAATTTGGCAGCAGTGTCCTGAGGATGTTCAGGCATTGAGCTGGAGGCCCTTTTATGTATAGAAAGATCATTACATTCATCTGTGTCAGCAATGTAGCCGTCAAGTGGACTCTCCACTATGCAGTAATCTGACATATCATCATGCATGGCAGGTGCAAACTTCATGTCATCAGTTGGCAGTGCATCATCATGATGTGAATAATGGATGTTCGGGGAAGGTGCAACAGTTGATGATTCAAAAGCTCCCACAATGTAGGGCACAAAGCCTGCAGGGTTCTCTACAGTCTCAGCAATTCCGTCATTATATGAACTTTCTCGAACTCCCACAAATTGAGGCACCAACCCAGCATCTATTATAGGAGCTTCCAACTTAGCATGAGATGAAGGTGCCACTGATAATGTTTCCATAACTGCCACAATCTGCGGCATGGATTCTACGATTGTAGGATCTTCTAAGCTGGAAGGGATATCATAATGGGTTGGACCTGCAGCTGGTGACTTTTCTGATGTTTCCATTATCTGGAGCATGGATCTGGCATCAGAACCTTTTAAATTGGAACCAAAACTATCATCAGGTACATGAGCCATTATTGATGTTTCAAAAACTCCCAAAATTTGGGGCAAAACTTCAGCATTTAAGTCGGCAGAACCCTCAACAATGTCATGATGAACTTGAAATGAAGGTATCGCTACCGAAGTTTGAAGAACCTCAACAATTTGGGGGATAAATCCAGCATCTAAGACTGCAGGGACTGCTACATTTTCAGCAACATCATCTTCATGAATATGCGATGAAGGAGCCACTGCTGAGCTCTCTACCACTTCCACAATTTGAGGCACAAACCCAGCATCAATCATAGGAACCTCCAAGTTGGCATGAGACAAAGGTACCATGGATAAGGTTTCCAGAACCCGTTCAATCTGAGGAATAGATCCAGCAGCTAAATCTTCTAAGTTGGAAGAAATGCCATTGTGGGACGGAAGTATAGCTGCTGACATTTCCGAAGCTTCCATTATCTGGGACATGGCTTGGGCATCTAAATTTGCAGACTCTTGCAGATTGGAACCATCATGAACATGGGAGATTATTGATGTTTCAAGAACTCCCATAACTTGGGGCAGAACTTCAGCATTTAAGATTCCAGGAACTTCAACAATGTCATTATGAACATGAGATGAAGGCAAGACTACGGAAGTGTCAAGAACTTCTACAACTTGGGGCATAAATACAGCATCAAAGGTTGCAGGATCTCTCAAACTGGCACAAATATCGCTAAGAAGGGATATTATTTCTTCGCTGTTTCCAAATGCCTTTGCATTAAGATGATTGTCAGTCTGGGCAGTACAGGCATCCAAATGTAGAGCTTTCAGGCCACTGCAAATTTCATGTATCATATAGGATGGTATACCGGTTTGGTGTTCCTGGGATGTTGCCTTGGATGAATCAAGACATGTCACCACTTCTTTCAGAGCATCTGAATCATCTTCATGCTTCGGTGGCAAACTTGATTCCTCATGTTGAGGGTAATTGGCATCTTCTTCTAGATGTTCTGAGCTATGTCTTCTCTCCAAACCATAAAAGTAACGAGAATCACTGCTGCTAGAGCTACAAGTACTATTCTTTGAAGAGTCATCAGCAGGAGAAGGTGGGGGTGCCTTCTCCCAAGTCAAAACAGTTCCATCTTTTGATAAGGATTCTGAAATTGTGTTTGTTTCTGATTGTGCAATCTCATCGATGGAATTCTTGCTTTTCTCCCAGAATACCACAGGCTCATTGGATTCGAGAGGAAGCATAAAGGACTGTGACACGCCAGCATCTAACCCAAGGACTGGACATATAGTAACATGGGAAGAGTCATCTGCTTCAGCATGGATTTGTGGTGAAATATAGGTTGCATGTATTGCTCTTTGAATTTCTGTTTCAAGATTTTCTTGATATGTAACGTCATGATAGTGATCAATCAGTTCTGACTGAGCCTTCCTTTCTTCTGGAATTTCACCATAATAGGAAGGTGCAGAAGTATGGTCACATGTAGTGGATGTTGCTGATGTTGAAAAACTGGGTGATGTGAGCGCAAGATGATGCGATGCAGGCGAATTCTCGAAGCGCCTATCTTCGGAAGATTCTGCATCCATGGAAGAGGGGCTTGGAAATAAAAGCACATCTGCATTTCTTTGAACATGACTTATATTAGAAGACATAGACTCACTTTTGTGTGACCTTTGTTCTTCCAAACGATTCCAAATTTTTGCAACATAGTCCATAGCCGTATCAACTCTGGATTGTGTCCTGAGACAGATGCGCTCAACATTATCGAGGCGTTTGATGATTTCATGCACGTTTTTATTCTGTTCATCATCGGCAGCATGGCATGGTTGCATTTGCTGAATGTCCTGAACATTATCTTGCATTTGATGCACATCTTGAGAACCCTGGCCATTTTCAGAAAATACATCTTCTGGAGAAGAACCTTCTTGGGGTACTATAGAAACTAATGTGCCCATTAAAGGCATTTTCTCTGCTGCGATATCATCTTCTGGACATTTTGACTGTCCAACTTCCTGAGCCGAAGCCTCAATTTGTGCCATAGATTGCTGGACAGCAAGAATTGGCAATGGGCTCTACACAAATCATCCAATCTACGGTTGTCTTGAACAAAAAATGCTGGAATAGATTTACCTTGCGCGGTGTACCACATGCGACCCTCTTCTCAGGCTCGGATATGGAAGTGATTCTAGGGTCAGCGGTCTGGCAGAGAACGTTGTGTGAAAGAGTGCATCCTTTCGTGATTTGAATGTGCGTTTTTTTACGTTCATGCAAAAGATCTTTAATCCTGGCCGTGCAGCTTGCCACGTAAAGCTGGTAAAGTATACTGGAAATCGTAATACACGCCAGCTTGGGATTACTTTTATTTTGCTCTCAAATTCTTTCTGATAATTTCATGTCAACCAGCATCTCAATTTTGCATAATATAATTTACAGGCAGATTATAAACACTGAAAGATTACAAGATTACAGTGAAACATTCCAAGATTACACTGAAACATTCCAAGATTACAAGATTACACTGAAACATTCCAAGATTACAAAAAGAAAGTTAACTGCAAGGTTAACTCCAAAATTTGAAGGTTTATCCAACACTCCCAGAAGACAGGGTGCAGTTCTTACACTCTCGCTGGATGTTGTAGCGCATAAATTGGCCTTGACCGCCAGAATATTACTATTTAATTTCATGAAGTCAAGACAGTGCACCAAAGCTTGAGACCCGGCAAAAGACGCCATTTCCAAACTTTGGTAAAATACATTGTCAATACCAGAATGAGCATCAAATCTAGTTGCAACTGATGCATTTCTTTCCCTGCCATGAAAATCATAATCCAAGCTTCTTGCCAAATTCTTTCCGAGAATTTCATACACAAGGACATCCACCCGAGGAAAAACTTTACACGAGCTTAAAGCCCCCTTCTCTTGGAAGCAATCCTGCCCTATTGAAGGTCACAGAAACTAAAGATCGGCTAAAGATAGGCCCAAACTCTGCAAAGATCGGCTAAAGGTCACAGAAACTAAAGATCGGCTAAAGATCAGCTAAAGGCCAGCAAATACTCGCTTTACAAGTCGCAAATTGCTTTAGGAGTCGCCACAGTTATCTACAGAAAACAGCAAGATAATCGCCAGCGCCAACAAATCCGTGCACTAGAAGTCGCCAAGATCACAACTAGAAGTTGCCAAAATGCTTTACAAGTCGCCAAGATCCCAACCACAAGTCGCCATACCCAAATGATCAAACCTGTGCAGAAAACATGAAGATAATCACCAGCGCCATGGAAATATTAGCTAAAAACATGCACACAGACCTCTAGAATCCATTTCAGACGAAGTGCCAGCATTAGGAGAGCAAGCGCCATCACGGGAGCTCCGGCAACATCTCTGCATGCGCCATAGCCAGGAGCTCCACCATCGAAAATGAAAAAAAAAAACTTTATAAACCTTGCTGATGTGGCACCGACGTGGAGGACACGTCATGAACGTAATCCCAGCTGGCGTGTATTACACACGGGAAAATGCCTCACTCGGATTTTTCGGGGGATAATCCGCTCGGCGAAAATGCCTTGCGGATTATCCCCCGGAAAATCCTCGTGAGGCATTTTCCCTTATACATAATATTCAACATTGGTACATGAAAACCATTGGTGGCCCGTGGTTTTCTTGATGGGAGTTTTATTAATAGAATAGAATAGAATAGAATATGATTTTATCGTCCACGGAGACCAACTGGCCTATGGGACCCAAAGCTAGTGAGACTCTCTCTAGTGAAGAAATTGCTCATGAAGTTATGAAGTCAAATCTAACCTCAAATCACTAGTCTCAAAAATTGGAATCTAATTGTTGGCAATAGACCGATCATATTAGGTTAGAGGGCAAAATATGAGGTTAGAGCGCAAGGCTATCGTGATAATTCCTCCTCCAGATCTTGCTGTTAACATTTGGTTCGTGTGGTTGTGGCACTGTCAATTTTTGCTCGTCTAATGTGTACTTGCGAAAGCTTGAACTGCCATAGACCTTTTGTTGTCTTGCGTCGAGGACTAGAAGTTTCTCTGCCGTGGTCAAAGGCTTTACATTGTCGGATCTTAAGAATCGGGAATGCTTTAATGGTATACTTAAGTAGCCTTGATCATCAGGATTAAAATGGTTTCCATGCTTCTAAAGACTGTCTATTGCCTGCTACAGAATTTCAAAAATACACAGAAAAGTTTCTCAGCAGGTGCACCTATCATATAGGGGATACATGTGCATGCAAGGGGGCAACAAAAACACCCTTGTATACGCCTTAAAAACTTGCAAAAAAACCCCATTTTAGCCACATATTATACTAGATTCACCTAAAAAGGGCCCCTTAGATAAGAGTATATTATAGTTCAAGAAAACAAAAACGGATCAAGCCTTACACCTGGGGTTTTCTAGTGTTAGCAAAGCTATGATGATTTAACAACGATTGTTCTGGACATAGCATAGACTTAGAGTTAAGTTGTACGAGCGTGGTTGTAATCAAGCATGCATGGCTTGTTGATAGAGATTTTGAATAGTGAAGGTCATATAGTTGTAATAGAACCAGTAACCTTTATCATAATTTTTATCATGTAAACATTCCAATCCATTCTAGAAGAAGACGAGTAAGCTTGAAAGGATCAGAATTTGGAAGAATGGGGTTAAAAAACACGGCAGGGGCAGGAATTGGCCCAGTTCGATTCGGATCAGAACTTCCTTAGATGGACAAATCGGGAAGTTTTATGCCCTTTCTATGTTGGATCGAAGGCCTGGAGGCCAGATCCGTGAGCTGCAGTTTGAGGCCGCATTTCTGTAAATGCACGTTAGGGTTAAGCCAAAAATATTAATAGTTAGTTAGCAAGGAAATATTATAGCAAGGAAAGAAAATATCAGTAACTATTAGAAATTGTTAAAGTTAAGAACTAAGTTAGTAAGGCTAGGAAAACAATAAGGATGAGCTGGGCAAGAAGGGGAAAGTAAATGGGAAGAGCAAGGCAGAGGTCTTATAAGCAGACAATTGGTACCAGAAGGCCAAATAATCGTTAGTAATTGGTTGGACCCAAAGCAAAATATTAGTAAACATAGCAGAAGTTAACGTTATAAGTATAAGGATTAGGTTATGTTGGTCTGGTTGGTTATTAAGGTGAATGTTCTGAACCTACATATAAGAGTTTATGGAAAATAAATAATCTAGCCGAATATTATTATTTTTTTTTGAAGAACTGTGTCATCAATATATTAAAATAATGGTAATGTTACAAAGCAAGTGAGGAGGAAGGAGAACTGCCCCAAAGAGACAGCGATACCTCGACACTTCACAACAAACTCACAGAAAAACTACAACTCTACTGCTGTACAAACCGACCATCACCATCTACAACACCCAAGAAGTCCCGCCAAATGGCAAACTTCCGCTCTACTACTCCCGGGAACACCAGAAAGCTTTGAAATAGCTTGTACCTGAGTCGAGGAATCAGAGAGGCTGCAGGCTGCTGAATCCCCTGAAAGATCCACAACCGTCGCCGCTTCCAAATCAGCCACACCAACCAAGCCACGCACAGATGCAAGGCTTGCTGCCGCAAGAACGGCCAAGCACCAGGATACACATGAAGCAAAGAATCGCTGGCTAGTCAATCTCACCAAAGCGAGCCCTAACCCAATCCCAGGCAGCCTACAAGTGAGGGCATAAAACCAGACAATGCTCCACAGTCTCACGATGAAGGCCACAACAAGGGCAGAGAGGGCTCACACCCGGCCCAAACCGACTCACAAGGGCATTCACCCCGACATACGGTGCACCACCGCCACGTGAAGCACCCTAACCTTCGGAGGGGAAGTGAGCTCCATGTCCATGTCCAAACCGAAGCGCCATCGAGAACCCGGAAGGCTGCAGAGACCACTTGCACGAAGGGGGCGGTGTGTCATGAATAGCCAAAGACCCGGTAAGAAGACCGCACAAAGCAAGAAGACACAACATCGGATGAACCTTCCAAACCTGCACCACCACATCATCCCGAGGGACTATAGGTATGTGTAGCGGAATACTCCCCGCCCACGTGCTCCCGTGATAGCCCGGTCCACGCCCCAGCGAAAGTTTTTAGCTCGAAGAACTCCCCACGAAGCTAGCTGACCACCCCAATACCAATCCTCCAAGGTGAGCATAGCAGCTCGCCTCCAACGGGCCTGCGTCCGAGCATGCACAGTGGCAGCCAAGGGCAAGTGCGCAGGGGGTAAAGGAACCCACAAGAAAGGAGAAGAGTGGTGATAAACTGAGGCATAATCTAGCTGGAAGAGCACACGCACATGATCCCAAGCCCCAACACTCTGGTGGAGGAAAGGGGATGCATGTGGGAAAGGCCGGAGACCATACAACGCGGTGCCTGTGGCAACTCCACATGCATGGACGGCTTCCCAAACGCCACACAATGGCTTAAGAGATCGCAAATGCAACAAATAGCCAAGCACCAGGAGAAGATGCTCCATCCTGCAGAATGCTCCAAACAAACTTGGAGACCAACACCTTACTATGCAGCGCTAAATCCAGAATGGACAAGCCCCCATCCTCCCAGGGGTGGAGACACTTCCACCAAGCCACTTTAACAACCGCCCCTTCATCATCCCCGCCCCACACAAAATTTCGAACAATCTTATCCAAAGCCTGTATCTTACCCTCAGGAGCTAGCATCGCAGATGCTGTATACACATGAGTGCTACAGCACCGACTTGGCAATAGTGATCCCTACGCCATGGACAACTTGCTACCCTTCCACCAATTGAGGTGTTTTACGCAACCCCGCAAAATCTCATCCCACACCCTCCCCATGGAAACATCCCCTCCAAAGGGAATACCCAACAGCTTAGTACACACATTACTTGGAAGCACCTTCCAAGGGAATAGAGCCAAACAAGGGGGAGGCGGAGTCAGCTGGGCCCATAATGCGGAGCACTTACCCCAATTCAAAAGAATGCCTGAGGCCAAGGAGAAAGTATCCAACAAACCCTTCACATTCTGCAAATTCCTCTCTTCTGCCACCAAGAAGAGGAAAGTGTCATCGGCAAACTGGTTAATAATCTGCTGGCTACCATCCTGCATCCGAAGCCCATCTGCTGACCTATGCAGCTTCATGACTGTCTCTGTAAAGCATGGAACACAGCCCAACGCTAACATCATGGCAGACAAGAACTCCCAACGGACGCTATCGTAAGCTTTGGCAAAATCAAGGTTAAGATAGGCAATGCCTTCCCTTGTTCTTCTGGCCCAATAAAGGTCCTCATAAGCTGCGGCAACATTAGTCAAAATGTTCCTCCCAGGGACAAACCCAGACTGCACCTTACTAATGGAAGAAGTCAACACCGGCTTCAACTTCTCTGCCAGGGCTTTCGCAATAATCTTATACACAGAGGACAACAAGGAGATAGACCTCCAATCATCAATAGTAGAAGGCTGCTTAACCTTAGGAATCAAGGAAATGCATGCGGTATTCAAGATCCTATCCATTTGAGAAGACTGCAGCAACTCAAGGTACACCTGGTACACCGACTCACCAACCCACTCCCAATAAGTCTGAAAGAACTCCACAGGGATGCCATCCAGCCCAGGACATTTATCCTTGGCCATGCACATACATGCCGCCGCTAAATCCTCTCTGGAGAGCTCCTGCTCCAAGCTCTCATGCTGGTGAGGCAGAATAGATGGCTTAACAGCCCCCAAAACAAGCTCCTGCATCTCCTGCTCATAGGGAAGAGTGCGCTGTGCGAAAAACTGTGACGTTCCAAGGGAATATACGCCATAAATACGTATATTCCTGGACCCGTCACCATACAAGTCTACCTAGGTAGCCTTGTATGCCTTGGATAAGTGGCAAGGGGTGCACATCTAAGTTAATTGTTTAACTTAGATAACCTTAGGATAAGGCCCATTTCCACATGGCCTTATCCTAGTGGGCAACCGCCACACGGCCTCATCTTAGTGGTGCCACGTGCCATCCCATGTGGACCCACACCTATATATGAGCCCTAACCCTAACCCTAGATCCTTTTCCCTGACCTAGCACCTGAACTCTCATTCACGTGCCCGAAACTCCGTTTCGAGCACCGTTCGGCATAGCCTAGCCTGGAGCAGCAGCCCCTGGAAGGTGTGTATGATCGTAGAGGGAGCAGGCCTTCGAACCACGTCTAGGAGCATGGAGACGCCAGGAATGGGAGGAGCGCATCTGGAGGAGGTAGGTTGAGTAGAGTTCATGTTAGTTCATCTGGAATTTAGCACTCCAGATGGGTTAGTATGTTGTGTCTAGAGTAGAGCCACCCTAGATCCTTTGTTGAACATCTTGAACCCTAATCAAGGAACCCTAACTGTTAGTTAGCTATGTATGTTTAGGTTAAGATGTTCATATGATATTGATATTGATCATGATGTGATGTATGTGATATTGGTTGATCATGTTGCTCCTCTTGTGTTGGGAAGGGGGGTAGAGACCTAGAGCCATATGTAGTATGCTCCTAGTGTAGATCCTTAGTTCCTATTATATGCGGCTGTGCATAGGAACCCACGGGCTATTGAGGCTATGATGTGACTCAGCACTACACAACGGGGCTAGAGGCAAGATGGAGGGAGGATCCCGAGGAGTGGGGCTTGAGGGGGATCCCATAGTGGGCTAGGCTTATGGTCTGGTCACCGTGTGGGCGGGCATGGGTCCGACACCTCTGGGGCAATGGTGTTGCCCCGCCTCTCAAGAATTGCAAGTGTCGGCTTGGCTCTTGTTTTGGGGGTTCACTGGTCAGTGCAGAATGCGTGTGTCGCCCACGATTCTCTAGCCGCCCGTGGAGCCTCTAGACCCCAGGGAAGGGGAGATGCAACCCTTCCTACCTCATCGGACCCGGGGAGATGCAACCCGGAGTAGTCCCGATGGGTGATGCCATGGGATTGCGTGATCAGGAAGGTTAGAGTCATGCCACAGCTTGGTCTAGCCCATCGCAAAGTATGGGGGAGGGGCGGATGGAGTGGTCAACCCTAGCCATTGTCTTATGCCAGCCCCGCCATTGTTATGATTCTGGGTTCCGCTCTATCTTGAGGCCTATCCGGTCAATCGACTACCCTATGTGTCGAGCCATGGGTAGGAGCTCTCATGTTTTATGGCATATGATTATGTTCTTTGTATCTATGGTTATGTGGTTGAGCTACCCTCGAGGTAGTATATTGTATTGTATTGCTAGTTCTGACGTGTTTATGCTTCCGCTGTGATAGGAGCCCATAGGGGAAGGGCGCGCAAGACACCTTCGTGTCCCCTTCCCGCACTACGGAGGTTCCAGAGTGCGGGATAGACGGAGGGCCTGTGTGGTTGTTGAGCGGGACGGGGATTTCTGCCGAGTGTGCGATTAGGGCACCGTATGTTTAGCAGGGAGCGTCACAATGGTATCAGAGCGATGTTCTTGGTTGACCAAGAACTAGCACTGACCATAACCATGAAAGTAGTCTAACAGGCCTATAGGGGTGTGAAATAAACATTTCCACCATCGAACTGCGAAAATAGGGAAAAAATTTTTTTCCCTAGGTAGTGGGTCAAGAATTAGGTTGTGTTAGACGAAGGAATAAATGAGCCAAATTTACATTCTAGTAAAATTGGAGTGAAAATTATGCATCTGCATCAAATTTCATCTAAAATGGGTCGAAGAATCATGCCAATCGGAGACCTGGGTGAAAAATGGCGCAAATCTATAATTAATACTTCAAACTATTAGGAAATTTGAAATTCTAAAGGTATAATACGAATTTTTAGTATATGTATTAGAAATTAAACATATTAATAAGAAGGGTACTATGGTGTAATTATTAAGGGGGGCTAATAAGTAGACCTATTAATGGTAGGAGAATATTCCCAGGGACCCTTCCTTTTAAATATCCCTGACACCTCATTTTCCCTCCAACCCTTTTTCCCACCATCTTCCTCTTGGTCAGCCTTACGTCATCTGTTTTCCCCACCGTTAAGTATGGCAAGAACCAAGCAAACAACTAGGAAATACAACGAGCGACCCACGCTCTCGATGGCCCAAGCAGCAGCAGGACGACATACGAAGAGGATTCCGGAGCACCTTCGACCGAAGAAGGGGGAAGAGGAGCTCCCTCCTCCAGCGGCGGCATTTAAAACCTACCATGACGAGGAGGAGGGGGGTCTAGCAATGCTTGACTCTTCATCCGGCGGGCACACAGAGAACCGACGAATCCCGCCACTTCGGGGCCTCGGACACCGAAGTGGAAGAGCAGGTGGAGGAACAGGCAGAAGAGCAGGTTGAAGAGGCGGGGCCCTCAGCGCCAAAGAAGAAGGGTAAGGAGAAGGTTACGGAGTGGCCTGAAGAGAGGGCCGCTAGAAAGAAGAGAGAGAGAGAGCGGGAGCTGAGGGAGCAGGAGAGGCGCACGAAGAGAAGGAACGACGGCCCTCGGCGGACCATCGTGATTGAAGAGCCTCCCGGCGCGGAAGAAGAGAGGGTGTGGAGGAAGTGGGAGACGAGGAGGAAGAAGAGCAGGAGGAGGGCGCTGACCCAAGGCCACCTTATCCAAAGTGGCCCGAGCCACCTAAGGTGCGTAAGAAGCTGTAAGGCCGGGCGAAATGCATCGCTCGCCGGGCGAGGAGCGGGGACGCCGCCAATGCGATCAAGAATACCTCCGCCCGCTGGAAGAGGTATAATGATTGGTACCGGCTGCAAAAAACGCCCAACGACGACCGCGGAGGGGGCGGCCACCAAAGAAGCGTACCCAAGCCCGCCGCCACAACCCGAGAAGCCGAAGAAGGTCCACCATGGGCCTAACTCCCTGCACGCCCGAGTTTTTCGGGAGATTAAGCACTTTCAACAGTGCACTAATCTCCTGATTAGGAAGGCACCATTCGAGCGGCTCATGCGGGAAGTAATGCAGGAGTTCGTCACCGATTATCGGGTGACGTCCCTGACAACTAGGGTGTTGCAGGTAGCTGCGGAAGCAGAGCTCACCCAGTTGTTCGAAGAGGGAAACCTCTGCGCAATCCATGCGAAGAGGGTGACCCTGATGCCCAAGGACTTGCATTTGGCGCGTCGCATCCGCAAGGAGTACCCTTGAGGATGGAAATTTTGTCTAAATTAATGTAATTGATAAAGTTTTCCCCCTATAAATATAAAATTTTGTTGTAAAGTGACTTCAATTTTTTGTATAAAAATGTGTCTAAGTGTTCAAATTTTAGTTTAGTTGTAGCCATCATGACTGTAAGCATCCAAATAGGGTAATTTAGTAAAGTTACCATAGGCAACTAGTCAAAATTTGGCCAGAACAGCCGAAATCGGAAGGCTGTGCGAAAATAGCCTTTCCGCCCTCAACGGAAGGCCCAAATTCGCATAGCCATCCGGTTTCGCCTTGTCAGACCCAATTTTGCCCAATTAGCCCAGGGAAAAATCCAAATTAGGTTAGAAAATTCCAAATAAGTATGCTAGGATCTTCAAATTTTCTAAAACTCTTGATAGAAGTCCCAAACAGCCGAAATCGGAAGGCTGTGCGAAAATAGCCTTTCCGCCCTTAACGGAAGGCCCAAATTCGCATAGCCACCCGATTTCGCCCATTTTTTTGCCTAGATTGACCAATTTTCATCCAACAAACTGCCATGTAGTATTTCTTGCTTTGTTTTGCTTAGAATTGCACTTCATGGTAGCTCATTTGGACACCCATGGCCATAGATTTGAAGTCTTCCCCATCAAGAACCCTTGTGCACGGAACCCGAGGCAGCCCTAGTCTATAAAAGGGGGCCTCATTTGTCATTTTCTTCCCATCAAAACCACTCCCAGCCCTCTTGGCGATTTTCTAGCTCCTTGCCTATTCTCTTCAGCCATTTTTCATACTCCTTACATCTCAATGGCGCCATCAAGCTTTGTCAGATGGTACAATGAGGCCAATCACATCCGTGAGTTCCCTGCTGAGCAAGCCTTCCATGTCTTCGATCATCTCTTTGATCTTCATGCCACCTTGACTAGAACTCCCTATTACACCGACATTATCTGCCAGTATGATCAGCAGGTCTTACCTTGGGAAGTTAGTCTGCCACCTAGGGGAGGGAAATGGGTATCCCTAGACTCTCTGTCCCAAGCCATAGGAGGGGGATCTAGGATCAAGAATAAGTTATGGGATAGAACCAGAAACATGCCAGACTACATGACCTGTAAACATCATAGGCATAGGTACGTCTCCAACCAAGCAGCCTTAGCTTTGTTCATGCAGTACAGGGCAGTTAACCAACCAGGGGAACCGTCAATTCAACCTTTGGATTTGGCACCTCTCGACACTCGGGCAGCACAGATAGGCATTCACGAGATCGAGACTGCGGAGTACGAATACTACGGCTCCACATCAGAAGCACCAGTGTTGCAGGTTGAGCAGGATTATGAAGAGGAAGAGGAGGAGAACCCAAGTTGAGAGATGAGAGAGGCAAGAAGGATGGAGAGGCGTCTGGCTCGGCAACAGGAGGTACTAAGGCGAGACTTCGAGCCGCCTAGGGGTATCACGGGCCTCACTCCGGTGATCATCGACGGTGAGGAGTACATATTTGCCAACGACATCCTCAACCTTCCATATTGTCAAGAAGAAGGCCTCAGGACCGATGAACTCCTAAGCCTAATGGCAAAGGAGCAGGGCAGCGACTTCATCGACTATGATTATCAAGAAATTCCAAGGGAGGTAGCCGAGCGACACTCCTACGCCGGAACAACTATGTCAGACATTGAAGCCTACCAACAAATAAGGCAGATGTACTAGCAGCAGCAACCCATCATTCCAGAGGAGGAATTCCAGGAGATCCAAAGCAGGTTGTACAAGCCGGGGAAAGGCCCAAGCTCAAGCCGACCAGTGCGCTCTAGGAGCATGCGGAAAGCATCTGGCAGCATCAATTTGGAGAACGCAGCAACAATGTGGAGGGACCACGAGGATCTCGTCGCATTAGATGTTTTCGGCGAAGCTGCTCAGAGGAGGGGTACGGGAACCGCGGCGGGAGGCAGGGATAAGTCACTCAGGTACTATCTTCCGGTCCTTAGCCAGGGGCAGATGGTAGTTCTTCACAAGGAGTTCAGCCCAAGAGGGGAAGAATCCGTCGCGCTCCTTATCGCACTCTCAGGGTTTGGTCAGCATGCTAAGATAGATTATGGAGTGGACCATATTATCCTCTTCAAGAGATCAGTAGCACTCCATGCTCTCGACTTCGCAAGGGGCCACCTCAGAGATGCACACTTGTCAATAGTGGCGGCAACTGCACCTGAACTTCCGGCACCACAGATGGCAAGAGCATTAGAGGGAGGATCGGCGGCAAGGATTCTACAGAACGTCGGCAAGGGCACAGCATTCAAGAAAATCAAGAACTTCTTCAAGCGACATCGCTGATGGAAGATTTGTTTGTTAAGTTAATTAAAGTGCATTGTAACTCTCCCTCTTAAGTATTATCATGTAGTTCATTAAATGTACCCCTATATACTAATTAATGTATTACCATGATTTTGACTTGTAAATAAAATTTTCATATGATTTCTTTTGTACCTAACAACAATTTAATTGTAAGCAAAAATGACTATTGTCTAACTTAATAACAAGCATTGATGATTAATCCTTGCAGCAAGGAACACAGGTTCAGGTTCTCAAGGCCGACATCACCAGTGGGTACCCAGGAACCTTTTCGGACGTGATCAGGATGACAACAACGACGATATGACGCCAAAAGCAATCAACGCAAGGCTCGTCCAGATGAGGACCCAGATGCATCAGCTGATCCACTGGGCCACCCCATTGATGAATGCCCAAGAATATGCACCTGCTCCACCACCACCTCCACCGCTACCTCAACAAGGCATCGAGGAAGCTCCACAGCCGGAAGGGCAGGACAATCAGGGGAATGTCAGAGACAGGAAGAGGAAAAGGAGAAACAGAAGGAGTCCAACACCACCTAGCTCCAGTTCATCAGACACTTTAGACAGTCAAGACAGTTCTAGCTCAGAAAGTGAGTCCGATACTCCACAGGTAAGAGCCAGGGCAAAGAAGGAAGATGATTATCAAAAGAAAGTTGACAGTGCTATGAGCAATGTGTGGAAGACTAGGAAGTTGGGTCAGTTCTCAGGGAAGGACAGGTCAGGTATGGAGGCAGAAGCCTGGCTTGATGAGATGGAAGAGTTCGGCAACTCCTATGGCATGAAGGATAAGGATATAGGGAAAGTTGCTACAGCAAACTTGATAGGAGCAGCGAGAATCTGGTGGAAGGGTTATGCCAAGTCCAACAAGCTCAAAAGGAACAGTTGCAGATTCAAAACCTTCAGCAAGGCCTTCCGCAGACATTATGTGCCTAGGTCACATACTAGTAGGCAGATCTAGCAGTTCTATAGGTTGAACCAGGGTACATTGTCCGTAGCAAAGTATACAGAAGAATTTATGCGACTTAGACTCCATGTTCCCGGAGTGTCGGAAAGGCAAGCAGTTGAGACTTATATTGAAGGATTGAACAGCAATATCAAGAGGTTAGTCCGAGCAATCAACCCTAAGTCAGTGGCGGAAGCCGAGGATAAAGCCATAAGTTTGGAAGAAGCTCCAGCAACGCCAGGTGAGAGACAATCGGCCTTCAAAGGGAAGTCAACGGGACAGTACCAAGGGCAGCAACAGAGTAAGCAATCAGCAACTACGCCATCAGGAGGACAGCAGCAGGGAAGAGCTCAGGGTAAAACCTTTGGGGACCGTAAGCCGCAGAATGCATCAGGAGGCAGTATACTAAAGCGTATCCTAGACAGTCTGACAAAGGAGAAGAGACAGGAGTGCATCGAGAAGAAGTTATGTTTTAGGTGCTTCCAACCAGGACACCGAACACATGATTGCCCATTCGTCATGCAAGCAGCCTTGGCAGAGCTTATGGATTGGGATTCACCAACAGAAGCGGATGAGGACGACGACCAGCATGAGGCCCAGGACTTCATAGATGGTGAGTGTCACATTTGTGCAAACATTGAGTCAGATGACATTGAAAATCAGTCAACAGTCATTGCGGCTGAGGGGATCATAGATAGCAGTCCATATCTAGTATTGATAGACACAGGTAGCTCTCACAATTTCGCCTCTCCTAGGCTGGCTGCCCTGATGAAGAACAAGGTATTGAAGTCTAAGCCAAGGCCAGTTGCTATGGCAAACGGCGCCATTCGTCACACTAAGGGGAGGAGGATTACATTCGACATAGACCTTAGTGGAACTAAGTGGCCGATGGGGGGCAGAGGTCATGGAAATTGGAAGGTATGACCTTATAGTAGGAATGGAGTTCCTAAAGCCAGCGAAAGCAATGATCGACTGCGACCGCAATGAAGTCGCCATGACAGCACCGGACGACACCAAATTCATAGTGAAAGGTAAGAAGGCAGCTTCTTCTATGCAGTGCATTTCTTTGAAGCAGCTGAGGAAGAGTATAGAAAGAAATAAGGTGGATTACATTTTGAGATTAGAGGCAATTGAGCCTAATAAACAGGATGGAAACGACCAAAAGGGAAAGCAGTTGCCCAAGCCAGTAGCAAGGCTTATTTCGGAATTCAAGGATGTATTTTCGGATGAAATCCGGCAACTACCACCTTATAGGGGTGTGGAGTGTGAGATCACATTAGCACCAGATGCTAAGCCTATCAGCAAGGCACCATACAGGATGAGCACCCCGGAGTTGATTGAGCTCAAGAAGCAACTCCAGGAATTGCTCGAGCTTGGTTTTATTAGAGCAAGTGTGTCTCCTTTTGGAGCACCCATTCTCTTCGTGAAGAAGAAAGACGGCAGTTTAAGAATGTGCATAGACTATCGCCAGCTCAACAAGCAGACGATAAAGAATAAGTATGCATTGCCAAGGGCGGATGATTTGATGAACCAGCTCCAAGAAGCAAAGGTATTCTCTAAGATTGACTTAAGGTCAGGATACCACCAAATAAGGATAAAGGAAGAGGATATCCATAAGACCGCTTTCAGAACGCGGTATGGTCACTTTGAGTTTACAGTAATGCCCTTTGGATTGTCGAATGCTCCAGCAACTTTTATGCGCCTCATGAACGACGTCTTCAGAGATTTTCTTGATGAGTTTGTCATTGTCTTCTTCGACGACATTCTAGTCTACAGCAAGTCTATTGAAGATCATAGTCAGCATTTGAGAAGGGTGTTAGAAAAGTTGAGGCGGCATCGTTTGTATGGAAAGCTCTCCAAATGCCACTTTGCTACTAAAAGAGTGGAGTACTTGGGCCATGTCATATCGGCAGAAGGAATCTCCACCGACCCTGCAAAGATTGAAGCAGTAGTGGATTGGCCAGCTCCAAAGAATGTGGCGGAGGTAAGAAGCTTTTTAGGTCTGGCAGGTTATTACAGAAAGTTCGTGAAGGACTTCGCTAAGTGGGCGTCCCCTTTGACGGACCTCACTAAGAGTGTTAAGGTGAAAAATTGGAGAGCACATTGGTTAGAGAATGTTCAAGCTTCATTTGAAAAGCTTAAGGAGGCCTTAACAACAGCACCAGTGCTAGTTCTGCCAGATCCAGACAAGGACAAGATAGTAGCAACAGATGCAAGTAAGATAGCGACAGGTGGAGTCCTTATGCAAGAGGGAAGAGTAATTGCTTATGATTCCAAGAAGTTGAACGACACCGAGCAGCGCTATCCAACCCATGATCAGGAACTTCTAGCTATTGTCAGAGCTCTTCGTATTTGGAGGCATTATTTGCTTGGGAGGAAATTTCAGTTAGATACTGATCACCAGAGCCTCCAATACATCTTCACACAACCACTCCTGAATCTAAGACAAAGGAGGTGGATGGAATTCCTAGAAGAGTATGACTTCGAGATTGCTTATAAGCCGGGTAAGTTGAATGTGGTCGCCGACGCTCTTTCTAGAAGACCTCTTGAAACAAGAACACATTGTAATGCTATATCAACTCTTTCGAGTGGGTATGGCAAGAAAATTGAGGAGACATTACCATCCGATGGTGATTTCAAGGAGGTATGGGAAAGCCTCTTTAGGGAGGCTAGAACAGATAAGGAACGAGAAGCCTTCAAGCATTATAAGAAGGAAGGCAACTTGTTGTATCATAAGCATAAGTTGTATGTGCCCGAATCGTCAGGTATAAGGAAGCTAATCCTTCATGACACACACAACAGCCCAATAGCAGGGCATGCAGGTTTTATGAAGACCTACTTCAAGATCCGAAGTAGCTACTTCTGGCCGGGAATGAAGAAGCAGATAGCAAAGTATATTCGTGAGTGCCAGTTGTGTCAGCAAACCAAAGCGGAGCAGCTTCGAATTCCAGGAGCTTTGGAACCTCTAGCAGTGCCGAATGCAAAGTGGGAAGTGGTAAGTATGGATTTTATCACGGGACTTCCCAAGACTCTTCGAGGCAAGGATGCATTGATGGTCGTGGTAGACAAATTATCTAAGATGGCACATTTTGTGCCTTGTAGAACTACGGACACAGCATTAGATACTGCCAAGCTATTTGTGAAGGAGATTTTTAGACTCCATGGCATGCCTCGGGAGATAATATCGGAATAGAGATTCCAAGTTTATGAGTGCTTTTTGGCAGGACCTCTTCAGCACCATTCAGACGAAGCTCTCCATGAGCACAGCTTATCATCCCCAAACAGATGGTCAAACGGAGAGAACGAACCGAATCATTGAAGATATGCTTAGAAGTTTTGTGTGGAATAAGCAGTCCAAGTGGGATGAGTATATCCACTTGGTGGAATTCGCCTACAATAGTGCCAAGCAGGAGTCATCCCAGATGTCTCCTTTCATGGTAAATTACGGGTACCAGTGCTTAACTCCGGACACTTGGCACAATCCCGTGTCAAAAGTTGAAGTGTCCCAGTAGATGCTAGGGGATATGCAGCAGTTGGTGGAAGAAGTGAGGGGTTACCTCCTGGCAGCAAGAAGTCGGCAGAAGAGTGTAGCCGATAAGCACAGGACCGTAAGAGAGTTCAAGGTAGGCGATAGCGTGTGGTTGAAGATCAAGGTTAAGCAAGCTAAGCTTCGGATTGGGAGTTGCAAGAAGCTTGCCCCTAGGTGGGCTGGTCCGTTCAAGATTGTGGAGAGAGTGGGCTCCCAAGCCTACAAGTTGGATCTTCCGGCCCATCTCAAAGTTCACAAGGTCTTCCACGTAAGTTTATTAAAAAGGCACAATCCTAACCCTGAGGAGGTTTTGGATACCCCAACCTTGTTGGAAATGACTGAGGAGCAAGTTGAAATTGTGCCTGAGTTACTTCTTGATAAGTCATTCAAGAAGACTAGGAGGTCTCAGTTCCTCCAGTATTTGGTCAAGTGGAAGCACTTGCCCGTGGAAGACGCGACATGGGTATTGAAGCAGGATTTGGAGAAGCAATACCCAGAATTTATGAAGGAGTTTGATGGGCGAGTCGTCTCCGACTTGGTCGACCCCGACTCACCAGGAGGTTAGCTTAGTAGGTTTCTTAGTTAGTCTCTAATTCTGGCAGATGTATTCTAGCTTGTGAAATACATATGCCAGAATCTTGGAACATGTGGGCGATGATGAGATAAGCCTTTAAGGCGTTCTCTAGGCCAACATGCACCAAGAGGTGCGCATGACCAATAGGGTCATGCGAGAGAGGGAGGAAAGGCATCATGCGCGATGATGGGACATCGGTCGGATGCTCTCTATGCCACGATGTGGGGGTCGCACACCTGGCCATAGGGGGGTCATGGTGAAGGTCAAAGTGATCATGCGCGATGATGGGATCGTGAGACGTTCCCTAGCTTAAAACCCTTGGGGCATGATGCACTAGGGGTTTTCTCGCGACCGGTAAATCGAGTACAAGGTAGCACTTGATCATGGGCGATGATGGGATCATCTTAAATGGTCCTTAAGCTCAAATCCGAAAGGGCCATGATCGAGTGCAAGGTATGGTAAGGGGGGTGGTCCCCTAAAACCACAAACTTATTAATTAAACTAACGTAATGTGCTCCATGTGCAGGCAAGTGAGAAGGAGCTTCGAGGTGGGGCGCATTACGACAAGATGGGGGGAACTATAATTTAGATTATGAACCCTAATAACTCTTATAATAATGTTTTGAATTATTGTAGGAAGTAACCATGTTAAGGCTATATAATTTTGTATAAGTACAAATATAGCCTAAAATTTTGACATTTAACTTTAATAGGAAGTTGATCGTTTAAATTAAACTTAAGTGTATGATCTTATGATTGTTTTGCAGGATAGATAGGCTCGTCACCTTAGCGCAATGCTCAGGACAGCATTGTCCTAAGGGGGGGAGAATGTGACGTTCCAAGGGAATATACGCCATAAATACGTATATTCCTGGACCCGTCACCATACAAGTCTACCTAGGTAGCCTTGTATGCCTTGGATAAGTGGCAAGGGGTGCACATCTAAGTTAATTGTTTAACTTAGATAACCTTAGGATAAGGCCCATTTCCACATGGCCTTATCCTAGTGGGCAACCGCCACACGGCCTCATCTTAGTGGTGCCACGTGCCATCCCATGTGGACCCACACCTATATATGAGCCCTAACCCTAACCCTAGATCCTTTTCCTTGACCTAGCACCTGAACTCTCATCCACGTGCCCGAAACTCCGTTTCGAGCACCGTTCGGCATAGCCTAGCACGGAGCAGCAGCCCACGGAAGGTGTGTATGATCGTGAGAGGGAGCAGGCCTTCAACCACGCCTAGGAGCATGGAGACGCCGGGGAATGGGAGGGAGCGATCTGGAGGAGGTAGGTTGAGTAGAGTTCATGTTAGTTCATCTGGAATTTAGCACTCCAGATGGGTTAGTATGTTGTGTCTAGAGTAGAGCCACCCTAGATCCTTTGTTGAACATCTTGAACCCTAATCAAGGAACCCTAACTGTTAGTTAGCTATGTATATTTAGGTTAAGATGTACATATGATATTGATATTGATCATGATGTGATGTATGTGATATTGGTTGATCATGTTGCTCCTCTTGTGTTGGGAAGGGGGGTAGAGACCTAGAGCCATATGTAGTATGCTCCTAGTGTAGATCCTTAGTTCCTATTATATGCGGCCTGTGCATAGGAACCCACCGGGCTATTGAGGCTATGATGTGACTCAGCACTACACAACGGGGCTAGAGGCAAGATGGAGGGAGGATCCCTGCCGAGTGGGGGCTTCGGGGGATCCCATAGTGGGCTAGGCTTATGGTCGGTCACTTCGTGTGGGCCGGGCATGGGTCCGACACCTCCTGGGGCAATGGTGTTGCCCTGCCTCTCAAGAATTGCAAGTGTCAGCTTGGCTCTTGTTTTGGGGGGTTCAGTCGGGTACGAATCGTGTGTCGCCACGATTCTCTAGCCGCCCGTGGAGCCTCTAGACCCCGGGAAGGGGAGATGCAACCCTTCCTACCTCATCGGACCAGGGAGATGCAACCTGGAGTAGTCCTGATGGGTGATGCCATGGGATTGCGTATCCGGAAGGTTAGAGTCATGCCACAGCTTGGTCTAGCCCATCTGCAAAGTATGCACAGGAGGGGCGGATGGAGTGGTCAACCCTAGCCATTGTCTTATGCCAGCCCCGCCATTGTTATGATTCGGTCTGCTCTATCTTGAGGCCTATCCAGTCAGTCGACTACCCTATGTGTCAGAGCCACGGGTAGGAGCTCTCATGTTTTATGGCATATGATTATGTTCTTTGCATCTATGGTTATGTGGTTGAGCTACCCTCGAGGTAGTATATTGTATTGTATTGCTAGTTCTGACGTGTTTATGCTTCCGCTGTGATAGGAGCCCATAGGGGAAGGGCGCGCAAGACACCTTCATGTCCCCTTCCCGCACTACTACGGAGGTTCAGAGTGCGGGATAGACTCGAGGGCCTCAGGCGGTTGTTGAGCGGACGGGGATTTCCGCCCGAAAGTGTACGGCGGTCGGGCATCGTATGTTTAGCAGGGAGCGTCACAAAAACCCTGAGAAATGGGCATGCACATACCTCTGCAAATCAGCGGGATCCTCCAAAGTCCGGCCATCAGGCAAAGCAAGGGACGCCATAGATCGCGTGATATCGCCGCCGCCTAGCTGCTCTGAAGAACACCGACGAACTTGTGTCCCCCTCCTTCAACCAGGTAAGGGCTGCCTTCACACGTGCCTCCCGCACTTTAACCTTCTCCAGAGCAACAATACGCTGCAATACTGCATTCTCCCTAATGCCATCAAGGCGGTGCCCGAATCCTCTCCAACTCCCGATAGAGACCATGCAACTCCCCGCCGCTCCTGGCGCACACACGCCTACCAAAGACCTTGGCAAAATGCTTCACCCTGGCCAAGGCAGTCACCATACCAGACATACCCTTCAGAGATGAAAAGGTATCAAGCCATAACTCCTGGCACTGGGCCGAGAAATCTGCATCAGCCAGAAGCCGGGTGTTCAAACGGAACACCGTCCTAGAGGGCCGAGAGGCAACTGCACCCTGACTGGACAAAACCTGAGGGTAATGATCAGAAATGGAGGTAGACAGAATGTTACTCCGGCGCAAAGAGGGCACACCATCCAGTGCGCATCTGATTGGCAAATAATTGTTTCCTCAATGTGGTATGGAAGCATGGTGTCAGTAGAAGGCATGATTATCTCCTCTTTGTATTCTGTAAAAAGGAGTCCTGTGGGTTCATCCACAATTTCATCTAGTTGGCCGGTCATTATTGTCTTCTTTATCTCCTGAATATCGAACTTAATAACAATCAGAAATCGAATAATAGCTACATGCTACCCTAGTGGGCTCATCTGGGGTTTTAATACCTCGATAATGCTAATTGGCATGGAGAGGTTCATGGAAGTTGAAGCATAACTCGACGGATCTTTGATAGTAAGTGCAATTCCACTGAAAGGGGCTGCCGCTTGCTTCCAGCTTCATAATGACTTCTGTAGAATATCGGAATTTCATTCTCTTTCAAAGATATCATATCATGAATTGGAAATTTGGCAGCGGTGTCCCGAGGATGTTGGGGCATTGAGCTGGAGGCCCTTTTATGTATGGAAAGATCATTACATTCATCCGTGTCGGCAATGTAGCGTCAAGTGGACTCTCCACTATGCAATATCGACATATCATCATGCATGGCAGGTGCAAACTTCATGTCATCGGGTTGGCGGTGCATCATCATGATGTGAATAATAGATGTTTGGGGAAGGTGCAACAGTTGATGATTCAAAAGCTCCCACAATGTAGGGCACAAAGCCCGCAGGGTTCTCTATAGTCTCAAAGCAATTCCGTCATTATATGAACTTTCTCGAACTCCCACAAATTGAGGCACCAACCCAAAGATCTATTATAGGAGCTTCCAACTTAGCATGAGATGAAGGTGCCACCGATAATGTTTCCATAAGCGCCACAATCTGCGGCATGGATTCTACGATTGTAGGATCTTCTAAGCTGGAAGGGATATCATAATGGGTTGGACCCGCGTACCTGGTGACTTTTCCGATGTTTCCATTATCCGGAGCATGGATCCGCATCGAGAACCTTTTAAATTGGAACCAAAACTATCATCGGTACATGAGCCATTATTGATGTTTCAAAAACTCCCAAAATTTGGGGCAAAACTTCAGCATTTAAGTCGGCAGAACCCTCAACAATGTCATGATGAACTTGAAATGAAGGTATCATGACCGAAGTTTGAAGAACCTCAACAATTTGGGGATAAATCCAAAGATCTAAGACTGCAGAGGGACTGCTACATTTTCAGCAACATCATCTTCATGAATATGCGATGAAGGAGCCTTGGCTGAGCTCTCTACCACTTCCACAATTTGAGGCACAAACCCAAAGATCAATCATAGGAACCTCCAAGTTGGCATGAGACAAAGGTACCATGGATAATGTTTCCAGAACCCGTTCAAATGAGGAATAGATCCAAGCAGACTAAATCTTCTAAGTTGGAAGAAATGCCATTGTGGGACGGAAGTATAGCTGGCACGACATTTCGAAGCTTCCATTATCCGGGACATGGCTTGGGCATCTAAATTTTGCGACTCTTGCAGATTGGAACCATCATGAACATGGGAGATTATTGATGTTTCAAGAACTCCCATAACTTGGGGCAGAACTTCAAACATTTAAGATTCCGGGAACTTCAACAATGTCATTATGAACATGAGATGAAGGCAAGACTACGGAAGTGTCAAGAACTTCTACAACTTGGGGCATAAATACAAAACATCAAAGGTTGCGGGGATCTCTCAACCTGGCACAAATATCGCTAAGAAGGGATATTATTTCTTCGCCGGCATTAAGATGATTGTCGGTCCTGGGCGTCAGGCATCCAAATGTAGAGCTTTCAGGCCACCGCAAATTTCATGTATCATATAGGATGGTATACCGGTTTGGTGTTCTGGGATGTTGCCTTAGATGAATCAAGACATGTCACCACTTCTTTGAGCATCTGAATCATCTTCATGCTTAGGTGGCAAACTTGATTCCTCATGTTGAGGGTAATTGGCATCTTCTTCTAGATGTTCTGAGCTATGTCTTCTCTCCAAACCATAAAAGTAACGAGAATCACTGCTGCTAGAGCTACAAGTACTATTCTTTGAAGAGTCATCGCCAGGAGAAGGTGGGGGTGCCTTCTCCCAAGTCAAAAACAGTTCCATCTTTTGATAAGGATTCTGAAATTGTGTTTGTTTCTGATTGTGCAATCTCATCGATGGAATTCTTGCTTTTCTCCCAGAATACCACAGGCTCATTGGATTCGAGAGGAAGCATAAAGGACTGTGACACGCCAACATCTAACCCAAGGATTTGGACATATAGTAACATGGGAAGAGTCATACCTTCAGTATGGATTTGTGGTGAAATATAGGTTGCATGTATTGCTCTTTGAATTTCGTTTCAAGATTTTCTTGATATGTAACATCATGATAGTGATCAATCGGGCCTCGACCGAGCCTTCCTTTCTTCCGAATTTCACCATAATCGATTGGAACAGAAGGTGCGAAGTATGGTCACATGTAGTGGATGTTTGCTGATGTTGAAAACCGGGTGATGTGAGCGCAAGATGATGCGATGCAGGCGAATTCTCGAAGCGCCTATCTTCGGAAGATTCTGCATCCATGGAAGAGGGGCTTGGAAATAAAAGCACATCTGCATTTCTTTGAACATGACTCATATTAGAAAAAATAGACTCACTTTTGTGTGACCTTTGTTCTTCCAAACGATTCCAAATTTTTGCAACATAGTCCATAGCCGTATCAACTCTGGATTGTGTCCTGAGACAGATGCGCTCAACATTATCGAGGCGTTTGATGATTTCATGCACGTTTTTATTCTGTTCATCATCGGCAGCATGGCATGGTTGCATTTGCTGAATGTCCTGAACATTATCTTGCATTTGATGTGACGTTCCAAGGGAATATACGCCATAAATACGTATATTCCTGGACCCGTCACCATACAAGTCTACCTAGGTAGCCTTGTATGCCTTGGATAAGTGGCAAGGGGTGCACATCTAAGTTAATTGTTTAACTTAGATAACCTTAGGATAAGGCCCATTTCCACATGGCCTTATCCTAGTGGGCAACCGCCACACGGCCTCATCTTAGTGGTGCCACGTGCCATCCCATGTGGACCCACACCTATATATGAGCCCTAACCCTAACCCTAGATCCTTTTCCCTGACCTAGCACCTGAACTCTCATCCACGTGCCCGAAACTCCGTTTCGAGCACCGTTCGGCATAGCCTAGCCTGGAGCAGCAGCCCCTGGAAGGTGTGTATGATCGTAGAGGGAGCAGGCCTTCGAACCACGTCTAGGAGCATGGAGACGCCAGGAATGGGAGGGAGCGCATCTGGAGGAGGTAGGTTGAGTAGAGTTCATGTTAGTTCATCTAGAATTTAGCACTCCAGATGGGTTAGTATGTTGTGTCTAGAGTAGAGCCACCCTAGATCCTTTGTTGAACATCTTGAACCCTAATCAAGGAACCCTAACTGTTAGTTAGCTATGTATGTTTAGGTTAAGATGTTCATATGATATTGATATTGATCATGATGTGATGTATGTGATATTGGTTGATCATGTTGCTCCTCTTGTGTTGGGAAGGGGGGTAGAGACCTAGAGCCATATGTAGTATGCTCCTAGTGTAGATCCTTAGTTCCTATTATATGCGGCCTGTGCATAGGAACCCACCGGGCTATTGAGGCTATGATGTGACTCAGCACTACACAACGGGGCTAGAGGCAAGATGGAGGGAGGATCCCTGCCGAGTGGGGGCTTCGGGGGATCCCATAGTGGGCTAGGCTTATGGTCGGTCACCGTGTGGGCGGGCATGGGTCCGACACCTGGGGGCAATGGTGTTGCCCTGCCTCTCAAGAATTGCAAGTGTCAGCTTGGCTCTTGTTTTGGGGGGTTCAGTCGGGTACGAATCGGGTGTCGCCACGATTCTCTAGCCGCCCGTGGAGCCTCTAGACCCCGGGAAGGGGAGATGCAACCCTTCCTACCTCATCGGACCAGGGAGATGCAACCAGAGTAGTCCCGATGGGTGATGCCATGGGATTGCGTGATCAGGAAGGTTAGAGTCATGCCACAGCTTGGTCTAGCCCATCTGCAAAGTATGCACAGGAGGGGCGGATGGAGTGGTCAACCCTAGCCATTGTCTTATGCCAGCCCCGCCATTGTTATGATTCGGTCTGCTCTATCTTGAGGCCTATCCAGTCAGTCGACTACCCTATGTGTCAGAGCCACGGGTAGGAGCTCTCATGTTTTATGGCATATGATTATGTTCTTTGCATCTATGGTTATGTGGTTGAGCTACCCTCGAGGTAGTATATTGTATTGTATTGCTAGTTCTGACGTGTTTATGCTTCCGCTGTGATAGGAGCCCATAGGGAAAGGGCGCGCAAGACACCTTCGTGTCCCCTTCCCGCACTACGGAGGTTCCAGAGTGCGGGATAGACGGAGGGCCTGTGCGGTTGTTGAGCCGGACGGGGGATTTCCTGCCGAGTGTACGGTCGGGCACCGTATGTTTAGCAGGGGCGTCACAAAAACCCAGAGAAATGGGCATGCACATACCTCTGCAAATCAGCGGGATCCTCCAAAGTCCGGCCATCAGGCAAAGCAAGGGACGCCATAGATGCTGCATATCGCCGCTGCCTAGCTGCTCTGAAGAACACCGACGAACTTGTGTCCCCCTCCTTCAACCAGATAAGGGCTGCCTTCACACGTGCCTCCCGCACTTTAACCTGCTCCAGAGCAACAATACGCTGCAACACTGCATTCTCCCTAATGCCATCGAGGTCAGGTGCCCGAATCCTCTCCAACTCCCCGATAGAGACCATGCAACTCCCCGCCTCCTCGCCGCACACACGCCGCCTACCAAAGACCTTGGCAAAATGCTTCACCACCGCCAAGGCAAGGCCACCATACCGCATATACCCTTCAGAGATGAAAATGTATCAAGCCATAACTCCCGGCACCGGGTAGAAATCCAAGATCAGCCCGAAGCGGGTGTTCAAACGGAACACCGCCCTAGAGGGCCGAGAGGCAATCGCGACCGACCGACAAAACCTGAGGGTAATGATCAGAAATGGAGGTAGACAGAATGTTACTCCGGCGCAAAGAGGGCACACCATCCAGTGCGCATGGGGAAGCATAACACCGGTCATGCCTAGCATACGCCCGGCCCGCACCAATCTGCCTATTACAATAGGTGAAAGACAAGTCCCTAGGGACCTCAACCAAGGCCAAATCCTGCAACAAACGAGACCACTGGTCCCTCTCAAACCCATGCACAACCTGGGTTCCAGAACCAGAGCGATCCTCTACTCGCTCTACCATATTGAAGTCCCCTAACAACAACCAAGCGACCTGCAACCCACCAAGGGCTCGCAACTTATTCCGAACTGTGGCCCATAAAGCACCCCGCTAAGAAGGCTGATTAGGGGCATAAACATTAACAATCCCCCCACTCTTGTCCTCCCTCCAACCACTTAATGATTGCCCACCGACCAAACCTATCTGCTGCAGAGTACGTGACCTGCACATCCATCCTCCAAGCAATAAGAGTACCCCCACTAGTCCGCCCAGAAGAAGAAGCAATAGAGGCAAACTGCCTACCAACCATATTCATGAGCAGAATATTGTTAAGAACGTTATTTGATATTTTTATCTTAATGTAATGGTATGCATATTGATATGTTATTGTGTTGTATGAATGAAAAATGTTTAATTGCGCTTATTATTGAACTTTCCTTTTGTGTGAAGTGGGGCCTATAGAGATTGCTTGATGTTGAACCTGCCTTGGGATGTGAAATGATTATCTATGGCGTAATTCTTTGATATAGACCTCTGGGGCCGGAGTCTAGGTGTGATGGTCTAGACTTGCGGTTTTTGCACAGTAAGAATGTAAATGTTATTATTTGAAAATCGGACGTTGATACCATATGGTACAACATCATGCACAGTTAAGTGGTCCTCCAATGCTGGACGCAGCGTGGATGGGTGTGTACACACGTGGTTACCCTGCCTCTATGTCACTGGTCTGATCAGCCGAGTTAACCTTGCTCAGACCCAGAGGAATATTGGTTGCAATGTTTGATGCTATGATTGCTTAGTTATTACATATGTGGTCTTGAACGTTGGAATTAAGTTGCAATGGTCATGCTTATAGTGGATACCCAGTTAATATGCATTGTGGATATGTTTGTTGGGCTAGTAACTTGGATTGCAAGGGCGAGGCTATGGTAAGGCTGAGTTATTATTTCTAGGTTAATGCTTTGTATTGTTGATGTTAGACATGTCTTAGATCCCCGATCCCCACTTAGTCCGTGTGACTAACCCCGTGGTTGATGGTGTAAGCAGAGGTGCGAGATGCTCCGGAGAGTAGTCAAGCTTCAGGAAGGCGAGAGTAGAAGTGTGGATTGCCAGTTAAATAACTTGCTTACTATTATTATTATATATTGGCTTGAGGCTACAATTATTAAGAACATTAATTGTTGTGCCAGGTTATTGCTGAGTAATGGCAAGTATATTTTTGGGACCTTAGGACATATACAATGATTAGATTCTTTACCTAGGCATGCATGTGTTAATTTTTTGAGTTCCAAGGGTTAAGTAGATCCAACGGTAGAGATTGATGGGATCTCCAGTTACCGAGAGGCTAATTGGCCAGGCCCGTCACACTATTTATTTGTTATTTTATTGTGATGGGGCCTAGTCCCCAAGTTCTCTTTGGGCTCTTGCCCTTTTGCATGTACTCGTCCCATAGCCTGCTAGGGTCACATGGACGTTAAAACTCTTATCTTATCTATTGTATAAATCTCTATTTAACAGTAATTATTGTAAGTTTTTAAGCTTAGTGAAGATCTAGGTTTCAGTAGCATTTTGCATTCTAGACATAAATTGATTATAAATGTCAAGATTGCGATTTCATATGAAACTTGTACACTTTTCATGCATGGCATTCTTGATAATGATATACTACACTTAGCACAAGCTTAATAAGAGTAGTTCTTTATTGTCATTGGATCCAAAGGCTAGATATGTTGGGGTTGAGTACATCATTAGTGTTTTTATGAGCAGGTTCCTCCCCTCGGTTATGTTAGAGGGGAGATTAACCTTCTTAAACCAGAAGGCCGGGAAAATTATCAAGGGGGTTCATATAATCATTACAGGTTTGGTGGGATCACTTATTGTCCCAAGCTCGATGCCAACGTGGAAATCGCGCAGTCAATAAAAATGCGAGCGTGTATAGCCTTTTCTTCATCCAGGCCTGCCTTCCCATGCCAAGTGTCGTGAAGGTAGATGTTCGGCATTTTCCTTACCTACCTGCCATGGAGGTTCGATAGGCGGGAAACAATAATTACAGATTATTCTCGCCCTACATTACCGCCCAAATGTCTAGAGTGTGTATAAGTACCCTCCCCCAGTCCCCAAGCTGCCCGACTTTTTGTGCCTCTCAGTCCTGATTTGCTCGTATGCTCTCAATCCCCTTTGATTTCATCTAATTCAGATTCTAATTAGCTTGTTGGTTCCTTTCAGATGGCAATTAGCTCTATAACAATTGAGAACGATTTTGGCTGCTTCAATATATCTCTTTGTAACTTCATGACAATTTGACGGCCACTCAAGGGTCCTCATTGCATGATCAAAGGCAGGAGAAATGTGATTTCATCCCATTAGAAGGCTATTGTTTTCAGATTTGAGGTTAGAGGGCGGGCATGCACCTATACACATTGTCAGACATGAGAAAAGAAAAAATAAGATATCGGCGTAATTTCCCTGGTTGCGTACTAATTGTGAGTTTCAATCTGTCTTTTATTATTTATTCATGAAATCAACTAATTTTCTGGTATCTCAGGGCTTTGTATTTTCAACATGCTGGACCTAGATCCATTGAGCTCCATAACAAGCATCTTTTTTTTTTTTTAATTGAAGGCTAAAGTATATTGAAATCCGTATGGTAAAAGTTACATGCAAAGCTTTTTAAAAACTTTTTTTAAAAAAACCTTTAGGATAGGGTAGATTAAGGACCCTGATCAGAACAGAACTATCCAAATCCAAAATAGAATATAAAAGTTCCTGATAGCTCAAAATAGCAAAGTATCCGAATTCAAGATTAGCATGGTGATTAGTATTCACCAAAAATCTTCTTTTCTTAGGCTCCCTTCGAGAATGATCCTTTCTTCCCATCCCCTTATTAGCTACAATGAACAGGCAATAAGGGCATTTGCACAGATGAGCATTCCCGGGATTGAATCTGTTTTTTTTGTCTTTTGCAGTGCATAGAATATATCTTTTCTCATCGAAGTAGGAGGTGCAGGCGCAGTTGCATTGACATTCCTCTCCGTGTTCATTAGGTACCTCGACCCCGAACTGAGTAAGCCATAAGGCATTTGCATGGAGATTCATCCTTTTCCATCTCAGCCTTTTAAACATGATCAGAGTATTTCCTACAAACAAGAAGAAAACAGGCATTAAAAAATAGAACAGAACCTTAATTCTGATTCCCATAAACTTCCAAAACCCAATTAATGTCATATTGGGCTTGTTTAATTATGGCATTGGGCCAAACGATCTCATCCTTGAAAATCAAGGCATTTCTTCCCTTCCACATTCTCCATAGGAGAATATACCTCCTCCATTCAACTGGGTTGGCAGGGAAAAAAAGCTCAATAGCTTGCATATTGGCTAAACCAGGAATGTTGAGCTCAGTTTCTGCTAACTCCAGAGTCCATTCTGCCCATAGGCAATTTTTAAACAAATGTTCTTCATTTTCCTGATCTTGCAAACATCTAACACAGATGTCAGAATTAGACATGTTGAGCCTCTCTTTCTGTTGGTAGCAAGGGCTTTATGCCAAAGTTGCCACATGAATGCCTTGATTTTTGGATGGATGGGACTTTTCCACATGAAGGTCAAATTTCTGAAGACTCTATCAGGATCAATATTCCATTTTATATGAATGGATATTCCTTGGTGCCTGTTTAGATACCTGTAAGCCAAATTAACTCTGTATCCACAAAAGCCATTAATATGCCAAATTCATTAGTGTCATGCCATTCTCCAATCGCCAATCTCTGAGAAATACTATTGAAAAGCTGCCTGGAGTCATCTCCCAGATCTCTAAGGGTGGATTCCTGATAATCAAAATCATCAATAATATCCCGTATATAAATTATGCCTCTATTAGTCCACTGTTTGGTTAACTTAGGAAAATTAGTGGCTAAACACATATTCGGATCATCCAAAATTAGAGAGGGACTCCAGAAAATAGGCTGGTCCTGAGAAAGGCCTTCTTTCCATGTGTACATACATGCTCTAATCCATTTCTTGTTATTCAAAGGCATGGAGGCAGGGACAGTAAATTCAAAGTAAATGCTATGAGGCAGCTGCATTTTGAGGTTTCTCCAGCCAAAGGGATGACACTTTTCAATATAATGGGAGATGAGAACACTCACAGGGTGGTTGATCTGGTTGTTGCAGGCCCTGAAGAAATATTTTGCAGCCAAAGCAGTGGCCTGCTTCTCGATATTGATAACTCCCAGACCCCCCTTACTTTTATGCTTGCAGCATTCATCCATAGAGATTGGGACCCAGCACCTCCTGCTAGATCCACCTGCAATAAACCTTCCAATAAAATGCAATAAACCTTGCATTTTAGCTAATACCTTCTTAGGTGCCATAATAATGGAGGATTGATAGACCTGAGAGGAAGAAATGACTGAATTTGCCAGAATGGCTCTTCTATTTTTGGATAAAAATTTAGAATTAAGGGAGTCAACCTTTCTGTAGAATTTATCTAGCAGGTCCTCCCAAAGATCACATGCATTAATAGCATAAGGAATGCCTAGAATTTTTGTTTTAGTACTAGGGGAGAGATACATACATCCCATGTTTGCAGCTGCATGCTCACCCTCTTCTTGATGCCTTGAGATTAGCTTGGTCTTGTTGGGATTAGTTCTGCATCCTGAGCATTTTTCGAAGTCCTCCAAGATAGCTTGAGTATTCTTAATGGATCGAGCCTCCAAATGTAGGAATATGAAGGTATCATCTGCAAAGTGGACATTAAGGATCTCATTTGCTTCCTGGGAGGGAAGACTGAGTCCCTTGATTAAATGGAGATCTTTTGCCCTCTTGAAGTCACTATTTAGTCCTTCCATCACAATTAAAAACAAAAAAGGTGCAAGAGGGCAGCCTTGCTTGGCCCCTCTTTTGATATCAAAGAATGGACTACATTCACCATTGATAAGGACAGCAGATCTGGAATTCTTAAGAATAGCTTGGAAAACAGAAATAACATTATCAGAGAATCCCAGTTTCTTGCAGCACCAACATAAAAAATCCCAACTTACCGTGTCAAAGGCCTTTGTGATGTCTAATTTAAGAAGGCCAATTAACTGGTTGGATTCTTTAGCCCAGGAGATGCCTAAGGATGCTGCAGCCACATTGTCTAGAATATACCTTCCCCTAAGATAGGCGCTTTGAGTGTTGCTGATGACCTCCTCCAGAATGGGCTTGAGTCTTGCTGCGCGAGTCGAGAAAGGCAGCTCAAAGCGAAAAACGCAGGTTTTAGGGGTCAGAAGGCCTTTCTCGACTCGCGAGTCGAGAAAGGCGATTCAAAGGCCGAAACGCAGTTTTAGGGGTCGGGAAGGCCTTTCTCGACTCGCGAGTCGAGAAAGGCAGCTCAAAGCGAAAAACGCAAGTTTTAGGGGTAAGAAGGCCTTTCTCGACTCGCGACTCGCGAGTCGAGAAAGGCAACCAAAAAAAAAAACACGTGGGTTTTAGGGGTCAGAAGGCCTTTCTCGACTCGCGAGTCGAGAAAGGTAGTTCAAAGCCAGAAACACAGGTTTTAGGGGTCAGAAGGCCTTTCTCGACTCGCGAGTCGAGAAAGGCAGCTCAAAGCAAAAAATGCAAGTTTGAGGGCCTTTCTCGACTCCCTCCCCATGAAGTCGAAAAAGCACTCCGAAGAGTAAAAAAGGGCAATTTCAAAGCTCAGAGTCCGAGAAGGTCGAGAATGAATAACCTTCAAACATCCTATGTATTTTCTATAAAAAAAATACCCTCCCCATAAATTTCCTACGTATTTTCCATGAAAAATAGACCCTCCCCTTATATTATCTAATGGACACATATCCAATGGACCCTCCCCCTTTCTAATGGACCATACCATATAGCTATATGAAGAGGGGACCATTGGGCTCATATTTAGCTATGTAAAGAGTAATGCCTAATGCACATGTAAATAGCAACATATGCACCTATAATGCACATTCTGGGAAAGGACTCGCGAGAGACACAAAACCGGCCGATAGATAGGCTTGTCATTCATCACAGCAGCAGTATACAATGTGTAAGAAGAGAGAGGGGCAGCCGAACATAGGAACAATATCGGACTACCCCAAAAAAAGAAAATGTGCTAAGGCATGATAAGAGGGCAATGGCGACAAGTTCTCATCGGGATAAAAAACCCCGCCCTTTCGGGTTTTCGAGGAAAACCCTAATGAGAAATGGTCGCCACCAACCTCGAATGTGTTGCCCAGAGAACAGAGAAACCGGACGAGCGCGAAGGCAAACCGAAAGCACGACCCCAAACAACCGCGAAAAAACCCCATGTAACAACGAGGATGACGAACGGAAACCAGCAGGACCCCAAAAGCCGGTGGAAGATAGCGAAAACCTGTAATACCAAAAAACTCAAAAAAACACCCGTAAAGAGTCAGAGAAACAAGCCTAGCCATAAAAAGAATCCGCATCAAGAAAGCTGGAAGAGATAAGGCATAAAAATCCACGTAAAAAAGCGTAACAAAAAAAGATAGCGTCACCGACAAGGTGGAAAAAGCATCACCCAGCGGGTGGAAAACATGATATATAAAGATGCATCACCCTCAAGGTGGAAATAAACAGCATCGCCCGCAAGCGGAGAAAAACACAGGAAAATGCTAAGGAAAAAGCGACACCCACAAGTGAAAAACCACAAAAAGAGCAAGAACCAGTACTAATACAAATGAAAAAGACGTACACGCCCACGCAGCAGGGTGGGAAGGGGGGGAAGCTACGAGAACGAAGAAAATGTCTTTGCGGAGAAGACGCCGATAACCGGCCCGAGAATGGAACTAGCCTAATATAGTTCGCCCTTTCCTCAATGGCGATCCGATGGCTCGGATCGATGGGATTCTGGGAAAGAACTCGCGAGAGACACAAAACCGGCCGACTACCAAAGGACTTCCTTAACTATAAACCCAGGCGTCGCGAAACGTCCAGGTGTTGAGTAGGGTCGCGAAGCACATAGCGAGAGTGAGAAGAAGAGGAGCGCCAACGACCGTGAGTGCGCAAGTAAAGATGTGGAACTCCGGCGCAAAGCGGCGGGCCGAAGCCCCCTCCTCGACGAGCCGAATGAGTACCATATCGGGCTGGATTCAAGCCGATAGCAAGAAGACACTCCCGCCACCACCCCCGAGCAGTCGGATAGGATAAAGGATGCAAGGAAGAAGGAGAGGAACGAAAAAGAGGGCCGCCGGATGGAGGATCGAGGAGATGATAAGAACCGGTAGAAATCAGGCGCTGAAGGATAGTGACAGGGCATGCGAACGAAGGCAAGCGGGCTAAAGAAATCGTATGACCACGGGCAAGTTGGTCACGCGTGGAATGACGAATAAGAAGATCCACATGCGATAAGGAAAAAGAAAGATCACGCCAATTGAGGGCAAGGGCCTCGAGATGCAAAAAAAGCAAAAAGGAAACTACAAACGAGCAAGCCGGGCCAGAGAGGGAAAAGAAGCCGCAAGGATGCAAAGTGGGAGAACAATCGAGCCGTAATATGCCGAAAGGTGAGAGGAAGAAAGGTACGAGGAGGGCGAAGCGATTTAAAGGTAGACCGACGAGCCAACGAGGGTAAAGGTAAAATGGCAGGAGAGGGAAGATTGAAAAGTTGATGAAAAAAGGATATGGCTGCCGAGGCTGAAGAAATGGAGGAGGCCGACATCATGTGCGAAGTGGAGAACAATAGAACGTACGTGTTGAGGCAAGAGAGGAAGAAAGGTACGAGGGGCAGACCAAAAAAGAGAAAATAGACGAAACGGAAGCAGGAGAAGCCGGGGGAGAAAGGGAACTATGGTCCAAAGAAGCGGGTTCAAGCGAGAGGGAAGCTTCGCGTTGACGACGAGAACCAGCAGCGCGAGCGAGCCATGGGGGAGAAAACGAAATGGATGGAAAAGAGCTGGAAGTGCTCGCTATAGACGACATCAGCTCAGTGACCTGAAAAAAGGAAGTACATTAGAGAACAAAAAACAATGGAAAGAAAAGCACGCCAGCCACGAGACGAAGAAAAAGGTCGCCCCCACAATAACAAAACAAGCCATCCACGATGACGAGTCGAAGAAGACGTCCCAGTTGAATAGCGCGGAGCATCAAGATCCAATAGAAAAAGACAATTGCAAAAGAGAAGAAATCCGAAACCACCATGGGAAAACACAAATTTTATAAGATCATGCTACATATAAAGAAACCACGTGGGCAACTAAAACGAAAAATGTAAAAGGAACATATGAAAAGATATACACAACCAAATCAAGAACCCCATTACAACCCAAACACTATAAATCGAGGGCCTCAGAGAATTGAAAACATCCATATAACATGAATGCAAGTCATTAGCCATATGCATCCCTGCGTGTTTCAAAATAAAATACACATGCAAAAAAGCATCTCATGAAAAACATGCCAATTATCAATCCATACCCCTACTCAAATGAATTAATGCCAGGAAATATGGATAGAAAACAATAACCTAAAGCAAGTCGATATAATCGTGGAAAGAAGCAAACCTAGAACGGATACCTCACCTGGGACTCAACTTGTATAAAATGGGACAAATAATGTACGCCCCAAGCCCAAAACAAACACGTAAAAAAACTCAGCCCCCATGGCACGACCCTGGACTAAGGAAAACATCCCCCTATGGACCGAATAAAAGGAGACTTGAAAAGGCCACAAAGGAACTTCCGCTAGAAAAATGGCTCAACAAAATAATTGTCTACATTGAGGATCCGAGAATTCGAAAACGAGAACGCCCAACCCTGGAAGTCCACCAACCTTGTAACCAATTTATAATTAGCAAATATACCTTATATCCAAAGCCAAGGAGCAAACCCAAATGATGATAAGATAAACTGCAATTAAATGCCTACCAAATGTAAAACCAAGCATAAGTCCAGATGCAAAAATTGATATCGATGACATGCATATAAGAAAGTTGGTCTAAAGAAAATTGGGCGTATTGAGCAAGGCGAAGAACATGTGCGTATGAGAAAAAGACGAAAATGCCAAATGCATACATGATCACGATTCAAGCCAGATGAGCCTGTCCAAAATCAAACCCCAAATCCATTGATATGAATGGCAATAGGAAGTGGGCAAATGTATCATCTTATTGAAAACTTCAGAAAAAAAAACTCATCCATATAACACCTAGAGAAGTAAATACAGTTCTCAATCGACCTTATGCCAAAGAAAATGCAAAAATAAGTAAACGTCCTTTATACAATGAACAAGTCACAACAACATGATGCAATATCCAAGAAAACCCACTGTAAATGTAGGATGCAGGTGCATATGTAGACAATATGAAGATATAGAATGGAAAAATAAAATGCGTATAGGCAAATTTGACAAGCAAGGTTACATCAAACTTTTGCGTATTGAGAGAGAGAGAGAGAGAGAGATCTCTGTGCCATCAAGGCCAATGGACAACAGCCATCGAAGCATAAACAGTCATAATATAATATAATACTATACCTTAATGAGAGAGAGTGAATAACCACGAAAAACTAAATAATGGATTCTAGATCCATGCCCATAAAGCAAGCCAATGTCCTACAATTAACGAGATGCAATAACATCATGTACAATGCCATAGTCAAAGAGCTCCAATGATAAAGAAAATATGAATTCTTCGGTCAAAGATAGATGATAAAAAGAGATTAATTCAACAACATTCACAAAATCCAGTGTCAATACAAAACCCAGTGGCAAGAATGGAAAAACAAAATGCGAAATGCAGACAACACCACGAATGCCAATATAAGGCAATCTCAAGATAAAAATACAAGGATATAAGGCCACAAGTGAATTGAGGGGCTAGAAAATATTCAACATGACATAACGGGGCAACGCACGAAAATTATCAATACATCGAGAAAATAATACCGAAATTTATAGGATAAAAAATAAATTAAATATCTCGAGGGGTAACCAGAAATGTTACAAGAAGAAGAATATAGCACATGGCTACAAATCGAGGGCTAAAGGCATGCTTATAGACCATATAACAAGCGGAAGGAATAAGCCCACTACAAAGAAAATGGATGAGCTAAGAAATACACTGAAAAACTAAAACAAATTTCGGGGCCGGCGGAAAGGATGGATGAGGAAAAGGACCATGAGGACGAGTGAAAAAGAACCAAGGGGCAAGGAGGACTGCTGGCATGAGAAGATGCACTATGGTATAAAGGAAAACGATTACCTAAGTGCATGTGTGATGACAAAGAAAAAGTCCATGAGTACGAACATAGAATTTTGCGGAGGGCAATGCGTGATAATGAAAAACTATCACCAAATACACATGGGCGAGACTGTGAAAAAAAACCAAGGACCCTGCCCAATAAACAAATAGGAAAATAGTAACATATTGCAAACAAACTCGAAGTTAAGAATTGGGAGGAACCAAAGGCCAAAGGCAAACTGGCCTCTAACATAAGAGGTACGTACTGGACTCACATGCCCAAGGCCAATGAAAAGACGAGGTGTATCCTCTAGCCCAGAGCAGGACACAAATGGCATACATGCAAAGAAAGGCTGAAACTCCAGAATGCTATGGGTGTGTGGAAAAACCGTTGTGCATGGCAAAAAGATCCTCTAAAGCAACCCCAGAATGCTGGTGAAGAGTGCAGTCCCGACCACGCAATGCAAACCTGAAACTAGTGAAGGAACAATGCAGCCAGATTATGTCAAATCGATAACTAGCAAGAACAAGAAGAAGAGGTAAGGACGTCTAGACAACAAACCCTGTGCATCAAAAAAGCCTGGCCGAAAGTAAGTTGGGTGCCTCAGAATGGTTCGATGTCTACAAAAAGTGCAGAGAACCAAATTGGCTATGGTCTCGGCTAGTTCATGATATATAGATAGTAGACAAACTATGGGCACATGAGAGCGTCAATTGGACTCCATGACCTGAGAGCATGATAAAAAATCGACAGCAGAGTGTATCCCTGCAATGAAAATACAGGTCCAGGGTAGTTTGCTGTTGTGATGTCCAAAATAGCAGAGATGTGTGATCCAACAGAGCTCCAATTCGATGGCTAGGACTGGGGATGGAAAAGTGAAGGGCGCCGTGGGCTGAGACTGGTTGCAGGGAGCATGCAGGGAGCCTGGACAAGTGAAGAAACGGAAGCACATGAAATGCTGGGACGGCAAAGCGGCATCACTGAAAAATCGATGAAGCATATGGTGCATGCAGCTCCAACTCTCCTCCGTTCCTGCGCACGCCCAGCTAGCCTGGCCGAAATCCAACCTACCAGATCGGAATGGAAAAAAGAAGTGCAGATCTGGATGCCCCGTGAAAAATCGATGGCTCAGGCTGGCAATCGATAGGTCATGGGAAAATTCCAAGGACCAAGGAGACACGAATTCAGGGAAAAAGGGGTCGAAAGAGCCGAAGCTGGAATATAAAAAGATTGAAGATGCAAGATCTGCATGAACATGGTCCGAGACGATGGAATACAGCCACCAAAACGCGGAATCCGCCCTCAGCAAAAATGCAGCTCTGACCACTGCAACCAAGCTCGAATCGTGACAAGAGGTACCGAGATGAGCAAGAATTCGCGAATGCCAATCTGTGAGAAGTTCTGGAAAAGATGGTGGTAAAGATGAAGAAGATGCCAGAAAAGGGGCAAGATGATGAGGAAAGGAAGCACCGGAAATAGAAGAAGGAGCTACCGTGAGAAAGCTACGAGAACGAAGAAAATGCTACTGTGAGAAGACACCGATAACCGGCCTGAGAATGGAACTAGCCTAATATAGGGGCTCGTCCTTTCTCAGAATGGCGATCCGATGGCTCGGATCGATGGGATTATAACCTATGAGAGCCTATTAGACCTATGCATTAAATCTATTAATATGCATTAGACCTACTAATATGTACTTGTCCCCATTTGTGTCTTGAACCTTCAAAATGGGTTAAACAAGGTGTAAATTATATCATGATCTTCGCAAAGTTAAATTTTTACCTTGGAATAAGAATATATGCCTAGAAAACGTGCACCATGGGAACATAATGTTTAACGTGTGAACATAGTAGCACACACATAAAAAGAGGAAATTGAGGACATGTCAAAATATAATCCTATATTATTAGCATTTATTTTACACTTTCTTTTTCAATGTATTATTTTACCCCTTTTTTTCTAATACCCCGCCTTTTTTCCCGCCCATGCTTGAATTTTAAAATCATTTATTTTACACTTTCTTTTTCAACGTATTATTTTACCCTTTTTTTCTAATACCCCGCCTTTTTTCCCGCCCATGCTTGAATTTTAAACTTTGGTACATACCTTTGAGACAGAAGTTCATTTGTACCGCTTGGAAGAAGCTCCCAACACCATAGCTCCCACCGGCTTTTACTCCACCTCCGATCCAAACTCAACCCCTTAAATCCTCTGCCTTGCACCTCCATAACCCATTTCTCTGTTTCCATTTTCATCTCCCATAGCTCCAGCATGAATCCATCATCTCATCCCTGTTATCTTCCCAGTTCCTCAATCCCCAATCGTTCGGAAATGTGTTCAATCGTTAACCCAGTTGGTTATTAAGATTTTGCCCAGTTGAGCTTCTAGATCTCCGCCGTGATACCTGACCCGGTTGTTCCCAGTCTTTGCTCCCATTTTTTCGTTTCAGCACCTCCCTTTGCTGTGCAAGGGGCCCCGATTATGCTGTCGGAAGATCTCGGTCGGGATTTGAGAGCAAAATCGACGCAATGGAGCAGAACGCCCTTGAAATGACAAGAAATCCTGAAGAAAAAGGCGATTTGGAATGGGAGGCAATGGAGCATTCATGCTGCAGCGGCGAAAAAACTGAGGAAACAGAAGGCTGATCGAGCATTTGGGCATTTGGAAGGGTAAAAGGAAATGCAAGGAGGGCGGATGAGAGCGGCAGATCCAGACCTGTCGCTACAAATCAGTCCGCCAGCGAGCCATTTGCAGCAGGGGTTCGATGTGCAGGGCCTCTGCGACAGAAAGCCCATGGAGGGCAGAAAAATTCCACCATTCCTCCCCTCAAATGGCGGAGGTCCTGGCTACGGAGGATCAAGCAGAGGAGGCTATGGGGAAGAGCCGGGCTATGGAGGAGGTGGAGGAGGCTGCTATGGCGGAGGTGGAGGATATGGAGGGGGAAGTCCGGGAGGCTATGGCAGAACTCCGTTGGGAGGCGGTCGACTAGTAGGAGGGGTTACGTCAAGCTTTGGCTATGGCGTGAGTCGGAATAGAATGGAGCCTCGGAAGAGCTGTAACAACGTGAAAGCATACCTCGCAATTATGGCATATCGTTTTTTGATAATTTGCGATGCTGCTGCGTGTGCCCTAAAATTCGAAGCCCAATTTCTAGAAACGAAGAGCAACTCTCCTGCTGCCGCTGCAGCAGCGGTCAGGATTTGGCAAGGCCATCAGGGCGAAGGGCGTTGAATCGAGGATCTTAAATTCGAGGGAGAAGAAGGCGAAGCAGCAGCGGCGATGGGAAGGTTTTCGTATGGTCGGAGGTGGGCGGATTGAAAAAGGGGTTGGGAAGTTTTGGGGAGTGTTTTTGGAGCGAATTTGTGAAGGTTTTCTGGAGGATGGAAGATGGGTCGGCTTCGTCGTGCGAAGAAAGCGAGAAGATTGAATTCGCGAGCGGAAACGAAAAAAACACAGTAGTTTCAGTTTCAGTTTCAGTCTCAGTTTCATCACTGGAGGAGGATAAGAGCTCCATCTTGAGCTCCGACGACAGAGAAGCGAAGGCATCGAGCAAAGGAAAAGGAGGCCGGAAAGTGAAGGGCAAAGGAAAAGGAGACCTTTCCAATTCTCGACTCACTAGTCGAGAAAAGGAGAATGGTTTATATTTTTTTTATTGGTTATCTATTTAATTAAATTAATTATTAATTATATTTTGATAATATGTATTTTTAATCTCAATGGATACATTCCCTTTATTATTTTGGCTTTCCCCTCCCCCCTTCCCCACTCTCCCCTTTCCCCCTTGCCCCTTCTTCTCCCTTGCCCCTTGCCCCCCTTCCCCTTGCCCCCTGCCCTTGCCCCTTCTTCTCCCTTGCCCCTCTTCTCCCTTGCCCCTCTTCTCCCCCCTTTCTCACTCAGTCTTCCCCTTCCCTCCCCTTTCGATCTCACCTCGCTCAACTTTCTCAACTATTTATTTGGAAATTCTGTAAGAAAATATTATGAACCAGTCCTTGTTATATGATGTGAAATTTTGATGTCAATATGAGTCACATTTTCAGTCCGAGTCCCAAAATTCAAGATTTGTCCCACTTTAATTAAATACGACTTACCTGTAATTAACTTATAAACCACATTGGTCAGGGAGATAGGTCTGTAATCTGAGAAGGTGATTGGAAGCTCAATCTTCGGGATGAGAGCAATCAAACTTGTATTGATTCTGCAGTCCAGTTGCTTAATAGTCAAGAATTCATTGGCCAAGGAGACTATATCCTTACCCAGAATTTCCCAAGATTTCTTGAAAAATTCAGTTGGGAGGCCATCAGGGCCTGGAGTCTTACCATTCTCCATTTCCTGAAGAACCTTGAGCATCTCATCATAAGAAAAAGGTCTGGATAATCTGTCATTCATCTGATTAGTAACTTTCTGCTGGATATGCACAAAATTCTCAATGTCTTCACTACTAATATTTTCCTCAATTCCCATAATCCTAGAAAAATGATCTCTGGCAGCACACTTTAGCTGAGTGTCGTTATCAATATTGTTGCCTTCCCAAAGAATGTTGTAAATATGATTTTTCTTAATTCTGCCCTTAGCTTTGATGAAGAAATACTTTGAGTTGCTCCTTTCATCTTCCTTGAGCTCCTTCGCCTTTGCCTTGATCTTCCAACCCCTAGCAATTCTAATTTCCTCTCTTTCTATCTGCATTTGGGTCAAAGCATGGAGCTGGGGGGCATTTTTGCGCCAGCCAAGCACACCCTAAGCACCTAATGCAGGAAATTTTACTTATTTTTATCTTTTTTTCTATAACTCTGATGAAGCTGAAATTTTGTATTCCAAGGCATAATATGAATGCGTTTCAGGGAAAAATATCAAAAAAATAAAAGAAAAAATATTTTTTAAAAATACAAAGAAAATAGCTCCGCAAAGCACCCCCTAAGCACCATGTGTCGCTGACACAAAAAGTGTCCCCCACCTCCATGCTTTGACCCATTTTGATGTCATCCTTTTGCTGACCATGAGCCAAATTTAACTGGGTTCTCAAGTCTTGAAGATGAGCAGTATTACTTCTGTGAACTTCCTTTCCCCATACTTTCAGCCAATTCTTGATCCTTTTGGATACTTTTACCCATCAATCCATCCATCCCCTATTGCCAGTAGGCTTTTCCTCTTGAGAAATGATCTGTTGAAGGTTTGGCAAAAAAACATCCTGCTCGAGAAGATTAGTATTCAGCTTAAAATAAGAATTTATTTTCCTTTGAACATTATTACCACATATGCTAATAAGCTGAGGGAAATGGTCAGAGAGAGTGTAATTGGTGAGATTAGTGACCCTAGAACTATTATTCCATAGGGATTCACTAAGATAAAATCTGTCATGGAGGCAGCATACAGGCTGATCTCTGTGGTCATTCCAACTGTAAGAATGGGGAGTAACTCTGGCTAAAGAGAGATGGTGAGAAGAGAGGAGAGAATTCCAACTCGAGAACTCATTATCGGTCAGACAGTTAAGGCAAACCTTCAATCTACCTCTTTTGTGATTCGAATTGATGCCTTGGATATTCCAAGTGATACCTTTAAGACTTATATCCATTGGTGGGGGGGAGGATCTTTCTTGGGGATCTTCTTGGAGGTCCCAAGGTATAATCTTTGGAGGTTTTCTTCCCCCTTTTCCTTCTACTGCTGATTGTAGACCAGACCTCATCTTCCAATGTGGAGGTCTTGCTGCTGACCTGGAAGTCAAAGTCATCCTCCGAGTCTTCCTTCCTGGTTTCCTCATAAATACCAAAATTGTCATTTCAAATACCAAGATATAGGGTAGAGATACTCATGTTAATGGGATCAACTTTGATCACCACATTGGAGGGAAACTGGAATATGATACTTCTGTCAGGAAAATACTTACCATGGAGATTCTTTATACTAGTATTGTAGTCAACCCTAGTTTTGTGGTTTTCTTATTGGACATCCATTTTGCTAGTGTTGCATTCAGTCTTGATGTTGTGATTGTCTTCCATGTGCTTGGCTTTAGGTCTCCAAACCTGCTTGCATTATTGTATTTCCACATCTTTCTGCACCTGAATTTCCTTATTCTGCTCCTTTAGGAGAGTTTGAGAAATTTTAGCCAAAGTCAGTTTACGGTAAGAAATATTGAGATTGAACATGCCTCTGTTAGGGATTTTGCAGGGAATACAATCCCCCCAGTTAGAATAAATTTTCTTCTGGATACAGACAGAGGGGAAGTTGGTTTGAGGTATGGAGATTTGAATGTCACCTAAACTACTTGCTATGGCCTTCAGATGAGAGACTGTCCAGCATCCCATGGGCAAGTTCAAGCAAGAGATCCATATGGTAGTAGAAATCATGGAGAAGTCCCCTAGAATATAAAGAGGGTCCCATTTCATAATATACACAGAATATCCGGAAATGAGGGAGATCTTTCTGGTTAAGATCAGAGGGACATTCTTTTCCTCTTTACAAATGATCTGGAAGGTTTTATTGTCCAATTTTAGAATGGAAAGGATAGGAACCAAACGAGATTTGGTAATCCAATACTTCACAGTGCTTATAGGGGGACAATTTTGAGGAAATGAGCAAAAATTCCATGATTAATATATCTAATATTAGCAGAGTTATCAATAATATCACTAAGATCAAGGATACCCTCTACATTATTAGTATCAGTTACACTTTCAACAGAATCAGGGGCAACATTATCAGAATTCAAAGAATTAAGCAAAGCATTCTTATAAGAGTTACCATTGATTTTGTCATATTTTCCCATGATCGGAACCGAGGACTTCAGAGTTTGCTTGGAGACCTTTGTCTTGTTCTTGTCCATATTCTGCTCTTTGATGCTAGTACAGTTTTGACAGTCACAATTAACACAGTCGGTTGGGTGAAAATAGCCATTACTGTCAGCAATTTTGCACTTGATTGGTGTCTCGAGCAGGAGTTGGTAGGTTTTGTAATCCATCTCCACTTCCTTCAGAGTTTCAGCGGTAAAAGGGGGAAGTCTATTTTTGAAACCTTTCCGAAAGTTCTCAATAATATGATCATCAGCTTCTTCCCAAATTTTTACCAAACGGAAAGAGGCCTTGGATTTCCACCCAAGATCTTCGAGTTCTTCAACTAAACATTTAGCTGCCTGCAACATTTCCGTCATGGATCTTCTAAAGGTTTGGTTTTTGAGGCTGCAACAGTCCTCTTTTGAATGTCCCGTCTTCACCCTGATGAGTTGGTACAGGAGAATGTCCATCTCCTGAATCTTCTGAAGCATTTGCCAAGCTAGGTCCCGGTCACTAGCTTTGCCTTCTTTATATTGGTTTTCTAGCCTCTGCATTTCAAGTTTGCACACCAAGATCTGCCCCTCCTTCTATACTCCCATACATTCCGCGGCAGCTTCTTGTTGCTCCCTAATTATGTCAAAGGCAGCCTTTAGTTCCTTCATCTTGATCCATGTTTGATCTTTCTTGTCATCTAAAACAAAAATCTGATCCCAACTTTGGATAATCAAGATTGGATCAGTATCCTTGTACTCGTAAGGCACCCTCATTGAGGACGAATGTCCTCCAACCGCCAGTTTACTCGTCGAGCCTTTGGTTCTCATAGTGCAGAAAAGAAAAGGGGAGCGATCGACAGAGAAAGGAAAAACAAGAAGGCGAACAGAAAAGAAAATTGAAAGAAAGGGGGAAAAGAAATGCAAAAGGGGCCGGAAGATCAGAAAGGGGAAAAAAGGACAAGGGAAAGGAAATGATTGGGAAAAAAGAGGAAAGCTGCCATCTTAATAAAAAAGGATTGCTCATACCCCTGAACCATCTGCAAGGATCTAACAGGGGAAGAGGGTCCCATCAACCGTCAGAAAAACAGCAAACCAGAAAAACTAGAAAGAACAGAAAGAAAGATAGAGAACCAATCGAGAACCAATCTGTTGACAAGATCAATTGGCCACCCCAAACCTCCAAACTACAATATCAAGATCCACAAAAACTTCTGCTGGCTGGAGATCAAAAAATTCTGCCCAGTGGTGGACAGGTTCAATTCCAAATTCTGTTGGGACCTCTAGAAGGAAGAGATTTCTCTCGAATCTATTACCCAAAGCCAAATAAGGCTGAGAGTTGTGAGCTGTGACTCTGAGGGAGCCAACTCTGTCGAAACAAAGGATGCAAAGATAAAACCTGTTAAAGAACTCAAAATCTGCTCTACAGAAACCTATTCTAGAATGGTTATTACTAGCTAATTCAATCAAATCATCGATGGCTTGAAGGGTGCTCTCATGGCCCTAGGGAGGAATGACAAAACCCAGCCTCTGGAGAACAGCTTCGAGCAAAGACTCATCCATCAGGGCTGGGTGATGCACGGATCCCGAGGCGAGAGAAGGAGGCGCTCATTGTCGACCATCCTCCATAACAAGCATCTTTCATACTTTCTATTATGATATTGGATTCTTGTAGTTTGAAGGTCAGAAGTGCAGCTGCGAGAAAGGGGGATTTGGTTCTTAAGATATGAGTATTATCCTCGAAAAAGCAAAACTGTGGACTTACCATTGCCCCCACTATCACAGCTTAGTTTCTTCGCAATGGATTCCACTTCTGTATTTCTTGCCAAGATGAAATTGTCGCAGGAAATTTTCACTGCTTCATATTATAGTTTGTTACTTATGCTTCATATTAGTATTTGTTTTTATTTGTTATAATGCTAGATATTGCTACATGTTTTACATCCGGCATATTATTAATTACACAACATAACATCAACTCATCCAAGTGTAATGTAATGTTATTTGTTTTTGGCCCTAAAGGGGCAAACTTTTTTTTTTAGCTATAACACAAACCATTACATTACACACCTTAAAATTAAATTCCTCCTTAAACCCCCTTTTGTTTGAGTGCATATTCACACGGGGGGTGATGTAGGGCCGCGAGAGCCCCTATAATAATGTTTTGGGTGAAAGCATGCTACGGTGTACCACTTTTGGAACCCTCAAAAGTACCTACACTGGGTACTTTTAAAACTGGTACTTTCTATTTTTTCTTCCCATTAAAATCAATCCAAAAATTTTGAATTGAAGGTCAACAACATGTCAACCTATAGTAGTAGAGGATAACAATACTATTAGAGACTAAAATTAATGAACCAACTCTCAAACTTATTGTTTATTGAGGCATTTATGCAAGTTCTTAGTACCCAGTGCTGGGTATTTTTTTGGGTAGTTTTGCACTCCCTAAAAAGAACTTTAGATGGTACACCCTAGCATGCTTTCACCCTTTTGCACGTACAAAATCAACACCATATAGTATATTATCTCAAATCTTATAGTATTTTACAAATCTTGTTATAGAGTATAGCAAATTCCATACATCCATATCCCACAAACGAGTGTACAGTGTAGATTAAGGAATAAGGGGTGAATATGCCTATCCAATAACTCTCGTTGCCCGGAGTCACCCCCCGTGCGAATATGCACCCAAACAAAAGGGGGTTTAAGGGGGAATTTAATTTTAAGGTGTGTAATGTAATGGTTTCTGTTATCATCAAAATGTTATGGTCATTTTTATAAAAAAAATACCCCTAACCCAAGGGCAATTTTTCAAAATTAGTCTCACCCAATTTTCTTACGAGGTTCTATTCCTACGGGCTTATGACCAAAGTGTATTTGTTAATTACAATTTTAGAGAATGCAGTGTATTTTGTACGTTTGGTATTCTAGGGTAGGTTTTGAGATCATGTTGATATACATTAGATATTCTTGTAGTTAATAGAAGATTTAGCAATAGAGTCCAAGGTTCAAAGATTGGGGGTTCATCCCTCGGATAATAAATTGAAAAACTTGCAGACAAAAATTTAATAAATGGGTTTCAATATAAAATATGATATGTTTGTGTAGGATTTGATGTAAAATTCGTTTAAGAATAAGCAAACTTATTGGTTAGCTTAGTGCTAGACCAGTGAGCAACAAATTCCGAGAAACCCTGGTTGAAATCAAGAATTTCTGATATAGGAAAAAATTCTCAGGAAGTTTTTCTATAAAAAACCATGGAATTCTTCACATTTTCCAACTGAAAACTAGTTTTTGTTAATGCTAAGTTAAATTATGTAAGAAATTTACCCTTTTGTGTAAACCCATTAATGTTTGTCACCCGTTACAAATTTTAATGTTTTTTGTCATATGTGACAAATCTAAAATTGCATGGCAAATTAATATGCGTCACAAATCAACATGTTACCAACCCCCAGGGCCTCTATTGCTAGCTGGAGTGCCACATATTGATGACGCATCCAATTCTGGTCCACCTAGGTGACCGGGCTCCTCCCTTCTTCTACTAGGTAGGTCAACAACCCCATTTTTTGGCTTGATATAGCCACAGTTTATGCTTTGAATATTTGATGATGATAGTGCATATGTTGTTAATGGGCTAGCTTCAGGCGAGGGTAGGCATGGGAATAGGGATAAAGATTGACTAGGAGGGGAATACACACGTGCGGGTGGGCGAAATTGGTGTCCATGAATAATAATCGGTATATGGATCCCTTCTATTAAATTCCTCAACTACTATAGCATCTGGCATCACCTGTCAAATGCACCCAAAGATTGGTGAATAAATTGAATTGAATTGAATTGAACGTCCATGGAAATACAAAACACGAAATTAAGAAATTCAAAAGTTACCACCTGATGTTTTTTGTGTTCTTAGTATATGAAGGTTACTATTTAACGAATGGGATACCTCATATAAAATTCCTCAACTATTATAGCATCTGCGTCACCTGTAAAATGCACCCAAACACTCGTAAGAATTAAGGATTACAAAACATAAAAACTTCAAAGTTATCACCTAATATTTTTGGTTTTTGATGTACGTGATTGATGTCAAAATCATCTTCATTTGAAGCATGACATGCAATTAGAAGTAGAGGAGAATTGATATTTTTATTGCGAAAGCGCGAACAAAACAAGAAAACATTCCTTTTTATATATTTGATAGTGTAATATTATATGAGTCATATGTTTGTTGCTCATATTATTAATTCAAATTAAGAAACTAGCACATATATGACCTAACAAGTGAATATCAATCCATATTGTTAAATCGAATCAAGAAACTAGAACAGATATGACCTATCAAGTGAATATCAATCCACTCAATGTTATACGAGACATGCATTATATACCTTCAATTTTCAAGCGCTATTGTATGTTCAATAAGTGGAAAATCTGAAAATAGATCACATGACTCTAAAATAAAATCTACTATTAGGCTATGTTACTTATAGAAAAATCGAATAGAGAGTAGCAATTAACTTTTAATCGAAATACACAACAATATCTTTGCCCAACAAATTCTTTTTTGAAACGAAAAAAATTTATTTCTTAAAGATCTTTGAAGTAAAATCTTAAATTTTATGAATAACACATGCATTTTAACTACTTTATGTGCAAATGTGTATATAGAAGTGGAGCTAATAACTTTATTGGATTTTTTTAAACTTAAAAAACTATTAAGAATTTTTTTCTTATCTGTTTATCGTGTATCATTTATTGTTTTATATTTATTAACATAGTAGAAATATGTTTGGATGAATTTGGCATTTATAAAAGTAGAAAAAAAAATTATGGTATTGTTATTTATTATATCTTTTTTTACCATTGTTACTTACAATAAAGTAGCAGGTTCTTTATCATAAAAAATATTGAACAATGTTTTATTAGTTTTAACTTTGTAACTTATAATTTTATATCAAATATGCATTATAAGTCTATTGTTTATTACAAATTTTATTCTTTTAAATTCATTATATTTTCTTATCATGTTGTCATTTTTGTTTTGAATATTGTTAATATCAGGTATATAATATTATTTATATAAATTACATTTGTGAAATTTTTAGAATGTTTATTCTTATAAACTCGTTTATAATTATCGTTACATTAACATACATTTGTCATTTATCACTCGTATATATTTTTATCTTGATTAGTTTTCATTTATAAATTTTTTGTTTATCATTTATGAGTTATATATTTGTTATTTGTGATTTATCACTTATATAAATTATATTTGTGAAATTTTTAGAATTCCCTAAACTCGGCTATAATTATCATTAATAGATCTTTTATTATCAGTTATATATTTATTATTTATTATCTATTTATTTGTTATTTATTCCTTATCATTTATAAATTTGTCAAAAGATTTAAGCTTTGTCCTTTATTTATTTGTTATTTGTTCCTTATCATTTATAAATTTGTCAAAAAATTCAAGCCATTTTATAAAATTTTATAGATTTCGATGTCTTCTGAAACTAGAATAATTAGAATATTCAATTGCTTTTAAATTTTGGTTTATATTATAGCCATTCAAATAATATTCAGAAACTGAATCTTATCCTATATAAAAGTTTAATTATTTTTATAATAGTAAATTATTGAAACCCTTTATGGGGACTAAACCCTGGCATGACTATTTAAGGTATAATGCCCATACACTAACCTAGCTAACATGATTCTAGCGTTCCTTGTATTTAATGCATATATTCAAGTTATAACACGATTCTAGCATTTTGTTTTTATTTTTAGTGAGTTTCTCTTATAGTATATAGGTTAAAATGCCTTGTTTTGTAGTGTATATACTTTATGACTTATTTAATTTAGCAATATATATGAAAGTTATAATATTCTATTTGTTGAATTAGGCATGATTTCTTCTTCTTCTTCTTCTATATGCATTAGGATTCTATATATTATGATTCTATCGGCGGCGCACTCGCGGCTCCGCCGCTCGTGTGCCGCCTCGGCTAGCGGCGCCACCTGGAACGGAATCCCTTCCCTCGAAAAATATCAAACATAATAACAAGTACCCGGGATTACGTACCGGAAAATTTCCCGGCGGCTGACGTGGCAAAGGTTTATAAACCATTTTTTGACGTGGCAATCTTTCCCTTTTCCTTCCGGCGCCTCTGTTTTTCTTTTTTCTTGCTTCCGGGTTGGCGATCTCCGGCGTCAGAGCCAGTTTTGCGGCTCAATCATCAAAAGGTGAGTCGCAGGTTTGGAGTGCAGCGATTTCTTATCTTTTAATCTTAACATTTTCTTTTAATCTTAACATTTTCTCTGTTTTTTTCTTTTAGGGCGAGTTCTTCCTGCAAATCGGCTCGACTTTTGTTCTGCTGGAGATTTTGTGTTCGGTTGCGAAGTTCTTGTGGAGATTTTTCGTGTTTTGCTCCAAATTTGCTGTTAAGTAGTTTCTTGTTCAATTTTTTTACTGCAGTGTGTTTTTGTTTTACTTAGAAACTGTTCTTGCGCGACTAATCTTCATATTTGGTACAGGTTTATGATTCCGGGTTGCTGTTCTTGCATGTCAAGTGGCTGTTTTGACTGAATTATATCTGCAGACGACAAGTGTTGTTAGATAAGAACCGTGTTATGTTAGATAATTCTTATGTTAGATTTGATAATTCTTAGGTTATATTAGTTTATTTAATTGTTATCTTAGATTAAGGCATTGTATTCCAGATTAATGTAGGCATAATTTAGGAATAATTTATTTAGGCATGAGTTATTTCTTGCATAATTTAGGCATCTAGTTATTTTAGGCACAATTTACACATTATATTACTTGCATTTGTTAAGACATTTCTGACTTATATTTGTTGCAGGGTGATTGAAGAAATTGTAAGCAGGTGTAGTAGAAATAATGTATTGTTTTTTAAGGCTTGCTTTCGGCCTCGTTACAGTTATCTTTGTTGTGGTCAGAATGGCAGAAAATACAGAACCGTCCTTTAACTTGATACCTGAAGGCGATGGCAACGATAGTCTTGTTGTCGAGCTTCCTAGCACTTCTATCACACCTGAAGAACGTGAGGAAATTTTGGCAGAATTATGTGATGGAGAAGTCAGTGACGATGAAGATGCTCCTCAAGATGATTGGATTCCGCTTGACGAAGATATGTTGTCTGATGCTCTATCTGGTGGGCGCGAACGTTCGAAGGGTGCAAACAAGTGGGCGAGGGGCATATTCAATGAGTGGAGGAAGGCGTTCAATCATGATCTTTCTATCCCGCTTGAGAAGATTCCGATGCGCACATTGAATTCCATGCTGACGCGATTCATATTGCAGGTATTTTTTATATTTTATTTTATAGAATTTGTATTCTGTTATTTAATGTGCAAAATACTAATATGTTGTTCTATTTGCAGGTAAAGAAGTAAAACAAGAAGCTTTATCCGCCTGCGACGTAAGTTTTTCGTATTCTGCATGTTTTTTTTTTTGCAAATTTTATATGTTGTTTTTGTTTAGGTTGAGTTGTCTGTACCGTGGTATTGGTAGAATAGTGAGAAGGGAGAGGGAGAGAATTCAGACAGAAACAGGGATACGTGAGATACCATTTGAGATATTACATGATCCACTTTTTACCACTAGTTGTGAGACTTTTATTTGTGCTATCAAGAAGACACGGGAGGAGGGAAACTATGATAGATCCAGGAATAAGGCCCCATCAATAAGCTTCTCCGAAGAAGGCGAGATCTTGGCTGATATAGATCATCAAGTCACCCATCCGTCAGGGTGCATCAAGCGGTTAGCATATTATATGCTTACGAGGTTTGGCATTAGGGGAGCAAAGGAATTGCACGCTGTCTTAGACTGTGATGTGACCTTAGACAATGATATGGGTGGTGAAATAATTAAGTATGGAGAGAGAATGAGCAAGAACCATCAGCCTACTTCTACGAAGTTTGATGAGAGGCACTTCCAGAAACCTATTTGGACGCATGAATCAGATTTTATCCTCACCTACAAGCAATATGTCTGCCATTTACCTGCAAAGGAGCAGGATTCGAAGGCGAGGCCATTATTTCTTCAGCCAATTCTGCGACCTAGAGAAAACGTAAGTCATTTCTTATGTAAAGTTTTTTTATTTATGACTTTATTTTAATTCCTTGTCTTTTCTTAGATCTGGTATGCCGTTACACCTGTCGGAACAAACAACATATCAAAATGGCTGAAAGTCATGGCTAGTGTCATTGGACCTGAGACACAAATCTGTAATAAGAGCGGCCGCGTGTCTTTGGTTTCTCGTTTATCGGCTGTAAATGTTCCAGTGGATGTCGAGATGAGCATTACGGGCCATAAGAACCCTAATTCCTATGACAAGTAATTATTTGTAATTGTGTTTTCTGTTTTCTTGTTTCTTTTTAGGGTTCTTATTAGTTTTTCTTGCAGATATGATCGTAACCTTGATTTGAAGGTCAATGCATGTATGGACCTCGTCTCGAAGCCAATTAATGATGATGGCACAGCAAGATCATTCGCAAATGTGCTAAATGGTAATTGTGATGTTTATTCTTATCTTATCTTATCTTATTATTCTGTCTTTAGATTCTGTTATAATGTTTTTAGATTATAGTATTCTGTCATAATGAATAAGTTAATGAATTTAGATTTTGAACAAAGTTTAAAATGAAACGCACTTATTTGCTGCAAACGCACTTCAAAAGGAATCTTTGATAGATTCCCTAAAATTCCCTTAAAAAATGCCCTTTTCTTGGTATATTTGTGACAAGTGTGACAATTTGAATATTTTAGGCACCATTTTTGGAGGGGAATTTGAACTCAGCTTCCATTCAAAATTGTTTGGTACCATTTTTTGACCCCCTAGTTTGGTTTGAGAAATAGTAATATTTTTAAGGACAAAACAAAATAGACATTGAAAAAAAACAGCAAGCGCTAAGAGTGCCCAAAAACGTATTTAGTTCAAAGTTTATAAATTCACTACAAAATTATGAACAAAATTGCAAAAAATGCAACACATTTTGATATTGCCTCAATGAAGCAAATATTGTCACCTTAAAGTATGCCTCACACGCGAGGTGAAGTCGAAGATGCTTGCGCTTTGCTTTATACACTTGCTCTTATTTGCTCCTCCAGCTTGCTATAGACTTCTGTATACCGCGATGGCTTAATTATGTATCCAATCTGGACTTTTTTAAACTTTGTAATTTATTTGTTCTCTGTAGTCTTTAGTTTCTTCCAAATAAATTTCAAGATGGTATAAATTTATACCTTAATAGATAGTAATATGTGGACATAGTATGCTAGAGAGTTCGCACGGTATAAATTTATACCTTAAAGAAGACTTGAGCGTATAGATTTATACAACAAAAAGAACTCGAAGCGGTATAAATTTATCTGAAAAAAGGACTCGAGCGGTATAACTTTATACCGCAAGAGGACCCAAGCGGTATAAATTTATACCGCAAGAGTTTTCTCGGTATAAATTTATACCAAAGATATATATATGTATATTATATAAATATATAATATATATATAACATATTTACATATATATATCCGAAAAAAGAGAAGTCTTGCGGTATAAATCTATACCGCGAGACTTCCTGCGGTATAAATTTATACCGTTTTTTTTTTATATATACAAATATGTGAACGTATATATATATATATATATATATATATATATATATATATATATATATATATATATATATATATATATATATATATATATATATATATATATATATATATATATATATATTAACATGTAAGATGTATATAGATATATATATATACATAAAATATGTAGTCCAGGAGTATAAGTTTATATTGTGCAAAATCTTGTGGGGTCTTTCTTGCTCCCAAAGGTTTTTGCAACTTAATACTGTTGAAATAACACACTCAAGGGATAATTTTATGCAGTTTTCTTAGTTTTTTAGTTCAAAAAGTTCTAAAATAGTTCTAAATTCTCTGACCTTGTAATGCAATGTTAGAGCATAAATTAGTCGAATCCCGTTATTATTTTTACTTTTTTTTTCTCTACACACATGCTAACTTCACTTTAGGCAGCTCAAAAACTGCTTCTAAAGGCAAAGGACCCCAAAATGTTATGGAGACACATGTGTTCAACGAGAAGGAGACTACGTAGTTTGTCCATAGGGGTGCGAGGAGTAGCAACCCCTCAAAAGTTTACCTATTTCTTTGCAAAAACAGACAAAAAAAGCAAGATAGACAAATACTTTCTCTGTGGAGAAATGTGCAAGTGGCTTCCATGCTGCTACTGAGATGATGGAATTGTTTGAAGATTCTCAACATTGACAAGGAGCTTGACTATCTTCTCAACATCACTATATTGTGGATTGGTATTGTGCAAGCCCAAAGACATGATGAATACATCTCAGGGAACAATAAAGAAGGCCATGTAATCACGAGCTTCACTACTTCAACTTCGTTTCCTCGGTATAAATTTATACGGCATCGTCGGTTGGAACTTCAACTAAGCGCATGATTTCGTGGATGTATTATCATTTGTAATACCATATGATGCAAAAACAATAATTTTTCATTCAAGCAGTTTGTTCAACTGTCTCCCAATGTCTTTTAAGGTCAATTAGGATGTTTAGCCAAAATGGTTGTGAAATAACAAATTTTTGTCTTCTATAACGTACCCAATATAAACGTTCTAAGGGATAAGATACAAAAGCGTCTAATTTTTTCATATGAGTTTGCCCCATAATAAATCTTTGGCTTTCGTAGTGGTCCTTTTTCCCTCTAAAATGAGATATTTTTCTTTGTTGTTCTTCTCCTTAATGTTAAGTCTTCCTAAAATGTCTGTTTTCATGAGCAGTTTTATAAATCTTTAGACACAAGATAGTAAAAGAGTCCTTTTTAGGGGTATTTTAGAATTTTGTAAATTTTTAGAAGGAATCTTTCAAACGCACTTCTTAAATAAGTGCGTTTCATTTTAAACCTTGTTTTTGTTATAATGTCTTTATTATGTCTTTAGATTCCGTTATTATGTGTTTACTTTGTCATAATTTTTTCTGTTATTTGCAGATGAGGTTTCCAAAAATCGAGTTACTGGCAGTGGTTCTAGAGTTGTACTTGGGGAGTTGGAAAAGAATGTAGCTGTGCAGGGATCGTCTTCAAGGGTTTTGCGAGCTCCAGACATGCTGCAACAGGAAAATACTATATCTGTGCCTCCAAAGCCTTAGATGGTCAGTCAGGTCAGCAACTTTCTGTGTTTGATAAATCTGGTCAGATTGTCAGTGGCGATGTTCCTAAAGTCTATTGTGAGCTGGTTGAGGATGAATATGACGAGGATTTCTATAAGCAGCTTAGTGTCGACTGCCCAGAGAGTGCACGGGCGCTTGGAAAGTACCACTCACCGGTTATGAGTAATTCTGGGACGTTCACAGGTTGCACCTTCAATCTAGGTATCGATGCGAATCAGTTGTTATAGGTTATTTCTGCAGTTGTGATGAAGAAGTAGTGATTGATTGTAGATTCCGTATTTCTGAGCTATAATGCAACTGGATATAAATAGTAGTTCTAAACTTGGATATATAAAACTTATAAACTGTTGGAATTTTGGGATTTCAATGAGTTTCAGTCTTGTAATTTGTGTTGAAGTTCAAACTTCTGGATTTGGATTTCAGTCTTGTAATCTGTGTTGAAGTTCAAACTTCTAAATTTCAGTTTAATTCAGTGATTTAAATGTGTGATATGAATGTAAGAATTTAATGTGTAATACTCAAGTGTATAATCTGTGTGTAACATTTTATATGTGTGGAAATTGCACTCAAGAAAATTATGTAATGCAAGAAAATTATGTAAAATGTTGCAAAAGTAATGCCGGTTGACATGAAATTCTGTGTGTTAATTTACACAGAATTTAACAGTAATCCCAGGGTACTGGTTAGTGCGACTTATTTAATTTAGCAATATTTATGAAAGTTATGATATTCTATTTGTTGAATTAGACATAATTTCTTCTTCTTCTATATGCATTAGGATTCTATATATTAGGATCTTATGTAAATGATGATCTAAATGCAGATGATAATGGAATGACTTGAAATCTTCATTTACATAGATATGTTGCTCTGCCTATCTATCTTATGATCAAGAACTTCCATCTGCTTCATCTCCTATCACAACACCAAGGCCAACTTTATTACCACTTGTGTAACTCAAGAGTTCATCAATATAGCTTCTCACATACGCTCTTCTTAACGAGCCCGGTCTGCCAGATCCGGCGGAGCTGGGTCTGCCAGATCGGGCGTGATGACGTGCAGTCATTGGTCAAGAAAGAAGCCTCGTGCTCGGTACAGACGATTGTAACATTTGCGGTGCGGATTGCCGTGCTCGGTACAGACGATGTAACGAACGATGGCTATATCCAATTGAGAGGAGAATTGGTATCTTTATTGCAAAAACGCAAACAAAACAAGAAAACATTCCTTTTTATATATTTGATAGTGTAATTATTATATGAGTCATATGTTTGTTGCTCATATATTGTTAATTCAAATCAAGAAACTAGAATATATATGACCTATCAATTAAATATCAATCCATATTATTAATTCAAATCAAGAAACTAGAACAGATATGACCTATCAAGTGAATATCAATCCACTCAATGTTATACGAGACATGTATTATATACCTTCAATTCCCAAGCGCTATTGTATGTACAATAAATGGAAAATCTGAAAATAGATCACATGACTCTATAATAAAATCTACTATTAGGCTATGTTGCATATAGAATAATTGAATAGAGAGTAGCAATTAACTTTTAATCGAAATACACAATAATATCTTTGCCCAACAAATTCTTTTTTGAAATGAAAAAAAAATATTTCTTAAAGATCTTTGAAGTAAAATCTTAAATTTTATGAATAACACATGCATTTTAACTAATTTATGTGCAAATGTGTATATAGTAAGTGGAGCTAATAACTTTACTGAATTTTTTTCAACTTAAAAAACTATTAAGAATTTTTTTCTTATCTGTTTATCATGTATCATTTATTGTTTTATATTTATTAACATATATGTTTGGATGAATTTGGCATTTATAAAAGTAGAAAAAAAAATATGGTATTGTTATTTACTATATCTTTTTGTATCATTGTTACTTATAATAAAGTAGCTGGTTCTTTATCATAAAATATTGAACAATGTTTTATTAGTTTGAACTTTGTAACTTATAATTTTATATCAAATATGCATTATAAGTCTATTGTTTATTACAAATTTTATTCTTTTACATTCATTATATTTTTTTATCATGTTGTCATTTTTGTTTTCAACATTGTTATTATCAGGTATATATAATATTATTTTAGTATTACAATAATATTATAAGCTCTTTTGAAATCAAGCTTAGGTAGTACACAATTTTGTTTGAAGGTAGAGTTCTAGTGTATCCCCTCTTAAACACCAATAAACTATCAAGAATACTTTTGGCTGGCAAAAATGTAGATTGGACAGTATTTATGGCTTTCAATCTATTTATCAAGATCTTTGCCAATATTTTGTATAAGGAATTAATCAAGGACATGGGCCTCCAGTCTGAGAATGTGGTAGGAATGTCTACCTTAGGGACTAAAGCTATTAATCTAGCCCAATATTAATGGCAGGGTGGAATTTGGATGTTTTCCATGCTCCCTAGACGAACGTGACAAGATTCCTCTTCATAATCCCCCAAAAGATTTCAAAGAACTCAAGCGGGAATGCCATGGACCAGGCCATTTGCCATGAGCCATGCCCTTGATTACTGTCTCTATTTCAATCTCATGTTGGGAGAGACAGGATAGCAAGGCCAATCATATTAAAAAACTCATCTGAGCTGGTGACATCACCTTTCTCATATGCAAAGCGTTTCTGGTACTTGTCTTTGAAAAAGTTCTATATATCAACCTGCTCAGTGATCATAGAAAGCTTAAATAATCCATTCCTTCTCTTGTCAGATGGAACTTTCCTCATAGAAGGTCCAGATAAGGAACAGTTACCAAAACATGTATATATACATTTTCTTAGTGTATAATAAGAACACTTTATGTAGCTTTAGCTTAAAGCTATAAAATCATCATTTCGTACCTATTTATCATATTTCAATTGTTGTATTACTCCATCACCATTGATGATTCTGTTTTCATCCTTTAGCTTTGATACGGAACCTCCAAGTGCATTAGGGGTGCCAATTTTCTCAACATTCGAATTATCTTTAATACTTTAACAACTTTGTCATGGTAGTACAGTTATACGAGGTGGTGCGTATCCCTTATTACCAGTAACAGAAGGCGTTCTAGGTCTTGCTTCTCTAGTTTTCCTTTCGTGTATGTTACTGGACCCAGCTTCTACATTTAGCATAAACGTAATAGGTTTTATAAGGTTTCAAAAAAGGCCGGACATGCAGTCGGATCTGCAACCCAGTGCTAAAATATGTCTGGCAAAAAATCCAAGCAGGAAAAACCTAAGCAGAAGATTTCTTGAAAAAAGAAGGGACCGGATCGCTAGCCCAGGGAAAAAGCCGGACCAATCTGATCAACCTACACCAGATATGCAGGGCTAAGTTTCCATAAGGCCGAAAATGTATCCAGATCTGTTATCCAGTGCAAAAAATGATACAAAGAAAAGAAAAAATATGATGTATTTTCCAGATTCTGCAACAACAGTGCCACCAAACAAACTTGTTTAAGGATTTAGGTTGAAGAACGGTTCTGTGGAATCGATTTTAAATTTAACCCAGACAACAGAGCAACCAAAGAAATTTAGCTTATTACCAAAATAAGTCCCAAAAAAATTGATACGTTGCAAATATATTGAGAAAGAAAACATCGATAGAAAATAACTTCCTAGAGCTCCTTGAAAAGATGGGAGTAGAAAAGAGGCAATCTAAAGAGTTAAGCAGATTCATGGTCCTGGTAGGGAAAAATCATTCCACACTACAAACCACATCCAAGTTTCACTTAAATTTTGCTTCTAAGACACGACATAACATGAATACGACATAACATGAATACTAATCTAATGATACTAACAATGAAATCTTTACTTTTGCACCATATAGAAACTAAATTATAAACCTACACCCAAGCCTACACCTAGATAAATAAACAATACAAACTAAGAACAAAGAAGAAGAAAAAACTTTTTTTTTTTTAAAGACAAGATTAGTGGGACTTGCACCCACCCACGTCTCCCACCCGATGGTAGCTAGTGGGTTTTGAACCCTGGTGGGGGTCACCCCAATCCAAGGCCTTACCACTAAACCACCACCGCGACAACACACTACTAAGAAGAAGAAGAAGAAAGAAAGAGAATACTCAAAGAGAACGCCGATAGGAATGAGTTGGGAGACAATGACAATATATAGAGAAAAAGGAAAAATCAGATAAAAATAGGCCAATGATATGCATCTTCCCAATAATGATGGTTCTATGATGGCATAGAACTACTGCATTCATGAGTCTCATGAAAGTGGCGGGAGCATTGGTCAAGCCAAAAGGCATAACATTAAACTCATAATGGCCATATCGCATTCTGAAGGCTGACTTATGGACGTTCTCCTCTTTTATCCTTATCTGGCGATACCCTGAATAGAGATCAATCTTGGAGAAGTATTTACCTCCTTGTATCTGGTCCACTAGGTGATTTGCCCTTAGTAAACCATACCTATTCTTGATAGTATGCTTGTTTAATTGATGGCTTAAGCCTTTCTTATCCCAAAAGTCAGTCTTTCTCGAAGATTCTCTTACTTAGGATAGCCCAATTGGGTAGGTGAGCTCTGCCCTTAAAGGGTGGATTTGCGCCTCACTTTGCTAGAGTGATAGAGCTTGTTTTAGAAGCTATGTAATCGAATTTCCCATAACAGAAAACTTAAATAGCTGGCGGGAAAAATATGTACCTGCGTACGTGGCAGTGCCATTTAGTAGATGGATATAAACACCTGCAGAAGCATATAAACCCTAGACCATTTGGTGTTTGATCTGCTCTGTAGAGAGAAACGGCTATGGAGCGCGCCAGAGTTACCCCCTTGATGAAAGCGGCCATGCTTGGCAATCCCAAGCCTCTGAAAAAGGAGCTTGAGAAGCCAGGCGTCGATCTGGAGGCATGCGACAGCACAGACAGAACCGCCCTTATGTATGCAGTTCAATTCCAATACCCAGACTCTGTAAGGGAGCTTTTGATCTCCGGAGCTGATCCAGATCACCGGACCTCTCAAGGCAAGCCTATCGACCTCTCCGGAAACCCTGATATTAAAAGGATGCTAAGAGAGGCTTCTGAAGCTAAGGCTTTAGGGCAAAAATGGAACGGCAGTAGCTTGAATCGCAAAGAATCCACCGCAGGTACCAGGTTTTCTCGCCCTTGCAGGTATTTTCTTCAAGGTATTTGTAGATATGGTGATTCTTGTTGGTACAAGCATGTAAATCCTTCTATTCCAGTACAAACTGCTTCTTGTTCTGCATCATCTTCCTCTTCTTCGGCCACTGATTTGCCAAAGGCTAAAACAAACCCTGTCTCTGTGGCTGAGCAAGGTTTTAGGTATTGTGATGATGCCTTTGTTTCCCCTCTTGATGAAAGGTATAAGGCTGGATCTGAAGATGATGATTCAGCCATTGAAGAGAATGTGGAAGATGATTCAGACTTTGAAGATGAAGAAGAAGATAGTGATGAGGATTCTGAGACTGAACAGAGGATGAGAAACTGTGGATTTACTGATGAAGAGGCTTGGGAATTAGCTTGCCAGGGAGTCAAGCCTTGGGATGATGATGCTTGGGATGTTTTAGCTGCCTTGGGATATTAAGGCAGATGCTCACTTTGTTTCATTATCCTGCATTTTAGCTTAGCTGTGGTATTAGAGGGTCTGCTTTTTGTTTTTTTGCTTAAACTTTCGTCCTGAAGGTATTCTAGTTTGGAGATCAGCTCTTTGTTCATATTGTTTCTAAGAAACTACTAAAAGCAGGCACTTTGTGCAACTCTTTGCATCAGATGTTCATTTCATCTCTGTCTGTGTACATCAAGGAAATGCATTTTTTATCTTTTTTCAAGAGTAATGTGCCCATGAATAGCAGTGTATACTGGTTAATTTTTAACTGCCTGTTGATTAAGTTTTTTGTCATTAAAGTTTTGAACCTTCATTTGGAAACTTTGGGAGGAGTGTATACATTTTAAAATTTGAAGGAAAGTCTTTTAAAATATGAAGGAAAAATGGTACGTAAAATCATTTTTAGCCACTTTCCTTCTGGACGAACTGTATAGGAAGTTTGCTTTTAAAATGTGAATATGGAGAGTCTACAATGTTTAAGGACTGTGAATATAGAGAGTTTGCAATGTTTTAGAACTTTAAACAAATAGAGGCCTGCAAATGCATCTTCAACTAGGGTATGGTCGCTCGTGTCTGAGTTGCGTGCATCCGAGGGTGGTTCCCTCTGCTGTGGTGCTTCACGTGTCCTTAAGCTTCCAAAGGTGTTTCCCCTTGCTGTCATGCTCCACGTGTCAATAAGGGTCTGTGCACCGCGTACGGAGTCCTTTGAAAGCCAAGTCTAACACTCCCAGTCTATGAGCACTTCCCATCTATGGCCGAATTAAATGTTGGTGGCTTAAATCGGCGACCAAATCATTGCTCGGCTGCTGGAGTTGGATTTAATTCGCCCTCTTTAAACAAATTCAAAAAGAAGAAGAAAAAGGGGATGGAGCTCCACAACAACACAGACATCCTCAACTGGCTTTGCAGAACACGAATACTATAGTTTTCACAATAGCATTATTGTTGATAGGGTTCCAGCAGTACGCGAGTGTGCATGCCCAGGACGACGAAGAAGGCACTGCAAGTCAATGCAATAGCCAATGCAACACTGAGGAGACCACCAACTCAGAAGCAAATCCTGGATATACTTAAAAAGGTTAGGTCTGAGAAGCAAATCCTGGATATACTTAAAAAGGTTAGTGAGTCTAGAATTTCAGTTAGGGAGGCATCAAGGAGATCTTGGATTCTTTTCGGTAGGATAATTCATAAACAATTGAGGCTTGATGATCTTGGATTCTTTTCGGTAGGATAATTCATAAACAATTGAGGCATCTACTGTGACGAGCCTGCCGAATTGACCCTCCTGACAACTCGGGAACTTATGAAAACTTGTCCTAATTCTAGGTTAATAGTATGGTGAAGAATTGAATCTTCCTTTTGCACAATTGAATTTACATACTCCAAACTCAATGGGCAAATACTTATGAATTCAATGTAATTATATAAAGTTCGCATCCACAGAGTTCACTATTCTCAATAGATATAACATTTAACTGTGAGCAATTCAACCCAGAAGCTTCGCTCAACCACTATCCTCAGTTGCATTGCTGCCATCGCCTTGATATTCACCTGCAATGTCGAAGTAGCTAGATAACTAATGAAAACTATGGTGAAGATCTAAACGTGTCGAGGAAGTATCAAGCCATGTTGTCATATTGATGTAGATCCAACACATACGTACTTCACCGAACAATAGAGGTACTAACATTTCCCACTACAAAAATTAACTTAGAACCATTTTGCCCATGTAAAATACAACATTCCATACCTCCTCCTCCTCCTCCTCCTCACAGATTATTTCGGAGAGCTGATTCAAAGACCTTTCCAGCAAAAGAAAAATCACCTAAAAAAAAATTCTGGTCGCCGAGATATGATACTCCACTCCAAATTTCGGCCACCAAAACTACCTAGAGTTGCTCCTTCTGCTTTCATGTTCTGCAGAAGCTCTTCCAGAAATTCTTTTTCATAAAGGTAAAACACTTTCTTAAGTATTCTCCATTCTCCATGCATGTCATGCATTTGTACATACATACATAAGTACGTATACTGGCCCATCAAGTGGCCAGATATGTTACAGGCTTCCCTTCTAAAATTTAACCCATGTCCTCATGAGTCGATCATAGATTTGGTGAAGCATTCTTCCATCCAATTTGAATCATTATGCAATGCCAACTTGTTTACTAATCCATACCTCAACATCATCATTAGTTGCTTCCTTTGCTCATAAGGAGGATTCTCTTTTAGCTCTTTCATGCTAACCACAAAGCCTCTAGATACTGCTCCTCCTCCTGAGGATAGCATCTCCAGATGTCTCTGAAAGAAGAACCATTACCATCATAATTCCACAATCTCAACTTAATCTATAATCCACCATGTCGGCACCCAAAGATCCAACTTGCTCTGATACCAACTATGACGAGCCTGCGAGTTGACCCTCCTGGCAACTGGGAAACTTGTCAAAACTTGCCCTAATTCTAGGTTAATAGTATGGTGAAGAATTGAATCTTCCCTTTGCACAGTTAAAATTAGATATTCTAAACTCAATGGACAAATACTTATGAATTCAATGTAATTGTAAAAAGTTAACATCCAAAGAGTTCACTATTCTCAACAACATCTAACTGTGAGCAATTCAACCCAGAAGCTTCGCTCCTCAGTTGCACTACTGCCATTGCCTTGATATTCACCTGCAACATCGAAGTAGCTAACTTATCAATGAAGATTATGATGAAGATCAAAACGTGTCGAGGAAGCATCAAGCCTTGCTGTCATATTGATGTTGATTTAACACATATGTACTTCACCAAACAATAGAGATACTAATATTTCCCACTCTACAAAACTTAACTTAGAACCATCTTGCCCATGAGGAATACAACATCTATACTGTTTATCCATTGCCATGATACTTACTTTTTCTTACTCACAAGGCCATAATATAACTTACTCTATTATGCCAACACTGCTCCATGCCATAGTTGTACTCAGAAGCCCCCATAAGCTTCATATGGCTCTCTCGAAAAACTACTCAATTTTGTCACACTTACCTTCAAAAGTTCCATCTCAGTAGTTACAATTAAGCAAAGTTCTAATATCTTTTATTAAAGATTGCACTTTCCTTCTTAGCAAAGAGATTTATTCATGCAACTAAGAAAAAATCTAAAACCCATCATTTCTAACTTAAAAATCAAAATACCCTAATGTCTACAACTGCACATAGGCAATTTCAGACTACCTTGACGCAGAATCAGTCCTTCCAGATATATTTCCACTGACTAATTACCTTCCATAGCTTTATGAGTCTCCAACAAATTTATAATTTATTGTATTCACATGTGAAATCCCACCTGAGAATTTCTTCATGCATAGACCTCTGAACCCGTTGCCGATGCTTACGCCTCAAAAGAACGCCTTCTAGCTCCAAGAATCAAATTGCAGAAAGAGATATATATAGTGCAGTCAATTCTGACTCAGATTCACTGTTTCTGTCATAACACTCTCATACGGATGAATTTTGAGCTGATCAGCTCTATTCTAGAAAGCTGATTCAAAAGACTTTCAAGCAAAAAGTTAACACCCAAAATGGGATCTCTGATCATCGAGATATTAGACTCCAAAATTCGGCCACCAAAACTGCTAGAATTGCTCCTTCTATTTTCATGTTCTATAAAAGCTTCTTTTCTATAAAGGTAAAACCTTTTCTTAGCATTCTCCATGCATGCCTTGCATGTGTACATACATAAGTACGTATACTGGCCTGTTGAGTGGCCAGGTCTGTTATATCTACAGATCTTGACAACCCGACAAGGGAAGGATCTTTAGTTATGCTTTTGGTAGGGCAGAGCAGGGAATGGGTGTGGCCTTGACTGCTATCAAGGAGAGGGCAGAAGAAATGACAAAGGAGGGAGGGAATTTTGAATTATTGGGTGTGCCAAAAAGCAAACTGTAGAAGCTTTTTTAATAAAGACATTCAGAGGCTGTTAAAAGTGCTGAAACAGTGGAGGTTACATGTGCCCGTGTTGTGACACAAGAGAACTTGCACAGTTTCTATGCAGAGTTGAGACAAATTTATGATGAGTTTAATTTCCCCCTATCTAGAATATGGAATGCAAATGAACTGAAATTCAGGCTGGGAAAATCAAAAGTCTGAAGATCATTAATTAGGCAAGTGGACAGCTGGGTGAGTGAGGTTGTCATGAACACTAGGGAATGGAGTACAATCCTGGTGTATGTAAATAGTGAGGCTTTGGAATCCACAATGTCAACTTTGTCTTGTTGTTTGCACTTAAATGTGGCAAGACAACATTGCAAGATATGAAGAGGGGCCAATATAGGTTCTCAGTCTTCAGCATGGATGACAACCGAACTTTTTAAGTCTTGACTATACAAGAAAGAATGGTACGGGGTTTCTTGGATTCATGACATACGATGGATGATGCAATGATCAAGGTACGGTATCATTGGCTACTATTAATACCACAAGATCCCCTTGTTCATGTTTTCTATTGTACATGTAGTTATCATTGTGGAGCCTTTACATGATAATTCATCTGGTCATTCATATGATAAATGGTCTGTTATCTTTGATCTGTGTACATTCACCTTCGCTTGCCACTTACATTCCTTGAATGGATATATTGTTACAATGCTATGTTTTATTCCTGAAGTATGTGGAGAACTCTGTGTTACGTAAATATCTAAATCAGATCTGCACTATGAATACTAGATCCTCTCATTTTTCTCTGTGGATTATCTAAATTGGCCTCGCAACCTAACTGGAATATGGAGAGCAACCTAATGCAAGGCCTTATTTTTTGTAAGTTTTTTCATATAGCATCAAAAATGTCGATGACATGTCGTCTGGAAATTTTATCAAAGGGTGTCATTCAAAGTGCAGGTGCAATTCAAAGCTATGTGGCAATCGAGTAGTCCAAGCTTCAGGTGCGATAAATTCTTCCCCAATGTTAGTATTTGGATTTATATGTGCAAAGTGCCACTATTCTGCCCTAGTTTTCTTGACAATCAAAATGTTATTTGGGAAGCCAATGATAAGGCAATTTGTAGCTTTTTCAAGCCCTTTTAATATTGTGAATGTGTTGTTGAGTTTCCCCAAACATTCCAACATATGGCCTCCCAGTTTTTTCATCTTTAGAATGGTCTCTAAAACATGCTCACCATTCTTACATGGCAAACTATCTACTCGCACAGAGCTGGATGAAATATCATGTGTGCTATCTAATGATTTATGTGATTCTTATTTTTACTTAGATAATTTCATCCATTCCATCAATTTTTGCATTATGGAATCATGGAACTAGGTTAAAAAATGGAATATAGTACATTTATACATAGAAGTGAGTCAGCTAACTTATTATCTAAGTCAACACCCTTATGTATAGAAGTGAGTCAGCACGTAGGCGTTTATGATTTCAAGATGATTATTTAATTTGAAATTCAACGCATAGCAATATGGAGCACTGGGGAGAGTTGAGCTGATTTGACGTTCTTGGAGCAATTTTTCATGGTTCCGGTATTCATTCTAATGTTAATCCTTGTGGATGATTTTGGCATTATTGCAATGTCCATTGTGCATGTTTTTTACCATTGGAAAGACTAATTCGGTAGAAGCGTGTTACTGGGACGCGTCAAATAGATGGATGATGGTCTTATTTCATATAAGTCCTATGCCTATCAGTTGTTAATGGAAAGTGGGATATGGGAAATGTCTATGCGATAGGGTGAATGTGTCTCTATGACTGAGTCCATATAGATGTTTTAGGCCTGCAGCAGGCACAAAGCATGGGTACTAGGCAAAGGGCAGACACAAGAATATGGAATAAGATTTGATGAGCTTTTTTGCCGCGGTGCCACATTTTTGAAGATAATCATGACAGCAAAGAAATGGTAGGTTGTGAAAAATGCCTTTTTGAACATTCTTTGGCTAAATTGAAGGAGAGTACATAATCTCGGAATTAAAAAATAAAAGGAAAGTTAACCTGCCATATTGTTGGCAGTCAAGACAACCATATCTGAAGCAGTGTCTACGTACTCCATGTTATAGAATAAGCAAAAAATGTTTGTAACGTACAGCAGGGAAGCCATGCTGTATAGTTCTGCCAGGTATGTATAACTCTAGCAGCATGTTTCCTATTTTAGTTTGTCTTTTAATGGTGGCGAATAAACATATTATATGGCAGACTACTATCATTGTTAAGGGCTCACGAGACATTGTAAAATTGCAGCAGCTGCGCACTAAGAATGCAATTTAGGTTTAGGCCTGAATATTCCGATAGGAAGTAAAGGTATGGCAACATGTTTTAAGCATCTATATTGTTTCCTTAGCCCTAGGCTTCAATAAGCTTGCCAAGGTAAAATTGCCCTTTTTCTTCCAATTTCTTGAGTTTCCATTAAAATTGAGGTAGAAAAGCGAGGGTCGAAACAGTTGCCTATGCCATGTTTATGATATGGATCACATAAGTGTTCAGGAAAGACTTCTTTAAAATATGTCATTATTATGGGGATATTCGCATTATTTTTGTTGAAACTGGGATCCAGAGGCTGGGAAGTTCAAGCATGTTTTGTATGATGCTTCCTTTGCACCATAGAGCTTGTGTATAGGTTAGTACATACTTTTTGTTATGTTCATCTAAATTGTAGAGACCAGTCATTCCATTAGTTGTTTAATTACTCCCTTTAATCTCATTTTCAAATAATCTTGCTTTTCACTGATATCAATAATAGAATAGAATAGATATTTTAGCGTCCACGGAGACCGATTGGCCTATGGGACCCAAACAAAAAGAGAGCAGCAAACGTATTACTGACAGGATTAAAAAACCCCCACCCCGAAGGGTTTTCGAGGGTAAAACCTTAGCAGTAATAAGTATGCTGGCACGTTGTACAATTGTATAGGATAGTTCAATACCGTCCCGGAGGACACAACTGAGTTCGTGCATCCATAACCTCCTGGAGGTAACAAACCCACTGACGCCGTATTCAATAACTCATGCAACGGTTGACCAGGCACTAGTAATCGAACATACCACTCTCGGATATGGGCAAACGCTGGGCAGATCTGGAGGGCATGACATTCATCCTCAATGGCGCCCTCATGGCAACACTGGCAAAGCCTTTGCTCCCGTGCTTCCCGAGCCTAACGTCCTGTCTCAAGCGGAGACGATGTGCACCCGTGCGAATGGAAGCTATAAGTCTGAGCTTCTTCATGGGCAACTGGGTGTACAAGTACTGGTGTGGGCCTTTCGTGAGCCTAGAATTGACTTGCTGCTGATAGTGTGCCAGCTTAATGCGCGTCAGAGCATCTGCATCCCAGAGCTTGCGAAGGAAAGTAACATCTAGCTACCGCTTAAGTGCCTTGTGATCTTTCTTTGTCCTTACATGCACGCATCTGTTTGCCTGTACACCCCAACGTGAGAACCACTGAGCTTGCTTGTCCTTCTAGCAGGCTTTGAGGCATTGGGGACCCATCGCCATGGCCAAAGCAAGGTTGGGCAAACATGTATCACCCATAGCGACTGTGTAAGGAAGTTAAATATTAAAGGGTTTGTTAGAGCCTAAACTCTGACCTTGCAAGAAGGATGGAAAACCAATACTCCAAGCTTCAATTTACCAAATCTATGCAATGCACAACATCATCTCCATAGCTAGATCAAGCAAAATACTCTCTCTCAATACACCGTCCCTCTGTTCTTCCCTCTCTGCTCAGATAACACAGTGATCATAATCCTCCTCCACAATGCATACGTGCAAATATCCTGCACGCGTGCATGTGCGTATATCCCTCCATATACGGGATGGTTTCCTATACCACCTCAATAGTGGTGAGTGTGGCGAGTGTGGCGAGTGGTGACCACCCCAACAGTGGCGACCACAGTGGGAAAATGCGCCACTCCGTGGCGGAGAATCCGCAACAAAACATACTAATATGGTCCTTGGGACAGGTCCCCAAATGACACATTTACATGTATGTTTAGAAAGAAAATTACCCTAATGACTAGTACAAAACAAATTGGTCCAAAATGGCAGTGACGAAACAGAGCCTCTGTAATTGCGGCAATCTTTGAAAGCTGAGTTCTTGAGTTCCAGACCTCCGTTTGACCTGTACCATAGCTCATTGGATTCGTATCGCCGAAACACATCCATTGATGTAGGATAGATTGTGTATTATGGAACTATCGCCATCTGGTTTTACAGAAAACGGCCTACTGTAACCCAAAAGTTCTCCACAAATTCTCTGTAATTGGAGCTATGTCAAATCTGAACCCCTTAGAATAGCACTTCTCTTTCAAAATAAGGCCTGAGATCCTTGCCATTTCTAGGATTAGTCAACAATTCCTCTTCTGGAGTCATCAAGTTGAAAGCACCACCTGGTACCTCTTTATTAATCAGAAATGGGCCTTCCCATGGGCTTTGAAATTTAGATAGATGCTGCTTAGTGGTCCTGCACAACACCAACTGCCCTTCCTCAAATGGATTGACAACCTGTAACATGTCTTTGATAAGCTTTACTTTCTGTTTATGCCTCATATTGAAGTCTCCTGCTTCTTGTCTCATCTCTTGCAATTGCAGCAAATCATCCATCCTATTATGCACTTGATTTGGAGTTGGAACTTCTCCTAAATTCTCATAATAAGGTAGCTCCACAAATGAACACAACGGAATGTCCATATGAATAGGCATTACAACTTGCACTCCATAAGCCAATTCAAATGGTGTAAATCCTGTAGCCAACTTGTAAGTACACCTGAAACTCCATAAGGCACCTGTCAAAGCTTCATGCCAATTTCTTTGATTATCCTTCACTGTTTTAGCCAAGATAGCTTTCAAAATTTTGTTAGTAGACTCAGCTTGCCCATTTCCTTGTGGATAATAAGCAGAAGCTTGTACATGTTGAACACCAATCTTTTCTGTTAACTGAGCTACTACTTTCCCCATGAAATGAGTTCCCCGATCCGACAAAAGAATGGTTGGAACACTAAACCGAGAAATCAAATTGTGATAAAGAAAGCTTACTATGGTATTTTCTGTAGCATGCTTTGCTGGAATTGCTTCTACCCACTTCGTAAACATACATGTGGCTGCCAAGATATACTTATGACCTTTGGAAGATGGAGGATTGATAGGCCCAATATAATCCAATCCCCACATATGAAACGGACCAACGCTCAAAATAGGATGGAATGGCATATTATTGTGGCCTGTTAATTGTTTATGCCTTTGACACTTCTCACATTTGCTAACAAAGTCTCGAGTATCCTTGTAAAGAGTTGGCCAATAATATCCCCAATGAAGGATCTTCCTAGCTGTGGTTCTAGATGCAAAATGCCCCTGACAATCATGTGCTTGCTAACAAATCATGAGTTTGCTGACCAGCAACACATCTTAATAAGAGACCTTCCATAGTCCTCTTATAAAGAATAGGCTCATGCACCACATAACCAGCTGCTTGTATTCTCAGAGTATGCTTTTGTTGCTTTGAAAACGATGAAGGATAAGTCTGATCTGGCAGTTCGCTCGGGGCGGAGCGATCGGGGCGGAGCGATCGATCGGGGCGGAGCGATCGGGGCGGAGCGATCGGGGCGGAGCGAACGATCGGGCGGACCCAGCTATATATCCAGCTAAGTGCATATCCCCCATCTCTCCTGATTCTTACACACTAGCTTCTCAAAATAGTCAGACATATACTATGTTCATACCGTTTATGAAATAAATTATAAACTATGTAGTATTCAAGTGTATGATTGATCTGGACGAAAGAGGAACAGATAGAAATAGGTGCATGAGCATGACACAACACTATTAGACTAGGACAGATCGTTGCTATAAATTGGAACTCAAGGTAGATAAAGGAATGGTAACGAACGCACGAACAGGCACAACTGTAGAATACAGGAGGACACCGGGAAGAGGAGCTCGAAGGTTCGACGACAGATGATTCAAAATCTCGGAGCCGTTGAGAAACAAGAATATTCATAGAATAAAATAAATCAAAAATGAGAAAATTAATTAATGAATTTAGAAACAACGAGGGCGAAACGTGGCAAAGCGGAGGAATAACATCGGGAGACGGCCGAACGGCAAAGAATAGGGCACGTGGCAGTAAGAAATATGAGTAAGAATAGGGCACGTGGCACTCGGAGAGGAGGGTCGTAAACCAACGAACAGGGTAGAAATGATCATGACAGCTACAGATAGCCATAATAATGAGTAGTATAGAGAGAATAGGGAAGGTACACATGTCAGGTATAGGGCCAAGGATGTGCGGCGGAGATTAACAGACGAAAATCTTGGGACAGGATAGGACAAGACTGGCATTTAAGACAGACGGCTGGAATTCAGTAGGCGGGAAATCAGACATAATTTCGTAAACCCTAAATATCCCAAAACCCTATATATAACGGTGATAACGAGGAGAAGAGTGATAGTGAAGGCGCCCCCTGTTAGAATTTAGAAATTAGTCTCTCCGGTCCGCTTGAGCGCCTAATCCTGAGACGCTGGAGATCCGGCCGGGCAAAGAAGCGCCAACAAGTCCGAGCAATCGTCACAGATCAGAAGCAAATATGGATAAGGGGAAAAAGGTTCTCGTGAAGGTAGATGGGGAGCAGAAAATTGGCAAAAAGCGTCCCAACTCCGGCACCCCAGGAAACTTGACAGTGCCATTCAATCCGGAGCTGGAGGAGCTCAACCCATGGTGTATCTGCTTCGACAGTTGTATGTGCCTGAGCAGGGGCTTGCCTTCATGCATCAGCTGCGGCCGAGTGCACTGTCTGTACTGTGACAGAATTCATCATGCTCAGTCCATGCGGGATAGCCAGTATACTCTAGGGTTGCTTGAAGTACTCGGAGTTTTAGGCGACAAAAACGATTCGGTGAGGCGCCAAGACATAGATCGCACAATGCAATGCTTCAATAGACTGCAGGTTCACGCCGCCATACAAAGGTCGTCGAGCTACCAGCACAATCTTCTGGTGTGTGATTTCGGCAAGGTCTGTATTTACTGCTGTGAGAAGAATCCCGTCGATTTCTTATGTCGGGCGTATATGGGGAGGAATCTCGAAAAAGTTAAAAAGATCGGGGAACCATCAGAGGACAAGAAGCTAAAGCATTAGTTATGGGCAGGGAAGAAATCGGATAAGTATGAAGCTAAGGGAGGACCGAGCATTGGCAAGCCATGCTTTCCTTTTGTGCCACTTTCTTTCCTTCTTTCCTTCTTTCTTACTTTTCTCTTTGTATCTTCTGGCCGTTTATCCTTTTATCTTCTATACCTGGTTGCCCTCTTCAACTTCTCGTTTTCTGCTTTCTGTTTTCTGTTTTCTATTGTTTGTTCAAAACAGCCCCTTGTTCAAAACGACTCAGGTTCAGGTTCAGGAACGACATCGACTTTTAGATGATACAGAAGGGAAACAAATGATTGTTTGTATGTCTGCATGAAAAATTTTGTGTAAGAATGGCTGAAAAGACAAACAATGGTCGTGAGAGAAGAACTCTCGTCTTAATGTAGACTTTTTCCAGTAAATATAAAATCGGATGATACTCATAGTAACTATGCGTCCTGTTATCGGCTATTCTTTCCCTAAAGCAAAAGAGACGCACAGCATAACTGTATTTCGTGAACTAATATGAGGTAGTTAAACTAGCGAGATAACAAATGTAAACGAGAATGCCTGCACACAGCTTGAGGGACACGAAGAACATATTGGATGATACACAACAATTTAGCTAACTGTCATGAAGAAGCATATAAACGGGTTGGCAGAAACACGATTGAAGACAAAGGAGGACATGTGAGTAAGGTGGTAACGATCCCCGGACCCCCGGACATGGGCCCACACAGGAGGCACGAGAACTATAGAAATATAATAATAATAGAAGTATAGTAATATAATAAGGGGTATGGAAGGTCGAATGTAAAGTATGTAAAGTATAATATATAGATGACGTCAAGGATGCATCGAGGTTGTGAGATATCAAGGAAAGATATTAAGAATAAGGATGACGAAAACACTCAAAGGTAAAGGGAAAATACAAAATAATGGGTGACAGGTAAGTGACCGATAGAAAGGGAACAAGATAATAAGCCCCGTAAGAGATACAAGCAGAGGGAGACTGATGAAAGGACACGCAGAAGCACGCAGAGAACAAAATGATTTCAGAGTAAAAGGCGGACGGGGCAAGATACGGGACAGAGAGGCTATGCCTCCGCCGTTCACCAGGATAGCGAGGGCTAGACCCACCAACTGGTAACCCGGACCACCATAAACTCATCAACGCATGGAGAGCGGCATATGACTTGTACAGCGGGGTATGAAGAATACCTCAATTACTGAATCACTGATGTATGGCAACACAGAGTAAAAGGTGGACGGGAATAAGATACGGGACAGTGAGGCCAAGCCTCCGCCGTACACCAGGATAGCGAGGGCAAGACCCACCAACTGGTAACCCGGACCACTAAAAACTCAATATAACTAACGATACAATATATGTATGAAGAATACCCCAGAGGATGAAACTACCGACACCAGGGATCGGGGAAAAGTATGGACAAGGGGGGGTTTACCACCCACCACAGACTAAGGAGCACGAGCACAGCACAACAGAACGATACATGCACAGAAATACAGGAATGCAGAACCACAAAAATACTAGCGCAATCAATACAGACAAGCATCTAACCAACCACTCAGACTCGAGAAAACCGAGAGGATCAACCTTGGGCAACGGACGAAGGAACTGAGTGACAATAAAAAGGGACGGACGAAACTAATTAGGGCCTTTTGAATTTTGAATTTTAAAATTTGAAATTCAAATCAGAACGGTAATCGCCAATAAAAATACCGTTTAGAAGCAGCAAATATATATAGTCTTAGGGGGAAACGACGGTTACTCCACAAGCAAGAGTCTAGCACGAACGCACTGCTTAGAGTCTTTCTGCACAGGATTCTCTTGCAAACGAGGGCGATGGCCGATAGCATCAACTGCAGCCAGCAGAGGAGATTGGAGGCGGCAAGAGCCCCGGTGAGCCAACAAGACCTTAGGGACTTTCTGGCACAAATGGATAAGCGGCTAGAGGCAAAGATCCCGAACCTGGATGCACTCAACGCATTGGCTGAGACTTGTAACAGCAACAAAGCAGCCATCACTAGCATGGACGTGAGAGTAGGAGGGGTGGAGAAGATGAACGAGGAAATGCAGCGCAGAATGGACGAGATCGAAGAGGAGAAAGCAAAGATCCTGCAAAGGTTGGTTGAACTAGAGAAATCAAATGTTGAGCTGGATGCATGGGATTCATATGATAGGATAAAACCACATTTATTGGAATATGAGGAGCAGAATAAGATTAAACATGATGTTAGGCTAATTGGGATAGCAGAGAGGCCTAATGAGGATATATATCGAGTTACTGCAGAAGTGATAGAGACGGTGTTCAAGGAACACAGGGGCGTCATCGTCAAAGCCCTCCGATCGGGACAATGGAGGGGGAGATCGAGGCACATAAACCTGACATTGAGGGACATGGCAACCAAGGAGAGGATCTTGCGGATGGGATCCAGACTGAGGAATGGAATCAAAGTACAGGAGGCATTAACAGTGATGCAGAGACAGGGGCTACACAGGGAATTGGCCAAAGCCAGGGAACTGAACCAAGCAGGGATACAAGCAGGGGTCAAGAATGGCAAGGTATACATACACAAAAGGGTAAGAGAGCAAGGGACTCAACCGCAGGAGCAGACGGAAGGGGTCAGCAGGGGCAGCGTAGAACCAACGGGGGCAGAGAAGGAAAATTCACATCTCGTGAAATCCATACAACTGATGCAAGAGATGCAAGAGAACAGAATGCAGAGAGAGGCACTAAGAGCAATCACGGTAGAAGGGAGCCAGAACAGAGCAATAGGAGGAAACGGAAACGGGGGAAACGGAGAGCGAACAAATCAAGCAGGGCTCGAAGGGCCAACCCCGACAATGAGAACCAGGGGGAGGCCAAGGAGAATGGGGAATGGCACGGAAAACATGGAGACCTCGAAGGAGCAACCTCGGGGAAAAAGACGCTGACACTATGGTACTGGAACTGTACCGGGTACCCATGGGATGATGGAGAAAGACTGGAAGGTGCCCACGGCTGTGACATAATATGTCTGGCAGAGACATGGGAGCATAACACCAAAAGGCTACCAGAGGAGGAAGGGTACCAGCTGTTTACATGTTGGAAAGACAGGGATTTCAAGAAAGGGAGAGGGAGTGCAGGCCTGGCTTGTTATATAAAGAATAGTGCGGTTCACAATGCATGTATGTTACATTCAGATATCAATAAAAGATATATGGTTTTGAATATTCAATTGAAAAATAAACAAGAGGTAGTTCTGATAATTGCATATTACCCGCCAAACAGCGATAAGCTGGAATTGTTGGAACTGGGAGAAAACATAACGAAATGGAAGGGACAAGGACCAATGATTATAGTAGGAGATCTAAATGCCAGAACCAGACAGGAACAAGCACAAATTACGCATGCAGATGAGAAAGATGGTCAGATAGTGTACACGGCGAGGACACAGGAATGGCAGAGGGATACAGAAGATAAGGCTGAGGTCAACGCTAGGGGTGAGCTATTGCTGGAAGTCTGCACGGCAACAGGGGTGATCATAGCTAATGGCACAAAAAGATGGAGGGGATCGGGAGGTTTTACGAGCCAAAACTCACATGGTAAGAGCATAGTGGATTATATAATTCTGAGCGACCAAGCAGCAGAAAAGGTAGAAGGGCTAATGCTACAGGAATGGCCGACTGGGAAAAGGGAAAGCCATAGACCGATCAAACTAACATTTAGATTGGATGAGACGCCACAAAAGGATGACACAGAAATAAAGAAGGGTAACAAAGACAGGGTAAGAATTCAATTCCAGGAAAGGTACGCAGAAACCTTTACCCAAATGATCAAGGATGAAATGGGAAAATGGGACTGGGGGGAACACAATGCAATTGACAATGGGAATACCCTCAATGACATAATGATAAGGGTAGCAGCAGATGTGTTTGGGAGAAGGATCAAAATTAGGAAGAACGGGGCATTCAGAGCTTCAGTATGGTATGATGACGAATGCAGAGAACACAAGAGGAAATTGAGAAAGCATAAGGGAAGGGAGACATACCGAGAAGAGAAGGCAGCATACTTAAGGTTACTAAAGAAGAAAAGATACGATAACCTGCTACAGCACCAATGGTACATGGGAAAACTGCTGAGGAAACAGCCCCGAAGATTCTGGAAAGGATTCAAAAACAAAGGAGGGGGTAGCAATGTAAAAGCAAGGGACGAACAAGATGACATTGGAACCGAGGGATGGGAGACATATCTGGACAAATTATACAAGACAGGGGCCACCGGTACCAATACCAATACAAAGATGACACGGATGGACCATGCTTCAATATCTTTGGAAGTAATGCTAGCCCTAAACAAAATGGCTAATCACAAAGCACCAGATTTATACGGCCTGACCGTGGAATTGCTGAAATGCGCCGAGACAGAAATAAGCAGACAGGTAACAGACATTTTTAACGGCATCATACATACAGGGCTCCCCTGACGGATGGACATACAATGAGTCATACCCCTACATAAGGCGAGGGAATAAAAAGATCCGAGGGAACTATAGGGACGATAATGGTAAGCTCGATTTTTATAAAATGGTTTGGAAAGGTCTTGGATAACAAACTAAAGAAATGGGAAGAGGAAGGAAATGTGAGAGCACAAGGGCAAAAGCCGGGTTCAGACGAGCACTCAACCACGATCATCATCTCGTGACCCGCCGGATACTAATAGAACGAGAATAAAGCGCATGGAAAGAAAAATAATCTATTTGCTTTGTAGATTTGAAAAGCGTTTGACACAGATCGAGAGAGAAGCCGCTAAAAAGACTAATGGATATGCAGGCCCGAGAAGCATGGTAGGATCGATCGCAAAGACCGTACCACAAGGTGTATGCAAAGATGGAGCAGGGAAGGACGGCCCGATAATATGTGACACGGGTGTGAAGCGGGGATGCCCGCTATCCCCAACCCTATTTGGAATATACATAGATGCACTCTGAGGGATACATAATGATCAACAAGGGGACGAGTATGCCCCCATAATGGGAGACACTAAGGTACCAATAATGCTATATCGCGGACGATCTTGGTATGATGGCAACAAAAACAAAGGAATGCCGCATTGCTCAAAATCCTGGAACAATTTTGTGAAGATACAGGGCTAACAGTGAACCTAACAAAAACAAAGATAGTAATCTTTGGACACAGGAACAGGCATAAACCTTTCAGATATAAAGAGAAGGAGATAGAGGAAGCAACAGAATACAGATATCTGGGTTATGATGCACATGGCACAGGGAAGTGGGCCAAAGGAGCTAACGCCAGATTCCAATCAGCTATAGGAAGTTACTTTAACATGAAAAACTTCTGTAACAGAAGTCGAATAACTGATTGGGACATCAAATGCTACCTATTTAGTGCAGCGGTAGCCACCACCCAGTTGTACGGAGCAGAAGCATGGGGGCCAGGCCTAACAGAAAGAAACTGGGAAAAGCAGGAAGGAATTTTTAGACAATGGCACAGACAGGAATTCAGGGTAAGGACAAACACACCACTGACAATCATGGTCCTCGAAACAGGGCAAAGGCCAATGGAAGTGAGAGCGTGGGAGAGAACCATAAGATACCTGCTCAGAGACAACGCTGGAGACATCCAAGGGAAACTGTCCAGCATTGCAATCACCGAATCAGCAAAGTCACACATCCTTGAAGGCACTGGATGGTTCAGAGAGGTGGCAACATGGACCAGGAAGATGGGACTAAACCTGAGTAACCTGATAGAAGAAGAGCAGTGGAATGAGGATTGGACAGACATAGCGACGAGAGCATGGCTGCAGAGACACACAGGACCCAAGACAGACTGGCTCGTACAAGTTTTTAATCCAGACCAACAGATGGGACACCAGGTGTACCGGGATAACATATTGGGGAAGAACAGAAGGGACATACTGGTCAGATTCAGGATGGGAAGCCACGACCTAAGAATCGAAAAGGACAGATGGAGAGGGATAGACAAGGAGGATAGGATATGCAGAATATGTGACAGGGGGGGAATAGAGGATGAAAACCATATGATTAACGACTGCCCGATCTATGGGGACATCAGGGACAGATATAGAAATATAAAGTGGGGGGAACCAATCCACAGGATGATGACGATGACGGAATCGTTACGGGATCTGGCAGATGCGATCCAAAGAATGATGACCAGACACAGAGAGGTACACAGTGAAAGAGGGCTTGTAATATGATCTGTACAATACGGGTCATATAGCCCCACACAAATTGCTCAGCTAAAAGCTGATTGATAACGACGCATCACTGCACGGCCAAGAAGCCGAGGTAAAGCGGGGTGCTGGTATTAAAGGAAAAAAGTCAGCCTTCCGAAAAGGCTACATAAAAACAGCGTGATGTGCTAGTAGCACCCTTGTAGGGAGCTCGCCCATGCTACACAAGTCCAGGGGCCTTACGGCACAAAGGACATAAATGTATTCTATTCTATTCTATTCTATTCTATTAGCATAGAGCAAAGATCCACGGTCTCAATGAACCCTTGTAATACTCTATTATCCTGAAATACTACTTGCTGGTCTATTTCCTCTTCTATTTCAGCACGACTTCTCAAATAGGCACTTGGATTATGAGCTCCTTGAGCCATCTTAACATACTTCAACTCAAACTCTTGTATGATAAGAGCCCACCTTATAAATTTAGGATCTTGGACCGTCTTGAATGCATGGCAATGGGTTCATATCCATATGAATGTAGACATACTGTACATTTTGCTGAATTCCATTGTGAAGGAAGAAGATAATGTCTAAATTTGGTCAAGGCCCACTTCAATGCCAACCCAAGATGCTCCATATGAGTCCATTTCTGCTCTTGTGGAGTTAACAACCTGCTAGCATAGTAATTCACATCATAATGCTTTTGTTGATTTTTGTGACAGCCAAAGCTTGCTCCCAAACTGTAAAGAATAAATGAAATGGCTCACTCATTCTTGGAGGAATCAGCAAAGTTCTCTCTTTCAATTGTCCAAGGCACCATTCAAATGCTTCTTGAGCGTCCTCCTTCCATCTAAAATTCTGCCCTTGCTTCATACAATCCACAAGTGGCTGGGTTATTTTAGCAAAATTGTGCAAATATCTCCTACTAAAACTGAATTGGCCATATAAGCTTCTCACTTGTGATACATTTGTAGGTGGTTTCACCTTCTCCAAGGCTGCAATCTTACCATGATCCACTTGTAACCCATTTTTTGAAACATAATTACCCAATAGTTTTCCTCCTCTAGTGAAGAAAATACACTTAGCGGGATTCAAACTTATGCCATACAATCGGCATCTTTCAAGAACTTTTCTGAGATGATCCAAGTGATCCCTTCTTGGATTCGAAAACACTGTTAAGTCATCTATAAAGACTCTCAAAAAGTCTAAAATATCATGAAAAGCATATGTCATAGCTCGCTGAAATGTGGTTGGAGCATTTGTGAGGTCAAAAGATAATACCTTATAAGCATAGATGCCAAAAGGTGTTCGAAAAGCCGTCATTGCTTGATGTGGTGGATAGATTTGGATCTGATTATATCCTGAGTAACCATCCAAGAAAGAATAAGTCTGATTTCCTGTAACAATATCCAACAAGGTGTCTATGAATGGTGTAGGAAAATGATGTCTTTTGGTAGCTTTGTTGAGATTCCTGTAATCAATGCATACTCGAATTGAGTTATTTGGCTTTCTCATTGGTACAATAGAACTGATCCAATCTGAATTTGGCACTGGTACAATAAATCCCGCCTCCAAAAGCTTCATGACTTCAACCTTGACTTGCTCCTCTATGGTTGGACTCATTCTCCTTTGAGCTTATTGGACTGGGTTTGATCCTTGTTTTAAATCAATGGTATGAACTACACCCTCTGGTGGAATGCCTTTCAATTCTTTGTAATTTCTTGCCAAAACATCCCTGAATTCTCTTAACAAAGATATCAAATCACGTTCCTCCTATTGACTAAGATCTCCTCCAATAGTAACCAATTCTTCTTGATTTCCTTGAGAAATATTGATGTTCTTGACGGAGGAATGTGGTGATTGTGATGAATGTGATGAATGTGGCGAGTGTGGTAACCGTGGTGAATGTGGTGCATGTGGTGATTGTGGTGAACGTGGTGACTGTGATGAATGTGGTGAGTGAGATGAATGTGGTGCGTGTGATAACTGTGGTGACTGTAATGGATGTGGTGCATGTGATGACTGTGATGAATGTGGTGCATGTGGTGATTGTGATGACTGTGGTGAACATGGACTGATCTGATTTACCTCATCCTCCAGAATGTGCGCATGCCACCAAGTTGCTTGCACTATTGCCGATTGTACTAAAGCATCTGCCACACTGTTTTGTTCTCTTGGAACATATACCACAATGCACTGCTGAAAATAGGACTTCAAATCCATGGCTTGTTGATGTAAGGCTCTCAAATTAGCACTTAAAACCTGAAATTGATCCATAAATTATTGACACACCAACAAAGAGTCTCCAAAAATAGTCAAACAATCAACATGCTTCTTCTTTGCCAAAGTCATCCCTTGAATAAGTGCATGATATTCAGCCTCATTATTACTGCTTGCATTGCATGGCATACTCAATGTAACAATCTTCTTCTTATGCCCATATGTCAGAAATACTCCTACACCTCCATAACTCTTGAGCTTAGAGAATGCACCATCAAAATACACTTGTCCTTGTATAGTGGGCTGATTTCTGTTTACCCCATCCATGCTTGATGTCAAAATCAACATCTCTACTTGATCTTGATCAATATCTTGCTGAAATAAAGTCTCAGCAATGGGTCTTTGAATGGACTCCTCCTGTCTGTTCACAAGGGTCCCTTGTAACTCACCTTCACCAATACTTTCAAGTCGCATTTGATGCCAAGATATCCATGTTGGAAAAGGTATTTGTAATAATTATTTTGCTTTGCATCTCTCCGCGATAGTTTGGAGAATGTTTTTAATTTGGAAGGGAATTCCAATGCAAAAAGGGACTGCGAAAGGGCTTAATCTTACTACTCCCATTTTTTGAATACGTTCAGATTTCTAGCCTAGATGTCTGATATTCCTCCTAGCTTCCAATTGCCAAAACAAATAGAATTTCTTTCATATTCAAAACAAAATAGGGTTGTGGACATATCAACACCTGCATAAATTGAGAGATGTGATTGATTTGGAAAAGTTCAAGAGCTCAGCACATGCTGCAATTATAAAAGTCCAAGAAATGACGTTTCAAAACTCAAATTGTAGAGCCTAACCTCCTCAATAAGCTTTTCATATTTGTCATATATACTGATAAGAGAATTGGCAGCATACATCAAGCTGGTCCTCAATCTCGAATGTATGAAGGATTCTGCCTTCCATGACATCTTCTGCACATGAAAAAACATTTAAAACTATAAGGTAATTCATTCTATTAAGGTCCAATCATACATACTTCTAGCACATTAAGAGTAAAATAGGCATAAAATAACGAGCACTACCTTTTTTCATGAACTTTTGGTGCCAAACCTTTCCTTTACAACCCTACATATACAAAATTGTCATAGGATAAATTGATTCTAAAGTACCACCATAATACAACCCTATTGGGGTGGTCACCACTCGCCACACTCACCACACTCACCACTATTGAGGTGGTGTAGGAAACCATATCGTATATGGAGGGATATATGCTCATGCACGCGTGCAGGATATTTGCACGTATACATTGTGGAGGAGGATTATGATCACTGTGTTATCTGAGCAGAGAGGGAAGAACAGAGGGACGGTGTATTGAGAGAGAGTATTTTGCTTGATCTAGCTATGGAGATGATGTTGTGCATTGCATAGATTTGGTAAATTGAAGCTTAGAGTATTGGTTTTCCATCCTTCTTGCAAGGTTAGAGTTTAGGCTCTAACGATTTGGCGACCACGGTGCTCGACAGGCCATTTATTGGCAAGAATTTCTATTGGAAAAGGAGTTGTTATCATTTGTATTGGTGATCTCGGTAAAGAACGACACCATTGAGCAAGGAGCAATTTCTTTATGTGAAGGGGATTTTGCCGTAAGTGATTTGCGGGACAAAATTTGACAAGGGGAGCATAGTTTTATGTCCAAGAAAAGTAAGAAGGATATCCCATCAAGCTCCATCGTAACAAGAAGGGGACCGGTGAGTCAATCTTTGGGCTCAAAATTGCATGAAGATTCAATTTCGTTTTCAGATTTGGGAGCAGATCTGGGGTCTAATTCTCAGATCCAGGAGGTTTTGATTCCATTTATCGATCTAGAAGGTAATCCAATTTCGCTTTTCAAATTGAAGGGAGATTCCATTTCGTTTTTTCAATTTCAAAAACCTCAAGAAGAGGCAGAGATGGCTGTTATACCACCGATGGTGTGGGGTGTTCAGACAATGGGGATTCCAAAGTTTGATGATCTGGTGGATCGGGATCCTTTGAAGCATATTGTGAAGTTTGAGAGGTATTGCCAGCAATGTAAGTTACCGGCTGCTGATTACTTGCTTTGGTTTCATAGTTCTTTGCAAGATTCAGTGGAGGAATGGGCACAAACCCAGCCAGATACCATGACATATCAGGAATTAAAGGAAGCATTCATTGCTAATTATCAAGAAGTCCATGGTAAGGATAAGACTATGGAAAGGTGGACAAATTTCACACAAAAGGAAGATGAATCAATTAGAGAGTATAATCAGAGGTATATTGCGGTTCTCAAAGCCGTGGTTCATTAGAAGATTGCAAGGAGTGATGAAATGGATATCCAAGGGTATGTGAAGTGGCTGAAATGAGCTATTGCTCATAAGGTGAAGGCTAAACAGCCTACAACATTGCTAGAGGCACAAAAGTATGCTCTTAAGGCTGAAGAAAGCTCGAATACATTCATGAAGTTGCTGCTCTAGAGCATAAAACAGAGGATATTGCAGCCAAGATTTCTAAGCTTACAATTGGTGAGAAGCCAAGAGAGGTTCAGTTTATTACTTGTGAGTATTGTGGGTCTATTGGACATTTTGATACTACATGTAGATTGCTGAAATTCTGCTTAAGATGCCAAATAAAAGGTCATACTGATCAAGAATGTAAGGAGAAGAGATTCTTTGAGAAGGCCAATCCGGTATTTGCTGTTATGCAACAAGCACCACCTATTCCTATTCAACCAATGCAAGCAGCACCTATCATACCACAAGTTCCAATGCTACCACAAGCTCTAATTGCCCAACAAGCACAAATTGGTTCCACACAAATGGTGCAGCCAAAACAGGGATGGTATCCAAGTAAGGCTCATTTGTATTGCAAGTTATGTGATAAATTCAAGCATGATGAGAGTACTTATTGAAAAATTCATGGGAAACCAGAATGGGCAACTAAAAGTATCCACCAAGGCAGCAAGTGTTTGAATCAGTACCTCTTCCTAATAATGATGTTCGCATTCAAGATGCAAAGTACATTGATAATCCTCAAGTTAAGGCTCGTTTTGAGGAGATTAAGATGCAAGAGAAGGCAAAATCAGTAGTAAATTATGGATTTGTTGAGGCGGAAAATGATCCATTTCAGCAAGAAGAAGAGATTGGAGAAGTAAATGCGGTTATAAGATCACAAAAGGTGGTTCAAGAACCAAGAGTAGTGTCAATTGCGGAGAAGACTAAGACCTCTTTTCCAAAGGCTTTGAAGGTGTCAGCATCTAAGAAGGTGCAATTCAATGTGCTGCCCACAGAATAGTTTCAGTCTATAGAAGAAAATCAGCCCATAGTGATGCCTCCTATGGTGGATGAGGAAATTCAAAATGAAGATGATGTGATCAGCCATGTTTTGGCCACTAAAGTTACACTTACTCTTGAGCAATTGATGCATTATTCTCCAAATTTGTTGCAAGAGTTAGGGGGAAGAACAAAATCAGAAATTTCAGTTCAACAAATCATCTCAAATGATACCAATAAGAGTAGAATGGAGCCACCAGCCCGGCAATCCAAGGATCCAGGGCCATTTCTTTGTGATGTGAGTATTAATGGATATTTAATCAAAGACGCCAACATAGATACCGGCAGCGGAGTGAATGTAATGCCTTACCATATAATGCTTCAAGTTGGATTAAAAATGATGGAACCGACAACTATGATGCTCAAAGCATTCAATCAAATGAAGGTGCAGCCTATGGGAGTCATAAGAAATGTCTTATCCAAGGTTTATGAGGTGGAAGCAATTTTGGATTTCATGGTTTTGAAATTTGCAGAGAGTGTGCATGCTGAAACTTATACTTTGTTGCTGAGTCGTACATGGTTAGATGCCATACAAGCCGAGACTTCATGGAGGAAGCGCGAAATGAACATCTTTCAAGGAGAACACAAGGTTACTATAGATCATCCTCTAAAATCAGCAAAATGTACCTTTCTTTGCAATCCTTCTTTGAGCAGCCCGCAGTTACAAATCAACATAGAGAATTGCTATGGTGTTAGGGCAGCAAGGTCTTAGTTGTTTTCATGTCTTGAAAGTGGGTGACAAGGCCAAAGAAATCGTCGGCCGATGAGAGACCTTCTGGCTCCTCCGAAGGTAAAATTTTCCTGCATTTATTTTCTCTGTTTCAATCTATGGAAATAGTATATTTATTTCCTGTTTTGTGATTATAGGTTTTAGAGAGCTCTTTGATAAACATGCATTTTGTAGATTGATCCAAAGGTAATATCATGTATCTATTGATGCATTTGGAAAATTTATCAACTTTGATCTGGATGTTGTATACTAGACTTGCAAATGATCTGAGGAGGTTGGATTCTGAATTATATTAGACATAGAGGGTGTGTGTACTAGATATGATCTTAGGAGGTTGGATCTGAAGTTCAAAATTATATTATTAACTAATATTTTATGTCTAGACATGATGGTACTACTATAGGGTGCTTTTTTTATTGACCTACCCAATTTCGCGACGCTCCAGCACCGGCTCAGCACCTATTTTCAGCTTTTTCTCGTGACGTGAAGGACGCCCTTCATCATTTTTGAAGGACGCCCTTCATCATTTTTGCAGGGTGTGTAGGCCTGCGCGCGAAAAGTTTTCGCAGGCAGAATTGATTAGGTGCAGCTAGGGATTTTCGAATCGTGATCATTTTGATTATGATTTTGATTTTCGAATTGAAAGTGTAATTGGGTTGGGAAGTTCGGTTCATTCTGCTACTCTTAGGAATTCCAGCATCTAGCTATGGCGCTTGAAGTCCCGTGAGGTAAAATCCCTCTATTTCTCATGCTTTTTCTTTATCTACCGATATTGAACTAAAAAAGTTTGTTTGATGTTATCGGAGCCGCCGCAAGAAGGCGAGTATGAATTTCACACAAACAGAGGTTTGTGTAATGAAGGGAAGAAGCCAAAGGATTTGAAGGAAGGATGTTTCCGGAACCGTGATTTTCTTGAAGTGAAGGCGGTGCTCACTTCGGAAAGGAAAGATAAATTTAAAATTTGTTAGGCCCGGTTCGCCACCGCTTTGGCCGCATGACCTTTGGAAAGGATTTATCGAAAAGCAAGCCTACCAACAATGAGGTTAGGGTAACCTTTGCTCGAGCTTTTGCTTGGAGTAATACCCAACGAAGCTTTGTCAACCCCTGGGCAATTCAAAGTGAACTGGGCTAGTTTTTTCTTGAGGAAGCTTATCGAACATCCGGCGCTTGATTTCTAAGGGAGAGACCAGCAGACTCTTTGTTTGAATAGCAACGCTATTTTGGATCACTTGGGTAAGCTTTTTGAGATGAAGAGAGATGCAGAGGAGTTGCTATTATCAAAACAAGAGTCTTTGTTGAGGAAAGAAGGTGCTATTCTTTGGAGCGGACATAGCTTGCAAAGCTATATATGAAAATATAGAGGCCAAGCGAAGTCCGAGAAGACCTTGAGCGTGATTTTTCGGAAGAAGTTGATGCTATTGCAAAACTAAAGAATGATGAAGAAGTTATGCGAGAGCTTTTGGGTCAAACACCGAAAATAGATTCTAAAGGGGAAGAACACATTAAGTAAAAGAAATTTCTTTCTTTGAAGGATGAAATAGATACCTTTGAGGAATCAATGGCTAAGTGGCATGCAAAGGCTAAGCATATTTCAGCCATGCGCAAAGAAGATAGTGAAAGCACCAAAGCTTCGGATGGAGTTGGGTATGGGTGTGTATTCTTTGCCTTTGCTAACTACTGATGTATGTCAGGCATGTGGCCTTTGTTTTCCTCAAGAATATGACCTGTTTGTTAAAATAAACCAATGTGGACATAAGTACCATGTGTTTTGCTTTTCAACCTGTCTTTGAAAACTATGCACTGTGTGGTTCCCTGTTGTGGAGAGGAAGTCCCAAGCAACATTTTGCAGGAACTGGGATTCAAAGAATTCAGTATTGTGATTGAAGAAGACTCTAACTATGAAGATGAAGAAGAAACTGAAAATGCAAACAGTGATGAAGATAAGAAGCGAAGGATGAAGAGTTGATAGCAGCACCACTTTGTACAATAAACGCAAGTCTTTGAATTTAAAGCGAGAAAGGACTGCAAAAATTAAGAAAAGGAAGACAAGGGCCAGCACCAAGAAAGACTCGAAACCTGTTGCAAGTAAGTATTCTTGTTCAATGTATCTTGTAATGTATTTGTTTTGTGCTAACTTCAATTCTATTTGAGCAGGTTATAGATATTGACAAAATTTGAGTCCTGTTAAATTTGCTCACATATCTCCCATAAAAGGTACACATTTAGTTTTAGTATTATAACTTCTCTTTAAGTTACATTAATTTTAAATTAATCTTTGGAGACAAGAAGAACCCTGCCCTTTGGACAACTGCGCAGATAAGAAGACCCCTCGCAAGACCTTTGGACAACCTGGAGACAAAGAAGACCCTTGCAAGAACCAAGCTTGGAGCATGAAGAAAAATGGTAAGTCTAATCGAAATTTTGAATAGTAGTCCATGTTCAATTTAGTTGTACTAAATATTGATTTCTTGTTGAAAAAATGTGTCTAACATTCTTTGTGAAAGCCGCCGCTAAAGATGCAAGGTTGGAGCCTATAGAAGATCAAGATCTTTGGAGATGTAAAGAACAATGATCTTTGAAGAGGATATAGGAGCAGATTTATCACGGGATATAGGAGCAGATTTATCACGGGATAAAGGGGAGAATCGAAGAAGAAATCCTTCCGGGTGGTACAATTGGAGGAAAATTATCTTGCTTTTAAAAAGGCAAGACTTTCGGAATTTAGCAGATCTCAAAGCATCTACCAAACATCTTATCAAAGATCTACCGGGGAGGATATTATGAGGATGTTTTTTTTTTTTAAATATTATGTGGATCTTGTATACATGCAACACAATTTTGTTCCATAGTGTTGACATGTTTTTTGTATATTTATGTAATAGCAAGGTTTACACTAATATAAGGTTTGCATTCTGGAATATAAGTTTTACATTAGGTTTTTACATGTAGAAGGTTTACATTAATATAAGGTTTACATATGAATAAGGTTTACATAAGGTTTACATAAGGTTTACATATGAATAAGGTTTACATAAGGTTTACATATGAATAAGGTTTACATAAGGTTTATGTATAAGGTTTACATATGAATAGCAATAGGTTTATGTATAATAGGAATAGTAATGAATAAGGTTTATGAATAAGGTCTATATGATATGAAGAATAGCAATGAATAAGGTTTATGAATAAGGTTTACATATGAAGAATAGCAATGAATAAGGTTTATGAATATAAGGTGTACATGAATATAAGGTTTATGATTGATAGCTATCTAGCATATGATTGTTTACATATTATTGTTTATGGTTACATATTTGTTTATGATTGTTTATGATTGACAACAAATATGATTGTTTACATGTTTATGGTTGACATGTTTATGTTTACATGTTTATGGTTTACATGTTTATGTTTATGATTGAAAACCAATATGATTGTTTATGTTTACAACCAATATGTTTATGGTTATGATTGACAACCAATTTGATTACATATGAACTATGACAACATATTTGACAACAAATTTACAATATGATTTACAATTTACAATATGTTTCACAATTTACAAATTGGTCTAAGGTTCACAGTTTGAATCACAAAGCATCTTTGCCTTTTGCTGCTTTTGCTTTTGATTTCTTCTTTCCTTTCAGATCATTTCCTTTAGACTCTAAAACTTCTTGAGCATAAATGGATGTGCTTTGATGCAAGCTATCCATAATTTGATCTTCCACTATGTCGTGGTATCAAAGCAGGTTGTTCCTCAATCTGGTCATATCAAAATTAACAGCCAGAACCAAATGGCTGTATACACTGCACTCTGGCTCATGTTCTAGCAATTCATACAAGTTACCATTAATCAACTTGTAATATTTTCCAGTGACAACTACTTCATTCCTACCAAACTTTTGCCCCCAAGGATCCTTGTATGCTTTCTCTATAACATGCTTTGTTCTAGTGCATTTTAAAATATAAAAGTCTACTTTTTCTTTGTTGTTAGGCTCAGCATTGACAGCAAAGTTATCTCCAACAGCAATGATATCTGATTTCCACTCATGATCTCCTTCAAAAACAGGGCCTTCAACAACTTCCTCAACATAGTCAGCACCCACAGGTTTTAATTCAGAGTATGACCACGTGCCTATTCTAGCAATGTAGGGACACTTTGCATATTTCCCTAACCAGCAGTTATGGCAGAAACAAGTGAAGTTCATATGTGCAACTTGAGTCGGGTCAGTTCTTTGAGTAGGCCTGATGGAATGAAATTTGCTAGAGCCAGATAGAGTTGCACAATCATACCTCTCACTTCTATCAACATCTCCTATGCCAACTTCCCAAAAAAATCTGTCAAACACAAGCATTCACAAGCTCAGCAAATTGGAATGTATAAAAATCCAGCAGTTCAACAGCACACCTGTATCTGTCCTTGCCTTCCATTGTGATGTTGTCACTGAAATGTTTTTTGCAAAAAACCACTACATCATGTGCATTTCTAAGTGGCACTGAATTTCGTTTTAACATCTCATGAGTTAGGGCTCTCTTAATGACAGCTCCAGCACCATCATGTTCACTTGTTTCTCTATCAGATTAGTGCTGGAAATGAACATTAACTCTAGGTGCTTGAAAATGAAAGTTACCTTTCCCATGATAAGAAGCAAAATAATTCCAAGTTATTGGGATGCCACTAGTTTGATAATTTCTTCCTAGAAAGTAAAATGTTCTACTTCCTTTCCCTTTGGCTAGAACATCCATCGGACCAAACAATGTGTCTATTGCTGTACTTGATTTGTTTCTTTGGACAAAAATCTTTGCATATTTGTTCAAACAATGTTGCATAAACAAAGTGTCATGTTCCTGTCATCACGAAATGTAGAAGTGAGTTTCTTTGATGATTCTTCTCTCATCTTCATCCAATTTAGGGTCATCACTTTTGGTGGCATGTCTATATGATATATGCACTAAAATTGTGCACTGATCATTCCTCCAATGCAGACTCTGAATTTCTTGCTGAATTTTGAAGCTGTAATTTTCAGCAAAATCAATCACTGAAACTATTGCATCCTTTGGAAATGTTTCCAAACACTCCTTGAATTGCCTGGCCTGCCATCTAGCCTCATAGTTGTGTGGAATGAATTCTTTCAAAGACTTGTTCTAGCATTCGGAAAATATCGGTGACACTTGTGGTCTTGTAAACCGGTTTAGTGACTGGTTTTTTTTCCCAGCTTATAACCACCTTTGCCATCAGGTTCTTCTACAGATTCATATATCTACAAGAAATACAGAAATAAAAAATAAAGCTACACCATAATGAAGCATAAAAAACAGCAACAATCTTAGTACCTTGTCATATGTCTTCCACTCCACCTGCACACCATTTTTGAAATTCACTTCTTTTGGACATGTTGGCAGCTTGCTAGGTCCACAACTATTGCACTTGAGAGTTAGGCAGTCATGTGCATACCATTCTTCACTTTCATCTCTTGGACAAATAAGAGACCTCCAAAGCTCACTTGTTGAAGCATAGGTGCTCTTCCTTGCCATGCATGTTGGTCCGGGACCACAAACTTCACCGCGTGCATTTACAATTTGGACCATGAATTTTTTCATCATGTCTTACTTTGTTCATTGCAAGTCGAATAAAATCTGCTCTCATATGATACACACAACAGCACGTCTCTCTGTCCTTTACTTTCCTGACATAAAGGGGTTTCAAGGCATGAAATACTGAGAAAGAAACCTCAAACTTAGGATACTCCCTTACGAAGCTTATTTGGTAAAATGAAACCTGCAAAAACAGACACAAGAATTACAGCAATTAGAGCAATTACAGCAGAATTACAGCAATTACAGCAATTGTAACAACATCCAGCATGTGCAATCAAACTAACCTGAGTATCCTCCATGAAGTATAATGGATGCATGATCTTGAATCCTTCAGCCACTCTAATCCTTATAACATGTTTCTTGCATGGAGACACTTTCGTGTGTTATCTCTCAAAAGTCAACTATTAGCTTCCTCTCATCATAAGAGAGTCTGTCAAATCTAGTATTCTTCTTGAACATGGACCATGGTCCACTACCATGCTCTGCTGACCAATCTTCTATTTTATGCGAACCGACACAATCTTCCTATTGATTCATTTGCTTTGCAAAAGCGGGACTTGTTAGTTTCACCATTGATTTGTAAAAGTCATTGCGGCACTTCTTGCTCTCCACACATCGTATTTTTGAATACTTATGAGCTGCAAAAGACTCCCTCAAATTGTTAATGATTGTTTTCATTGTGTTTAATTCTTTGCTGTTTGAGAGATCTAGTTCAGGTATCCACTTTCTAGCTAGAATTTCCACTCTTTCTTCAGATGTAGCATTCTCACACAATTCGTTCACAAGCTTGCCTAATTCTTTTGACAACTTTCTTTTCTTCCAAGCTGCTGAATGAACCTTTCTTACCAACGGTAGCATCATTTGCAACTGCACCTAAATTGCCAATTGCAGCATCCACTTCTCTTTTTTTCTGTCTTTGAATCCTCCTGATTTCGGCCTGTCTTTTTTTGAAAGCGGTTTCATAATTCTCTTGGTTTGCAAGCTTCGCAATTCTAACTACTGGTCGAACGAAATTTATCAATGCAAATACCTCTATTATAGCAAGTACGTATTATGACGGTCGGATCCAACCCTCTGACATTGCCAACATCCATAACTTCATCATCCTCATTTGATATTCCACCATATTCTCTCAGCGTAATTTTAGCACGTCGGTTTACTTTTTATAAACCAAGTAACAAATTTAAATTGCATACTTTCGACATGTTGAAATCATGTTCAAAGTCCATAAATTCAGCACCATTGAATGAATTACGTTTCCATTGAAGCGGTAAATTACATCGGTCGACAATTTAGAACAAAAAATTCAAAGCAATTTAATAGCAGGAGGCATTTAACAAGGAATACCGGTCTTTCATCTTCATGATGAAATTCTTGATCTGAATTTTAGTCTTCAAATATAGTTTCTTCATTCCTTGTGAAATCCTTTGTTTTTCAATGTGATGCCGGCTTGATTTGTGTAGGTGATTCTTCAAGTGGTACTACGCAAATTGTGAGCAGCCTCGGAAATGTCGCTTGGAATTGTTGTGAACTCTTGCATACCACGCCGGCAATCGGGCATCAAATTCGCTGTGTGCGCGGGTGGAAGCAAAATTCTCTCTCAACTCAAGAACCACTTAAATTGCTTCAAGAAATATTTGAAGCTTATTTATAGTGCGAAGGTGTTTGATTTGGAGAGGTTGGTCCAATTGGAGATTACAAACTAAAATTTGGGATGATGGCTTAGCGCAAAAATAAGCAGGAATGATGGATCTTGACTCCCGCTCAAGGCTGGCTATGGCGGGTGAAGTGCTTGACGAAACATGAAGGGCGGTCGAAAAAATTTTATGACGGGTACCAGCACCTTACCAGCACCATTGTCCTCAATCTCGAATGTATGAAGGATTCTGCCTTCCATGACATCTTTTGCACATGAAAAAACATTTAAAACTATAAGGTAATTCATTCTATTAAGGTCCAATCATACATACTTCTAGCACATTAAGAGTAAAATAGGCATAAAATAACGAGCACTACCTTTTTTCATGAACTTTTGGTGCCAAACCTTTCCTTTACAACCCTACATATACAAAATTGTCATAGGATAAATTGATTCTAAAGTACCACCATAATACAACCCTATTGGGGTGGTCACCACTCGCCACACTCACCACACTCACCACTATTGAGGTGGTGTAGGAAACCATATCGTATATGGAGGGATATATGCACATGCACGCGTGCAGGATATTTGCACGTATACATTGTGGAGGAGGATTATGATCACTGTGTTATCTGAGCAGAGAGGGAAGAACAGAGGGACGGTGTATTGAGAGAGAGTATTTTGCTTGATCTAGCTATGGAGATGATGTTGTGCATTGCATAGATTTGGTAAATTGAAGCTTAGAGTATTGGTTTTCCATCCTTCTTGCAAGGTTAGAGTTTAGGCTCTAACGATTTGGCGACCACGGTGCTCGACAGACCATTTATTGGCAAGAATTTCTATTGGAAAAGGAGTTGTTATCATTTGTATTGGTGATCTCGGTAAAGAACGACACCATTGAGCAAGGAGCAATTTCTTTATGTGAAGGGGATTTTGCCGTAAGTGATTTGCGGGACAAAATTTGACAAGGGGAGCATAGTTTTATGTCCAAGAAAAGTAAGAAGGATATCCCATCAAGCTCCATCGTAACAAGAAGGGGACCGGTGAGTCAATCTTTGGGCTCAAAATTGCATGAAGATTCAATTTCGTTTTCAGATTTGGGAGCAGATCTGGGGTCTAATTCTCAGATCCAGGAGGTTTTGATTCCATTTATCGATCTAGAAGGTAATCCAATTTCGCTTTTCAAATTGAAGGGAGATTCCATTTCGTTTTTTCAATTTCAAAAAACTCAAGAAGAGGCAGAGATGGCTGTTATACCACCGATGGTGTGGGGTGTTCGGGACAATGGGGATTCAAAGTTTGATGATCGGTGGATCGGGATCCTTTGAAGCATATTGTGAAGTTTGAGAGGTATTGCCAGCAATGTAAGTTACCGGCTGCTGATTACTTGCTTTGGTTTCATAGTTCTTTGCAAGATTCAGTGGAGGAATGGCCACAAACCCAGCCAGATACCATGACATATCAGGAATTAAAGGAAGCATTCATTGCTAATTATCAAGAAGTCCATGGTAAGGATAAGACTATGGAAAGGTGGACAAATTTCACACAAAAGGAAGATGAATCAATTAGAGAGTATAATCAGAGGTATATTGCGGTTCTCAAAGTCGTGGTTCATTAGAAGAATGCAAGGAGTGATGAAATGGATATCCAAGGGTATGTGAAGTGGCTGAAATGAGCTATTGCTCATAAGGTGAAGGCTAAACAGCCTACAACATTGCTAGAGGCACAAAAGTATGCTCTTAAGGCTGAAGAAAGCTCGACATTCATGAAGTTGCTGCTCTAGAGCATAAAACAGAGGATATTGCAGCCAAGATTTCTAAGCTTACAATTGGTGAGAAGCCAAGAGAGGTTCAGTTTATTACTTGTGAGTATTGTGGGTCTATTGGACATTTTGATACTACATGTAGATTGCTGAAATTCTGCTTAAGATGCCAAATAAAAGGTCATACTGATCAAGAATGTAAGGAGAAGAGATTCTTTGAGAAGGCCAATCCGGTATTTGCTGTTATGCAACAAGCACCACCTATTCCTATTCAACCAATGCAAGCAGCACCTATCATACCACAAGTTCCAATGCTACCACAAGCTCTAATTGCCCAACAAGCACAAATTGGTTCCACACAAATGGTGCAGCCAAAACAGGGATGGTATCCAAGTAAGGCTCATTTGTATTGCAAGTTATGTGATAAATTCAAGCATGATGAGAGTACTTATTGAAAAATTCATGGGAAACCAGAATGGGCAACTAAAAGTATCCACCAAGGCAGCAAGTGTTTGAATCAGTACCTCTTCCTAATAATGATGTTCGCATTCAAGATGCAAAGTACATTGATAATCCTCAAGTTAAGGCTCTTATTGAGGAGATTAAGATGCAAGAGAAGGCAAAATCAGTAGTAAATTATGGATTTGTTGAGGCAGAAAATGATCCATTTCAGCAAGAAGAAGAGATTGGAGAAGTAAATGCGGTTATAAGATCACAAAAGGTGGTTCAAGAACCAAGAGTAGTGTCAATTGCGGAGAAGACTAAGACCTCTTTTCCAAAGGCTTTTAAGGTGTCAGCATCTAAGAAGGTGCAATTCAATGTGCTGCCCACATAATAGTTTCAGTCTATAGAAGAAAATCAGCCCATAGTGATGCCTCCTATGGTGGATGAGGAAATTCAAAATGAAGATGATGTGATCAGCCATGTTTTGGCCACTAAAGTTACACTTACTCTTGAGCAATTGATGCATTATTCCTAGGATGGGTCCTAAGACAACAAGTGGCCGTGAAGTGGTGTTCTCATTGAGCTTTGCAAAATCGTAGAGTACACAATTGATTCCCCTACTAGGGTAGAACTATGAAAAAGAACTTTGAAAATTTTGAGTGCTCCGAAACTAGACAACCACCGAGAGCACGAAGAGAAAAAATATGATGTTTCTGCCACTGGGCCCGTACAGGAAGAGGGGTGAGACGAAATCAAAGGAAGACGATCGATGCCCAAGGTCCCAGGAACAATTACCCCCGCGTCCGCTTTGCTGCTGCGAGCCCTGTCAACAAAAACAAGGAACCTGGACAACATAACCCGTTAGAAGTTAGAAATGAAAAACAGTGGCAGAACTGATGCCAGACATGATGGAAAAACGAAAAAACAACTCGGAGGCCGCAGGGCCACGCCGAGAGAATATCACGGTCGACCAACCGGTACGAAAAAAGAAAAAAGCCAAACGACAGAAAATGACCGGTTGGTACCGCCTCGGAGGCGAGAAAGGCCACGTCGAGAATGAAAAGAGACAAAAAATAAACCATCAAGCCACGCAAACCGACAGAGAGGGAGGGAGGGGGGAAACCAGGTAGAGGCGCTCGTAAATAGGAAAACAAGCCCAAGGAGAACGCCGATAACCAAAGAGGAGGAAAAATGGACTATAAAAAGGGAAAGGAGCTGAGGTGGCGTCCCCATCCAAGGAATGGCGGTTCTATTGCTAGCGCAATAGAACCGAAGCATTCCTAGGATGGGTCCTAAGACAACAAGTGGCCGATAGAAGAGGAACCTACCTCAAAGACCAAGGTGGCGAGAAACAATGAGGCGCTCCTGAACGTTGGGAAGAATATAGCGCGAATGGGAGGAGGGCGCCCAACGTCCAAAGGGAGCGGGCAATGTCGAGAAGGGCCCGGAAGAAGCAGCAGCGGCGGTGGCGCCCCCCCTACGACCTGCATGGGTGCCAAACTCCCGAGGCTCCAAGCCGATAAGACGTAAAGACTCAAACCACCAGGAGCGGGCAGCGGCATATGACAACGGGCGGGAGGAAGCTAAGGAAGAGCGAAAAAGCGGACCACCTAACGGTGGGTCAAAGGTGCGAAAACCACAGGCAGACAATAAACGTTGCAGCAACATCACCGGACAGGAGGGAGAAAAAGTGCGAGCAATGAGGACCTCCTGACCGGCAGCAGCTTGGTCGCATTTGGATTTGCGGATAAACAACTGGACATGATCGGGAAAAAAAGAAAGATCGCGCCAATTGGATGCAAGGCCTCGGAGATCTGAAGGAAACCGGAAAGCGAGATGGTGACAAGGCATGCTTTCATAATACTACGCCAATGGGCCGTAGCCCGGGGCAAGTACTAAAATGATTTGGGCGAGCGTGAGCGCTTGATCAAAGGTAGACGACCCTTGAAAGGGCTATGGACCGTGGGGCGCTTTGCGAACCAAGGTAGGAAGGGCCTTGAGCAAAGGAGATGGGAAGTTGATCAAGCTATGAAAAAGGCGATAGCGGCAGACGCTTGATACCTATGGAGTTAGGACTGCGACGGGCGGATACCAACGAGGAGCTTGGCGACATGTAGGGAGGAGGAGGTAGAGATGTCTCGCTGGGAGCTGCACCAACCGAAAAAGGATAGCCAGGCGGAGGAATAACTGAGCAAGGTAGACGATGCACGGGACTGGAGGACAGACACCAATGCTGAGGCAAAGAAGGGCAAAGAGGGATCGTCGAAGAAAGGTAAGATATTTGGAAAAACGAGACAAAAACACAGTAGTCAAACAACCTATAATAAGTCTCAACCATCAAAGCAATACCAACCAACCTCTAAATTATCAAATATAACCTAGAACTACAAAAAACAAAAACTGACTAGAAGAAAAACAAGAAAGATCTATTCAATGGAAAAATTACAACGTAAGGCAAACAATGCGGCATCTGCCGAGAGAGCCGCAACGAGAAGAGAGTGAAGGGAGTAAGGCATGTGTGAATTCATGAAAGAAAACTGCATCGTGAACAAAGGGCTGCCAAGAAGAGGAGTCGACAGCAAGCAACGGCCACCAAAGTGCAGAAGGCCAAGCAAAAACAACTAGTGTAAGCTGTGCTCTGCAAAGACGGGCATGATGCAACACCTCAGGAATCAAGGCAGGTGGAGGAAAACAGTAGTTATTGAACAAATTCCAATCATAAGACAGCGCATCAGGCGCAATCCGGTGAGGGTAACAATCCTTAGTATTGAAAACTGGCAGCAAGGCATTAGAAGGGCTAGCAAAACGATCCACATGATGAGGGCCCAGTAGCGCCTCAAAGAGATGAAAAAGCAGAGGGAGATAAGGCAAACTCATCAAAGGCCGGATCTTTGAAAGATAATCAGCCCACTCATTCTCCAACCGTGGAACCCATACCGGCTCAAGCGAATATGATACCGATAGCAAAAATTAGTACTTCTAGAAGCAAAAATGAAGTGTCGGAGATCGTGAACCGCCACTGTAAATGAAAAAACATATTACGGTTATCCCCATGAGCTATCACGCGGGATCCGACCGATAGCGGAGCACCTTCTTTGCAAGATCTGAAAAAGAGCAAAGAGTTGGCGCCAAGTGGAAGATTGGAGGCGATCATCTGGCTGTGAAAACACCGAGAGAAGGAGAGATTTTGAGATGCGGGGCGTGAAAACCAGCCGCCCCATCCCTCATCGCTAGCATCAAAACCCAAGGTAGATTTGAGCGGTGGGGGCCAAATAGGGAACTCTGTCGAAATGGCGTATAACCGTCTCCCAAAGCTGGATTTCTGTGGACGCAAGAGGGACAGCGGGAGAGGGGGTATCCCAAAGGTCGGCATCCGTAAATCGGAATGGAGGCCCCAAGTCAAGGCAGACACACAAATGGCCCGGGACTAGGCGCAAGACTGGATAAAACCAAGAAACCGAGCAATATGGCGAGGAGTGACATCTTGGGGAGGCTAACAAGGTAGAACAAAGAGACAAAACCGCTCCTTTTTGGCACGAGAAATGCGAAAAGAAACCTTCTTGTGCATCTACTATGAAGCCTAAAAAGATTGTGCGGTGTGAGAGGCGAAACGACACTTTTTCCATGCCAAGAGAAAACCGGCCTCTTTGCCAAAGTCGGCAATGACGCGAATCTGGAGAGACTTCGGGGAGGGACTGGCATAGAAACAAAATATCATCGACATAGGGCAAACAACGAATCCCCCCCCCCAAAACCGAACTAAGCATCTAACTAATTTGGTAAAGACAAAAGGAGCGGAAGCAAGACCAAAGGGGAGGACATTAAAGGCGTAAAAGCGACCTTGAGCTCAAAACCCAAAAAAAAGTGCGGTGAGGAGGCCAAATAGAGACATGGTGATAACGGACTTAAGGTCGGCCATAAAAGAAAATCATTAAGCGGAGACATAAATGTGAAAGCAGCTCAAGAGACTCATCACGGAAGGAGGGATTGACAAGAAAGAGTTCAAATATCGTAAGTCAAGGATAAAGCGAAACTTGTTCATGCTTTTGGGGACAACACCAAGGGGAGCAAAAGAAAGGGCAAAGAGGGACGGGGGATGCGAGCACACATAATAAAGAGATCGAAACGGCCGCCGGCGTGCAAAGTCTAGGTGGGTAGACAAAGAAGAGTGATTTGGAGCGGAAAAAGCAACAGATGGACGAGAAAATGACCAAGGGAGGCGATAACCAAACTGGATCAATGCAAAACATTTTGAGCGGATAATATGACCCGAGAAAAGGAAAAGCGGTTTGGAGGCGATTTAGGACCACGAAAGCGAAGCTAAATCGTCAGCGAGGGGGAGGGTCGATGCCAAGATGAGGGATGATGGAGGTGATCGAGCACATTTGAAAAAAGCGGATACAAACCGTAAGTTATGTTGCCAAAAGAAAAACAAACCAAGTTAGTCGAAAGTGGATAACCGTGGATAAGATAAAACACCCCAAAGCCAACACCAAACACAATGATCACCACAAGGCATAAACGCAAAGGAATAGGCGACAAACATCCAACTACAATGCGGGTAAAGACAACTAACAACCTATCATACTTCCACAAACAAAAAATATCAATTTTTGAAGCAAAAAACTCAACATAACAAAAAAAACAACCAGTGACCGGTCGGTAGCACAAAACTCAATTCAAACAAATTTATATCACAAGAAAACCAACAATCTTGAAAAAAGGACCAAAATTTGTATTAATGTCGAGAATCCATGACAACAGAGGCGAAGATATGCAAGGGGAGAACTAAGATTCAAAGGGCCTGGACGAGGAAAAACGGGGGCGGGGCAAAGAACAAGGGGGGTGGGGGCTAAAAGCGGGGAGTGGAGCAGCAGGAGAGCCCGTGTTGGGGCGAGAATGGCGCGATCTCAATCACGATGGTGAGGCCCACAAAAAAGTGCAAAATGGCCTAGACCCGACCGAGAGATGAGGAAAAAGAGGGTTGAGGTGTGGCGAGAGAAGGTGGAGCCAGAGGCGAGGCGGTGGATCTAAGCGAGAAGAGCGATCCACGATGCATCTGCCGAGCTAGTTTCAATTTCTTAGAATCATCGGCCCGGTCGAGGGCGAGGGGCGGTGTGGTCATCAAAATCAAAGGCTACATCATAGCCCTCGCGATCAGCGATAATCAAAAACTTCATCCTACGCAAAGTGGCGGCCTTACCTTAGCCGACAATCACGGAGGGACAACGCCGGGCACTCAGCGGAGAGGGCAATCAAGCGAGCATGAAGCTCGGAATCGGACTACGTGGTACAAAGGAACTCGTCTTGGTGGTAGCGATGACTCTCTTAAAAGGCTGGGAAGGCGGTCGTGAAAAGCGTTCCCGAACTTCTTGGCGCAACACCTCGATACGCTCGCTCATGAACATTAGTGTTAGAAGTGAGAGTCGTACCCGGACTTCTGGATCTGCGCCATATCCATGCTTGAAGGGTTTGCAAAAGGCGAGGCACCATATCCACGGGTTGAGAGGAGGAAGCTGCGAGAAGCGGCGGTCGGCAAAAAGTGGCTCAACCCTGGCGGGACCAGCGGAAGCAAAGGAAAAAAGCGGTGACCTGAAGCAAATGACCACCGGAGGAGATAGCTTCGAGAAGGGCGGTGAGCAGTGAAGCGGCGCTGTGCATCTGATAGTAGAAAAAACTGGATGGAGAGGCTCAAGAGAAGCTGCGGGAGTATGCACAGCAGACACCTCAGAGGCAATAGAAACCCCAGAGGTGCGGGCACGTCGCATAGGTGGAGTGGATGGGGCAGTGCTTGCCGCGACCCGTTTAGCCCTCAGAGCATAAAGAAACACGAGAGGTGCTAGGAATGTTCTGATCTGCCATATCGTGAAAAAATGTCTAAACACACAATTCACAAATGTTAGTACCAACAATGGAAAAAATCAACACGCTTTACGAGATCCATGGCAACAATAACACCAAGCCCGAAACGAGTTTGCAACACACCAACCAAACATAACTCTATAATGAAAAAACGACGAGAAAACGTAATTGGCGAAAACATGCAAAGAAGCAAGAAAAATAGAACCCACAGCAGTAACCAAAATAATGCCAACCGGAAAGAATACTAGAGCAAGAAACAAAATAATGCCAACCAAGAAACGGTAAAACAACACCAACACAAAAAACAAACTAGAAACAATAACCTCCAACAACTAGGGCACGAAAAAACGAAAAACAACCCAAAAAGAAAAAAGACAATAGCACCAGGGGAAACCGGGACCGTGAAACCCAACCAAAAACTGGGGTAAACCGGGTCGATGGCCGGCATATCCACTCAGAAAAAGGCTTTACCGTGAACGCGGACGGTGAAGGTGGAGAGCAGAGAGAAAAAACACAGAAGCGGGAAAGAGCGATGATGAAGAGAGAGTGGGACAGAGCGGGAAAGAGCCGAGGAGGGCAACACAGAAGGTGGCAGAGAGGAGATGGATGCTAGAGGGCCAAATAGAGCCGGAATAGAAGAGTAAGGGCGTGATCACGGGTAAACAAAGGAAGCCCCGATTGAGCCAACGAGGAGACCGAAGCAAAATCGGGGAAGGAACCTAAGCAATCGGATCGGAAAACACGGAAATCGGACTGAACAAAAAGGTTTGAGAGGAGCCAGGAGAGTGGCGAGCTAGACCGAGAACGGGGAGTAAAGAAGTACGGGCTATGGCGGCGAAATACATGCCCCATCGCCAACCGTCGGCGGGGAGGCGATAAAGGCGGTCGCCCGAAAATTCATGGGGCGAGAGGCTCAAGAAAAGCAGGACTAGCAAAGGGGGTCGGAAGGAAGAAGACCGAGGGAAATGCTGGCAAAGCAAGCGGATGCAAGCCAATCCAACAAAACAAGGAACAAAGCGAAAAAACAACCAACTAACCCGAAATCGGCTCAAGAAAAACCTTGACCATGCCGCCGGGGCCGGGACCGATGCAAGACTCAGGATGCATCCCAAACAGCAAAACCAAGCGAAAGCAGAATTAAAATCAAGAAAATCACAATCATCGTACCTTGAGAAAACTTCCTCGGTAGGAATGTAGGCGGTAGGCACAGTTGAGCTCGAGATGATGCACGAGGGGCTTCTTGATGGTAGGAAACCAGGTAGAGGCGCTCGTAAATAGGAAAACAAGCCCAAGGAGAACGCCGATAACCAAAGAGGAGGAAAAATGGACTATAAAAAGGGAAAGGAGCTGAGGTGGCGTCCCCATCCAAGGAATGGCGGTTCTATTGCTAGCGCAATAGAACCGAAGCATTCTCCAAATTTGTTGCAAGAGTTAGGGGGAAGAACAAAATCAGAAATTTCAGTTCAACAAATCATCTCAAATGATACCAATAAGAGTAGAATGGAGCCACCAGCCCGGCAATCCAAGGATCCAGGGCCATTTCTTTGTGATGTGAGTATTAATGGATATTTAATCAAAGACGCCAACATAGATACCGGCAGCGGAGTGAATGTAATGCCTTACCATATAATGCTTCAAGTTGGATTAAAAATGATGGAACCGACAACTATGATGCTCAAAGCATTCAATCAAATGAAGGTGCAGCCTATGGGAGTCATAAGAAATGTCTTATCCAAGGTTTATGAGGTGGAAGCAATTTTGGATTTCATGGTTTTGAAATTTGAGAGAGTGTGCATCTTTGAAACTTATACTTTGTTCTTTGAGTCGTACATGGTTAGATGCCATACAAACCCGAGACTTCATGGAGCCTTGAAATGAACATCTTTCAAAGGAGAACACAAGGTTACTATAGATCATCCTCTAAAATCGACAAAATGTACCTTTCTTTGCAATCCTTCTTTGAGCAGCCCTTGATTACAAATCAACATAGAGAATTGCTATGGTGTTAGGGCAGCAAGGTCTTAGTTGTTTTCATGTCTTGAAAGTGGGTGACAAGGCCAAAGAAATCGTCGGCCGATGAGAGACCTTCTGGCTCCTCCGAAGGTAAAAATTTTCTGCATTTATTTTTCTGTTTTCAATCTATGGAAATAGTATATTTATTTCCTGTTTTGTGATTATAGGTTTTAGAGAGCTCTTTGATAAACATGCATTTTGTAGATTGATCCAAAGGTAATATCATGTATCTATTGATGCATTTGGAAAATTTATCAACTTTGATCTGGATGTTGTATACTAGACTTGCAAATGATCTGAGGAGGTTGGATTCTGAATTATATTAGACATAGAGGGTGTGTGTACTAGATATGATCTTAGGAGGTTGGATTTGAAGTTCAAAATTATATTATTAACTAATATTTTATGTATAGACATGATGGTACTACTATACAAGCATCTAGAGTTAACTTATGGAGCACCATCATAAGGCCAAAAGTTGTTTTCAGCTTCTATGAAGCATAATCAGCACCTGTTAACGGTTGAAAGTATATAATCACATAAAGAGACCATGAGTTATATTTTTGAAACACAGAGGAAGTGATTAGAATTAGTTGTTGGCCCAGGTTTAATTTGTGTATGTGCGTGTATACAAATCAATGTATAGAGAAGGTTTGTATATGTGTATGTATATTGTATAAAGAAACTTAGACATACGAGGTTTGGGAACTGTTTGTGTTTTTATGAGGGACATCATGACTATCTAACTGCAAAATCTAATAAGCAGCATAAACCTCATGGATTTTGACAAATTGGAGCAAGCTAATCTTGAGGTGTCTTATTTGTGGGATGTTGATGATTTCTCTTGCCGACATGCACGTGGTGGACACAAAAATCAAAGGAATCCACTCTCTTGCGATATCTCTCAAGATTCATTAATGCTGAGATTATCGTCTTCAGCCAGACTTTTAGTCCAAGCAGAGCAGAGTTTGTAATTACATTTGTGCATTGTGCATGTTTGGGAACCATTCCCGATTGGCATCTAACACTAAGGGTGATAGCAATTAGGCGGGATGAAGTGTTAGGATATTTAGATGGCCAAGCAGGTCTGCGTACGAGTAACATGCAGTATGCAACAAAGTCCTAGGATTGAACCAAATCCGATTCAAATTAAGAAGTTACGCTCCACATGAAATACTCTAGAATATGTGGCCAGTCCAAAAGATGGCGTATAAGGATTTGGGTCAGTTGAATTTGCATCTGTCATTATCATCTAAATAGTACTTACTCCTTTCAGGCTTATATGTTATGCAAGCAAGTGAAATGACAGAGTCAAGAGATATTAGCTGAAAGTCTGATAAGTCATAAGTGAACCATGTAGAACTCCCTTTCGTGTGCTCATTATACCAAGCCAGATTCACTTCTATGCAATAAGACGGTCGATTTCTCAAGTCAATGGGCTCTCTACTTTCTCTCCACCCTTTACCCATCTTTCTTCTCATGCTTAAAACCCTACCCAAATACCACACAAGCAGGTTCTCCCCACTGCAGTTTGTATGCTGCTTACGCTTCAAACTTTTATCCTTTTGTACTTCGAAATAAACTGCACAATCGGATCCAATTCCTAGAGATGTCGACATTAAATTTTCTTGTCGGATTCATTACCATGTGCATAACCCTTAGTTAACCTGTCCTTGGAAAGCCAAGGATTTCCATTAAGATAACTAACTAAGGTTGCCTTGTATACTTTCTTATCGTCAATTTTCACAGCTCTATCAACTTTGATACCTTTTCTTAACTCCTCTTTATCTAGCATTTCATCAAAAACATGCCTCATCTCTGATTCTATAACATGTTCCTCATCAACATGCTCCTTGTCCGCTATTATGAGATGTTTTGCCTGCTACAAGAGCACTTTCATGTTCGTTCTCAACATCCACAATATCTGACTCATCCTCAATATGGCATCAATCTAGTTCATTATGGTAGTCTGAAAGGAAGCAATCTTCCAACTGCCATGGCTCATCCCACCAGGTTGAGCTTTTATCATCATTGCCTGATATACCTACTTGACTGCATAACTCTTTTGCAAGCAAGAACCTTCTTTTAATGCACTTATTATATCTGCATCTGTGCTGACCTCACTATAATCAGATGTCACAAGATGTTTCTTTACCATCTTCGTCTACTTGGCGCTCTAGAACATGCCAAATATTTTCCTGTTTGGCGTGTGCAGCAGGAAATAATAGATCCGATAGAGCTTGAAATTCAGCTATCTTATTTAGGGCACTTGCACTCTCCAACAAATCTGCACCAGTATATGAACGCTCATTCCTTACCATACCACCAACTTTGGAAAAAAATTTCTCACATGCGTCAGAACCTGTGCAATGTAGCGGAACTACTAAGTCCTTACAATAATCTCTAAAATATTTTACTAATAGAACAACAAAATGGTAGGACATTTGGATGTCCATAAATGTCTCACGGCTTATGAGGTTTTTTTTTAGAGAATAGGAATCATGATCAATAATCCATAACCTCCAAAGTCTGCAATGGTAAGAGAGACCAACTAGTGACAAGGACTTACAGCAGAATAACAAGGGAGAACAAACAAGAAGCTAGAGGCAAATAAGCTGACCTGAAGGAGAAGGACACCCTCGAAGCAGCCCTGATTCGTGACCTTAAATTCATGTGTGTTGACAAGAAGATATCAATGTATAATGACACCACATAAAGGTAGATCTCAGTACCTAAAGTTCGGATCTGTGGTATGGAGAGTTCATATCATTTCTCAGTTTTCTTAAGCATGCTTGAACTCTTCTAGACGCAATTCTTTGTGCAGCCCTCCAGTTTTGACGATCTTTTCTTTCAACATCTCTTAGTTGCAATCCATGTTCTCCATGGCATAAGTTAAAAACATGCCATACATCATTTAGTTTCACCAACTCGTTACCTAGGTACAGTCTTCTTGATGCGTTATCGAGGGGATTGATCAATTTCTTTCCATTGTGTATGAAGTCTTGGTCATGAAGACCATGCACGCTGCTATCATTTCTAATACTTGCATGTAAAATCCAGCCTTCCCAATCTACCCCAAAACAATTAATGGGCCCTTTTAATGACGTATAATCTTGTAGCATGCATGCTCTACGACGTGCATCCCCATCAGAACTATGCCCAATTAGGGGCCCTAAAACTGGTCGCAAATGCATATCCCAAAGTTTAAGAACCTTCTCCCATTGAGATCTTACAAATTTGCGATTGAATCTGTTATATGTAAGCTGGACCACCAACACAAGCTTTGGTAATCACGAATGCAAGGGGTTAATAATTAGGACTTCGTGCATAATGTGCAACCATATTAATGCGCAAATGCTTGAATGATGTTTTGGTAACCACTACCTCCTGATCCAACACAAACTAGATAAGCAGCATCACATGCATGATCCTGTAACTTGCCACAAAATCCCACTAAGCAATCATCGCTTGCAATCCACTTCACAGTTTTCTTTATGACAGTTTCATCCTCCGCAACAGTTACATGCACATGTCCAAGCGCTAAGCCTAAATCCTTCATGTATTTTGCATATGTGTTTGCTAAGTGAATAAAGGTATCTTCTCGTATACCAAATCTGTATATGAAATTCCCTCGGCCAGAACGCATTGTGGTGGATAAACTAGGGCCAGATAAATTTAAGGACAAAAAATTATACATTCTTTGCTCTCCCCAAATCTTAAACTGTTTCAAAGAGTTGTTTCGTAGTTTGCTTGTAGCGATTTCCCTACCCTGGTCTTCCAACGTTATGTGCAATGTCAGTAAGGAAGCTCCATAGTGCAGGTTTTCCGTCAAACTTACCTTGACGATGGGCCTCAACAATATCTGTACAAAACTTCTTAACATCTTTTCGACGCATAGATTCAGATAGGCTATCACGTATTGATCGTCGTTTCACGAACAATGCTACAAGTTTCATTTTCGTAAACATCAACTCTCTTCTTACCATTCTATTTTGGTATCTTGTAGCCTTTGCTAAGTTATGCATCTCTCTATTGGTCAAGTAGTCAACCCTAATACATGGCTGTGTTGTTCTCGAGCCTCTTGGTTTTTTACCATTTAACAAGCCCTTAAAATATCTAGAAACTCTCATCCTAAAATCCCTTGCCTTTGGTATCGATGAGCAATATGAACACTAATAGTTCATGAAGGGTTCTCGATCATTCTTGATCCTTTTACATGAGATGTGCCTAAGCGTGCCTTCAACTATTATTGATTCTAGTAAAGGATCCTTGCACCTTTGGTTCGCAGTACCATTTTGACCCAAGTCGTGACTCATCTAAGAATGGCCTCAGGTCCTTTGTTTTAGATGCGTATCTATATTTCATTTGCCAATAACCCCAACATAAAGAAACCAAACATGCATTTCCTGTATTTTTTGGATATTTTTAAGTATCCCATTATTCATGATGCTCTACAGCGACCAACAAAATAGTGTATTGATACAAGCAATATCAACCTACTATCCATGCCAAAGCCATTATCCATGCATCCATTATCCATGCCAAAGCCTCGCTTTTTACTCGAACGATGTTCTTTGGAGTGTGATCAAAGACAAATATTATGTACATGCAATAATGTGACAAAATACAAAATATTAAATCATAGCAACACATAAAACTAAATAAATATTATGCATTACCTCGAGTGATGAATGTTAACATGCTGGTTTGTCATGGATCAAGCTGATTCTTTTGTGGTCTTCCTCCCTTGTTATGCTCCTCAACTTTCTTGTCCCTGGCCTCCTTTGCTGCAGCATTTTGAACGTGCCTAGAAGATTGTATGTGTTGCTTCATGTTCGTGACCACGGATCCAGCTGGCGGAAACATCAAGATTGACTAGTTGCATAGTTTGCAAGCAATACAAATGCTTCTCAAATCTATGTAGCTTGCTATGTTGTCCTTGTACAACTCAAAAATGACATCGGATTGCTCATCCTGCAGTAAGCATTGCTCCACTATAGCCTTGTTCCATTCAATAGTATCATTTGTTGCTTTCTTAACTTCAAGATTTATTGTTGTTACTTGCTCCATATGATGGGATCGATAATTATCCTTATGCATGTCAGTGTCACAATGTCTTGCTGTGAAGTTGTACATAGTATCACGGCCACCTTTTCCATAACGTACATCACACTCCACACACCATATATAATGTATTGCCCGCCATTTACAGACCGCGGAGACATGAGCTCAAAGGGGTCGTGCACCCGACATTACTCATTTTGTTTGTGTAATATCTAAAGTCCTTTTTCCACTTACATATTTCAGCCCTTGTGGCCAGCTTAGACTCCATTTTGCTCTCACACAAGGATTCCCCATTGCCATTGTCATACTTATCACTCTTGTCCTTATAACTCTTGTACTGTTCACTTTGAGTATCTGAAGCAATCTCCACCACATCATCGTGTTGATTGACTTCTTCTTCTAACTCTTCAACAATTAGACGTGGCTTTTTAAAAGGCTGAATTTTAGAAGGCTGAATTCTGCTATCATCTGTGAGCCTTACAAGAACCTCACTATTCGTGACCTTAAACCTTCCTTCTTGCTTTCGTGACAAAGGTAACTTCCGCTCACCAAGGAAAACAAAACCATAATCGTTGAGTCCTTCCAACTCATCATTTTCTATCTCAAATCTGAGGTCTGCATAAGAAGCAGTACCTTTTACCCTTACAAATCCAACTTCTGTAGAGTTCCCACTACCGTCATCTAGATGAATGATAATTGCATCTTGGCTATACATCAAATGATTACACAACATTTTTTAGTCAATATTTCATTGGTTAGAATGGATAAACAAGCTATGAGTAGCAATTAGCAAGACCTTTGATCCTAAAAATGCATCTTCAAGAAAAGCATAAAGATTCAATCAAATAGCAATTACGAAGCCCTCAGGTCTAAAAACTTGACTAATTGCAAAAATGATGCAGTAAGAATGAGCCCATGAGTGGAATGATAGAGGAAAATGCCTAACCTAGAGTCTCAATTACGTGAAGATGAAGATGGGTGTTTGTAATAGATATGAATTTGCAAAATCCACAAAAATCAAGAGTATTCGACCTGCATTTGAGGAAGAAGGGAAAAAAAAAAAAATCAGAAAACGTAGCCCCAACAAAAAGCTTTGCAAATTTTAGAAAAAATAAACAAATCAACTATATATTACTACCTTTTTTTTTATGAACAAGCCCCTAGGGGCCTTCGTATACAAGAGAAGCTCTTCTCCGGCCAACTTACCCCTCGGTATACAGTAGAAGCTCTTCTCCCGCCAACTTATCCCTTACGTTTTGCTACGAAATATTTCTCTCTCTTCCGTTTATGTTCGAGCCATATACAACTTTTTTAACCATTAAAAAACACCCCTACCAGTCACGCAGGCATCATATACGTCATGAAATGTGCACCCCCCTTGGAAGGGCTTCGGCTCTTTCTTCTGCAGCCAGATTCCACGACAGATTGGATAAGCACTAGATATGCCACAAGAAATTCCAAGGCAGGTCGGAGCAGTGACGACCATGGAAGTCATGGTCAGCAATTTTCACTGTCGAGAGCATGGCCTCTGGTTCCTACTAGCAATTTTACATAAAAAGAGCTCAGACAATGGTGTTTCTACACCATTGAGTCGTGCAGGAGATTTAGCAGTTGAAAAAACATGGACCTTTGATATGAGAGATTTCGTAGGATCTCCCATGATTTGAAGGTCTACAAATAAGAATGCAAACCCGAACCATGAAGAAAGCAATGCATACCCTTTGATTATGTGATTATATTCACACCAACCCATTTAAGATACATACCCTTTGATGTTATGATTCCTCAAAACTTCAAATTTGCTTCTACTTTTATTCCACTCTCAGTCTTTGTGGCTTAAATCTACACTTATATTCAATTTTCATTTACCAAGTAGACATCTACTTGTCCAATTAGTTTTGCATCTTTACTATAAACACTTATATACAATTTTCATTTACCAAGTAGACATCTACTTGTCCAATTAGTTTTGCATCTTTACTATAAACACATTTGATCTGGTAAAATTTGATTTGTCAAGAGTAGAGCCTGAGTATTGCCAATACAGACCCTCTCTAGCTTTGGTGAAGTTGCCAAGTCAGTAGTAGAATCTTTTGGAAGATGTTAGAATCATAGTATATTGGAGACTATAGTTTAACTACTACTAAGAAGCTTAGGAGGGGACCATGTCTCAATCATGCCTTTTTGAAGTCCTAATCATTCTTCATTGTGGAGAAGGAAATGCATAACTTTAGATAGCTACATTTTAACATCCACCCACACCACCCAAATGGGACCTACCCCCAAAAATCACACAACACACCCAAATGGGACCTACCCCCACCATTGTACATGGCTGAAGTGGGTCCTTCCCGACTAACATTACAATGATCATGGCCACTTTCACAACAAAGCGTTAACCCGTGACCTTGGGCATGGCTTTAAAACATAAACAATCACATTTTATCTCCCTTAGATAACCTTCAATCTTAAATGGAAGGATGCTAATGAAATGAGATTTTGGAATTTTAAAAGTAGAGGAGGACAAGTCTACTTGGACTAGGCATACTATCTTAAGCTAACCTAAAACAATTCATTACATCAAACTACATCTAATTTCATGCCTAAAATGTCCTAAAACAAATCATAACATCAAATAAAATACATCTAATTCTCATGCACACGCAACTAATATATACAATACAACTTTTATATAGCCGCCATCATAGCTCATGGGCAGAGGAGTCTGAACTAACATCTTCCAAAAAGACAACCCTCGGTGCACCACCATTTTGTCTCGCTCATTGTACAGATTATGACTTCTATAAATATTGCAATTTGATGCAATATCTATGCCTCTATACCACATAAATAAAAAGATCTCAAAGACTTACCTCGCACTCGTGGCAAACTTCTTTATTAGAAAGAATTGACATGTTTTACAACTCCGCTGGAGACAATATAATAATAGACGAAACTTCCTGATTCTTGCCATACATATTTACTAGCCACCTAAAAGATTACCTCTACTTTGATGCTGCAGTTATGAAAGATCTTTCGGTTGGCTGCACTCTCATTGTTTCATTACCACCACAAAATGAACGGTGGAATTGTTGCTAATAAAAAACCCTTAGTTATATTTCAGATGCATATGGGTTCAGAACAAATTCACGATACAAATTCTTCAAGGCGACTAGGACAGTCATCAAAAGTGGCCCCATGATAGCACCCTGCATTAATCAGGAACCCAAGGATGGTAAGTCAAAGCCCAAGTTCAAAACTTAATAATTTTGCAAATTCGCCAGCAGACATGCAAAACAAGAAAAGGATAATATCTCAATGGCAAGGTAAATAATATATTATGGCCTCTGTACCCATTAACAGTGGCTTCGATGCAAGAACATACGTTTGATCTACAGATATCCTGACAAGGCAATCGCACATGAAGGCACTTGCCATGAACCCAGAACTTGCCAATATAAGGAAAATATAATGGCAAGATAAAATGTTAGCGAGAGAGTAACATGCTGTATGCTAAAAACAAGTAACATTTTAAGCAAGCAGACATCATATTTGGCAAATTACTTGTAATTCTTTTGTGCAGGAAGATGCAGTGGCCTTATATGTCCTATATCAATGATAGGGAAGAAAAATAAGTGCAGCCATTTGCAAAAATATATGCACAACGAGGACTCAGTAGTACACAGACGTGTTGCACGTACTAGCTAAAGTATAAAATAAAAAAGCTCAGTCTGACTAACCTCCAAAGCAGGCGAAAAGAGTGTCATGCCACCTGCAATGCTGAGTCCCATAAGATATCCATTATGACCTGGGATTTCCTGATGTATTGCATCATTTCCAAACTGGATAATGAGTAGATGTGCGATAAGAAGAAGGCATGCTTTTATATAGTGCCCTTCAAGTGCAAGTTGAGCAGCAGCAGGCAATGCTGGAAGCCAATAAGGGAAGATTGGTAGCAATGCAATCACAAGAGCCAGCAAGGTTGATGTATACAAAAAGTGAATGTGGAAATATCTAAAGAAAAGCCATGTAAAGGAAGCCTGAAAGAAAGCAGATTTAACCGTGGCAAGGAGAACGCTACTGACAGCATGGTTAAGGACAACAGCACAGCGCGCCCTTGTTGAACTAGACAGGGGCACCAAGCCTAGCATCTGTTCTGTTACGCCTCCTACCTCTGACGTCATGAGATAATATAAAAGGGAAAGGAACACAGCAGCTTGAGCAAAAAAACTTAGAAGCTCCATGGCACCTGATGCTATAGAGCTTGTAGCAGAAAATAAAATAGAAGTTCCTCCATGGAAAAGAACAGAACCACTGGAAAAGATCTGTTTTCCAATGTCAGCCCCTGTCTGCGACATGCTCTTCATCTTTTCCAGAAGTTCCTCTGGTTTAACATGCAAATGATCAAGTAACAACAGCAATGCACCGCTGAGTTCTGAATATATTCCCATGAAATCGTAACTCTTAAGATGTATCCGTGCATTATCAACTTTCATTATGACTGGATGTCTACTTGCTACCAAGGACGGAGATGAAGATAATGTTATGTTCAACTCTTCCTTCTTCCCACCCATTAGACTGATAAAGTAATCCTTTCCAGCATGAGAAAAGTCTGTTAAATTGTACTGAGCAGCAAACTTATCAATCTGCTGAAACAAACCTTCATACACCTTACCAGCATACTCATCCACCAACTCTGGAACATTATTTGTCTCCAGCCATTGGCTTAACCCAATCATTTCACTATAATTACTATTTTCTACATGTACCTTCAGAGCTACCACTGCGTCTTTTGATTCCATCCCAACTTTATAAGAGAAAAAAATGTTAAACCTACCACTGAGCCCAAAATTAGTAAGGAAATAAGCCCAATTGCGATAATTGTATCTAACCTGGCTGCCAAGAATTGTGTTGCTTGCTTGTTAAGCACACTGAAAAGTTGGACCACAGGCCAAGTAATCCATCTGACCCATCTTGTATACATTCCTCGGCACCAAGATTTACATGTAATCCATCTGCTGAAGCTAATTCCAGCAGCATATAATATAAGACTGATAAATGCAACAATTGCCACCACTTTGAAACCAAAATTCTCACATCCAAACAGGAAAAAACAGAAAATGTGACTAGCCACTGAAAAAGCTTAGAAAATCCTACTTGTAACGGGCCATCAGTGCCCTTGCCAGAAGCCCATAATACAAAAGCTTGCGCATCATCTGCAGTAGCTAACAAGGCTCTTAATATAGCAAGAGGTATTGCAAATAAGGTCTGCACAAGCCCCTGTCTCAAAGGAGGGTTCCAAAACCTAACAAGAGCAGTCTGAGTCTCTCTCATTGTAATAGAACAGAGCACAGCCCATTGAATGGGTTTCCAGAAATCCTTAAGCAATAAACCAAGCCCAAATAGTGTACCCATTAGAAGCAGCAGTCCGGCATGCGCCATAGCCACATATATAGCCAGTTCAAAATGATAATTTCTGAACTTTACATCCATCTTACGCTCTGATGCAATATCTTCTTCAGGTTTTAGAACATTTTCAGAAGACCACTTTGCCGTCTTCATAGAATCCTGCGCGTCGAATTTCCTTTGATCCATGCTAACTCTCTTTGTGATAGGCAATTCAACACCTGAACCAACTGAAGAAGCTGTTCTAAACATTTCGTTCCATGATAAAGAATGCGAATCACTTACAGTGTCCCCCATATGATGAGATGCTTGATGGGCGCCTTATTTTCATAGATGATTTAGGGTTCCATCCCGCAGAAGAGCACGAAGATCTCAAACACGGAATAATAAAGATCATGGGCCATGAAGGCCAATGCAAAAAAGGGCATGTGGGTCCTTCTTGCCTGTTAGATTGAGGACCCCGCAGAAAGACACGCCTTTGCACGACTTGGATGGCTAAACTATGGGCAACCCTCATCTGTCAAAAGCTGCTATCCCGTATTTTCTGTTCTCTGCCGTAGCAGGCGATCAATTTTGACGCAGAAAGTTGCCCAGATCTCAGAGTATGGACCTGGTGGCATCCAGATCACAACTTGAGCCCTGTCCTTCCTGGCTGTTTGGATTTAAATAGAGCAAATGTAGGCAAAATCAGACTCCCGACTGCAAAAAGCATGTGCATCCTTCGGGGATTGGAAGAGTAAATTTCAAGAAATTGTGATCAAAGAATTGCCAATCCACCCTTTAGTGCCCATTCCTGTTCCCTTTCATTGTTAGGTATTAGAAATTTAGAATCTTGCTTTTTGTCCTGCGCCGGAAGGGACACATCCGATTCCATGTCCGCTAAAAGGAAAGGAAAAGAAATTTTTTCGTTTCTGCTCTTTAAAAATACTGCGTAAGATATATCATATTTTCGTCAGTATTTGACAAAATCATCGACTTGTGGCAATTGATTTGCATAATATTCCCATGTATATTCTCTCTCATACATTATCCTATCCACCGTCCGTTAAATCCGTAATGGGTCAAACTCCCTTTTTCACCTCAACATATGATTACCTAACCATTGCTGCAAGTCAATATGGAGGTCAAAGTAAGTATCATCATAATAACATTCAATAACAGCACTGGTTTCACATAGCACTTTCTAAGAGGATTTGAACCCCTTGCCACAATAGGCAGCACCATGAAGATGTTCAATAGCATCTGCTTGGTCTCTGCAGATCCATTGTCATGAATAACCATGCAAGTAAACTAAACAGATATATATTAATATATAACAATGCCAAGTACAAAAAACCTAAGGAATGAAAGTATGAAGAACCAAATTGTAAACTAGAAGCCCAAAATTACAAAGAAGAAGCTAATTTTGTCACCCAGCCAACAATAACTTTAGTTTGTCTTCTCTGGAAATTGACAAATTCCCACAGATAGAAAAGAGGCGGATTTCCACCGTTATGGGCAATTTAACAGTGGTTTCGTCCACATCAATTTAATAAACATAAGGATACCTAAACATGATTTGCCCCACCACCTTAACAACTTGCACTGAAAGCCCGGGGAAATTCAACCCCCTGCCAAAGTGCCAAAACCAAAGCAGGCTTATAGCTACCAGACATAAGCAAACCAGACGGCTAGAAATAAAAAATAAACTTCTGTTTTGAGGAGTCGAACCTTATGCCAAACAGCCACACTAGAGAGGCATCTTGTAAAATATAAACAGTGGATCCTGAGATATGAACAAAGAGGTTTCTTGGCCTGCATGCAAGCCTTAAATTTGAATGGCACCCCTAGTTTTTTTTTGAAGGGCAAGTTTGCACCTTGCCATTCAATTTGAAGGGCGAATTTTTGGTCCGCCATTCTTTTGCATGTCCAGATTTAAGAGAGACATTCAAAGCTTAAACCATGAACATAAGAAAGAAAAACATTAAAAGACATTCGAAACTTAAACTTTTTAACTCTTTAACTCTTATAACTATGAAAATGATACAAAATAACCTTAGCAGCAGTAGTATTATAATATGTTTCACAATATAATGGCAGCAACCAGCAAGTCTTGATAACTATAAAAGGATCCAAAATAACTCATATTGATATGTTTCACAATGGCACCATGCGACGTTGCTTGTCTTGCATCCAAGTAGCAAAAATCAGATCATAATTTGTATCTCCCACATCAGGCGCAGATAGTGATAAAAACATTAAGGTCTCAAGAGTGGTCAGCTTCAAACTTTCTCGTAAATCATCTTTTATCACGTTTTGTCGTCGAAAACCACGCTCACATTCCACTGTGCTTGCTGGAAGAACAAGAAGTGCTTGCCATAGTTTCATCACCTCGTCATAAACATCAAAGTTAAAATCATTCCGTCTATAAGCATCCCACAATGCCCTCATATTTTTACGGCCATGCTGCACCATTAATCTCACTACAAAGGCATAAGATTGTCCAATGCATTTCTCAACATCAACAAATGCATATTTACCTTCACTAAAGTTCTTGCATAAAGTTTTTGTCCACCTTTCAGTTTCACCTTCCATTTCCTTCTCATTGCTTGCATAATCATTTGTGCTAAAAAGCCTTGTGCTTACTAAAACATTACATGTGTCTTCCATGCTAAATCTTGTCTTCAAACATGATATAACTTTCAGCACGTATTGTTGACCAAGCCTACTACACGAAGCAATTATCTCTTCAAATGATGATGTATCAAATGAAAGCGCATACCTATTACAAAATCCACCACCAACAACCAAGGTACCAAGTACCAACTAATAAAATAAATTGTCACTTTAAGCATTTGTGGTGTTGGATTGAATTTGAATCTAGACTTGGAGGAGAGATAATAAAAAAGTTGGACAATCAAATGTTTTATGTTTTGGCCATTTTTATTTTTGTTAGACAATGAGTAAAGGTATATATATATTATGAATAATATATTTTTTTTTTGAAAATCATGGCCATTCTTTTGAAGGGCAAATTTTCCCTAAGCTTTTCTATGGAATGGTATATTTTTTTCCTTGCCATTCTTAAGAATGTCAAAAAAAATTTGGCCATTCTGTGCATGGCTAAGACCCCCAAGAATGGTACCGAACACTTCAAATTTAAGGCTTGCCTGCATGGCCGAAATGTGCAAAAAGAGAGATCGAAAGGCTTAACACCAAAGCATGTGCGAGAACAAGAAAGTATTCGGCCCTCCACAAACCTGCAGAAGAAAACTAACTGGTTGTGCTCGTCCTTGCATCAAGAAAATCTTCATCCTTTCCATCATCTGCCTTGCTTCCAGCATCTTGCTCGCTTCGCTGCCGTGAAGCTTGAGCACCGCCCCTGTCACTTGCAACGTAACCCTAGCCTACATCAAAATACCTAAAACAACTCCAAAATAGAAAACTGTCCAAAATAGAAAATTGCCACATTGTACTTTGCCCTTATCTACTTGCCTATTTAACAACAAAAAGAGCAATGCCATATGTGCTGGGGTCAAACTAGCCCATCCACCATCATTTTTCTACCATTTTTTATAGGGAAAATTTTAAAAATGCTCTTATAGTTTGGGGTATTTGCGAAAATGCCCCAATATTCTCAAAAATTGCAAATTTGCCCCTACTTTTTGCCTTACGAGCAAAAGAACTTGTTGATGAATTACTTAGACGGACTGAGCAGCTCCAAGCAACATAGAAGGAGGAAAAACAGTCGGCTATTCCCCAATCCCTTTATAGACCAGCTAATTTTTTTGGCGGAGTTTTGTTAGAACGTTCAATCTGGAATTTGATTTCGTAAGGCACATTTGACTGGCACCGAAAGGCTGGGGTCATGGTGTGATGATATAAACTTGTGGAAAGGGCAAACGATCTGGTAGATGGTCGAAAATTATCAGAAAATTGTTGGCAATTCAATGTCTTGTTTGCCTTCAAAACTTTACAATTGGCATATTTCTGTGGATCCTACATGAATCGAGGAATGTTGTCCATGATGTAGCACTAGCATAGATGAAACAAGATCCTCTAGCTGAAACCATCCTGGACGTCCAGAATGTCCATCACACAATTCTAACGATCAAAGTTTAACAAATATGAATTTTATTACAGATACACAACACTAATACAGTAAACCTGCATCCTCGCGATACAAGTAAACTGCGGCCCCTCAAAAAAAGCATCCTTTATGAAGTCGCATTTGCATCCAACATTTGTTCTTGTGTATTCTGCAACAGCTATATTCCAGAAAAGATGAATTTCTGGATTTCATATTGTCAAATGCCTCATAACGCCAAATGAGTATGGTGGACAAGAAATTAAGCTGGGCGATAAAGAGTAAGCCCTTGTTTCAGTTTATAATTACATGAGACTTGTACACGAGGTATTGGAAGAAATTCCCATACACCATCCTTGTCCACCATACTCTGGAAGAAATCCCTCAACTTGTTTTGGGTTTATAATTACATGAGACACATACACGAGGTATTGGAAAATCAAAATTGTCTCATGATGGAGAGCAAATGATAGAAGATACCAAAACATCTTCAAGAAGCTGCAAGGGTATGAGCCATCCTCAAGATTTGCCTCTTCTTTCCAGGTTCTACTATCAATTTCTAATGCTTCTACCTTCATCGTGTAGAATACCAAGAATTTCTTCATCTCGATAAAGCATAAACCTGTTTTCATATCAAAAGAAAATCAGTCAAAAATAATGCTTAGCATACATCAAATGCTTTCGATAACTGCAGAAATCAAATGAAAAGGATTATCTCAGAGCCTAATATCTATAAGCATTGCAATGATGGGTTTTTCTCTTGCATCAAGTGGAAGTGAATTCAGTGATTCTGCTATGCTTGATGTGAGATGGCCAAAACGTTGACCAGGAAAGTATGCGGTAGCCCATGTACTAGGTGGAGCAGCTTGCATTAACCAATCTGTTGCATCATTCTGTAACAGTGTTGGCTCTAGCTGCCTCCCAGAAAAAGTGTAGGAACTCTGTATTGTTGCATTTCTTTTTCAAGTTTGCTTCAAGATGCCTCATGCAATAAGCATTTGCATTGTTAGGAAAAACAGCAAATAGTGCCTCATGCAATCCCTTATCTCTATCTGACACAAATGTAAGATTAGGATGTACTTCTAGGCAGTCTCGTAATTGCATCAAAAACCAAGTCCAGTTCTCTATATTCGCGTTATCAATAACTCCAAATGCAACAGGATAAAGACCTTTTGTAGCATCAATTCCCGTAGCACAAATTAAGTGACCGAGATATTTACCTGTCAAAAAAGTGGCATCCAATCCCAAAAATGGTCTGCAACTCGAAAACCCAGTTGCACCATAACCAACAAACAATGTATAGAAACGTCCATCAATCTCTTCAAGTACTATTTTATTTCCTGGATTAGTTTCTAATAATTTCTGACAAAAGGCATGAAGCTTTCTATATGCTCTCTTGTGATCTCCATTAATTGCATTCATTGCTATCTCTTTTGCCCTGTAAGCCACATTGTATGTAATACACCAGCTTCTCTTCGAAAATCATCTATTAGCTCTGCTGGTTTATAATGCGGATGCTCCCTCAACTTCTTTTGATTTTTCCTGGCCAACCAGCTTGCAGAAGCTTCCTTGTTGCCCAATTGCTGGACACCACCACAAGTATGTTCTCCTACATCTCGAATCTCACATCTCGGTCCATAACCAATTAAAGAAGAATATAAATGCCATGCACAATCTTCTTGTGTGCATTTCACTCTCAGATCTTGATTTATCGGACTTAATTACTTTAATTTTAATTGAAAGTTGCGAGCTTCCGGCGTAAGCGCATTTTTACATCCACCATTGAATCAAACTGTTTTCCTTTAAACAATTCCATGCTGTACAAAGGCAATTCATGCAGCATTGAAGACATTCTGACTAGAAGCAAGAAAAAGATGAAAGGAAAAGAAATCACATGCATACATACCTGTTCAATGCAAAACAGATCCTGGTGTTTAATGCTAATGCCGGAGGAAACTGCAAAAACTGTTGAAGACTTGAACGAGTCATATTTGATGCCGAAAGTCATATTTGATGCTTAAATTAACGAGAGCTATGCTGATTTCAGGTTTTCCTGTGCCGAAAAGCACTTCCCGCGAAAAAAAATAGCCGTTCTCATGCATCTTGTATTTTACAGGCAAAACTTAGGGGCAAATTTGCAATTTTTGAGAATATTGGGGCATTTTTGCAAATACCCCAAACTATAAGGGCATTTTTAAAATTTTCCCTTTTTTATATGAATACAACACTTTAACTATGAACAATCTTATGTTATCCAATAGCTTTTCCACAATTGCAGAACCTTATGTCTAAATGCTTTATGTTTCTTCCTTGTTAACCATTGGATATTCACGTGTACACACAAAATATACATGGCTAGCAACTATTACAAATCATTGCATACATATTGTTACACATATCTATAAGTTGATGAGCCACTGACAATCTGTTGTAGACAAGAAGACCGCCTTCATGCAAGAAATTGGGATGAAAAGACTTTGATGTCATCGCAAGAAGGAGCGATGCCAAAGAAGAAAGAGAAATTGAAATTAAAGCAGAAAGTTAAAAACTACAATGACAACCCTCAATCTCTAAGCAATGTCTTACGATCATGGATTTAAACATAAATCTAAACTAAAATCTTGGCCATAGATCTGAACTCAATCACAAGCATCAAATCCGTCATTCTAGCATGCATCCAGTTACTAACATGATCAAAATTGTTGTCATAGCTTTGTGGGTACATGCCTATACACCGCTATCTTCTCAGAACAAATATAGTAGGCTCATCTACTCCACACTCCTTGTCAAGTCTAGACAATTAAAACGAAAACTATTTATGTTTTTCACTACCATTCTTTTGAACCAAATCTAAAAAATGACCCTTTGAAAACCTTATGGAATTAGAAAATGTTATGTTGACACATCATGCCCTTAAATAAGTTGCAGGTTATCCGGCAGGCTACAAATCAACAAGAATATGTGTTCATTTTCCACCTAGTTGCACATATTTCCTTCAGTAGCATCCTAGTACAATTAATTTGGCAAACAGAGCAGGTTATGGCAATTAATTTGTCCTTAAGAATATAGTGATGTCCTTGGGGATAAGGTGCAATTACATTACTAATAAGCTCTTAAGTTGGTGGGAACTCCACAAAGACTAATTGTCTTAATAAAACAGGCATCTATTAAGGAACTTTTACATAAGAAACTCTAAATTGTATATCAATGAAGGGGTATAGATTGCCAACTGCATCTTGATGCTAAAGCATTTATAAAATTAACTAAGCTCGCATGTGTTGTATATTGATATTGGTGAGGCTTAAAGTTCGAGATGCATTATTTAATTAGCAAGTCCTTTTTTCCTGAAGGACATCATACACTTTTTAACAAGAAGTGCAAGTACAAGTAAAGATGTAAAGACCAGAATAAAATCTTAGAGGATAATCAAGATCCACTTAATGAAATATTATCATAAATCTGGACGTGTAAGTATGTTTATATTTGCGTTTGCATTTACATATGGCTTAAACATCTTGGGAGTTATACTCTACAAGTGATTTGAAGTGGGGCATTTAAATGATCTAGGTTGGAGGCCATCACGATGGAAGACACAACTTGGATTGATTTGAATACCTCTAGTGAATCCATATTTATTTGAAAAGAAATGAACCATCTCAGCCAGTTTTCATTCAAAGCCTTGCAAATTTGTACAATCTTTATGATACAATTTCACCCGTTGAAATAATTCCCTATAAAATGCTTTTTGTTGAAATTAATAGGAAATTATACACTTTTTAAATCATATAGGAATAATATTTCTACCACATGGACGTAATTTCAGTGGAAGCCCATTTTAAAAGCCCTTGTGGGCTTTTGTGCCTTGTAAGGGGTGAAGTACAAGGTGAGGTACATGTCGCTTTTGCAGCTCGCCTGCCACTTCAACTTGCACCTTGCTCTTACAAGCATATAATTGCATACGGGCTTTTTATGAAATACATAAAAGTACCAGCATAGTATGTAATATATTACCATATTTTCTGTGCTTTGTGGAAATACTTAACTTCAACGATGATATGTCACACTTGCTAGATAGAGATGCAACCACTATCTTCTATTATTCTTAATCTCTTCAATGCTTGCTTTTGAATAATGCAATTGAGGACATCATATTGAAGTGTGTCTATCCAATTGAATGCGACCTGATGTACCATTTCCAGTCAACCCATTTCCATTAACAAATTCTCGTACATGTCCATTTGTTATCTTACATGCTTCATTTATAAGACCACGAACCAATACGAACAAATGATGATTACACAATCCATTTACCTTACTTATGCTGGGATGATTTTGGACCAAATAAAAAAAATATCATTATGAGTTTCACGCTTCTTTAAAGGCAGATGACACTTTTCTCTTCTTGGTGGCAGAAGAGAGGAATTTGCGGAATGTGAAGGGTTTGCTGGATACTTTCTCCTTGGCCTCAGGCATTCTTCTGAATTGGGGCAAATGCTCCGCATTATGGGCCCAGTTGACTCCGCCTCCCCCTTGTTTGGCTCTATTCCCTTGGAAGGTGCTTCCAGGTAATGTGTGTACTAAGCTGTTGGGTATTCCCTTTGGAGGGGATGTTTCCATGGGGAGGGTGTGGGATGAGATTTTGCAGGGGTTGCAGAAACACCTCAATTGGTGGAAGGGTAGCAAGTTGTCCATGGCAGGTAGGATCACTATTGCCAAGTCAGTACTTTGTAGCACTCATGTGTATACAAAGATCTGCGATGTTAGCTCCTCGAGGGTAAGATACGTGCTTTGGATAAGATTGTTCAAATTTTGTGTGGGGCGGGGGATGATGAAGGGGCGGTTGTTAAAGTGGCTTGGTGGAAGTGTCTCCGCCCGGGAGGATGGGGGCTTGGCCATTCCGGATTTGGCAATCGCATAGTAAGGTGTTGGTCTCTAAGTTTATTTGGAGCATTCCAGGCAGATGGAGCATCTTCTCCCGGTGCGGCACTATTGTGGCAATCTCTTCGCCATTGTGTGGCATTTGGAAAGTCGATGCGTGCATGTAGAGTTGCCCCGGGCACCGCTTGTATGGTCTCCGGCCTTTCCCACATGCATCCCCTTTTCTCACGGGGGTGTTGCGGGCTTGGGATCGCGGCGTGTGCTCTTCCGGCTAAATTATGCCTCGGTTTATCACCACTCTTCTCCTTTCTTGTGGGTTCCTCTACCCCCGCGCATTACTTGCCCTTGGTCGCCATCGTGTGCATGCTCTGGACAAAGTTCGTTGGAGGCGAAGCCGCCAGTGCTCACCTTGGAGGATTGGTATTGGGATGGTCACTAGCCGTGGGAGTTCTTTTCGAGCTAAACTTTTTAAGGAAGGGGGACTGGCGGGCTATCCGGGAACAAGTGGCGGGAGTATTCCGCTACACATACCTATAGTCCCTCGTGGTGATGTGGTGGTGCGGGGTTTGGAAGGTTCATCCGGATGTTGTATCTTCTTGTTTTGTGCGGTCTTGTTACCGGGTGTTGGCTATTCATGACACTCCCCCCCTTCCGGGCAAGTGGTCTCTGCAGCCAGGGTTCTCGATGGCTTCGGTTTGGACGTGGACATGGAGCTCACTTCCCCAATCAAGGTTCGGGTGCTTGGCAGGTGGTGCAATCGCCGTATCGGTGAATGTCCTTGTGAGTCGGGTTTAGGCGGGTGTGAGCCCTCTTTGCCCCTTGTTGTGGCCTTCATCGTGAGACCGTGGAGCATTGTGCGGTTTTATGCCCTCACTTGCGGGTTGCCGGGGATTGGGTCAGGGGCTCGTTTGGTGTGAGATTGAATAGCCAACAATTGCCGCTTCATGTATATCCGGTGCTTGGCCGCCAGAATGGCAAAGACAAGCCTTGCATCCGTGGCGTGGGCTTGGTTGGTGTGGTTGATTTGGAAGCGGCGGTTGTGGATATTTCAGGGGATTCAGCAGCCTGCAGCCTCTCTGATTCCTCGACTCAGGTACAAGCTATTTCAAAGCTTTTTGGTGTTCCCGGGATTAGTAGAGCGGAAGTTTTCCATTTGGCGGGACTTCTTGGGTGTGGTAGATGGTGATGGCCAGTTTGTACAGCAGTAGAGTTGCAGTTGTTGTGGAGTGTCGAGGTATCACTGTCTCTTTGGGGCAGTTCTCCTTCCTCCTCACTTGCTTTGTAACATTATCATTCTTTTAATATATTGCTGACACAGTTCTTCAAAAAAAAAAAAAAAAGGCAATCCTCAGTGTACTAGCACCTTTTTTTCTTTGTAAAAGAGAACTATAGGGTATTCTTTTTCTTAGATCATGTTTATAATGTCTAGTCTAGTCTTCTAAATAGCTTTAAAATAACTTAGAAGAATTGGCACTAGCTCAGGCGAAAGGGAAAATATAGTTTTAGAGAAAATTAAGAGACTATAACGAATTAAAATTCAACAAGCAAGGATTAAAGCAGGATTGACGTGGATCAAGGAAGGTGACAGATAGATAGATAGATAGATAGATAGATAGATAGATAGATAGATAGATAGATAGATAGATAGATAGATAGATAGATAGATAGATAGATAGATAGATAGATAGATAGATAGATAGATAGATAGATAGATAGATAGATAGATAGATAGATAGATAGATAGATAGATAGATAGATAGATAGATAGATAGATAGATAGATAGATAGATAGATAGATAGATAGATAGATAGGTTTCTTTTTGGGTTGCCCCTAGGGGGGCAAACCCTTGTTTATGTGGGTTTATGGCATATCCTAGGTATATGCTAGAATATACCTAGGATATGCTGATGACTGCTCCAAACCTACTATTTGTCTTTGAAACTCTCTGGTCACCGTTGCGGATCCGGGATGCTCCAACCGAAATGCAAGGAAGCAGAGGGGCAGGGTACAGAGATTTCGGCTTTCAAAAAGGACCTTTTGGCTTTAAAAGAGGAAGTCAATCAAAAGTGGTATGCTTGGTGATTTTATCTGAATTCAATCTTATTAGGCTCACAAGTTATTTGCATAATTTGGGCCCATCGTCATGCATATGCAGTAGTAATGCGGTGAAAGAATGTAAAGATGCCGCTCAGACAAGATTTCAACAGTTCAAACATTTGGAAGGCCGTTTGAACAAGCTTGAGGAGGGGTGATATAGTTTCTCCATGTAAATCTATTATCAAATGCTATAACCAATTGAACTGGACGTTGTCTCAATGCAGGTTGCAAGAAGCGACTTCTCAAGTCAAACAAGCGAGATGAGGCTTTAAAAGTCTTGATCCGAACTCCTCTCAAAGGCTTCATTCACTAGAAAATTTGACAAAGGTACTTAATAATGATATTGTTGGGTTCAAAGACAAAAGCTTACAGAAAGCAGGAAAAGATCCTTGGTACAAGACGTCAAAGTCGAGAACAATGTGATAAGGTTGAAGAGAATAGCAAGGCACTTAGTGCACTTGAAGCTAGGCTTAGTGATGTGGAGGCTAGATGCCATGATGGGGAAGGTAAACGTAAAGAGAGCGGGGACCAGAATTTGTCTCAACAATTGAATGTGTTAAAACAAGAATTTGGGGTTTTGGGAAGCGAGGTCAATAAAAATGCAGAGGAGATAGCAACCGCACTTCATACCCTAGATGATGAAGTGGAAGCCTTGCACTCGCACCTTTTGAATCGGGATGTCCGCAACTACTCGAAACACAAGTAAGAATGCAATACTAGAATGTTGTGTGAGATAAGGGTCTTTCCAAAATGCCATCCAAATTATTTTTGAATTTAATAGAGTGCAGAGTCAAGGCATTGATGCAACTTGATCAATGAAGGTCCAAGCAAATGGGTTTTGAAGAACTTCGAACTTATTGCCAGGTATTGGTATAAATATCCTTGGCATTTTTTGTGCTGGCCATCTTTCTTAATTCAGGATGAGGAAGAAAAATAGCAAGGTCATATAGACATGTCTTACAAAGGGATCTATGAAATATCTATTGATCTGTCAATCTGGCATATAATATTAGAATCAACATGGATAACTGTATGTTTAAAGCTAGATTCTTGATATTCACCAAACTGGCCTAAAACCTCTAGTATATTATCTGTCAACTGCTTAGTCATGCCATCTTTTATAACTAGAAGTAGACGCAAGTTGGGTTACTTCTACATGGGACATTTCTGCCTTATTAGAGATATTTAACACCAGTGAGTGACCAGGGCAAGCAGAATGCGAAAGCATCTAGAGACTCAAAAGTCATTTTAGAAAACCATCTGGAAGCGACTTTGTTTACAAAGTATTGACGACTGGGCATCTAACCTTTTGCATCACACTCACATGATTTTTACAAAGCTTCATGCCGGCAGGTCCTTCTTATAGGTCTGATTTCATTATTCCCCTTCCTGCACTATGATTTGCAGTTGCAAATCCCAAGCATTCACTGTACCATTCTGATGCTTAGTGTTTTTCTCCAACTTTCTTAAGACCAAGATGTTTTAGTACTTCCTGTCAAAATTCCAACCAATATTTGGCTTTAAGAATAAGGGATGATATCGTGATAAAGAATCGTGGATACAGACATGCTTTGCATGTGATTAATTACCTTGCGAGATTACAGTTGTAACTGTTATGTCCAGTTCAGAAATGCATTCCTTTTTGTGTAGATGTGCTGATAAAGGCGTACTTGTCACCACAACGCAAATGAAGTGTGGTTATACTTTAATTTCGTAGGGGTAAACAAGTTATCAAAATTAGCCTTCATTTATCATACTAACTTGGCTGAGAGAGCAAGAGTTAATTTTGCATCCACTTTAATAAGATCTGTCCCTATGTATTGAGTATTTATGCATGCATGCTGTATCCCTGTATATGAATATGGCATTGTTTTCTTTCAGAATGTCTGCACAAACTTGGAGAATAAAGTTCAAGCAAACTCTCCAACTGAACGTAGATCAAGTATAACAGAACGTCGTGCAAGTTTGTCAAAGCCATCCAAACAAGATTTAGCACAGCTTGAAGCTGCAATTGCAGAGCTCCAGGAACGCCTGCAGAAGAAAGCTGATGTTGCCAGTGATGAACTTAAACAAGCAGCACAAGATGTCACTGATGTGAGGTTAACATAGGAAACCATTTTAATCATCTACAAGCTTACATCACAATATCCTTGTGGTATTCTTGTATTGATGGTTGCAATAGGATGTTGCAAGGATGAGGAGGGCTTCTATCACTTCAGCTCCTCCAAGAAGAGCATCTAGAGTTTCATTGACTTTGTCAACAAATGGTGCTGCCGTAAGTGGTTGTCAAAAGTTACTGCTCAGTATCTCTAACCATATTGACCATATTTGCAAAGCATAAGGCATGAGCCCAATCTCCAAACTTCTGCGGCAGTAGAATAAGTTCTATGTTCTTGAAACCAGACCAAAGATATTAAACAGCTTGAATGGTTATTAACGATGCTCCCCCTGTTTGCAGAGTTTGGTCTCTTTACCTACATCTGATGAGTTGAAAGAAACACTACAAAATCATGAGAAGCTATATGAAAAGGTTTGTATTGTAAAATAAGCTGCATATAAACTTTAATATTGCATTTTGTTATTATGTTCAAGGATAGGGAGATTATGGTTAGCACCCCAAGTCGATTAAATATATTTCTTACTTGAGTCGCTTGTAAAATTATTTAAAAACTCAAACTTAGTTTTCTGCTGGCATTATGCGGATATTAACTTGAACTTAGGATTGATACAAGGTGCATACGTTGACACATCGACTTATATTAATGGCATTAAGTAGCAACTTCTATCTCTTATGAGGATATGTGACTTTATCACTCCTTTCAACGGTGTTTGATGCTATAGGATCCCTTGGGAAGGGGGTCCTTATCATGTCCGGACATAATACACCATTGAGGTAAAAAGCATAATTGAAAATTTGAGCAACCTTCCAAAGATCGAATGCATTATTTGGCAAAGAATTGGCAAGACGGATGAGCATTGAGAATGCATGCGGACTCTGTTCAAAAAGCACCTACGGAGGCAGAGCGATGATATGCTTTCTCATATGCCGAAAAGTAAGCCACCTACATTTGAGACCAAAGATTCACCAGATACAAGCAATGCAACCGAAATTATGGCACCAAGTACTGTTGGAAATGCAGGGCCCATGTTAGATGTGAACGGGCCAAATATAGGAACAGCTGCGGAACAAAATGACCAACAGGATATTAGCCGGTCAACTGAGAAAAATGTTTATCCCGAGCAGCAACCAGCTCAAAAGTTCAGGATGGATGATGTAAACTATTCTCATGGTAGCACTATCGAAGAAACTTGTAATACAACTGAAGTGCAGCACACCGAAGTTAGTAAAAGACTTGGAGGCAAGATTGCACGTTCTTGTTTATCTAGTATGATATTTATTTGTGAGCTAGCATCTACTTAGACAAAAACTGGTTTTCTCTAGTTTAGGCATACTATCATTTCAACACAATGTAAAGTTTGGGTAAGCAATTTTGCCCCCACTGCGAATCCCATCCCAACACGTGGACTAAACCCGAATGCTACTGGTCTTCCTACGCCAAATGTTTACTTGCATTCCGGCAGTTCTGGCAGTTTTTCTCTGCATTCTTGCTCTTTTACCAGCATTTTAACTGTTTTTTACCTGCAGATTTGCAGAATTGCTCCTACTCAAAGCTTCACGTAACAACAATTTCATTATAGTTTCAATTCTGCTGTGTTAACACGAGGATACATGCCTAACACAGCAGAATTGAAACTATAATGAAATTGTTGTATACAGGAACTGTACTGATACAAGAAGCAACTTGAGGTGGGGTGGGGTGAGACGTTGATAGCCTTTATGTTCTAGGTCCTCATGCATTCAAAACGTTTATATCTTCTATCCTTTGTCACTATTTAACTTTATAACTCTACAAGAAAGGGGTTGATACATTCGCTCGATTTATTGGCTTTGTTACAAATGAGTGCTTCATACCTAACAATTGGTATATACTGAATAAATAATGCCTCCACGTGGTATGTTCAAGGCCACATTTAAATGAGGGTCCATGCAATGTGCTTGGTCAATTTCACATTGGGATTCTCTTATATCGTGTCGTCATGAATATATCGTAATTGAATGTCATAAGAAGACTGAGTCTTGTCGTTGCCGCCAGTTGGATGCAACCATTTCGGTTGTTGTTGGGGAAGATTCTAGACTCTTGAGCTGTCAGTTCCAAGTTCTCCTCAAATTGCAAAACTACTTTCAATATAGTTTGTATCTAAAATAAATGCTAGCATAGTTGTTAGGAACTCAGACTTGCATGCTTTCCTAAACACTTGATTGGGTTTTTCAAATGTGTTGCAAGGGCAGAATTAGTGTCGGTTCCAAATGATGTGAAAGAGGTCTGGTGGTGAAGAGAAAATGGTATAAAGGTTTAAGATTTCCTTTAAGATTCATTTCAATCCCTTGAGATTGCCTCAAGGTTTCTTTAGATTTTTTAAATGTTCCATTAGGCTCTCCAGGATCCCTATAGATTCTTTTAAATTCTGTAGTTGACTTTCTCTTCAAGATTATTTTATTAGATTCTTATATATTCCTTTAGATTTCTTACAATCCCTTAAAATTTTCTCAAGATACCTACAAGAATCTCTAGAGTTGCGCCATAATTGGGCCATGTAACCAGTAAGTCATAAGCATTTGAATTTGGCTCTGCGAAAGAAGGCAAGGGGTAAGTGGATCGTTGGAGAGATAAATGGATCGTTGGAGATCGGGGCAGAGTCTATGGAAGTCTATGGGTTGGTGGTATTGAGAGCCACAAGGTCTGTAAATGGCATGTTATATTTCCTAGGATGTTGATGTGCCTTAACTGGGTACAGTCCTTATATATTTATTGTTATTGAGACATAATTCATTTTCTGGACCATACATACCACGACCTACAAGCAAAATATGGGAAAGCCATAATAATGTGGAACTCGAAATACTCGAAAAGAAGAATCAAGAGTCTATATGGAGCACAACAATATATGAGAGATCTATAATATAGAACTCTAAATACTCGAGAAGAAGAATCAAGAATCTATAGAGAACACAGGAATATGTACATAGTCGTGAGGATGCAAGAAAATATGAGGACTCGATTAAGAATGGTTCACCACTATGCCGAACCAAAATTAACTGACACCAACCAAGTTAAACGTGCATATTAGAAATGGGATTACTACATCATCAAGGCACTTAAACACACATATTCGAAATGGGATTGTTATATTACCAAAGCACTAATTGGTCCTTTTGTACCATTGGGTACTCCATTCTTAATATTTGTATGCATTCACTAAGAAAATGAAAGCATGTATTCATACATGCCCTGTACAATTTCCATTACTAATATAACTAACAAAAGCATTCTTCATAAATGGCTAATATGTTTTTAGACAAAGATCATAAGCACATCAATCCTAATTGGTCTAGGTACTGAGCTTTGCAAGCCTCTTCTTGGTCCATGTATAATTCATAAACAAAACAAAACAACACAAAACAGAACCCCATGTTCAAACCATTAATAAGCCCCGACACATAAAATGACCCAATAAGAACCATGAAAACGAAACAACAACAAGAAACATGAAAACACATTCTCGGGCCACCGTAGGGCAACCCTCCGTGCGTAGCACCTTGTTTAAAGTAGCAAAGCAGAGGAAACAAGCAGCCATATTGTCCTTAGTACAGGGAGAGGATGGACTCATTATCCGAAAGCCACAGCAGGTGAAGGAATAGAATAGAATAGAATAGAATAGAATAGAATAGAATAGAATAGAATAGAATAGAATAGAATAGTTTTTTTAACGTCCACGGAGACCAATAGGTCATGGGACCCATACAATGGGCTAGTACAATCATTACTACTAGGATTAAAAAAACCCTGCCTCGAAAGGTTTTCAAGGGAAAAAGCTTTGCAGTAATGATGATACTAGACAAGCGGAGATAATGACTACTGAGGGCTCAGTAATTGCATACGTTTATCTAGAACCTCAAGTATATATAATGCCAATGTCTCTAAACATTTTGAAGATTTTTTTAAGAAGAAGAATATAAACTTTCAAGATTGCTTTGAGGAGTTAATTCTCTCAAAAGTTGTATCTAAGGTATCCGCTACGCAAAGGGAACAACTCGGACGACCGCTATTCGTTGAAGAGATGCGTGAGGCCGTCTACTCTCTGGCCAAAAATAAATATCCGAGTCTAGATGGCATTCCAGCAGAGTTCTTCCAGGAATACTGGGAATGGGTACAGCCTCTTGTGTACAGTGCTTATTAGGACTTTCTACAAGCAGATAAACTTGATAGCAAACTAAACACTGGACGTATTACCTTAATCCCAAAGGTGAAGGAACCGAAGGCCATAGGGGACTGGAGACCTATTACCTTGTTATCGACCTTTTACAAAATTATAGCAAAAGGTTATGCGGAAAAAATATAACCTATTCCGGTGGTCTGATGTCCAGTCAGGATTTACTCCAGGCAGAAGTATTCTCAGGAATATTGCGGCTGCTTTTGAAGGCATACATTGGGCAAGAAAGCCACGTCAAAAGGTGCTTTATCTAAAGCTTGACTTTAAGAAGGCATATGACAGTGTGAGCTGGTCCTTTTTGGATAAGATGTTGCTTGCTTTTGGTTGTGGACAGGAGTTTACCAGTATTGTTGCAAAGCTGTTGAAATCATTGTGTGCATCTATGTTAGTTTTGGGAGAGACCTCCCCTATTTTCAACGTAAGCAGGGGCATTAGACAAGGATGCCCCTTGGCGCCTTTCCTTTTTAACATTGTTGCAGAAGGACTATCTCAAGTGCTACTGGCAGCAATGGAAGATAGGGTTATAACAGGGCTGCAGATGACAGACGGATCGCAACAAATCTGTAATCAATATGCTGATGATACTTTTTTGTTCTTAGAGGCCTCAGAAGATAATCTCTTGAATGCGAAGCAGTTATTGGATTCTTTCTCTATAGCATCAGGTTGTTTTCTCAATTGGAGCAAATGTGCAGCTGTTTGGCCATTAGATGAGCATCTTCCGACTCACGTTACTGCTTTCCCTTGGACCATAGTATCTGTAGGGTCTTTGTCGAAATTGCTTGGCATTCCAATCGGGGTACGGAGAGTATGGAAAAAATTGAAGGAAGCGTTTGAGACTTCTATTTTAGGAAAAGAGATCTTGTTAGGCCTGTATCCATCATCTTGGCAAATTGGAAAAAAAGTTGCTTTGAATCTATACAAAGGATGGCTTCTATGGATAATATGGAAGAGGCGGAGAAAATTTGTGTTCTCCCAAGAATATCTACACCCTAATAATCTATGGCCATCTTTGAAACAAAAGGTCCGCCAATATCTTGCAGCATTTGAGGAGGAGGAGTGGTTTTCCCAAGCCCACGACTCTCTTTCATCATTCTTATAAAAGTTCAGCTTCATAGCTGAGTGGTTATCCCTATATAAACAAATATGTTGTGTAGGTGTATGATATCACTTGGCGTATGTATGCCATTGATGAGTTCCCATATATATATACAAGAAATTTAATGCGTCCTACGGTGCATGTTCGAGTTTTAGCATGTTCCTACGTGCAAGTTCTTGTAAAAGAATATCTTGATAGATTCTCTAAGATTCTACCAAGGTTCTCTTAGAGGGTTCGTGAGCATTTCTCTAAATTTTATAAGATTCCCTCTAGATTCTATTAGATTTCCCTAGATTCTCCAAGATTCTATGAAGATCCCCTTAGATTCATTTAGATTTTATGATATTGCCCTAGGTTCCCTTACATTACATGAGATTCAAAGAGATTCTATAAAGATTCCCTTAGATACTCTAGGATTTCATCAACATTTTCTTAGATTCCCTTAGATTTTATGAAGATTCCTTTAGATCCCCAGATTTTTAAGAGATTCCCTTAGGCTTGTAAATATTTTCCTAGATTCTCTTACATTTTATAAGATTTCTTACATTCTATTAAATTTTTCGGATTCCTTTACATTCTATAACTTTTTTTAGAACATTCTAAGACTTTACGGAACATTCTAAGACTTTCAATATATTCTAGAACTTTGGAAGTATTTCCCTAGATTTCCTTACATTTCAGTAGATTCCCTACATTCTAGAACATTCTAAAACTTATTAGAACAATTTGGAACTTTTCGGAAGAATTTTTTTTAGATCCCCCTAGATCTCTTATGTTCTAGAACTTCCTAGAAGATTCTAGAACTTTCTAGAACTTTCGAACATTCTAGAACCTTTTTGAACTAGCTAGAATGTTATAGTCATATTTTATCTTAATGGGAACATTACCCTTAAGTAAATTTGAAACATAAATTGTTCATGGAATTAATGCTTGGTCTAGTGGTTGGAATGGGGGTTGGAGGGTCAATGGCGGGTTGAATCCCCCACACAACATAAAAAATTTTAAAAGCCTTTTCCTAAGGGATGAGCATTCAACTTGGGCGTAGGATCTTGGACTCGATCAAGGGTCGAGATCTCACGCATAACATGAGCCATAGGATCTATTACATATAATTCCCAAAGTCATGTACAAGTAGGATGTGTCCCAACATAGCGTGAGCCGTGAGGATCTCGGACCGACGCATCAGGATCAAATCAACCCTAGACCGTAGGATGGCGTCTATCACGAATTATATATAAACTCCCAGGCCATCTGGGCCGTAGGATACGTCCCAAAGCCACGTGAGCCGTCGGATCTCGAACGAACGGTTGGATAAGCGCGACAAACATAAGAACATATATAGAGTAAGATATGATCCTTCAAAAGAAAAAAAAAAAAAGCTTTAGAATTTTCAATGTATCTCTTTTGAAAGTATCTTATGCTCCTGATTATAATTTGATATAATTAGCTAAAAAAACAACCTTTTTTCTAGGTTGGGATGCATTAGTACTACCTACAATCTATGAATTATATATAATATTAATATATAGACAAATGTTTGTACAATTGTTGTAGTCTGGAAAAGAACAAATAGCTTCTCAATTTGACCTTTGAAATGAGGTATGATACTAGAAGTCTTATGCTGGCAAAATAGATAGATAGGTAGCTAGCTAGCCAGCTAGAAGGAGCAAAATCAACCAAATTACATTGTCCACATTACACTGCCAGTGAGGATGGGATGTGCTTAGTGGTAGAGTTGTACGAGGACTATTTTGGGTGCATAGACCAAAAATAATCCACCATATTCCTTGCCACTTAAACCGTACATCTGGCAAAGAGATTTGAATTTTACAATCTACCACCACCGCAAGCTTTGGAATTTCAGCACCCTTGAACAGGTCAAGACCCATGCTGGAGCATGGCCACACTACCTGCACACCCATTTACCCATGAAAAAGTGCAAATCCATTGCCTCTATCCGCACAGGCGCATATCTCTCCTGATTAAGACGGGAAGATGGATTGGGGAGTCGCACCAGGAGAGGCTTTGTCAATGCTACCAAATTGGAGCTGTGAAAGACGAATGCCACACCCTACGCTACTTATATGATGAAATTCAGACATGCTATGTTGAGCTAGTCCGGCCTGGCCAGTTCCTGCATGAGATGTTCAGCCCGGCCGCAGTGTGTATGCTGGGATCATACTTTGAAGAGGTCACAGATCGCCTGGATCAGTTTGGTCCTCGGGCACTCGACTGATATGCCTATATATTTTCTTCCCTCACGATAGATGTCTGTACAGTCTGACAACACTTTTATTCTTATCATGATTTTTTCCCCGAAGACCCTTTGAAGCGAGGGTTTTTTAACCCGGACAGTACTATGTTTGCGCGCCTCCTTTTTGGGTCCCATAGGCCGATTGGTCTCTGTGGACGATAAAAACTCTATTCTATTCTATTCTATTCTATTCTATTCTATTCTATTCTATTCTATTCTATTCTATTCTATTCTATTCTATTCTATGAGTCTTCTCTTGATTCTTAAAGATCTATCAGAATTTCACCAATGCGCTCACCTATATGGTGTCATGTGTCCAAAGCTTGGAGAAATTGGCAATTTTTACACTAGTCTAGAAGTGCATTCTTCAATTCTGTAGCATAAAAGATCTAAAGCGTTGTTAAGTACGTAAGTAATTGATTTCTTATGATAAACACATCAATTTATTGCCATATTTGGCCGTTATCAACTAATATCAATTGAAGTTGCCAAGCCCTATTTTGCTCAAAAATGCTCTATGTGGTTGGGACCGATCTCCCACATATAATTACAAGTTTTGACTTAATTCTTCTCGTCATAAAGCACAGTTGTATGACTAAGCCCACCAGTCGCACTTGTTTAGGGTCTTGATGGAGCTCATTCTTCTATATGGGATTGACGGCCGATGGTGTTCCCAAGGGGGATTCACACAGAAGACCCGTATAAACCTAGTGAGTGTATGGAAGGGGGTTTTTCTCGATGTTTTCGTACATATACTAGGGGTTTAAATCCCCCTCTTACTGACATTCTAGTGTATTTTCTCCACGGAAGGGGTGTTTTTCCAACAGTTTTGCGTACGTATATAGGGGTGTTTCTTCTCACCTTAAGCACGCATGTGGCATATACTCATGTGATAAAGGTGAATCCCCCGTGGGTGTTCCTTGCCACCTAGAATGATTTGGAGCAGGTGCAGAAGGCCTTCCTGGCTCAGGCACTAGGGGTCAATTCCATAATGTATTCTTCTACCGGAGACAAGTTTCTTGCCTCCTCAGCGGGCAGCCCTTGATCACCACATCATCTATTTTCAGAAGGTGGTCCGTACGGGTGATGCTCGACTCTCCAACCCAGCATATACCATAGCAATGGATCCACATTGCCTCAAAGCCTACTGGAAGGAAAGGGAGCTCAGTGGCTAGGCTGCTGGAATCTGCAGGAGTGCAAGTGCATACGGGTGCAAATAGAAGAGGATTGCCATAACTTGAGGCACTATCTTGATGCTTGCTTTCTCAGCAAGCTTCGGGATGTTACTGCCCTCGAACAGGCCAAGCCGGTGCATTATCAGTACCAGATAAATCCACGCTCAAATAGGGCCTGCAGCGCTAGCTACATACCCATTTGCCCATAGAGAGACGCAGACTTATAGCTTCACTTTGCACAACATCACACCGCGATAGAATTGAGACAAGCAGATGGATTGGAGAGGCATGCCAGGATAGGCTTTATCAGTGCTGCCAATTGGGAATAATTGAGGATAAGAGTCATACCCTTCAAAGCTGTCCATCGGCATATGGTCACATCTGGACATGCTACACTGAATTGGTCCATCCGTTACATGTGATGTTGAGCAAGGCTTGGGAGAATTTGTTAAGATTATATCTTTAGGAAATGATGGATCTTGGCGTACTCAATTATGTTCTTGGACATTACCTTGACATGCATCATAATGTAGCATGATGTATATTTATATAGTTTATCAACATTCTTACTATTGCCAAAGTTTTTCCTCGAAAATCCTTCAAAGGCGAGGGTTGTTTAATCCTTACAAAAATCATTCGATTCAATTCAATTCTAATAAGAAGTTCTAAAATCAAGCTATAGTTCGAGGATTTTCCAAGGTGTTACATAAATTATATTAATGTCAAACTTGACTAAAGAAGAATGCATTATGAACACAATTTAGAACAAAAATATAGGTTAAAGTGCTTCAATAAACGTTTATAAGTCTCATAAGGGTAGTAAATGCATTCTACTTAAATCTATATGGATGCATACTCTATCAACTTCGATATAGTGTAATTAGAGTGTATCTATCCATTATTTAGATTTAAACAAGATTCAATGAAGCAGGATTAACTGATTTCGAGCTTCAAAAGGTAAGTTGACTACACCATTATAGGTCTAAAACTCAACATAATGTAGCTCGTGATGGTTATATAACTGAGAAACGATGTCATGAAGTTTAGCCATAAGAATCAATAACTAAATTTGAACAACTTTTCAAATATATTTTCTAGTTTAGAGAGAAAATTAACTTATTGAACTACATTTCTCCCATGCCTATTAAACATCACAATATATGACAAAAAGGGGTATGTAGAGATTCTTAATATATGTTTTGTGGTCTTATTGGGAAAAAAAATGAACAAACCTACTTATTTATTACGCTCATAAAGTTGGTCAATGTGTTGCTGCTACAAAATATTGTAGTTTAAGCAGGATCATAGTACATTATTACAAGGTGAAGCATATCTCTTCGATGAGATTTCGTCGATCAGTGACGGCTAAATGTTTATTATCAGCATTTTCTAATTAAACTTCATCTGATCGATCTTCGACATGCCCTACCACGCTGGAATTTGACGTGGTGAGAACCATATCAATTATCAAAGTTACATCATTGATGATCCATAACACTCAACATTGAAGCAAAACATAGGCAGACAACATTTATATATCAATAGATGCCAATTATCAACATCGACGATCGACGCATCCTTGGCGGAAAATTTGGGAGCTTCTTTAGTCCATCTCATTGTGTTTTGCAGTCATTCTTTGGAGCATTTTGGCGATTCAGGTATAGAGTATTGCTATTAGAAAGTAAGTTGCCAGAAAACCCAATGTCCAATATGTGTGATTTCCTAGTTTTTTTGCAGTTTTAGGTAGTATTTTCTTAGTTCTAGAAGTTATCACTTGCATTTGGGAGCAAGCAATATCAAAGGTAAGTTGTGCAAGGTCACGGCCGTCCCTATCTTGAATGAAAAAGATGGAATGATTGGACTCAGGAACCACTTAAAGAAAAAATTAGTTCTCATCGTTTTATTTTTTTCCTTTTTTTTAACGCAATGATCATAAAAGGGGTGACTTAAGCAAGGCCATGGGGTTGTCTCCATCTCGAATGGAGAGGACTGGATCGGGTGTAAGCATTGAAAATTTTGCTTTTAGTTGTTCTTCATGCAATGCAAAAAATACCCTAGGGTCGTATCTTGAATGGGGAGAACTTGGATGGTCAGGCTCAAGCACCCCAGTGATCTAAGTTTTCAGCATAATGACCTCATTTGAAGTTGTTAATATTACTTATATGATCAAACAACCTTATGGGTGGTTTGAGCAAGGTCATGGTTGTCTCCATCTCGAATGGGGAGGATTCGGTAATCGGGCGCAAGCACCACTTAAGAAAAATATGGTTTTAGTTGTTCTTTATATAATGCAAAAAAATAATAAAAAAAACTCAGGAGTGACTTGTGCAAGGTCATGGTCGTTTTATCTTGAATGGAGAGGACTGAGCTACACCGACTATTGCTACAAATAGTCCACTAAGTCCAAGATCTAGGAGCTTGAACCCAATACTTGGTCATCTTGCAAAGAATATCGCCGATGTATGTGATATGAATAATCTTATCTAATGAAGATCCTGCCCAAATGAATTTCTTGACCATGCCTTAAATTTACTCATAGATATCCTTAGGTGCAATAATCAGAGAGGAGAAATACATAGTTTGTTGAGACAAATACCATATTTGCCACTATGATTCTACCAGCAAGGGAGAGTCCTATAGCAGACCACATGTCAATGCTTTTCTTGATTTTGTCAAGGATGGAGTTCCAAAACGGTAGACCTAGCAGCTTAGGAGTGGTGTTCTCCTCTAGAATCCTGAAACCAAGGTGCGTTGCCTTGTCCGAGCTAAAGAGGCTCTTGTTTGAATACACAACTAGGCATTTAGCAATATTGAACTCCACATCAGCTGCTGCCCCAAAGTATTTCAAACCTAGTCGCAAGATTCTCCTCGATGTAAGTCCGCAACCCTCAACTTCATTGGTGACAAGCCATAGATAGAACCATATGGTGGGCTTCTCCCTGCCAAAGATCAATAGGGTAGTCATAGGGAACAATCCTCCGAAAGTTGCTGGCTTTGACCTTACAAAAGACGTCGACAAATTATCAAGAAGGACAAGGGTAGACTTGATTGAAGCAAAGCTAGTCGGCGAGCTAGTTGAATTTGGGATCTTGCCTTCGATTTATTAAACTTGTGAAGAGAAATATTTAAGATCTGAATCTAAAGATGTGATTAGGTAAAGAAGTCTCCACAAAAATAGGAACATGGGCGGGGAGCGGAGCCAAAAGCAGTAGGTGTGTATAATCAAGATTATTGTAATTGTAATTTATTCACGCGGTTGAGATCCTCAGGTCCAAGGACAAACCATTTACATAACATATTGTTTTCAAGTTAGGCACTAAGGCCTTGTGCCTCTAATTCTTCTCCCATCGAATATAGATCCAACAGATCCTTTCTTTCTTTCCAATATTCCTAGAGATATGCACCCAGTTGCTTCGGGGGATAAGTGTAACATGCCATTCAAAGTGCCATTGTTAATATCATGTTGATTACTTGAGATAATCAAAGGTTGTCAGAGAAGTAAGGCATGTTGTTCATCCTCCACCACCGTATCCAAACAACATCGGCAGTACTGTAATTTATCGGGAATTCCATTTGTTCTCCCGACTTGAACTTCCAGATGATGAGAACTAAGTCTAAATTGAGAGATTAGCTTTCGTTGAGTGCAGATAATATTGTTCTCCATATACTACTATCGAATTTATCTCCTTTCAAAAAATTCTTTTTTGTCTCGAGGTCCTGATTGGGCCATAAATGACGTTGTGCTTTTTTCACGATCCACTGTCTGATTCCTACCTCCATTTGAGGGAACTCTTCAATCGAAATATCCCAGAATCGAGCCCATTCCAGCAACTGTTTATGCCATCCAGGGCATCTTTGCTGTTTCGATTCTTGAAGAGCTTGATACGGCAATTGTGTTGTCTCCATATTTTTGACCTTTACATAGTATCTCAGCGTTTGGTAGAGAGCTTCTACTTCTAGGGGGTACATGCCGCTCTCAGCTAAGACCATCTCATAGGGGGTATGTAACTTTGCACCTAATTCCTCCAGAAGAAATCGTTTTAAAACCTGTTCTATTTTCTTCCATTTGTGCTTTGCAAGCCCTGGTCCCCAAGCAGGACAAGCATACAGAACCACGATCTGCACTAGCATGCGGAATAGGAGCTTCTTAAGTGGTCATTGCCATATACAGTTTTGAGAGCAGTAACTCAGACATTTATACAAAGCTATCCATCCTCCCGACTCATGTAGTTCTTCCCCGTCTGTGGACACTCTTAACTTTGGCAAACTCATGTCTGCAGTCTTCCTGTTGTGTTAGGGTCAGATCTCTACGACATCTGAGTGGTCCCCTTCGATTTTTGCGACGACGGGATAGATGCTCTTAGTTCTGCGTCCTAAACCGTGAATGTGGCTACCGGGGAGCGGTCTGGACGCTAGGCACCATGGCGACTTGCCTTAACAATGTATACCAGCATATGGAATGTCATTCGAGTGAGGATCTCCCATGCCTCTTCTATCAGGCCACGTACCACTACATTGTGGCTTCTGCGTCTCAGCTCCTGGACCTCTCCGATTGTCGAGTCAATATTGAGGGCGTGGCAGATGCTGTTTGTAGTCGTCATTGCATGGGTTGTGCCTACCCTGGGGTGGTAGCAGCATGGGGTAGCTTGGCCTTGCAGTAGTGGACAGCCCTTGCTGACGTCGTGTAGAGTTTTGGGCATGTAGGACTGCCCTGGCATGTGCAGTGGCCTCTCCTTCCTAAAGTCGGGAGCTCAACTCCTGCTGGAATTATTGCTGCCTTGTTAATTCACACATGCACCGCTGCAGTTGCTCATCAACCTCTGCATGGAGGCCCTTGCCTTGTTGAGTGACGGTTGCCCAGAGCTCCTGCACCTTCTGATCTCAAGCCGCGAGTTGTGCTCCAGTTTTTGTAAGTGAAAGTCCCAGCACAGGATTCACTACCGATGAGGCCACTTCCTGTGTCTCGACCCTACTCGGAAGGGCTCTTAATTATGACTGGCTCTATTCAATGGCATCCTAGACTCTATGCATCATAGTAGCAGACTCCTCAGCTTCTGATTAAAGGTGGGAGATGGTTGCCATCATCTTCTGCTCAGCACGTTTCCTTTCTGTCTCATGGCTTCTATGTTAGACAAGGAGTCCATGTAGATCTGCAGATCAGCGAGGCCCTGTTTGTTCTTCTGCCTTTCAGAGTGTGCTAGGCGTAAGGCCATCCTCAAGCTATTGTAGACGGGTCTCCATGCTAGAAACACGCAGTGTTGCCCTCTGCCATTGCTTGAACGTATTTCCAATGCTCTCAAGTGCCTGGTCTGTTGGCGTTGATGCACAGATGCGGCTTGCCGCTAGGCTGAAGTATCTGTCATATGCTTGACGAGCTATGCTTTTTGCACAAGACTTTGCCCGCACTTTCGTTTCGATTATTACTTTTGTCAATTTTCCTTTGTCATCGGGGGTCACGATTAGGAATGGCATCTACATACTCTTCCAAGAGAAGTTTTTATTTGCCATATGCACTAGGGAGAGAGGGGCGTGTATTAGCACCATCCACATATTAGTGGGATGGATGAAGGGACATAAAGCTTCGTCACGGCTCTTCTATTACCGGGTGTTTGCCATGGTGGGGTATCACTCTATAGGCGCTTGTCCAAAAGCCCCAAACACTTTGATCACGCGCAACTTCTGTCGCCTTACAGATGCCTATCTGAAAGCCTCCAAGTGTAAGAAGCAAGCACAAGCTCTATCACCTTATAGATACCCCTCTGAAAGTGTCCAAATGTAAAAATCAAGCGCAACCTCTAGTGCAACCTCTGCCACCTTACAGATGCTTGTCTGAAATGAATAGTAGCAATGACTTCTTCCTTACAGACACTCGTCAGAAAGCCTCCGGCATGCAAATGCTTGAATCCAAGGTGATTGGATGGTATCACACCCTCTAAAACACGCCTTAAAACCACGTTGTAAATTTGCTATTTTCTCCTCTCGGGTCTTGAACAAACATGAGCAAATCATATACCCTACAAGCATTCCAATGATATATATTGCTCCCAAAATAGAGTTGCAAATCAATAGTTATGAAGAAAAGTATGTCGTATAAGAAATAGAATGGTGAAAACCCTGAAACCAGACTAGAAATCTGCTGTTTTTGCTCTGAAATCCTGGCCAAACATTAGCAAATCAAATATCCTTGGAAAGGGCTCTGAGAGAGCTTTCCAATGGCGGTAGTAGTTCTATGAAAATTAGAGTCACAAAGAAATATATATGAACAAAAGTGTAATATCAACCAAAAAATTAAGGTACAGGTTTGGAATATGTGGTTTCGCTATGGAAATAGCATTCAAACACATACAAAGCACACACCAACGCATACAAAGCACACACCTTCAGAGAATCTCTGAGAGCTTTCTAATGCAACAAATTTCAACTGATGTGGAGTTTCAGTTCTTCAGATATAGCCAAAAACATACGGTCAGTACCACGAGCGCTTTAGGATTTTGGAGCCTCTTATTTGCAGCCTGGAAATCTGTGTTTTCACTACAGAAAAGTTACTCAAGCATATGAAAATCATATATCCACAAAAAGAGCTCTGAGAGAACTTTCCAACGCAATAAATTTCAACTGAAAAGGAGTTTTAGATCTTCAGATATGATCGAGAACATGTGACGGACTTTCAGAGCGCCTCGGGAGAGAGCCAACTAATACAACTTGTTCCCCATCAGTGGGATACCTATGAGGGTGGAACTAAATAGCGAGCCGGATCTGGTTCAAGAAGACTCAGAGCTTGGATCTAGTCCCATGAGATTTCTCCAACAAACTAACCTTGGGCTCCCAGAGCTAAATGTTGTTTCATAAGATGCTACCTGTTCTCTGAGTTGTTTATTGTCTAGCTACAATAATTGGCATGAACTGTTGCACTTGCTGTAATAAGGCTGGAACCTCCTTCATAAAGACAAATTACCAAATATGGACGAAAAAAATACTTAGGCTCTGAGCAGACTAAAACCGATAAGGTGGATACACTTGATACAACATAGCAGAGTACAAGGACTTGGACTGGAAGGCTCAGGACTGATGTTGAATCGGAATCGTTCGACAAGAGAGGCGCCTCTATATATAGGTCTTGACTTCTAGACCAATGATCAGAATCGCGCCTCTCTAAAGGGTGAGACTGCACCAAGTATTGCACATCTACATAGGTTCTTGAATGTTCAGGAATCATTGGAAACAGTCTATGAAATATGCAAGAAGAACTCTTTAAGAGGTGTTGGTAGCTCACTTGGCAAGGGTGTATCTCTTGCAACTAGAAGGTTGCGAGCTTAAGCCATGCTTCATACAACTACCTTTTGCATTTTTGTCACGACCATCTTTGTACATGCGAGCATAGTACGCATTTGGTCGTCACGCCATCATTTATTTAGCATGGATAGAGATAAATTATTTTGAGATGGTCATCACATTATCATGTAGCATGGATAGAGATAAATTATTTTGAAACTTATCCCAGCACGCAGAGCTAAAATTCAGGAAGGAATAAGAAATACTTTAGCTTGATATTAGCAAACCTAGAGCTTGGGTTCTCGGGCTGTCATGTTTGCTGCACGAAATGCACAAACAAACCTGACATGTTCTGCTAAATTAACCCGCATCAAACAATTGGAAACGCAACCCAAACTAATAATACTGCAAATGGAAAAGCAACAGAAACATGTCAAATGGCAATTCAAGCTAGTCACTGCAGTGCAATCCCCGAAAATCATGGCAAGGAAAATTTAGAAAAGCTTTTTTTGATTACTTCATTTCAGGCAAATACGTCCACAACAGTTACCAAAACAGAAAGGTTGAATAGGGTTCTCGAAACATATCCTAGTAAGTTAACTTTTAGGTGCTGCTGCTTGTGTATGGTTAATACTTAAAGAAATTCTCTGTCTAGCAATAACAAAAGGCTAGATTAAGAGATATCTAACAACTTCTAGCCAACTTCTGTACAGTGGTGTCTTTCAACAAAAAGTTGAGATCCCTGCAACACAATGTTGCTTATGATTCTACAGTGCAGCGGTCTCAATATGCAATTTCATTCCTGACACAGAGCTGCCAATCTGCTGGAATAACCAGTGGAGCCAATTCATCATGGGTCTTGTTCAGTACATCATCCAGAGAGTAGTCACTCTTGATCAAGTCAGCTGCAAATGGAAGCATATGAGAATTCAAAAAATATTGCATTAAAGCTGCTAAAACCTACTGCATTTACATGAGCTGGTACCTTCACATAGAATTTTCTCATACTGAGCAATGCTTTCACTCATCTTTTTCTCATAGACTTCCTCATAAGGATCCAGCTTCAATTGATCCCCAGTCTCCTCAAACTGAATACAAAAAAGCAATAAAAAGATTCAGTCCATATACAGACTGGGGAACTAACAAAGAAAATGAAGCATACATAGTCTGAATGTGGCCTTAAAAATGATGGAAAGCCTGTCCTACAGCCCAGAACTAGTGAAACACGCTTATCCATCTCTGCACAAAACAAAAGATAAATTAGCTTGAGTACTAGAACTAGAAAAACACGGTACATGAACTGAATAAAGAGAAAAAATACTGCTAGTTTGAACTTAAGCACCTTCATCATCCATTTTCTTTCGAAGAGCCTCCATATCTGAACCTGAAAAGTGAACCTTCTCTATGCCCTCAGCAGCCCACATTTGTACTTTCTTTTCCAGTTCTTCAGGAAGCTTAATATTTGCTGCCCTCTTCAAAGCTGCATTGCCTTCGTTATTAGCATCAACCTCCTGCTTTATGTCAGATTTGGGCTTCGGCTTTTGCAGAACAGAGGGTTTCTTTTCAGTTGGGACATTCTTTTTCACAGCCTTGTTTTCGTTCGTGATATTCTTGAGTGGTGTTCTGCTTGGAAGAGGAGCAACCTTGTCGGTAAGTGGCTTCTTGATCTGCCCAGCATTTTGGGTTCCCAAGTTCTGACCTAGTTTGGCCGGTGTTGAAACAGAAGAGTGGACCCGATTTGTAATATTAGAAAGCTTCTTGCGCTCGCCCTTAACACTTCCAATAGCAGATAATGGCGCTTTGAGGCTGCCGATAGATTGCACACCTCCAGTTTTAAAAGAGCCCTTCCCTGCCGTGACAAAAAGATGTCCAACACCGTCGGAATCCGTCTAAAGATGAAGAAAAAATAACCTAATGATTCAAAGAAACTAAAAGCTTGGAAATGCATCACCAAAATCCTTCAAGATATGCAGAAAGCTAGATTAACCATATAAAGAATACAAAGAAGTACCCGGAATTAATTCAACATACCTGCAAGGTGCAGATTTTCAACGTTTTCGTCTAGCGGAACAAATCTGGCAGCATTTCTGACCGCCATCGAGTAATAAAATGCAGATGATCAAAGGACTTGCACAAATTTTTTGTTAAGATTGATCTGGATAGCAAAGATCGATAGAATAGAAATTCAAAGAAGTCGGACAGGATTGCGCTTCTACTAGTTGAATTTATGCGTATGACCGTTGCGAAAGTAGGTCTGCCACGTCAATGCCACGTTGGTAAACAAACCGTGACATCTATACTGGGGAAATGGTTAAGGAATAATTTCAAAAATTCTTTTCTGATATCCTATTTCTGTATTTGTCAACTTTTGGGAAGCAAAGGGATTTGGGTAAATTCATAAATAATATTTGGAGTGCATTTAGGTTAATACATTAAAATACGATGGTATTTCGTTGCCATGGACATTACGGTAAATAATTGAAATACTAGAGACATTTTGGTAAAATACATAAGATGTACAGGCATTTAGGTAATTCTCACTTGACTTTTCATGTCCGCTAACTTGCTAGTTTACAGCCCTATCTCATAATAGCCAAATCTTGGCTGCCAACCGAGAGCTTAATGCAGCAAATACCAAAAATATACAGTCTTGGTCGATTACCTTGAAACCTTAATTTTAAATACCACAAAACCCTAATCTAAATAGCAGAATATAGGATGATTGTCCCTAAATTGTTGTATAAATCAAATATCTAATATAGTGGGTGCATTGACCTTGGAAAAACAAATACACAATAAAATGAGTAGAATAGAATAGAATGTGTTTTTATCATCCACGGAGACTAATTGGCCTATGGGACCCAAACAAAGAGAACAACAAGCGTATTACTATCAGGATTAAAAAACCCTTGCCTCGAAGGGTTTTCAGCAGAAAAACCATGGCAATAATAAACATGCTGACAAATTGTACAATGATATTTTAGGATACAATTCGATACTGTGTCGGATTCTCTCCCTGTATTTTATCTACATGGCACAGGGGTGAAACTCTGGTTCGATGCTAATGGGGAGCCACGCTAAGGGCCGTTTCCCATGAGGGAAAAAGGAGGCTTTTCGAAGGTCAATATCTAACCTGAAGATACCAGGTTTGGAATCTAGAATTCAAGAATTGAAGGGCTATTTCTGAATGCCAATTTTTGAGCCTTCTTTTATCTTCTTACGAGGCTGGGTTTATCTTCTTATAACTTACATTTTGTCTTCTTGTAGTTCTTATTGTCTGTTGTATATTAAGAGTGGAGGATGAGGTTTTATATCCATAGAAATGGAGCAAATCTGGGCTCCAAGTAAATGTCACCACAACCTTAAAGAAAAATTAATGTTTCCGCCTTCATGCCTAAGGGCGCATCCCCATTACAAAAAAATTGGGTTTGCCATGTTAGCGGAACTAGGTTCCTTCAATCTATAGGACGTATACCATTTGCTGACTTCATGTTTCTTGGTTGATCATTAAGTTACCAGACAAACGGGAATTGAGCTACAAGGCAAAAATCAAATGCTATAGGACAAATCAGGCTCATTAGAAGACAAATACAAGGCCGGACTTGGGTAATTCGGAAGTCCCCAAGGACTTTTAGAAAAAAGAAAGGTGCCTTTTTCACAAAGGATGAAACTAGGTTGGAGTACGAATGTACTCTAAAATATAAATCCATGTGTGTGGCATGGTATCATTGCAAAACAAGAAGATGAGAAGGGCCATCAGGCACATATAGGAGACTATTCCAAAAAAGCAACCCATCCTGCCAATAGAACTGATCATAATATGGACGAGGATGACTGGATCTTGGGAACGATATAATCATGAATAACATAATCCAATATCTCTTGTGCAAACACATCTATGTGAACAGTTGTATGTATAGAACCAAGCATACTCGAATATGCAGGTGCTTCGAAGACATTAGCAGCGATTGGGTCCCAAAGGGACTTGCTCTGATGGTCAGAAGCATGTTCTTATAGATGAGGTACACAGTATGAGCATTGAAATAAAGCATTTTTTTTCCCTTACTATGCTCGTGGGTTTGTCGCCTCCTGGAAGTACTTGGGATTATTATGATCATTATAAACAATGATCTGATGAGGAGAATATTCCAAGAACTGGTGTCACTGCTCAAAAGAATCCACAATGGCCAAAAGCCCTTTGTTATGGATCTAGTAATTGATTTTTTCAGCTGCAAATTTTTGTGAATGGAAGGCGATAGTATGAATTTGACCATCCTCCCTAGTCTAAAGACATGACACTTCCCATTGAAAAGTCCAGCGTATTAGCTTTCATGATGAAGGACTTGGTTGGATCAACATGTGATAATTTGGGAGAAGATGTAAAGGCCAGCTTCAACTTATTAAATTCCTTCTTTTTTGCATTTGCAATCCATACAAAGGACTAATTCTTTTGTCTAAGCTGTGTGAAGGGCACCATGATTCTCAAGTAGTCCTTGATGGACTTGCATCAAACATTTGCAAATTCCAAGAAGCACTAAACATCACGTATCGAATATGGCAATTGCCAATCTAGAATGATTTGGACTTTCGCTGAGTCCAATGCTTTCAGTAAGACCACATACCCCAAAAAACTCCACTTGATTGCCGTCAAAACTACACTTCCAAATTAGTATACATGTCATGTTTCTACAATCTTTATAGAACTTGACGAGCATGATCATCATGCTCTTTTTGAGTCTTCGAATAAATTAGGATGTCATCTAGATAAACAATAATAAAGATATCCATGGAAGTCCAAAATTGCATCATTTTTCCATATGCAAAAAAACTGCAGGCGGCTTTTTGAGACCAAAAGGCATAACTATATACTTGACATGTCCATAAGGAGTGCGAAAAACAGTCTTCCACTTATCTTTTCGTTGGATCTAAACAAGATTGTATGCACCCCCAAGTTCAAGCTTTGTGGCTTGAAATCAGTGGCAACGCATAACTATTTGGAATTGTGACCTTGTTGAATTCTCAACGATCCACGACCAAACGAAGAAAACCATCTTTCTTTTAGCGAAAAAGATGGATGCTCTAGCAGGAAATCTAGAATGTCGTATAAATTCAATCATCATGTTCGCGTCAATATATCCTCTGAGAACCCAAAGCTCTAACGAAGTTAGATTATAAATTGCCCTTCATGGCAGCTTGTTCCCTAGTTGCAGATCAATAGGGCAATCATAATTCCGGTGCTTTGAGAGTGTAGACCTTCACCTTATTGAAAACATTTGTGAACTCTTGATCTTACTGAAGTGGGACTTCTGACTTTTGTGAACATTTCTTGCTTCCATCCCTCCTTGCATAAGCTCTGCAAGAATGGGAGACTTAGGTGCACTACTTTTATCAGGGTCATTGATTGCTCCCTTCTTTTAATCAATCTCTCAATTATGAAGTTTAGACCAAGGCAAATAACAAATAATTGGATGCTTTGGACTGCTAATCATGTTGTAGGAAATTACACATGCCAAATCACTAAGGACCACATGAGTTGTCTCATACTCTTTAATTACATTCCTCAATGCACTACTACAGAACGGGCTATTAGCGACGTCGTTAGCGACGTCACATTGACATATTAGAGACGTCAGACATCGCATGAGGACGTCTTGCAAATGTTGCACGGACGTTGCAAATGACGTCGCCTAGGATTCGTCACAGAACGACGTCACGTCGCTGTGACGTTGTTAATACGTCGCTAGGACGTTCTAATCTCGTTCTTCTTACGTTACCCATGAAACGTTGTTTTGGACGTGCGTGCAACATATTTGCAACGTCCAGAACGTCCTTCACACGTCGTCGTAATGTTCTTATCTCGTTGCTTACATGTCGCAACGTAGATGTTGTTTACGACGTATTTGGCAACGTGTCTTGCACGTTGCAAATAAAATGTTTGTTACGACGTAATCTACAACATGTTGTTGTGACGTCTTTAAGACGTTGTTCTTTACGTTACAAACACGTTGTTTTGACGTTTCAAATGGCATTTTCATTGTGACATCGTATTTAGCATGTTTTTGTTGCGACGTGTAACAATTTTAATAAAAAAAAATGTAAGAAGCTTGAAAGTCATTTTCTAAAGAATATTGAATAAGAAGAAACGAAAATAGAATAGATAGAGTATATATTTATGTGTCATGAAACAAGAAGAGTAAGAAAAAATCGTGTCAAAAAGAAGTCACTATGTGATGCCTATATCTAATCATCTGGAACATCACACTCACCATCAGAACTATCATAGCGATCATTCTCTGTTGATGCATCATCATCATCATCATCATCATCATCATCATCATCATCATCATCATCATCATCATCATCATCATCATCATCATCATCATCATCATCATCATCATCATCATCATCATCATCTGTACGATTGTCATTGTTATCATCATCATGATCCCTATCCTCATCGATTATCATCCTCATCACGAATTGATCTTGCAAAGCAGCAGATGATTGACCTTGGTATATGCATTACATCATCAGCAAGGGCCCCATCTAGTTCTCGAATGGCTTCCTAGAATTTTTATAATCATTAAATTAAGGTTCATCTCGAAAGATACAAATATGCAAATAACACATATAATAATAAACCAAATAAATAAATAAAATATTTACTTACATTAGGATTCACTCTTGGCAAAGTACCACCATTTTCACTTAGCCTTCGAAATGGCTCAGTAGCTCCAAACTCACTTGCCACGTTGATGTGTTCATTGTTGAATGTAAAACCATAAATTCTCTCCTATATCAAGTATCACGGCAATATATAAATAGGACAATTTTAACTACAAATATAATATGCAAATAAATACTTACAAATCTGAAGATAAATGAAGATCTACCATCAGAACCCAAATGAGAGGGACGACGAGTACTACCAGTTGCATTTTCCGTTCGGCTTGAATGTTTTCTATCTGGATCCTTGGCCCGTTGCAATGCAATCTATAGCATTATATGGAAGGAAGTTAGATTATTGGCATATAGCAAAAAGTGTATTAAAATTACTAGTTATACCTTGAAGTCGCTTGTGCTTATATTTTGAGGTACGGGTATCTTTGACCAGTCAAGGAAAGTCTTTTTGTCTTTCTTTATCTTTCGAATAATATACTCTCTTCATATACAACAACCACTAGTAAAAAAAAACTAAAATAAGCAAAAAAAGAAACTAATGAATAAAATTTGGTTACCTCCTCCTCCTAAGGTGACCACCCATCATGGAAGTTATTTTTTTCCAATTAAAATGTTTGTATTTTCTTATAGCCGGATATTGTTGGCGTAGCGTTTCACGCACATCTTCAATATCTCGAGGGTTGTAACCGCCAGGCCATTCTCCATCAAGGGAAAAAATGTTTGAGATCTTTACGTCAACCAAGTTATACAACCGGTTGTAGAATAACCTCCCCCACTCATTGTGGTCAGGGATATTTTCACTACATAAAAAAAAAAAGGGAGTATATGAAAAAGTGCATCAACTTGATTCTAACTAAGTTCTATACTTACTCATCAGTAAACTTAGGGCCATCCTTCAATTTGTTTGGTGCAGTCTTAACCACCATCTCTTCCTTATCTCGAACCTCCCGCCTCTTCTGACGATGTGGGTTGTCATTCCTTGGTAGTGCTCTTTTTGATTTACTCCTAATAAAAGAGACACAAAACATCCTTAGAAAATATTAGTGGTAAAGAAACTGCTATTCAAATTCAAAAAAAAAGTAAATTGATAATGCACTATTCTATTCTATTCTACTATGCATCATAGATTTTTAAGAATGAAGAGAAAAAGACTAACAAAAAAAAATCTTTCATCAAATTGCATGCATTAAAAACAACATAAATAAAATGAATGCTAAGTAAACTCTTACTGCCTAAAGTCTTTTTCAAGATTCCTTGGGACATGCAAGTGCGAGCTATCCCTCCTGCGACTGCCTCTTTCATGTATACTAGCATCGTTGCTACGCCTTGAAGCATCAGATCCTTGATTTTGTGGTTGAGAAGCCAAAACATATGCCACAACTTGACTTATCATCTCAGGAGTGAGTGTGGCCAAACAAGCAGGTGGTTGATTGCTTTGTACTGGTGCTGGTTGATTGCCTTGAAGTGATGGCTCATTGCCTTCTGGTAGTGGTTGATTGCTTAAAGGTGTTTCTTGATGCCCTGGAAAGTGCATTCTAAAATTTGTAAAATATGTTACAACACAAATAAATAGCTTAAAAGAATATCATAAAAAAACTGGAGTATGGTCCTCCGATCGATCACTCCTTACTCTCCTAACTGGAGCATCGCTTTGAGGTAGTGCTTGATTTCTTTGAGGTCTTGCATGGCCCCCTAAATTTATATTCCACAATTTTTAAGTATAACAAAAAAGTGGCTAGCAAGAAATTCATAAATAAAGCTAGAGTATTGTCATCAGATCTATTGTTGCGTGGAGACGGTCTTCTTGAGCTCCCTTTTTGATGTTCTAGATAAACGAGCATTTTAACAAAATAATTTTAACAATTTCATGACATGATATGCGAGTAAAATAAAATAAACATAAACATGAATACCACGTTGGTGACGAGCTCCAGCAGCCTGAGCTTCAAGTGGAAAGAGAAGAGACCACAGGAATGACCCTAAATGTGCTGAGACATCCATGCGTCAAGTTAAAATGCACAAAGAAAGCAACTAAATATTTTGCGTAAGGTTCATACCAAAGACGAGCATCCCTTGCCTAAAAAAAAAAAAAAAAAAAAAAAAAGACGAGCATCCCCATAATAACACTCCATAATGAACAATGATTGGAGCCGTAGAGTATCGCACCCGCTACAAGCAACACAATGAAGCCGCCCATCTAATTTACAAGGAATGCTTGATGTAAAAACAGAAAAGATGCCTTGCAAAGGAATACAAATTCAATATTATATCAGAATATAATGAATAAAGAGAATATTAAAGAGAATATTATATCAGAATATTATGAATAATATTCTTGGTTGCTGTGGAAAGGGTTTGCTCTCTGCTTCAATTCTGTGTCAGATACAGAAATTGGACTTTTCTTACCTTTGTAAATTGAATTGGGAACTACAAAATATTGCTTAATACAAGAATTGGCCTCCTTCTCAAAAGACAGTACCTTGAACTCGAAACTGAATCTAAGGCCAATCGAGAACAATTAGCTTGTTATATGTAGACTGACCTGTTTACAGGGAGGGCTTCACATCCAAATCCACAAAAGGTTTTTTCGCAGAAGGGGGTGGGTTCTAAGCTTGTAAATCGTCAAAATCAATCAAAGCAGTGGCTGGGATCGACAAGCATGGATTGGCTGGGATGGACAAGCATGGATTCGACAGCCATTTGGAAAAGGTAACCAGAGGTCCGGCTATGGCAGGAAATGAAAGCAAGAGCTTGGTCTGTTCAGAATGGGTCTGTTCAGAAACCGTGAATGGGTCTGTTCAGAAACCGTGAATGGGTCTGTTACTTTTGGGCGAATTCTGGACATGATGATAGGCAGCCTAATATCTTAATACCTCAAGGACTCAGAACCAGATTACAGCGCAGAGTTTCAAGGACACGAGACCAGTTTCAACAAGCAGAGTTAGGCCGGATTTAAACCTAATGTTTTCATCTCACTCAGATGCTTCATCCAACAAAAATCGGTGACAGGTTTCAGAAATCGGTGCTTCTATCTTCGTAAATTGGGATAGTTTTCATCCAACAAAAATCGGCCCAGCTCAAACAAATCGGTGACAGACCCAAAACAAATCGGTGACAGCTCAAACAAAATTCTGCATATTCAAGAATACCTTTGGTGGTGCTTTGGAGGTTTGTCCAGTAGCTCCAAGTATTATTATAAATCGAGAATGGCTTCGCCCCTGCCAGAATGAAATACACGCATACAAGCTCGAACGAGAATAGTTACAGTAAAAAAGTGCAGAAGAAACAGTTTGAAACTTACAAACAGTGCACTATATTGTAGAGAAGAGGTCGGAGAGGTGTACTGTCCTGCTTGCCATTAAAATGTACACGATCTTGTCGAAGGGGATGTGTAAGCGGCAGATATTTTCTAAAACCCTCATACACCACCTTATTTAGATGTGGAGAGTGACGAGAAGCTAGATTTTCCCCACATATCATGCATGCATTATGGCCCGATACAGTAAAACCTGAACACTCTGCTAGTCCAGGATAGTCATGCATAGTCCATAGTAGGATACCTCGAAGTGTAAAAGACTCCTCTTTTTGTGCATCATAAACATGAATCCCCACGTTCCATAAGCTTAACAACTCATCCACCACGATCTTGAGGTATACATCCAAGTTGCTTGGTTTCTTTTTCCCAGGAATCAATAAGGACAATATGATATGCCCGCTCTTCATTAGTAACCATGGAGGTATATTGTAGTTTACTAGCAATACAGGCCATGTAGACCATGATGTGGACTGCCTTCCAAAAGGGTTCACTCCATCGATAGCCAACCCCAAGCGAACATTGTGTGGTTCATTCCCAAATTCAGGCCATGTCTTATCTACATGCTTCCATGCAAGACTATCACTTGGAAGTCTTATTATGTCATCAGTAGATGCATTTGTCGATGTGAAGTCCATGAGGCTAGCTAATGATTTGCACCGCATCATCATCTTCAGCCTTGGAAGCAATGGGAAATGGCGAACCATCTTCTCAGGTACGTTCTTACCTTGCATATCATTTTTGTACCTAGAGGCATTGCACACCATACAATGCGTAGTTTTGCTAAATGTTTCAGGAGGATAGAAGATCATGCAATCATTTGGACATGCATGAATGCTCTTGTAACCAAGGCCAGTTGCCTGAATAATCTTCTTCACATCATCTCGATGACTGGGTAAACTATTCCCTGTTTTGGGCATGTAGGACTGCCCTGGCATGTGCAGTGGCCTCTCCTTCCTAAAGTCGGGAGCTCAACTGCTGCTGGAATTATTGCTGCCTTGTTAATTCACATATGCATCGCTGCAGTTGCTCATCAGCCTGCATGGAGGCCCTTGCCTTGTTAAGTGATGGCTGCCCAAAGCTCCTGCACCTTCCGATCTCAAGCCACGAGTTGTGCTCCAGTTTTTGTAAGTGAAAGTCCCAGCACAGGATTCACTAGTACCGATGAGGCCACTTCCTATGTCTCGACCCTACTCGGAAGGGCTCTTAATTGTGACTGGCTCTATTCAACGGCGACCTAGACTCTATGCATCATAGTAGCAGACTCCTCAGCTTCTGATTAAAGGTGGGAGATGGTTGCCATCATCTCCTGCTCAGCACGTTTCCTTCCTGTCTCATGGCTTCTATGTTGGTAGACAAGGAGTCCATGTAGACCTGCAGATCAGCGAGACCCTGTTTGTTAGAGAGCGTGCTAGGCGTAAGGCCATCCTCAAGCTATTGTAGACGGGTCTCCATGCTAGAAACACGCAGTGTTGCCCTCTTCCATTGCTTGAACATATTTCCAGTGCTCCCAAATGCCTGATCTATTGCCGTTGATGCACAGATGCGGCTTGTCGCTAGGCTGAAGTATCTGCCATATGCTTGACGAGCTATGCTTGTTGCACAAGACTTTGCCCGCACTTCTCGTTTCAGTGTGCACCTGTCAATTTTTCCTTTGTCATCGGGTCTACAATTAGAATGGCATCTATATACTCTTCCAAGAGAAGTTTCGCTGCCATGTCTGCACTAGGCAGAGAGGACTGTGTATCGGCACCATCCACATATTAGTGGGATGGACTAAAGGGACACAGAGCTCGTCCAGCTCTTCTATCATTGTGGTTGCCATGGTGGGGTATCACTCTCTGGGGCGCTTGTCCAAAAGCCCCAAACACTTTGATCACGCAGATGCCTATCTGAAAGCCTCCAAGTATAAGAAGCAGGCACAAGCTCTATCACCTTATAGATACCCCTCTAAAAGTGTCCAAATGCAAAAGTCACCTCTAGTGCAACCTCTGCCACCTTACAGATGCTTGTCTGAAATGAATAGTAGCAATGACTTCTTCCTTACAAACACTCATCAGAAAGTCTCCGGCATGCAAATGCTTGAATTTAAGGTGATTGGATGGTATCACACCTTCTAAAACACGCCTTAAAACCACGTTGTAAATTTGCTATTTTCTCCTCTCAGGTCTTGAACAAACATGTGCAAATCATATATCCTTGAAACTGTCGCAAAACAAGCATTCCAATGATATATATTGCTCCCAAAATAGAGTTGCAAATCATTAGTTATGAAGAAAAGTATGTAGTATAATAGAATGGTGAAAACCCTGAAATCACTGTTTTTGCTCTGAAATCCTAGCCAAACATTAGCAAATTAAATATCCTTTGAAAGGGCTCTGAGAGAGCTTTCCAATGGAGGTAGTTCTATGAAAAACAGAGTCACAAAAAAAAAATATACGAACAAAAGTGTAATATCGAACAAAAGTGTAATATTAACCAAAAAATTGAGGTGCAGGTTTGGAATCTCTGGTTTCGCTATGGAAATAGCATTCAAACGCATACAAAGCACACACCTTCAGAGAGATCTCTGAGAGGCTTTCTAATGCAACAAATTTCAACTGATGTGGAGTTTCAGTTCTCCAGATATAGCCAAAAACAAATGGTCAGTACCACGAGCGCTTTAGGATTTTGGAGCCTTTTATTTGCAGCCTGGAAATCTGTGTTTTCACGATAAAAAAGTTATTCAAGCATATGAAAATCATATATCCACAAAAAGAGCTCGAGAGAACTTTCCAACATAATAAATTTCAACCGAAAAGGAGTTTTAGATCTTGGATATGATCGAGAACATGTGACGGACTTTCAAAGCGCCTAGGGAGAGAGCCAACTAATACAACTTGTTCCCCATTAGTGGGATACCTATGAGGGTGGAACTAAATAGCGAGCCGGATCTGGTTCAAGAAGACCCAGAGCTTGGATCTAGTCCCATGAGATTTCTCCAACAAACTAACCTTGGGCTCCCAGAGCTAAATGTTGTTTCATAAGATGCTACCTGTTCTCTGAGTTGTTTATTGTCTAGCTACAATAATTGGCATGAACAAATTTGTTGGACTTGCTATAATAAAGGCTGGAACCTCCTTCATAAAGACAAATTACCAAATGTGGACAAAAAAAATACTTAGGCTCTGAGCAGACTAAAACCGATAGGCGTGTATATATGATACAACATAGCAGAGTACAAGGACTTGGACTGGAAGGCTCAGGACTGATGTTGAATCGGAATCGTTCGACAAGAATGAGGCGCCTCTATATATAGGTCTTGACTTCTAGACCAATGATCAGGATCGCGCCTCTTTAAAGGGTGAGATTGCACCAAGTATTGCACATCTACATAGGTTCTTGAATGTTTAGGAATCATTGGAAACAGTCTATGAAATATACAAGAAGAACTCTTTAAGAGGTTTGTTGGTAGCTCACTTGGCAAGGGTGTATCTCTCGCAACTAGAAGGTTGCGAGCTTAAGCCATGCTTCATATCTTTTGCATTTTTGTGACGACCATCTTTGTACATGCGAGCATAGCTCGTTTGGTCGTCACGCCATCATTTAGCATGGATAGACATAAATTATTTCGAGATGGTCATCACATCATCTTGTAGCATGGATAGAGATAAATTATTTTGAAACTTATCCCAGAACGCAGAGCTAAAATTCAGGAAGGAATAAGAAGACAAACCTGACATGTTCTGCTAAATTAACCCGCATCAAACAATTGGAAACTCAACCCAAACTAATAATACTCCAGATGGAAAAGCAACAGAAACATGTCAAATGGCAATTCAAGCTATGAAAAGTGCAGTCACTGCAGTGCAATCCCTGAAAATCGTGGCAAGGAAAATTTAGAAAAGCTTTTTTTGATTACTTCATTTCAGGCAAATACGTCCACAACAGATACCAAAACAGAAAGATTGAATAGGGTTCTCAAAACATATCTTAATAAGTTAACTTTTAGGTGCTGCTGCTTGTGTATGGTTAATACCTAAAGAAATTCTCTGTCTAGCAATAACAAAAGGCTAGATTAAGAGATATCTAACAACTTCTAGCCAACTTCTGTATAGTGGTGTCTTTCAACAAAAAGTTGAGATCCCTGCAACACAATGTTGCTTATGATTCTACAGTGCAGCGGTCTCAATATGCAATTTCATTCCTGACACAGAGCTGCCAATCTGCTGGAATAACCAGTGGAGCCAATTCATCATGGGTCTTGTTCAGTACATCATCCAGAGAGTAGTCACTCTTGATCAAGTCAGCTGCAAATGGAAGCATATGAGAATTCAAAAAATATTGCATTAAAGCTGCTAAAACCTACTGCATTTACATGAGCTGGTACCTTCACATAGAATTTTCTCATACTGAGCAATGCATGTATACTGACTGCCTCTTTCATGTATACTAGCATCGTTGCTACGCCTTGAAGCATCAGATCCTTGATTTTGTGGTTGAGAAGCCAAAACATATGCCACAACTTGACTTATCATCTCAGGAGTGAGTGTGGCTAAACAAGGTGTGGTTGATTGCTTTTAATCGGTCTTTGGTTGATTGCCTTGAAGTGATGGCTCATTGCCTTACGGTAGTGGTTGATTGCTTAAAGGTGTTTCTTGATGCCCCGAAAGTGCATTCTAAAATTTGTAAAATATGTTACAACACAAATAAATAGCTTAAAAGAATATCATAAAAAAACTGGAGTATGGTCCTCCGATCGATCACTCCTTACTCTCCTAACTGGAGCATCGCTTTGAGGTAGTGCTTGATTTCTTTGAGGTCTTGCATAGCCCCTAAATTTATATTCCACAATTTTTAAGTATAACAAAAAAGTGGCTAGCAAGAAATTCATAAATAAAGCTAGAGTATTGTCATCAGATCTATTTTTGCGTGGAGACGGTCTTCTTGAGCTCCCTTTTTGATGTTCTAGACATAAACGAGCATTTTAACAAAATAATTTTAACAATTTCATGACATGATATGCGAGTAAAATAAAATAAACATAAACATGAATACCACGTTGGTGACGAGCTCCAACAACTTGAGCTTCAAGTGGAAAGAGAAGAGACCACAGGAATGACCCTAAATCTGCTGAGACATGCATGCGTCAAGTTAAAATGCACAAAGAAAGCAACTAAATATTTTGCGTAAGGTTCATACCAAAGACGAAAGCATCCCCATAATAACACTCCATAATGAACAATGATTGAGCCGTGAGAGTATCGCACCCGCTACAAGCAACACAATGAAGTCAGCCCATCTAATTTACAAGGAATGCTTGATGTAAAAACAGAAAAGATGCCTTGCAAAGGAATACAAATTCAATATTATATTAGAATATAATGAATAAAGAGAATATTAAAGAGAATATTATATCAGAATATTATGAATAATATTCTTGGTTGCTGTGGGAAGGGTTTGCTCTCTGCTTCAATTGCGCGGTCGATACGTAAATTGGACTTTTCTTACCTTTGTAAATTGAATTGGGAACTACAAAATATTGCTTAATACAAGAATTGGCCTCCTTCTCAAAAGACAGTACCTTGAACTCGAAACTGAATCTAAGGCCAATCGAGAACAATTAGCTTGTTATATGTAGATCGACCATTGTTGTGGAGGGCTTCACATCCAAATCCACAAAAGGTTTTTTCGTGAGAAGGGGTGGGTTCTAAGCTTGTAAATCGTCAAAATCAATCAAAGCGTGTTTGGGATCGACAAGCATGGATTGTTTGGGATGGACAAGCATGGATTCGACAGCCATTTGGAAAAGGTAACCAGAGGTCCGGCTATGGCAGGAAATGAAAGCAAGAGCTTGGTCTGTTCAGAATGGGTCTGTTCAGAAACCGTGAATGGGTCTGTTCAGAAACCGTGAATGGGTCTCGGTTTACTTTTTGGGCTTAATTACGGACATGATGATAGGCGACCTAATATCTTAATACCTCAAGGACTCGAACCAGATTACATCGCAGAAGTTTCAAGGACACGGACCAGTTTCTGCAGAGAAGTTAGCCGGATTTAAACCTAATGTTTTCATCTCACTCAGATGCTTCATCCAACAAAAATCGGTGACAGGTTTCAGAAATCGGTGCTTCTATCTTCGTAAATTGGGATAGTTTTCATCCAACAAAAATCGGCCCAGCTCAAACAAATCGGTGACAGACCCAAAACAAATCGGTGACAGCTCAAACAAAATTCTGCATATTCAAGAATACCTTTGGTGGTGCTTTGGAGGTTTGTCCAGTAGCTCCAAGTATTATTATAAATCGAGAATGGCTTCTGGCCCTGTAATGAAATACACGCATACAAGCTCGAACGAGAATAGTTACAGTAAAAAAGTGCAGAAGAAACAGTTTGAAACTTACAAACAGTGCACTATATTGTAGAGAAGAGGTCGGAGAGGTGTACTGTCCTGCTTGCCATTAAAATGTACACGATCTTGTCGAAGGGGATGTGTAAGCGGTAGATATTTTCTAAAACCCTCATACACCACCTTATTTAGATGTGGAGAGTGACGAGAAGCTAGATTTTCCCCACATATCATGCATGCATTATGGCCCGATCTGAAGAAAACACGAACACTCGCTAGTCCAGGATAGTCATGCATAGTCCATAGTAGGATACCTCGAAGTGTAAAAGACTCCTCTTTATGTGCATCATAAACATGAATCCCCACGTTCCATAAGCTTAACAACTCATCCACCACGATCTTGAGGTATACATCCAAGTTGCTTGGTTTCTTTTTCCCAGGAATCAATAAGGACAATATGATATGCCCGCTCTTCATTAGTAACCATGGAGGTATATTGTAGTTTACTAGCAATACAGGCCATGTAGACCATGATGTGGACTGCCTTCCAAAAGGGTTCACTCCATCGATAGCCAACCCCAAGCGAACATTCCCAAATTCAGGCCATGTCTTATCTACATGCTTCCATGCAACACTATCACTTGGAAGTCTTATTATGTCATCAGTAGATGCATTTGTCGATGTGAAGTCCATGAGGCTAGCTAATGATTTGCACCGCATCATCATCTTCAGCCTTGGAAGCAATGGGAAATGGCGAACCATCTTCTCAGGTACGTTCTTACCTTGCATATCATTTTTGTACCTAGAGGCATTGCACACCATACAATGCGTAGTTTTGCTAAATGTCTCAGGAGGATAGAAGATCATGCAATCATTTGGACATGCATGAATGCTCTTGTAACCAAGGCCAGTTGCCTGAATACTCGATGACTGGGTAAACTATTCCCTTCTGGAAGGATCTTCTCGTGCAATAACCTACATAACCAATATGATAAATGACCAATTAATAATTGTTGCTAATACCATGAAGACGAGTCCAACATATAACGATTATTGATTAGATAGTAAAGAAAAGCCCATACTAATCAACAAACAAATTAGTTAAGTTGCATACCTTAAAAGGTCAGACACACTTGTGTTGCTCCATCCATACTTCGTTTGTAAATTGAGAATTAACAAGCAGCCAGACAATCTTGATGTTTGAGAGCCTGGAAATACATTTGTCTCTGCCTCCACCATCATGGGATCATTACCATAATAGTCATGTGTCTGTCCTCCATCACCAACATCTTCCTCGTATTCTAAATCATCCAAATCAACATCGGCATTAAGAGCTTCTAATATATCCATCATTGGGTCCTTGCCACGAAACTCTGAAGAAGAGGGAGCACCCTCTAGTGTTTCTTGTTCTTCTCTCATTGCAGTTTCTAAAGCTTTCCTGTGCTTGGGGTTGAGAACCCGTGGGTCAGGTTGAATGACCTAAAATTCTACGCTGTAACTAAAATCATACATAAACTAGAGTTTGGATAAGCACCTCATGTCCAGCACGAGCATCCGATATAGTTGGAGCTTCATGTCTTCCCCATTTAATGAGATGATCCGTGACGATTGATCTGAAGCGCCTCTTTTGACCCACACATCGTTTGCAATCACACATGATCTTATCGGTCTAGTATTCATAGAAAAAGTGATAGTTACTTTGGCATGAATGTACTAACTAAAAGCAATGAATTCTTACCGGTAAAAGGGGAATCTCATCTTGTGGCTTTCTTCTGCTAACATCCTCTATAATCCTCAAAGTACGTTGTACACGACGATCAGCACGAATCGAGCAACGCTATCATCCATTAATAGAAGGCTCTTCTAAGCAAGCCAAGCATACAAAAAGAAAATAGGTCTCGGTTTTTATTAGGGTTTTACTAAAGTAGCGTGATCGGACATGGCGTCGCACATAAAAGCATTACCGACGCCGCACCCGGACGTGGCGTCGCATGTGTTACATTAGGCGTTGACCATAAGCGTGTCACGTCGCGACATGCAAGCGATGGCGTCGCATGAACCACGTCCGGACGTTTCATATCGCGACGCTTGGCGTTGTATAAACGACGTTAAGCGTTGCCCATAACGGCGATGGCGTTGGTAGTTCGACGTGGTGCGTTGCTATTGCAACGTAGGCCATTGCGACGTCTGCTTGAACGTTTGTAATGCGACGTGGCACGTCGCACATGCGACGCCGTGAAAAAATCTTAGCGACCTTTTAAGAACGCGCGATTATTTTGCGACGTCGACGTTTGCCATACGTCGCAAACCGACGTCGCTAATAACCCGTTCTCTAGTAGTGGCAGTAGGATGCCCATCAATGACTGCCATAGAAGCTAGATAATGATGCTTATTCAAGAAGATTTGATGTGCCAAGCTAAATTCTCGACCCACGCAATAAGAGGACTCCTGAAACCAGGTAAGAACTTGATAGCACTTAGTTGTACTGAGCTCAACTTCTACCGCAAAAAACTTGGTGGCTTGAATCGATGGAATGGTGCCAACACTAGAATAGACTTTACATATCCTGGACTGTCCAACCAAATGGCTCCGACTTTGGATGGACTTACTCGTTTAACTCCCCTTCTAAATGTCTCAAAATTTTATATCTATTGGACCGAGCACAGTTCTTAGGGCTATAGGACTACTAGACTAAATGGATAACTGGAATCAAGTTTACCACTACACTTACTTAATTTACTTAACATCTTGGTCTATATGCACAATTCACCGCTACATGTCCGAGGCTACCACAATATAACATGATCGATTTGCTCGACGCATTTGCTTCTCACTCTCTAACACTGGTCTTTGACGTTGCGTTGCCTTCCATTGGCATGGGACCATCTACAAGACCTGTGCTAGATACTTACATAGGGATTGAGGGTGGGGTCGTCGCTATTGAGGCATAAGTCTGCTCTGATCTAAGGCATGAAGTCCGAAGATCTTTAGAACACCACTTAAATAACTGATTACCACACCAAACTGCTCGACTAATACCTTCTGTAAGGGATTTTAGATCCTTCGGGAACGTCAATAGAAGATCCTTCACATCGCTACGTAGCCCATGTTGGAGTTGATCATCAAAGCTACTTGTCCCAAGAAACATCACAAGCGAAAAGTCAAAAATCTGTAGCATATGAAGAGGGGGATTGAACATCTCTGGGAGACTAATCTAGGACTCCTTCAAAGTATTCTATGCTCCCGAGGATTGTTGCCTTAAACTTACTAGCTACATGAACAACATCGATTCTCTTGCTCCAAGTCAATAAATTTGTTCATAGGCACTCAAGATCAGAAAACACGATGTATTCTTTGTTCTTGACCGAACCCATAGCTATGAGAAAACTTAGCAATATCTCTTGCAAGAGATTTCGATTATACTTTCGAGGCCGTAGCAAAGAACAATATTGAATCGGGAAGGAGAATCATTAATTATAAACAAGGAAAACACAAGAGCGGGGTTGAGCGCATTAGCGGCGGTCTTGAATCGAAATGGTTTTGAATTTGCTACACTCTTGATCTAGGAGGTGCGGACCCATACTCTACCCGCACTCAATAATAGATTATTACGTCTAGATCACTTCAGGACTCCACAAACCATGCTCGGCAAGATCCTTAATCCACAGTTCAATACCCTCGTTATCCGGTTCTTCATCACAACACATCATTTGCAATTAGATGGCCTCTTATGCACACATGATAAAATTAACGGGTTTGGAATACAATTAGATACATATGTAATTCGACAAAGCCTATAGGTTTCCCCCCATGCCCAAGCATGAGGAGTGCATATTCATAATAATTACCTCCATCCAGCATAGCAAAACTGGAGAATCATCTAACATCCATCTAGTCATATAACGTATGGATTGGATCGTGTATCTGAGCATTATATATTCCAAGTCTCATTATATAAGAGGAATCTTGGCCATAATCAGTAGTTTGTAGCCTTGATGGGTCTCGGATGGATACTTGAGTTATATCTTGGTTGGTACATAAGACTATGTTCAGCTTAGATCATCTAGTGGAATCCCTTGGGGGCTCTCAGGTTAGATAAAACCCTAGATCTATTGGGACAGTCACAGCATCATGGGCTATGTTGTGGATTCAAGCAATGGGTTTGTTAGTGCCTATTAATGCCAAACCTGAGCATTGAAGCAGATTTAGCATGGTCTTCCTTGTAAGGAGGCAAAAGCAATGCTCTCCTTCAATGAGAGAGTCCATAATCAATGAAGAACTATCAATTTGGCAGCCATAGAGGATCTCAAAAGTGAGATTGGCAACTAAGGAAACCTTTGAGCAGGTATTGCTCAAAGCCTCAAAGCATTTGGAATTGAGGGAAGCCTTCAACCAACAACAATTAGGCCAGGAGAATTTGCTAAAGCTAGAGGAAGATGTGAGCAATTTAGAAAACTAGCTGACAAGTTCGATAACAGATGGTACAAAAGGAGTGAATGATTTTGCATAAAGAAAGAGTATCAATTGAAGTATTAGAACAACAACATACAGCCAGAAACCTTAATATTTCTGGATTGCTCCAAGTTACATTGCAAAAGATTAGGGAAGCCATGAGAGTATTCCAGACTGATCTGCATCAAATTTCATTTTGTTGAAAGATAGTTTTGCAAAACTGAGTAGCTTTGAAAGGCCACAAGCTTGTTGGACCATGATCTTATGCCAATGCAATCAAAATCTAGAAGAAAAGAGATGGCAAAAGTAAGAGAAACTTGGGATCAAGGCTTTATTGCCTTCTTGGATATATCTAGGAAAGCACTAATCATCAAAAGGAAAAAGAGCAATTAGAGACTTGAGACCCTCATGACAGTAGCTTGGAGTGTTCATGGCTTATAAATCAAGCCAAAGTGGATTCTATGATTGACTCATGGAGGGATGTAGACTTATCCTATTCACACACATGATAACACCAATATAGATCTATGCCAGTAACAAATGGGTTTCAACTTGTCGGAAGTAGTTGGATTATGAAAGAAATTGACATGGTTAAGGGATTTGGTGGAATATCAATTTACGTACGAGATTGTTTCCAATCTTAGGTGTCGATCCAAAGCAAACATATTTTTGTGGCTAAAATTGGGCTCTTCCTTTTCCTAGAAATGGAAGGAGACTGGCAGTCAATGTCATTCCAAAGTTATTGATTGAGGGTGAATGCTTGTCATTGCTGAAGTCTATAGCACCAAAGATCTCTAGTTTCACCCCCTAGAGATTTACGGAGACGCTGCAAATGATGGCGCATTTGCAACAACTACAGATCCACTGATGCAAAAGAACCTAGTAATAAGAGAAGCGACTAAAACTATTACTATCGACGCTAAAAAAGAAAAATGACTTGACAAGGTAGGGATGGCTAATAGAGTTATTGGGGCGGCAAAGACAAGAGACTTAGAAGTAAGACCCTTAAGAAAGCCTTTGATTGTGCAAATGTGAGGATGCCATCTGTTATAGAAACTCCAAAAGTGCCAAATGTCAAAGACGAGCATGTTGGAGGACTGAAGGATGTAAAAAGAGCTATACTTGATACTGTGCTGAAAGTTCCAATAGCACATGGTTATAAGGATGGCTTGTTCTTAGTGGCTGTTGCGGTTGAGTATGAAAATCTGGTTGTACTTATAGCATTCCTTGCTCGTATCCGATGCCCCGACCATATGGGAATAGGAGATTCCATTCTGTTCGCAAATATCTCACCAACATGAAGCCGTCTATCTGATGTTAAGCTCTTGATGCTGAACAAGATCCAAAGTTGGAGGAATAGACGTGGCATTTATCCTGTCTCCTTCAAGACCACCTAGCTGTGGAAGTGCATATCAACATGAACACATGACAAAATATAACATACAACATAGCCATCTCCAAAGGTGGAATCACCATAATTCAGATAACAATATAAGCAGATACAATATATATCAACACATGTCTACCCAGGCTCAGACTTATGGAGGTGGACAGATGGCTTGGTCCTTCAGATGTCAATTGCATGGAGTTCATAAAGTTGGATGGGGATGGCAAAGGAACATGGCCAGTAGGTAGTTCACTCCATCTGCTCCTCCTCTGCATACTTTTTAGATAGACTGATAAGTATTGGGACTTGACTATAGTTTACCAGAGATAATAGTCGAGAGGAAGAGGACTACTCTAGGATTGCATCTTCCCTGGCCCGATAAAGCAGAAGAAAGACTAATATCCTCTAGAAGATCCATGCCAACTACAGGTAGGTAGCTAGAGGATTATGGTTCTCCCATGCCCATATACGAATAACCCCACCGAGGCAGCGCACCATCCAGGAGGTGTCGAGCCCATAACTTGCACACATGCAGTGACAAGGTAATAGGCCTAGCCCATTAAGAACCCCCAGTAGACTCTACATGTCAAGGGATCAATTGCAATTGGACAGGCCTTCCTTGTCAGCCAATCTAGCCCTGCAACCCACAACTACGTAGGCTCCTATATGCACAAGTCACATATGAATGGGAATTGATGAGGTCTATCAATAGGAGCATATTATTCATGGTTTCTAGATCTTCCCTTTCCCAAGCACAAGAGGTGCGCAACAGAGATATCATCCATCATCATATAACAAAATGACTCGAAATAACATAAAGAACAGATCTAATCTAACTAATCTGTTTAACATGATTAGGGTTCATTCGTTAGTCTAGGTTATAGGTTTGGGCTCTTAAGTTCTAGAGGTCATCTTAAGACTAAAAATAGGTATTAATCCAACCTAAGAATAGCCGTGAAGTTTGCATTAATTGACAAAATCAGTACCAGATCCTTGGGTGGCTCCAACGCATGGGCACATGTCCATGCCACTGAAACGCATGAAAATATCAGAAATATCTTGAAACTTGAGCTTGGCTGGTGCTGCAAGGATAAATTATGTTCGGCATTGCTCCAAGCACTCCTCTAATCTCATGCGGTTGTTAGAACCCGAGAAGGCAACTTTTGGGTTCTTGCCCTTTTTACTTCTACGATTTTGGGTTAGTACTCAATTGGACTACTTGGATCACTAGAGAACTGCCATATGGAAACATAGGTTATATTCACATGTTATATTAACATGTGCAATATAATGCCACGGTTCTATAGAACTGCCATTCCTTGGATTGGGATGCCCCATCATCATACCCTCCTGGCATTCTCTTGGGCTTTTGCATTTGGCTGTTGTCTCCTCTACCTACCTTCTACGCATCCAATGTCATCCACACCAAAGCTAGTGTCCGGTGGTTGCTGCTGGTCCATACTTGCCTTCCACATCCAGAGACTGCATCCCACAAGGTAAGTGCATTGTTTCTTTATGATGTTAACCTCTCTTTTTGCTTGAATCTGTGTGCTATGCTCATTGGATGCTTCGATTTAATGGTTTCAACAGCGGTATTTGGTCAGTTTCTCTTTTTTATTTTCTGTTTGTTGTCAGTTTGAGCGTGGATCTAGTTCTGTTTGACAATTCGTTGCTTTGTCTGCTTGCTTCCACCGTCTTGGACCTGATTTGGTTGCCTTTGGATTTGTTCGCCCTACAGCCTGGTTGGGGAGGTCTGCCCCGGATTGTCGTCTGCCAGATTGATTGGCAGTACGGCATAATACCAGTATGCCATTTTTGGTCAGCATGGATCGGACTAGCTGTTGGTTTTTGGTTCTTTACCTCGCATGTGTTGAAATTCTTCGTTCGTTAGTTTTTTCCCTTCCCATTCTTCGGATACAATACTCTCTTTCTGTCTAGTTTCTTTCTTCGGCGGTCCCTCAAATTTTTTGATCCCTCCTCATCTCTGATCTTGATCCTTTCAGTCTTCCTCGGTTGCTCTGATCACTGCAACAATAGGGGTGGCCACATGCAATATTTGCTGCCTCCACCTCCGTATCTCAATTTCATACGAGAGCAGATACCAGAGAGGTGAAGAGCGGCAGAATAAAGGGGGAAGAGCTTCAGAAGAGAGGGGAACCAGCAGATCGAACTTATTTTTGTGGATGCTCCCCCTTCCAGAATGGAAGATTGAAAACTGGCCTCCGACTTCAAGATGGAGGCCTCCACTTCCGTTTTTGCCTCAAAATCTGCCGTTGAAGGCAGAAAAATGATCATGTGGCCACCCCTAATATTGCACCCCTTTCGTATACCTCTACCATATACCGAATTTATACTAGAGGGGTCCTTACCCCCGTTACTTCCGGTGGAGTTTAACTACGGTTAGAACAGGCAAATCAGAGGAATTCTCCGGATCATATGTGAGGAGACTAGAGGCACGACAGGCATCGGAATAAAGGGCAGAACACATTGCGGTTGCTTGACGCAAAATTGCTGAAGATTTTTGGATCTTTTCATTCGAATTCACTATTTTGTTGCAGATTTTTTTTTAACGATCAGGTAGATGCATAAAACAATGTCAAACTTCCAAGAACAAGAGGTATTTATCAGAAAAATTCTTGCTTTTGGGCTAAATGTTCAATCTTGCACCTATTTTTGTGTTGGCAGCAAATAAAAATGTATCTTACAGAACATCATCATCTCAATTTAGCCATGAAAGAACGAAAAGGGAAAAAAAATCTAGTTTAAACATGGCATAACAACCAACATTCAGTTCTTCCTAATTTCCAAGAGATGCAACCAATGCATTGCTAATTTTCAATGACAATAATGACTTTCATTGCAATATATGGTCAAGCTTTAAATGCCTTGAAAATTTTCTTGCTAAGGCCTACTAGTGTGTGTTTTTCTTTTGTTTGTTTTGTTTGTGTGTGTGTGTTTTGCTTTTGTTTGTTTGTGTTGTGTGTGTGTGTGTGTGTGTGTGTGTGTGTGTGTGTGTGTGTGTGTGTGTGTGTGTGTGTGTGTGTGTGTGTGTGTGTGTGTGTGTGTGTGTGTGTGTTTGATTGGCCAATGCAACTTAAATCTATGTGATATCGATCCAACCGCATAGCCTTATCAATAATGTGTCCGAAATTGCAAAGCGTATAGTTATACTATAAGATTTGGCAATGGTTAAGGGTTGTATTGGTATGGGAAATCGTATGTTGCTGGCGCTGGCAACACAGATTCCCAACCCTAGAATCATGGGCGGGCATTTTGGAGCTCGCGAGCGCTGGTTGGGCGCAGGTGTTGGTGTCGCCTTGGGCTTCTGCAGGGATGGCGGAGCTCTTGGTGATGTGGCCGCTCATCTGGTTTGTTTCTTTTCTGGTTTGGGTGGATAAGCAGGGGTCGCGGGCAATTGCGGGGAGCGGAGGTGCATTGAAGAAGCCAGAGGTAAGCTTCTAGCTTCTTACTTTTGCTGCATTGATTTTACACATTACCTGCTATGTCGATGAAGAGGGCAGCCAGAAAGGCTCAGAGTGGGCGCTCCTCTGGCCCTGCTTCTGTGAGCCATGTCTAGAATTCCAATTCCGGAGTGAGAGGCCAGGATTTGTTTGCTGATCAGGATTGGAACCTGATAGATGTGAGTGTGACCCTAGGTTTGTCTTGGCAGGATGTCCCTGTGAGTTTCTACGATGGCCTTGTCGGTTTTTGTGATATGAGGTGTGTTCTTGAGTCTGTGTAGCTATGGAAAGGGGTGCTACTGTAGACCACTTGCACTGTCAGGCTGTCTTTAGAGGGCGTTTCAAAACCCCCAGGGCCATGAATGATGCCATTAAGAAGGAATTTAACTGGGCTAGTAAGCCTCCTGGTGTTATCCTGGTCTGTAAAGCCTTGAAGAATACCCGCCTTCACTGTTTTGAAGGTATGGTTGGTTATTGTATGAAAGATTTTGGAAAGGTCCACTATGTCTGTCACCTTCATAATATCAGTGAGGATTGCATCGAGAAAGGTAAGGATTTATACCTGAGATGGGGAGCTGGTGACACCAAGAACTTAGTTGTGCTTGATAATAAGAATTTGCTTAATCGTGCTGCCCATTATGTTAACTATCATGGCAACCGTAAGATGACTGCTAGCCTCCTGTTTACATTGGCCAGAATGATCCGTTTTGGTAAGTTTACACTATCCAGTTCTTGGATTATACCTTCCAATACTGCCCACATTAACGAGCACCGTGTCCGGGCAGCATGGAGGGTGCTCCTAAATCCTTCTCAATGCATGCCCTCCGACATGAGAACTATTTTGTTTGGGCTACCTGCTGGGTTCGTGCCTGTAGAGCGAAATGGCCCTGGGAGGAGAAGGTATTGGGATGATAGCATCCCTGAGGATGAGCAAGACTTTAATTTCCAGGATGTTTGTGATGAATCTTATAGTCATGACAGTGATGATGTGGTTGTTTTGGAGCCTGGTGTGGATTTCATCCCCGTGCACAGGGGTGATTGCACCATGGCTGTTGGGTGATCATATTTGTTGGCTTTCGGATGTACAGTTTTGTCTTTTTTTTCATGGCTTTGTTTGGTTCTTAGTTGCAGGTAGTGATGGACACTGATGGAGAGCTTTGTTCTTTGGGGTGGAACGACCTCCTGGCCAGTATCTTTGCCTGATTCCTATATTTCCTCTAGAGTTGAAGCTTCACATCCCGATCTGGTCATATTCTCCGCTGAGCCTGAGGCAGTTTTCTCTGCTCAAGAATTTGTTAGTAGCATCGATGCGGTGGGGAACCGGGCGCATAGGATTGCGGCGTCCTTGCGCTTGCTTAGGAGGCAGCTCAATGGGTTCTATGCTTCGATCCAGAATGCTATCTCTGCTGTAGAATGGGATCAATTGGGTGTACCTGTGTCTGAGTTACATGTGCTGCGCTCTCATATGAGCTTAGCTAGAGTCTTGCTCGTGCAAGAGATTCGGCGGTTGGATGAACTGATTAGGCATGCTCAGAGTGGCGCGCCCATGAACTGATCTGTTTTCATCTCCTTCTTTATGTTTTTGTGTGGCCTGGAAGAACTGCTTATGCTTTTATAAATGAGAAACTTGTTTATTTTCTGAATGTGTTGCAGCTTGGTCTTCTTTGGCAGGTATGATCTTGACACGTGTTCATTCTTTTGCATGAAGCTGCTGTATAAACGGAGTTTCAGAGTGGCTCTTTACATATTGAAATAATCTGTTGATACTAACTCCTTTTGTTTGTTAGTGGGCTTCAGCCCCTAGGTATAGTAGGCATCTCTCCTTTGAGATGCCTAGTATGCCTGGATGAGCGTGGGATCTGCTACTGAAGTTCGACTCCCCAGGCTCATCATTGTCTATTTTCAATGTTTAATATTCTTGTTTGGCTGCTAGGTGCAAAGCATGATATTTTTCCAATGGTTTTATCAAATGTTAGGGGTAAGTCAAGCAAGATAGGTGGGCCCCATCGTTGACCCCATCTTGACTTGTGTTTGAGGGCTCAAAATTCGCCCCATGGCATATGCTGTGGCATATGCCAACATCCAATGACCCAGATTAATTTTAACAGACCCAGAACGATAATACAAAATATACATTTTTGTATCACAATCGCCTGTTTGCACCATTGAAACTTGCACTTCAATTTCTGTTGAAAAATTCCTAGCTAATGATGTGGCACAACAAAGGGAATATTTTACAGAGAGAGTTGTTATCTCGAATTTGCATTTTTTGCAAATGTTGCAACTTAGACTTTTTGATAAAAGGTACTCGAAGCATTTGCGCACAAAAAAAGGGGCGTGCACAAAGAAAATCTATGCCCTGAGAAAATGGCCCCTTACCATTGCAAACAAAATACATTCTAAAAACCTATGAAAAGGAAACATGACCACTAGCTGCAAATAAGCTGCTCAAATCGCTCAAAATATACAATTTCGAATACAATATCGGGCTAAAATCTTAGCACAAACCATTGCCACAAGCATCTCCCACAATAGAAAACTCAAACATTGGAATATCACAAATGCTTTGAGCACAAGGTCTACGTGCATCCATTTCATACAAGCAACACCCTGATTTCAAAGGCACATTTGATCTTATTTGTGTTTAACTACCAAAGGTGCACATAGCGCTGGCAAATTCTTGTACTCTTTAAAATTTGAAACAAAGTACTAAGTTATCATTGCACATGTAAATATGTCGACACTGAATTACATTTAAAGTGATCAGCAAATCTAAATCCACCATATTTCAGCTCCCTCAAGCCATCGTGCATGTTTCAACAGCTTGCCATAAATCAAATCACTGATGGCTACAAATAATCAGAGCATGTCATGAACCCAAGAATTGGAATCATAATACTACTGGCTGAATAAAAGATCATGAATGCCTATTATACAGTAAATGATAATACAGATTTATGATACAGAAAATTCTGTCGACATAAGTTATGAAAGCCAAGTTTTTCTTTTAATACTGTCAGTTGCCTTCATCTCTGAGCCATCTTTCCAGCTCATCTTCTTCATCAGGTCTTGAATAGGCCATATCCATCTCACGTTCCATGCCATGAGGTCTACGTGCATCCATTTCATACAAGCAACACCCTGATTTCAAAGGCACATTTGATCTTATTTGTGTTTAACTACCAAAGGTGCACAGAGCGCTGGCAAATTCATGGACTCTTTGAAATTTGAAACAAAGTACTAAGTTATCATTGTACATGTAAATATATCGACACTGAATTACATTTAAAGTGATCAGCAAATCTAAATCCACCATATTTCAGCTCCCTCAAGCCATCGTGCATGTTTCAACAGCTTGCCATAAATCAAATCACTGATGGCTACAAATAATCAGAGCATGTCATGAACCCAAGAATTGAAATCATAATACTACTGGCTGAATAAAAGATCATGAATGCCTATTATACAGTAAATGATAATACAGATTTATGATACAGAAAATTCTGTCGACATAAGTTATGAAAGCCAAGTTTTTCTTTTAATACTGTCAGTTGCCTTCATCTCTGAGCCATCTTTCCAGCTCATCTTCTTCATCAGGTCTTGAATAAGCCATATCCATCTCACGTTCCATGCCATGAGGTCTACGTGCATCCATTTCATACAAGCAACACCCTGATTTCAAAGGCACATTTGATCTTATTTGTGTTTAACTACAAAGGTGCACAGAGCGCTGGCAAATTCTTGTACTCTTTAAAATTTGAAAGAAAGTACTAAGTTATCATTGTACATGTAAATATGTCGACACTGAATTACATTTAAAGTGATCAGCAAATCTAAATCCACCATATTTCAGCTCCCTCAAGCCATCGTGCATGTTTCAACAGCTTGCCATAAATCAAATCACTGATGGCTACAAATAATCAGAGCATGTCATGAACCCAAGAATTGGAATCATAATACTACTGGCTGAATAAAAGATCATGAATGCCTATTATACAGTAAATGATAATACAGATTTATGATACAGAAAATTCTGTCCACATAAGTTATGAAAGCCAAGTTTTTCTTTTGATACTGTCAGTTGCCTTCATCTCTGAGCCATCTTTCCAGCTCATCTTCTTCATCAGGTCTTGAATAGGCCATATCCATCTCACGTTCCATGCCATGACCAAGTTCATTTCCTTCGCAAACCAAATTTACCATAGGTCTATCATCTAGGACTTTTAAAATGTTTGTTAGTGTACCTCCAAGTCCAAGCCAACGAAGTCTTGGAAAATAAGGCTTCTTAAACCATAGAAGAGAAACTTTGGTAATCCCTTTACAATTCCAAAGATCCAGTAACTTCAGAGTTCCTCCATAGTATCTATTCTGAAAATGCATTGAAGCCAACGCTATGACAGATGTATCACTTATAAGAGGACATTCGCGTAATCTAAGTTCAACCACTTGAATCCCACTCCGTACCAAGGATAAAATAGTCCTATCAGACAGCTGTGGTATGCATGACAAATCAAGAGATGTAAGTGTTTCAGTAATGCACCCATCCAATAATGCAGCTACCCCGTCATCAGTTATCCTATGACAACCACGCAAAGCGACTGAAACCAGTGGTGTCTTACCCTTACCTAATGCCATTAGTCCAAAATCACTCACATCCGAACCATTTAAAACTAGCTTTTTCAGCTTCATCAGATCAGAGATGGCATACAAGCCATCATCTCCTACACTTCTACAACCCCTGAGATCCAGGGTTTCAAGGCTTTCACAATATGTCAAATGCTTGATTGAACAATCACTAATCAATGGACATGACGTTAAATTTACAGAGGTTAGAGCAAGTGGGGTTGCAGCAAGGTCATGAAATGCTAGATCTGTCATTTGAGCTGTGCGGAGCAGCTCAAAAGTCTCCAAAACTCTGCAATTATGAAGAATTGCTCTACAACTTGCATCTGTTATCGTGAAAATCCTCCCAGCGTGATGCTTTTAGATACTTGCACTGTTCTATCATGAGAAGGAAACCGAGGTCATTGACTCTTTTAAATGAGCCTGATAAAGCACAATGGACAACCTACACAGTCTTGTGCAAGTTCCAATTTTCTGAATTCCCTTATTTGTCAGGTCAAAACGTAAAAGAGGATCACCAACACCCTCTGGTTCATCACATAACTCTAACTCAAAAGAAAAGGCAACCTTTCAGTGATGATTGTCATAAGAGAGTCAGAAATATTGTCAAGCATCAAAGAGAGCCTCTCCAGTTTGATAAATGCCCTCCTAGAAGATAAATTTCCATTGTTGGAAATAATACACGTTGCATCTTCTTCAGTTATGCACCCAAGTTCAAGATGTTTCAAAGTTGGTGCAATAAGTTGTGGAACCAATTCTAATGCACCACCATCAAAACATCCTCCCAAGAATCGCGAGGGACAATGTCTGCCACAAACAGCAAATAAGCAGAGCGCAACTAATCAAAATACTTTGACAACATTGATTGCAATACCTCCAACAAGGAGCATCCTTTAAGCAAGTGCTCTAAGCCAGACCTGAAGCTTTTCGTCTGCCAACCCAAGTCTAGTGATAACGACCTAAGATGCAATTCGGTGAGGAGTTTATCACTTGTTTGAACAAGCAATATTGTTACACTTGTATAGATGGATTAGACAAATTAAATGCATTGAAGAAGAGAAGACAATCTAAGTGCATTTAACAGATGCAGCTTCAGGAGTGAAACAAAATTCAAAAAGCATACTTATTGCAGCTTATAAATGCAATCCTTTATTATGTAAGAAAATAAATCATATGTGAAGAAGAGAAGATGATCTAAGTGCATTTAACAGATGCAGCTTCAGGAGTGAAACAATATTCAAAAGCATACTTTTTGCAGCTTATAAATCAATCCTTTATTATGTAAGAAAATAAGATCATATGTGAAAGACGAAAGAAAGGTTCGCCTAACCTGACAGTTGTCAAAGTTGGACCTAACATGCCCAGAAATATGAATTCTGCCTTTATATATACACAATCAGATGTAAACATCTCCTAAACGGTGAAGGGCCATAAAGCACACCTGATATTTTGGCAGGTACGTCCAATTTCCAGCAAAAGTATCTCTGAAAATTCATCGCAACCTTGAAGATGCAGTTCCCTGAGGCAAGGCTTTAAAAGCAAAGTTATGCATCTGTCGTCCAAATAACTACAATCAAGCTTCAGACTGTGCAATGATGAATTAAGGGACAGAAGTTGCTTCAATAATTTCATGTCGGGCAAGAAATCCTGCAGTGACCATGACACAGCATTTAGATAGCTGCAAAAGTCAGAACCATGCGCATATGTATACGTGTATATATCTATGATTAGTATAGCATTCCAACAACATAGTATGACCAGATAAAATTCCAAGCTCAAACAAGTCCAGAAGAAGCGGATCTAGAATAACCTAACTATTCTGCAGAATATTCTACACCCAGCAACGTTTAGAACATCATAACTAAAACAAGACATTAAATTGTTTGGCATGTCTTATTGCACAGGACAATGTGATTTTTGTGCCAATTGTCAAAAGCTATTTTGTCTGTTATGCCTTCTTCCGTTTTGAAATCTTAATTCAGGGAAAAACAGATATAAAGACGAGCTCACTGAGTCCTGTGTTTCCATGGGGCATCGTTGCAAACACAATTTGTTTACTTGTCATTTTGGAGTGAAAGATTTGACGAGTCTTAATGGATGTTAAGAGATGTTGATTAATTGGGTGATTGATTGCGAGACTTGTTTTCAAAGATACGCACACAAAATGCAACCTTACCTCCATATCAAAGGAGGGTAGATAGCGCAGAGCCTGCGAAGCACACGACTTCAATAGATGGCAAGATGCGGAGGCAGAGCATATGGAGGCAACGTCTAACCGGGCCAGAATGGCCTGTAGCACGGGCAAAGGAAGCCGATCCAAGTTAGATTCCAGAGTGGGCTCCTGCCCATCTCCGCTGTTGGGCTTCTGACGGCTCTTCTTCCCCATTTCTATTAACAAACAGGGCACCGCCATAGCCCCCTTGTCTCCCAAACGGCGCCGCCGCGGCGCCGCTTATTATCATAATCCACCCGGTTATCATCATGGTATAAAAAATGCCGGTGCGAGTGACCCGCACAAACCTGAGAAAACTCATGTCCAAGTTCCAACTTCAAGGTCCTTAGGGTGCTTTCCCATGGACGGCCGGACCTGGATGAGGTCAGGCCCAGGTCCAAACGTATTCCTCGCGATTATTTTCTAAACGAGGTTCTTAACCTCAGCCACTCCGGTTTTCAGCTCATGGGAACATCGGACAAACAGACATGACCTTCAGGAAGCCTGGAGGTTTTCTGCCCATGGGAAAGCACACTTAAACCCCTGTCCTTGCAGGTTAAGCCAATCTAACCGTTGCCCACCGTTGGATCAAGGAAGGGTTATATTGCATAATCACTAGAATATGCTTTTCAAGGGAATATTCCAGAGGTTATTGCCCATAATCCCACGAATATGCTTTTTGAGAGAATATTCTAGAGATTATCGAACAGATCGAGAAATTGTTGCTCGTTCTTACCGGTTCAGCTTTCTTTTCGGCATCGGATCAACGAAATGCCATCTATTATACCATCTTTTAAGTCTAGTAGAGCCCATCCTTCTTTTTGCATCCCTCAAGCAAGAATTTGGTATTCCAATTTTTCTCAATTTCTAAGGCGTTTTACGCAAAATCGTTATTTCTTATTTCGTTTTCTCTTATTCAAGACCACCCCGCAATTTCATCGCGAAATGGGCTTCGAATCCTTCTCTGTTGCTTTCAGTGCATTGCCTATAATCGATCTCTAATACCGGACCCTCCCACCATCGCCATCTCGAGCTTGTCCAACAACCATCGTGGTGCTTAATTATCACAAAGGCCCTCTTCTATCGGCAGGGGAGCTTAATATGTATGACATTTGGTATGGCTCCTTCTCTCCTTCTGAGAGGGCTCTTCTCAAGGATTTTCCGGCTTCATTTTCTTACTGCGAATCATAATAAACTCTATGTTAGTTTGGCGGGGAATCTGTTCTAGAGTCTGTGAAGTTGGGTGCAGAGTCATCGATTCATATTCCCTTGGAAAAATTTGAAGAAGGTGTATTTGGAGAATTTGGTAAAAAAGGCTTTGCGTGCAGACATGCAGTTCACATTCCTCAATCAAAAGCGATAAAATACGCAACCCAATGCCGAAACTCGCAACCCAATGCTCTGGAAAATGTGTTTGGCCGTTTGCAAAGCGCCATAACACGCTTCGGGACGGGGGTCTAAGGAGGTCAACCCTCCCTCTCGGGGATCATGGGAAATAACCCTCTCGGCCTCCGGCCTCGAGGGTTATTTCCCATAATCCCCTCAAGGAGAGGGTTAACCTCCTCGTAAACATTCATAAAGCAGATTTTTCTTGTGTTTTATCATTTTGTTTAAAGCAGTAAACCACCTTGGTGGTGCTATCTAAGCGGAACCATCAGTCAACCATTTAAAACATAACTCCATTAAAACAGTAGTTCATTGACACACTAGTTCTGAAACATTGGCTTATTAGAACAGTAGTTCTGAAACAATTCAAAACATTAAAAGTTTCCACTCAAAACATTAAAGTTCACTGTTTCTGCACAAAGAGTTTCAACTAAAATATCAAATAAAAGCATGAACAGATGAAGTTTCAACTAAAGACATGAACACATGAAATGATCAGGATTTCTTCTTCCAAGTTTCCAGCACTTCTCCGACACCTTGGGCATTGGCACACGTAATGAACAAGCACTGACTTACTGGAGCAACAAATGTAAATCCATCATTACTTGTAATTGTGTTATTCTTCACCACTGTACATGGAAAAGCTTTAGCCGCATCCAGCCATGTAGCAAAAGCATGTTCCAATAAAGCGTCATCAATAGGATAATGGATCTTCACATCCTTATTATTCTTATCGTTAACAACCAACACATAACAACCATTGACATCCAACAGGGGGACCTTATGTCTACGGTGTAGATTAAGGAATAAGGGGTGAATATGCCTATCAATAGCTCGTTACCCCCGAGTCACCCCGTGTGAATATGCACCCAAACCAAAGGGGGTTTAAGGGGGATTTTAATTTAAATGTGTTGGACCCAATGGTTGTGTTAATTAATGTCAATGGTAGTTATGTGTTGGTTGTTAATATCAATGGTTGTTATGTGTTGGTTGTTATGTGTTGGGGATTTAATTTTTTATATGTTGGATGTTAATGGTTCGTGTTGCAAAAAAAAAATTTTGGCCGCCCGGAGGACCTTAGGAACACCCCTCGTGTGTGACAAAAATTTTAGAATTCAAACGGAGAAAAAACTAGAATTCATTTGAGGCTTTCATCATTGTAGCTTTTGAATTTCATCACAATAAAACAAATATAACATAAGTAAAAGTTACCATAAAGATAGAGCAGATTGATCCCATTATTCTGAAAGTTATAAAGTTTGCAACACCCATGCACAAACATTTTTCAACTAACAGCAGCCTTTGGCCTCCATGGATTCTTGTGGTGAGAAACCAAAGTGGGAAACTTTTCTTCTTGTTAGCACAAGGATCTAGAAGCCTCAAAATCTAAAAATGCATGGTAATTTTTTGCAAGCTTCATTCGGAATGAGCCATAAAACAATATACAATAGCGCAATCCTGTATTAATCAGCTGGTATGATGTGAAAGCCTACCAAACCCGGTCGGAAAATTGCTGTTTTAGCTCTGGATCAAAAGTTATGATAAGAAATGTGTTGCCGGCGGGGAAACTGCACTACATGCGCCCTTCAAGCCCTTCATGTGCCCATTATGCACCACACACACAAAAAGAGGGCTTTTGTTGTGAGCCATTATGCACCACACGAACAAAAAGAGGGCTTTTGTTGTGAGTCATTGGTTGTTGACCATTATACACCACACGCACAAAAAAGGGGCTTTTGTTGTGAGCCATTGGTTGTTGACCATTAGAAAAAAAAAATGGCTAAAATCAATGGCTCAGAAATGCACTCTAGATGTACGCATTAGTATATCCATTTGAATACATCCCGAAATCATAGGAAAACCTTAGTGAAAAGCGTACAAAAACACAAAGAAAACCCCCTGTTATTATGCTACATATTCGTTGTAATATGCAGGATCACCTGAAAAATCTCCAACAGCTCCAAGAGTCTCTCGAGCAACATTCGGATTAAATCCACCAACACTCTGGAACTACAACCAGAGGTGCTACCGACAAATTGTTTCTTCACAACATCTGCATTCTCATCAGTAACAACGATACACTTGCCTTTATTGTTTCAACCCTTCCTATAGAATTGTGAATCACCATGAGGTTTCCCTGTTTATATTCAACTTGAAGAGAAACTGAATTATTCCCTGCTGTAAAAAAAGAAATATAAAAGAAATCAAATTAAAAGTAAAAAATAAACTAACATTTAACATATAACTTAGTGTAAAAAGCATGATTACCACTTTGGAACACTGCAAAGTACATACACTAGGCAAGTACTCAACAACTAATACAAAAATCCAAAATAAAAGTCAAACTAATATTCAAAGTTAAAAGTAAAGATAATGGGAAACCAAAAGTTCTAAAACAAAATTGAAATTAACCTAACCCATAAATTACTTTTTAGGTACTTTTTGGTCACTAAATAATACTTTTTAAGGGACACCTAACATGCTTTTACCCCTTAGTAGATTCTTTGATAAATTACTTATTTAAACCCTGGTTCTTTGAGTAGCAAACATTCATGAGAAGAAGGCGGCTCATTTACAAAGGGCAAATTGTCTACAAATAAATTATATCGATATTACTTTTCATACAATAAGAAGCTTAGCATTTCAAAAAAGTTCAACCACAAGGTTTACCCGAATTATTTGCACCCTTTACTATATTCTCCAACAACTAACCACTTTGTGATGAAACGCCTAGAAACTTATTTTGTGCTTTTTTTAATTCCTCTTTTAGAACATCCCAGATATATCCTGAGGCTACCATCTTCATTATAAGGTTTTGCATTGATGTTCATCGTTGCATTCACTTGGATTTCTTTGCGATCATACCGCAAATAGCATAAAGAAACTTAGGTGTTAAGACATAAGGAAACTACTTGAATGAAATGCATACCTCTCTATAATTTTCTGTATTTTTTTATGCCATGTCACAAGCCTTCCTATTTCAAGTGGTATTAAAGCCAAGGACAAGCCCACTTTTTATTGGAAATATTTGCATCAAGAACCTTGCCCATAACTTTCAACCAACCAGTAATATTTCTATCTCCAACTCTACTCTTCATGAACCAAACCTAAGGAAACCAACCAATGACATAAGAAAAAAAAAATCCAAATATGAAATACCTTGAATTTTAAACATTTACCTCGACCTCACTGGTTTACAATTGCTGCAAGAATAATGGTCTAGATCTAGGTTTCTCTTTGAAAGGAAGATGTCACGATATTGTGGAAAAACGAAGGCTTGAGTCCTTTCTTGGCTAACTTGATTATGTGTGTAGTCCTTATCCCGACTAGATTACATGCCTAGGAGCAATAGAAAGATCCGTTCATTGACGAAAGGAGATGAGAAGAGGATGGTGAAATTAGTTGGACAAGGCTAGATTGTGGCCAATGAAGCACCTCCTCATTATAGGTTTTATCATCTTCAAGTTCCTTACGTGGTTTGAAACAAGTCGTAAAGGGCTCCACAACTTGTTCTTATTAGATGGTCTCAGGCTTAAAAAGGGTGTAATCATTGTGACACCATGCCCAAGATGGTCTCTTCGACCACTGCAAAATACAATGTAATGAAATTATTTATAAATGAAAATTCAGTGCAGATTAGCACTTTGTTTTTTATAGTTTCATTGGTTTTAGTTGTGCTTTTTACCTTCGACTAAAGTTAGCTGAAAAATAGACCTTCATTTTTCCTTAGTTTTTTATTTTCCCACAAGAAAAAAGGCTGTTCTAAAGCAAGTAAAGGCATTTCAAAAGTTTTGCACGCCTTTTTTGGGTCAATTTAACCGAAAGTGCAAAAAAAAATGGGAATGACATGAGAACCACTTTAATCAAATGCGACTTACTACTCTTTTGGTAGCTTAAGTGACACTTGGACAACTTCAGCGTAGAGAGTTGATGCCTCCTCAGCTTTTTAAGTACTTTCTCAAGTGTCGTATTAGCTTCTCTAGGGACTTTGCTATACACCAAGATGTCATCAAAGAAAACTATGATGATTGTATCTAGAAACTTTCGTGAAAAATGTCGTTCATGAACCTCATGAAGGTTCTTGGGGGGCATTGGACGGTCAATGGCATCCTTTGCGAACTCATAGCCATATCTCATTTTGAAGGCGGTCTTATGGATGTTTTTCTTCCTTAATCCGGATATGGTGGTAGTCGACCTCAAATCTATCTTGAGAAGACTTTTGCACCTTGGAGTTGATCCATTAACTCATTGGTAAATCATACTTGTTCTTGATAGTATGCTTGTTTAATTAATGATAGTCAATGCACATCCTCAAGCTTCCATCTTTCTTCTTGATTTTAATAAGATAGGTGCTTCAAATGGGGAGAGACGCTAGGTCTTATAAACCCTAGGTCTAATGACCCCCTTGCAACGCTTCTTCAATTATGCCAACTCCTGAGGTGTCATTCTGATGGTGCCTTACTTGTGGGCTTGGTCCCTGGTTCAAGTGCTATTTCACACTCAACTCCCCTGTACGGAGGAAGTTATTTGATCTTATCTGGGAATAGGTCATGGAATTATTTCACTTGCTTCGGCAACTTGGTCCTTGCTTTGTCCTCCTTGTCTTTCTCTGTTTTTGGCTCCTCAACCGGAAGCTTGAAGACATAGGCCACTTGCTCTCTCTTTACATTTAAGTAACTTCTTACTAGACATGCATTGCATGATTGGGGTGACTTCCTTACCTGTTATCTCAATGATTTTGCCATTTGGCGCCATTAAGGTTACTTTCCGCTTTCCGCAATCAATTACAGCATTAGTCGGACCAAGGTATTCCATTCCTATGATCAGGTCATACTTACCAATGTTCATCACCTTTGCTCCCATTCAATGTTGATGCCCGACAAGTCTATGTCGAAGTTGATCCTCTTTCCCTCGTTGTTATTGCCCCCACTTGCCAACACTACCTGGCCTCACGGATATTCACCTTTATCACATGAGTATATGCCACCGCGTGCTTAAGGTGAGAAGAAACACCCCTATATCGCACGCAAAACCTGTTGGAAAAACACCCCTTCCGTGGAGAAAATACACTTTCAGAATGTCGATAAGAGGGGATTTAAACCCCTAGTATAATGCATTTAAAACATCGAGAAAAAACCCCTTCCATACACTCACTAGGTTTATACGGGTCTTTCAGGTGAATCCTTGACTAGCCTATGCTTGGATGTCAAGGGTTTCCTTCAACATTTTTACTATTATTGGAGAAGCAAAATTATGGGTACTCCTTTGTCTATCAACACTATGAAAGATTTGGTTTTGACTTTGCCTATTGTTGAAATGACCTCGATATTGACTCAAGATTCTCGAGTCGGTAAAGATGTGGCACTCACACGGATGTAGTCATAAGCTTCTTCATCGCCATGCTCCGGGTGTCTCCCATCCTCCTAACTCGCTTAGTGCCGTTGATCACAAAAGGGCGGCCAGGCGTCCCGATGTCCCGTGTACTGGAAACACTCGGGCATAAACCGCTTATATATTCTTGCTTCTCTTCGGGATGGATCAAAGAATTGCTTCATTGCTTTGGAGTAGTTTGAACCTCTCGCTTGCCCTTTATCCTAGAAACCGACTTGCTTCTTATCTTGCTTCCCATTGCTTGCCTTGTATTGTCTAAAGGTGCCAGACTTGTTGCTCTCAGGCTCGTTAGTTTCCGGTAGCTTTTCCCTTATCCTGATAATATTGCTGCTTTTGTCCGTTGTTCTGGGGACCTGTTCCTTGTAGGCTCAAGGCCCTGGACTCTGCTTCTGACACCATTGTGGGGATTGATAGCTCAATGAAGCTTCATGATCTCCCGTCATTCTTCGTTTTTGATATGCCCCTCAATTGCGTGTCTTTCACTCAATTTCGCACATACAGCCTTTAGTCTCATGAATTCTTCAATGCTTTTTGCACCATCCCATTGCCTTGTTCCAACCTATAAAACTGCTGCGTGATCATGTGGCACTTTGTATTTCTAAGTAAATGACGCTTTAAAGGCCTTGTAAAACTTCTTAAATTAGCAGTACTGCCCCGCCAATCCGCGGGCCTTGGCATAGCCTTTCCACTAAATTCGTCGCTCCATTGAGGTTAACTTGTAATCTCCCGCCCTTGTCCTTGTCCTTCATGCAAGTAAGCATTCCCATACTCTCATCTCATCCAGCGGACTTCTCGCTTCCATTCGAGCATGTTATCCCCCGAGAACTGCTCTAACTTCCCCGGCTTTAGATTATTGCTCACGCGGAGTCGACTTTTCTTCGATAGTCGGGCTCCATCCCCGCTCTTATCTCGCCGACCGCCTTGGCAGTCTTGCCGCTTCATTGTCCTCGCTTCTCCCGATTCCAGCCGGAGTTTGAACTGGTGTCGAGGAGTCCCGCCGGGAATCTCCTTCTTCCGTTCCTCTTCTTTCCTTATCTATTCTCTAAGCAGTGCCCGGGTAACCGGACGTTTTGGCATGGTGCAAATGCCGCCTCTTTCGCCAATAAGGCTTTTTATCTCCTGGATATCCGATCTCATTCGATATATCTCTTCTTTGAGGTCCGCAGACTTCAAACTCTTGGTACATGTTCCTTTTGCGGAATTGATGGGCTTAAGGGTTTCATCATCCCGATGGCGTCGGTCTTGCTCTACTAGATGCTTTAGTTGCATACACATTACATTGCAACTCTTATGATTAGGTTTTGTTTGTTATTGCATTGGTTGTGTATGATGATATAGTTATGCGAGCAAATTATATCAAAGAATATTGACAATGCCGAACAAAAAATATATATTCATAAGTTCTGCGGTGGTAGGCGCGAATGATGGCTAGCTTTGCCTTTGTCGCCTATAGGGGATCGCAAAGTCGAAGATGCTCAAGGCTATTGTTCTCTTTACTAGTATGACATTTGATGTTTTAGGGCAATCGCACATGTTTATCAATTCCTGAGAGAGCAAACAGCAGGAACACTCCTTCTTCCCCCCTTGGGCTGAACTGGTGATGAATCACTGCTATCCTTCCGTCGGTAAGAAGTGAAAGGTAGTATCTGAGGGGCCTTGTCATGTCCTGCTTCCCTTTGCCTCGCCTCCGTCCGGATGCCGGATCTATGTCTCCCCGAAAGTAATCGTCATGATGGATCATTGCCGTCTTTATAATCTGCTACCATGGACCTGATGGAAGCCGCTGATCTCCTCCTTTTGAGGCGGCCGAGCCATTGATGAAGAGCTAGACAGAATGCACCTCGTTGTCTTGTTCTCGTGCCCATCCATTCTTGGATGGCGCGAATTCTTCTCTTCAAGGCAGCTCTCATTGGGTCATGAGTCGACCTGGATGTTGCTTTAGGCTTCTGCGTTCAGATGGATTGCCCCATATAGGTGTTGGCTTTCATATGTTGATGAGGAAGTCTTGAGTTTCTCACCGATGAACTCATCGAGGTCAAGCTACTGATGTAGAAGATGCAAGAGCTCATCCAAAGATGTATCCCGGTCAGACCTCCTCGAAGGTTCTTGAAGTCGTGAGTAGGGAGGTACTCGCCTCTTTCGATCATGATCGATTAAGCTTGTGATGCCTAACCCGGTGGGGAAGCTATCCTTTGTCATCCTCAGATCCTCATCGATGGTTTGAAGTTCCCGGCCATTGTTGCCGCTCTTGAATGGGGTCGACTTTGATGAAGTCTTTCGACATCCCTCGCCTTGTGTTTTTCTTCTTCTTCGTTTACGCCTCTTCATATTCCGGAAGCAACCGATCTTCGTTGGGGGGGGCGTGGGGCTCGCGATCTCGGGTGGCTAGATAGAGGGTTCTCCTATTTGAGTTTGAGCCGATGAAATAAGAATATGGCTGCAGCCAGATATAGGAGAAATATCTTTTAAGTTTGTTTATTGTCAGAAGTCATGTCGCCCCGCATCGCGGGCACTTTGTTGTCTAGGTATTTAGCAATGTTGGAAACATCGCCAAGGCGGTTTGAAGAGCTGCCCTTAGTGCAAAATACCCTCGCATGGAGGAAGCTCTCCATCGTGAAAGGGCCTATTTTTGCCCGAACTCTCGCATGACTTCCCCGTAATATGGGGTAGGATTTATTGTGGAACTTACATCAAGTTCCTTTGAAAGAAAGCTAAGATCGGAAGTTGGTGTTAGCTTCAGCTACATGAGTGGGTAATCGCACAGCCTTTGAAGGATGAAATGGCCATGATACTTTATATGAGTGGAGTTACACCTCGAGATCGAGAAGATTGCCCTTGGGAAGGGGAGCCAAGTTGTAGGACACAAATGAGAGTTATGTCGTGATTTATAGGCAAAGCCCTAATTTTAAAATTTTTTAGAGTCTGGAAAAATCTATCATTGGAGGTCTAATTAGGTGTTTTCTCGGTGGTTTGAGGTAGTTTAGAATCGACTGATACTTTCACATAAAGGGCACAAAGAGGCCTGACCTAATTTTTAGCTAAGGTCCCTGAAGTACTCGCGAGTAGTAGGTGGACACTTGTTTAGGTCCTATATGACTCTAAAAAGTTTGGTATGAAGGCGAAATCTTGCTTATCTCGAGGATTAAACTGGATATCCTTTATTTTTCTTTGTTTTGACTGATTTCAGGTAGACCTATGGTAAATACTCACACAAAGATGCATTGAGAGCCTCGAGCTAATGTTATTTAGCTAAGGCCCACATTTCGTGAGTAGTGGACTCTTTGTTTGGGTCTTAGGTGGCTCTAACATTTTGATATGAGGGCGTAATCTTGCTTATCTCAAGGAGTTAAGCCGTAACATGCTCTTAGTTTCTTGGTTTGACTTTTTCTAGGTGTAGATCCATGGTCAAATACTCATACAAGATGTGGGGCCGCGAGCCAAAATTTAGCTAAGGCCTCCGGGCGACTCGTGAGTAGTGGAGTCATGTTTTTCACTTTTCATACAAATTAACTAAAAAATTACATATGCTATTATTATGACTACAACAAGACATTATTATAGGCTTGAATTAAACAACTTTTTACATGATCGGCAGTCTTCCTTCTTGATAAACCTGGCTACAGCTTCATGTCTCTAGGCATGCAAATGACTCTAAAGATGAAAGAGCATGCTAGAGAATCTTCAAAATCTTGAACCGCTTTGCTCCATCGCTTCTTGTAAAGGGCAACATATCATATCGCTTTCCTTTTTCTTTGTTGAACTCGCAAATCTCGTGAGATAATCTTTGAAAAAGGCAACTCTTAGTATCGTAAGTCCATAGCTCCTCTAGAAGTGCCAGTGGGGCAGCTTTTCGCGAGAGTACATGAATCTTTGTTCCTCTTCATGGGCTTCTTTGGTGGTACCGGGTCTTTTCGGGTGGCTTCAAGGTGTTTTCCTTTGTGGGCCTTCCCTCCTCCATCAATCTCGGACCTTGTGTTGTTCATAATAATTAGCGAGCCTTGTGCAACTTCATATACTCCTTGTACTCCGTCATCTTCTTCTTTGTACTCATTCATGCTTGAGTACATACGACTTCCGTCTTGACTGGTTTTTTGAGGTCTGCAGTTGGTTTAGCCAGCCGCGTATTGGGAGATGGTGCCACTTCTTGATTGTGCGGATTTGAGGGTCATGTTTCTCTCAGTCGTCGAGTATCCTCAGCATCATCATCCGACTCAAAAGTCCGAGATGAAGATGGAGGTGCAATGAACTCCTCCTGATGCTGGACTCCTTTGCCGGGTGTTTTTCTTGCCCGCTTTCTTTTGAAGCCTTTCCCTTGGGTCCTTATGACCTCCTCTGTTGAGTTCTTCCTTCTTTGCTAATCTTCTGGTTTCTTCTCTTCTCTTTTCTTCTATTCTTCGTTGTGTTCTAGTCTCCGCCGGGTGTCGGGGATTCACTGGCCGGTTTTGTTGGCCTTGATCTTTTGTTCTTACCCCTGATCTTCTTCTGGGTCTTGTTGCTCGATTGGGATGTTGGAGAATCTTTGGTAATTTTGAGCATTTCCGGGCCTCCTCGGCCGGTGACCCTGGACATTGTCTGGATCAAACTTCCATAACCACTCGGTTGTTTGTTTGGTCTTGAGGAACATGTCTTGATATACAAAGCTTGATAGCCTCATTGGCTTCTAAAAATCGTCTTGTTGGTCTGAGCTCAATAACTAGGGATGTAGGTAGGACTGAAAACCCTAAACATCCATTTATAGGTTTGGGAGTTTTAGGGTTTCCACATTGCATTTTCATGTCGCCTAACTATTTAGAATATTATTATTTGTTTTGCCTGAAATATCTGGTTCCCTTGCTGTGGGTTCTACTCCCACTACTCACACAAAGGCATGAGAGGCTAGATAATTTTTATGGCTCCAGTGCACTATGTGAGTAGTCACTCTTTTCAACTAGCATCTTTTTCTAGGCACATTCTTAGGGATCCGACAGTTTCCTAGCTCAAATTTTGATCTTATGCTATCAAATTACTCTAATTATGCATATTTCTTGTGAACTATGGTCAATACGCATTACAAGGCGAAACACACCTTTGTTCCATGTTGACATGTTTTGCATATACTTCCATGTAACAGCAAAGGCCTACACCACATAAGGCCTGCATTCGAACATAAGCTCTATTAATTAGGTTTCTTACATGTAGAAGGCTTCCATTAATATATTTTACATGAATAAGGCTTCACATATTTACATATTTTACATACATGAATAAGGCTTCATATAAGGTTTACATGAATAAGGTTTACATAAGGTTTATGTATAAGGTTTTACATATGAATAGCAATAGGTTTTATGTATAATAGGAATAGTAATGAATAAGGTTTTATGAATAAGGTCCTATATGATATGAAGAATAGCAAATAAATAAGGTTTATGAATAAGGTTTTACATATGAAGAATAGCAATGAATAAGGTTTATGAATATAAGGTGTACATGAATATAAGGTTTATGATTGATAGCTATCTAGCATATGATTGTTTACATATTATTGTTTATGGTTACATATTTGTTTATGATTGTTTATGATTGACAACAAATATGATTGTTTCATATGTTTATGGTTGACATGTTTATAAGCTTACATGTTTATGGTTTACATGTTTATGTTTATGATTGAAAACCAATATGATTGTTTATGTTTACAAACCAATATGTTTTATGGTTATGATTGACAAATCAATTTGATTACATATGAACTATGACAACATATTTTGACAAACAAATTTACAATATGATTTACAATTTACAATATATGTCAATAATTTACAAATTGGTCTTAAGGTTCACAGCTTGAATCACAAAGCATCTTTTGCCCCTTTGTCGCTTTTTGTTTTTTGATTTCTTTCTTTCCTTTCGTATCATTTCCTTTAGACTCTAAAACTTTGAGCATAAATGGATGTGCTTTGATGCAAGCTATCCATAATTTGATCTTCCACTATGTCACCGGAGCCGAAACAGTTTGTTCCTCAATCTGGTCATATCAAAATGTAATGTACCAACCAAATGGTCAGATACACCTCGCTCTCATGTTCTAGCAACATACAAGTTACCATTAATCAACTTGTAATATTTTCCCCGCTGACAACTACTTCATTCCTACCAAACTTTTGCCCCCAAGGATCCTTTGTATGCTTTCTCATAACATGCTTTGTTCTAGTGCATTTTAAAATATAAAGTCTACTTTTTTTTTTGTTGTTAGGCTCAAAAGATTGGGACAAAGAAAAGTTATTCCAACAAAGAATGATATCCGATTTCCACTCATGATCTCCTTCAAAAAAAACAAGCCTTCAACAACTTCCTCAACATAGTCAAGACCCACGTGTTTTAATTCAGAGTATGACCACGTGCCTATTCTAGCAAATGTAGGGACACTTTGCATATTTCCCAACCAAAGCTATGGCGTAAACAAGTGAAGTTCATATGTGCAACTTGAGTCCGCCTTTTTTGAGTAGGCCCCGATGGAATGAAATTTGCTAGAGCCGATAGAGTTGCACAATCATACCTCACTTTCTATCAACATCTCCTATGCCAACTTCCCAAAAAATTGCCAAACACAAGCATTCACAAGCTCGCCATTGGAATGTATAAAAATCCAAAGAAGCTCAACAAAGACACCAGACCGTCCCCGCCTTCCATTGTGATGTTGTCACCGAAATGTTTTTTTGCAAAACCACTACATCATGTGCATTTCTAAGTGGCAATCAATTTTCGCTTTTAACATCTCATGAGTTAGGGCCTCTTAATGATGTACCAAAGACCATCATGTTCACCTGCTTTCTATCGATTAGTGTCCGAAATGAACATTAACTCTAGGTGCTTGAAAATGAAAGTTACCTTTCCCATGATAAGAAGCAAAATAATTCCAAGTTATTGATGCCACTAGTTTGATAATTTCTTCCTAGAAAGTAAAATGTTCTACTTCCTTTCCATCGGCTTAGAACATCCATCGCACCAAACAATGTGTCCATTGCATTCTTGATTTGTTTTGTCGGACAAAAAATGCCGCATGACTGCTCAAACAATGTTGCATAAACAAAGTGTCATGTTCCCCACATCCGAAATGTAGAAGTGAGTTTTTTGATGATTCTTCTCATCTTCATCCAATTTAGGGTCATCACTTTTGGTGGCATGTCTATATGATATATGCACTAAAATTGTGCATCCATCATTCCTCCAATGCACTCAATTTCTTGCTGAATTTTGAAGTCTGTAATTTTCAAGAAAAATCAATCAACAAAACTATTGCATCCTTTTTGGAAATGTTTCCAAACACCCTTGAATTGCCCCGGCGGCCCGCCATCTAGCCTCATAGTTGTGTGTGGAATGAATTTTTTTTCAAAGATCGTTTCAGCATTCTGAAAATATCAAGAAAGACTTGTGGTCTTGTAAACCCGCTTTAGTGACCGGTTTTTTTCCCAAAATTATAACCACCTTTGCCATCGTTCTTCTACGATTCATATATCTACAAGAAATACGTAAATAAAAAATAAAGCTACACCATAATGAAGCATAAAAACAAAGAACAATCTTAGTACCTTGTCATATGTCTTCCACTCCACCGCACACCATTTTTGAAATTCACTTTTTGACATGTTGGCAGCTTTGTTAGGTCCACAACTATTGCACTTTGAGAGTTAGGCAAATGTGTGCATACCATTCTTCACTTTCATCTCTTGGACAAATAAGAGACCTCCAAAGCTCACTTGTTGAAGCATAGGTGCTCTTCCTTGCCATGCATGTTGGTCCAGACCACAAACTTCACATCGCAGCATTTACAATTTGGACCATGAATTTTTTTTCATCATGTCTTACTTTGTTCATTGCAAGTCTAATAAAAATCGCTTTTCATATGATACACACAACAAAGACGCCTCTCCCCCTTTACTTTCCTCGACATAAAGGGGTTTCAAGGCATGAAATAATCGAGAAAGAAACCTCAAACTTAGGATACCCCCTCTCAAACGCCGGTAAAATGAAACCCGCAAAAAACAGACACAAGAATTACAAAGAATTAGAGCAATTACAGAACTACAAAGAATTACAAGAATTGTAAATAACATCCAAAGATGTGCAATCAAACTAACCCTCCTAGTATCCTCCATGAAGTATAATGGATGCATGATCTTGAATCCTTCAGCCACTCTAATCCTTATAACATGTTTCTTGCATGGAGACACTCGTGGGTTATCTCCAAAAAGTCAACTATTAGCTTCCTCTCATCATAAGAGAGTCCACAAATCTAGTATTCTTTCTTGAACATGGACCATGGTCCACTACCATGCTCGCGAAATCTTCTATTTACCGCAAATCCCACACAATCTTCCTATTCAGATTCATTTGCTTTGCAAAGGCACTTGTTAGTTTCACCATTGATCGAAAAGTCATTGCAAAGACTTCTTGCTCTCCACACATCCAGAATTTTTTGAATACTTATGAGCTGCAAAAGACTCCCTCAAATTGTTAATGATTGTTTTCATTGTGTTTAATTCTTTGTCGCTTGAGAGATCTAGTTCTGTATCCACTTTCTAGCTAGAATTTCCACTCTTTCTTCGATGTAGCATTCTCACACAATTCGCTCACAAGCTTGCCTAATTCTTTTGACAACTTTCTTTTCTTCCAACCGAATGAACCTTTCTTACCAACAAAAGAGCATCATTTGGCAACCGCACCTAAATTGCCAATTGCAAAGATCCACTTTTTTTTTTTCTGCCTTTGAATCCCTCCCCGATTTCCCGCTTTTTTGAAAGCTGTTTCATAATTCTCTTTGGTTTGCAAGCACCGCACTTAACTACAAATGTAACGAAATTTATCAATGCAAATACCTCTATTATAGCAAGTACCAGATATGACAAATGATCCAACCTCTACAAAGATTGCAACATCCATAACTTCATCATCCTCATTTGATATTCCACCATATTCTCCTCGAATTTTAGCACGCCGGGCTTTACTTTTTATAAACCAAGTAACAAATTTAAATTGTATACCGACATGTTGAAATCATGTTCAAAGTCCATAAATTCAGCACCATTGAATGAATTTCGCTCCATTGAAAGCAAATTACATCACCAAAGAATTTAGAACAAAAATTCAAAGAATTTAATAGCAGAGGCATTTAACAAGGAATACCGTCTTTCATCTTCATGATGAAATTTTGATCTGAATTTTCGCCTTTCAAATATAGTTTCTTCATTCCTTGTGAAATCCAATCGCTTCAATGTGAGTACCACCTTTCCGATTTGTGTAGGTGATTCTTCAAGGTAATTTTCTCTGAAATTGTGAACAAAGACTCCGTAAATCGCTTGAATTGTTGATTTAACTTTGCATGCCCGCCAAAGAATCCCCGGCATCAAATTGCGCGACAATGCCCGACACGTAAGCAAGGAATTCATCTCAACTCAAGAACCATAGCCGCAGCCAAGAAACGCCAAACAAAGATAATTGGTTGCAAAGATTTGATTTGGCTGGAAATTCCACCTGAATTGGAGATTGCAAACCAAAATTTCGGATCGATGACTTTGGCCAAAAATAGCGTGAATGATGGATCTTGACTCCGCCAAGGTCAAGGCTATGGCTGTGAAGTGCTTGACGAAACATGAAGGGCTACCAAAATTTTATGATCGGTACCAAAGACCTTACCAAAGACCATTGTCCCTCAATCCTCTAATGTATGAAGGATTCTGCCCATGACATCTTTTGCACATGAAAAAACATTTAAAACTATAAGGTAATTCATTCTATTAAGGTCCAATCATACATACTTCTAGCACATTAAGAGTAAAATAGGCATAAAATAACGAGCACTACCTTTTTTTTTTCATGAACTTTTGGTGCCAAACCTTCCTTTACAACCCTACATATACAAAATTGTCATAGGATAAATTGATTCTAAAGTACCACCATAATACAACCCTATTGGGGTGGTCACCACTGCCACACTCACCACACTCACCACTATTGAGGTGGTGTAGGAAACCATATCGTATATGGAGGGATATATGCACATGCACGCCGCGCGTGATATTTTGCACGTATACATTGTGGAGGAGGATTATGATCACCGTTTATCCGAAAGAGAGAGGGAAGAACAGAGGGACTTGTATTGAGAGAGAGTATTTTGCTTTGATCTAGCTATGGAGATGATGTTGTGCATTGCATAGATTTGGTAAATTGAAGCTTAGAGTATTGGTTTTCCATCCTTCTTGCAAGGTTAGAGTTTAGGCTCTAACGATTTGGACCACGCACTCTCGACATGCACCATTTATTGGCAAGAATTTCTATTGGAAAAGGAGTTGTTATCATTTGTATTGGTGATCTCGGAAAGAACGACACCATTGAGCAAGGAGCAATTTCTTTATGTGAAGGGATTTTGTCCGTAAGTGATTTTATGGACAAAAATTTGACAAGGGGAGCATAGTTTTTATGTCCAAGAAAAGTAAGAAGGATATCCCATCAAGCTCCATCGTAATAAGAAGGGGACCGTGAGTCAATCTTTGGGCTCAAAATTGCATGAAGATTCAATTTCGTTTTCAGATTTGGGAGCAGATCCGGGGTCTAATTCTCGATCCGTGGAGGTTTTGATTCCATTTATCGATCTAGAAGGTAATCCAATTTCGCTTTTCAAATTGAAGGGAGATTCCATTTCGTTTTTCAATTTCAAAAACTCAAGAAGAGGCGTAGATGGTCGCTATACCACCGATGGTGTGGGGTGTTCGCACAATGGGGATTCCAAAGTTTGATGATCCGGTGGATCGGGATCCTTTGAAGCATATTGTGAAGTTTGAGAGGTATTGCCAAATGTAAGTTACCTACGATTACTTGCTTTGGTTTCATAGTTCTTTGCAAGATTCAAGGGAGGAATGGCCACAAACCCAAAATATACCATGACATATCAGGAATTAAAGGAAGCATTCATTGCTAATTATCAAGAAGTCCATGGTAAGGATAAGACTATGGAAAGGTGGACAAATTTCACACAAAAGGAAGATGAATCAATTAGAGAGTATAATCGAGGGTGTATTGCGGTTCTCAAAGTCGGGGTTCATTAGAAGAATGCAAGGAGTGATGAAATGGATATCCAAGGGTATGTGAAGTGGCTGAAATGAGCTATTGCTCATAAGGTGAAGGCTAAACAGCCTACAACATTGCTAGAGGCACAAAAGTATGCTCTTAAGGCTGAAGAAAGCTCGACATTCATGAAGTTGTTGCTCTAGAGCATAAAAATGCAGGATATTGCAGCCAAGATTTCTAAGCTTACAATTGGTGAGAAGCCAAGAGAGGTTCAGTTTATTACTTGTGAGTATTGTGGGTCTATTGGACATTTTGATACTACATGTAGATTGCTGAAATTCTCGCTTAAGATGCCAAATAAAAGGTCATACCGATCAAGAATGTAAGGAGAAGAGATTCTTTGAGAAGGCCAATCCGTATTTTGTCGTTATGCAACAAGCACCACCTATTCCTATTCAACCAATGCAAGCAAAGACCTATCATACCACAAGTTCCAATGCTACCACAAGCTCTAATTGCCCAACAAGCACAATTGTTCCACACAAATGGTGCAGCCAAAAACAGGGATGGTATCCAAGTAAGGCTCATTTGTATTGCAAGTTATGTGATAAATTCAAGCATGATGAGAGTACTTATTGAAAAATTCATGGGAAACCGTAATGGGCAACTAAAAGTATCCACCAAGGCAGCAAGTGTTTGAATCAAGACTCTTCCTAATAATGATGTTCGCGATTCAAGATGCAAAGTACATTGATAATCCTCAAGTTAAGGCTCTTATTGAGGAGATTAAGATGCAAGAGAAGGCAAAATCAGTAGTAAATTATGGATTTGTTGAGGCAGAAAATGATCCATTTCAAAGAAGAAGAAGAGATTGAGAAGTAAATGCGTTATAAGATCACAAAAAGGTGGTTCAAGAACCAAGAGTAGTGTCAATTGCGAGAAGACTAAGACCTCTTTCCAAAGGCTTTGAAGGTGTCAAAGATCTAAGAAGGTGCAATTCAATGTGCTGCCCACATAATAGTTTCCCCTATAGAAGAAAATCAGCCCATAGTGATGCCTCCTATGGTGATGAGGAAATTCAAAATGAAGATGATGTGATCAGCCATGTTTTGGCCACTAAAGTTACACTTACTCTTGAGCAATTGATGCATTATTCCTAGGATGGGTCCTAAGACAACAAGTGGCCGCGGAAGTGGTGTTCTCATTGAGCTTTGCAAAATCGTAGAGTACACAATTGATTCCCCTACTAGGTAGAACTATGAAAAAGAACTTTGAAATTTTTGAGTGTTCAAACTAGACAACCACCACCGAGAGCACGAAGAGAAAAATATGATGTTTCTCCCATCGGGCCCGCACAGAAGAGGGGTGAGACGAAATCAAAGGAAGACGATCGATGCCCAAGGTCCCGTGAACAATTACCCCCGCTGGCCCGCTTGTGCAATCGCGAGCCCCTCGCCAACAAAAACAAGGAACCCGGACAACATAACCCGCTAGAAGTTAGAAATGAAAAAACAAAGGCGTAACCGATGCCGCATGATGATGGAAAACGAAAAACAACTCCGGAGGCCGCAGGCCACGCCGAGAATATCACGGGCCGACCAACCCGGCATTTAAAAAGAAAAAGCCAAACGACAGAAAATGACCGGTTGGTACCGGGCCACGAGGCGCAGAAAGGCCACGCCGAGAATGAAAAGAGACAAAAAATAAACCATCAAGCCACGCAAAACCGACAGAGAGGGAGGGAGGGCGGAAACTGTAGAGGCGCCAGAATAGGAAAAACAAGCCCAAGGAGAACGCCGATAACCAAAGAGGAGGAAAAATGGACTATAAAAAGGAAAGGAGTTTGAGGGATGTTCCCCATCCAGGATTATGGTTCTATTGCCAGCGCAATAGAACCGGCATTCCTAGGATGGGTCCTAAGACAACAAGTGGCCGATAGAAGAGGAACCCACCTCAAAGACCAAGGTGGCGAGAAACAATGAGGCGCCCCGAACGCTGGGAAGAATATAGCCGAATGGGAGGAGGCAGAGCGCCAACGCCCATGGAACGCAAATGTCCCTAAGGGACTAAGAAGCAAAGAATGGGGCGGTGGCTTCACCTACGACCGCATGGGTGCCAAACTCCCCGAGGCTCCAAGCCGATAAGACGTGAAAGACTCAAACCACCGTGAGCGGCAGCATATATGACAACCCGCGAGGAAGCTAAGGAAGAGCGAAAGTTTACACCTAATCGGGGGGTCAAAGGTGCTGGCTCCACAGGCGCATTAATAAACGCAAGTAAAAGAACATCACCTTACAAAGGGGAGAAAAAGTGCGAAAGCAATGAGGACCTCCGCCGGCGGTATGCAGCCTTTTGGTCGCATTTGGATTTGGCGGATAAACAACCGGACATGATCGGGAAAAAGAAAAAGATCGCGCCAATTCGGGATGCAAGGCCTCGAGATAATGGCGAAACCAAAGAAAGCAGATGGTGACAAGGCATGCTTTCATAATACTACGCCAATGGGCCGTGACGGGCAAGTACTAAAATGATTTGGCTTAACGGAGCCGCAAATAAAGGTAGACGCATCCGGCGGGCTATGGACACGCGGGGCTTTGATCAAACCAAGGTAGGAAGGGGCGCAGAGCAAGGAGATGGGAAGTTGATCGCTTATGAAAAAAAAGATAGCGGCAGACGCTGATACCTATGGAGTTAGGACCGCGACGGCGCGATACCAACGAGGAGAAAAAAACGCGACATGTAGGGAGGAGGCGTGTAGAGTCAGAATCGGGGAGCCGCACCACCGACGAAAAGGATAGCCAAAGCGAGGAATAACCGAAAGCAAGGTAGACGATGCACGGATCGAGGACGTATTAACCAATGCCGAGGCAAAAGAAGGGCAAAGAGGGATCGTCAAGAAAGGTAAGATATTTGGAAAACGAGACAAAAACACAAAGAGTCAAACAACCTATAATAAGTCTCAACCATCAAAGCAATACCAACCAACCTCTAAATTATCAAATATAACCTAGAACTACAAAAACAAAAAAAATCGACTAGAAGAAAAACAAGAAAGATCTATTCAATGGAAAAATTACAACGTAAGGCAACACGCGCATGTCGGCAGAGCTCCGAATGCGAAGAGAGTGAAGGAGTAAGGCATGTGTGAATTCATGAAAGAAAACCGCATCGCGAACAAAGGGCTCGCCAAGAAGAGGAGTCGACAAAGAAGCAACGCCCACCAAAGTGCGTAAGGCCAAGCAAAACAACTAGTGTAAGCCGCGGCTCGCGAAAGACTCGCATGATGCAACACCTCGTGAATCAAGGCGTGGAGGAAAACAGAGTTATTGAACAAATTCCAATCATAAGACAACAAGACGATCGCAATCCGGTGAGGGTAAATATCCTTAGTATTGAAAAACGGGCAAAGAAGGCATTAGAAGGGCTAGCAAAACGATCCACATGATGAGGGCCCCAAGCCTCAAAGAGATGAAAAATGAGGGAGATAAGGCAAACTCATCAAAGGCCCGGATCTTTGAAAGATAATCAGCCCACTCATTCTCCAACCGTGGAACCCATACCGCTCCAACCAATATGATACCGATAGCAAAAATTAGTACTTCTAGAAGCAAAAATGAAGTGCCTGAGATCGTGAACCGCCACTCGTAATGAAAAAACATATTCGGTTATCCCCGCGAGCTATCACGCCGATCCAGCCAAGAATCGGAGCACACCGCCGCAAGATCTGAAAAAGAGCAAAGAGTTCGCGCCAAGTGGAAGATTGAGGCGATCATCCGCCGCGGAAAACACCGCAGAAGGAGAGAAGCCGAGATCCGGGACGAAAACCAGCCGCCCCATCCCTCATCGCTAGCATCAAAACCCAAGGTAGATTTGAGCACGCTGGGGCCAAATAGGGCTCTGGCTTAAAATGACGATAACCGCCTTCCCAAAGCCGGATTTCCGCGACGCAAGAGGGGACAGCAGGAGAGGGTATCCCAAAGGTCGCATCACGAAATCGAATGGAGGCCCCAAGTCAAGGCAAAGACACAAATGGCCTGTGACTAGGCGCAGACCGATAAAACCAAGAAACCGAGCAATATGGCGAGGAGACATAATCGAGGCTAACAAGGTAGAACAAAGAGACAAAACCCGCCCTTTTTGCCCCGAGAAATGCGAAAAGAAACCTTCTTGTGCATCTACTATGAAGCCTAAAAAGATTGTGCGGTGTGAGAGACGAAAACGACACTTTTTCCATGCCAAGAGAAAACCGCCTGCTGTAAGCCGGCAATGACGCCGAACTGGAGAGACTCGTGGAGGGACCGCATAGAAACAAAATATCATCGACATAGGGCAAGCAACGAATCCCCCCCGGCCCCGCCAAAACCGAACTAACTGCCTAACTAATTTGGTAAAGACAAAAGGAGCGAAGCAAGACCAAAGGGGAGGACATTAAAGACGAAAAAACGACCTTCGAGCTCAAAACCCAAAAAAAGTGCGCGAGGAGGCCAAATAGAGACATGGTGATAACCAGACTTAAGGTCGACCGCAAAGAGAAAAATCATTAGGCGCATATAAATGTGAAAGCAGCTCAAGAGACTCATACCGAAGGAGGGGATTGACAAGAAAGAGTTCAAATATCGTAAGTCAAGGATAAGGCTAAACTTGTTCATGCTTTTGGGGACAACACCCAAGGGGGAGCAAAAGAAAGGGCGGGGGGATGGGATGCGCACCTGCATCGCTAAGAGATCGAAACGGCCGAAAGCGCGCAAAGTCTAGGTGGGTAGACAAAGAAGAGTGATTTGGAGCGAAAAAGCAAATGATGGATCGAGAAAATGACCAAGGGAGGCGATAACCAAACCGATCCAATGCAAAACCCGCTATGAGGAAATGATAGACCCCGAAAAGGAAAAGCGGTTTGAGGCGATTCAGACCACGTATGCGTAAGCTAAATCACCAATGTGGGAGGGTCGATGCCAAGATGAGGGATGATGGAGGTGATCGAGCACATTCTGAAAAACGGATACAAACCGTAGTTATGTTGCCAAAAGAAAAACAAACCAAGTTAGTCGAGGGATAACCGTGGATAAGATAAAACACCCCAAAGCCAACACCAAACACAATGATCACCACAAGGCATAAACGCAAGGAATAGACGACAAACATCCAACTACAATGCCGAGTAAGACAACTAACAACCTATCATACTTCCACAAACAAAAATATCAATTTTGAAGCAAAAACTCAACATAACAAGAAAAAAACAACCACAACCGATCGGTAGCACAAAACTCAATTCAAACAAATTTATATCACAAGAAAACCAACAATACCGAAAAAGGACCAAAATTTGTATTAATGTCGAGAATCCATGACAACAGGGCGAAGATATGCAAGGGGAGAACTAAGATTCAAGGGCCTGGACGAGGAAAAAACGGAGCCGGGGCCGGCACCAAAGGACCCGGGGGTGGGGCGAAGGCGGGAGGGAGCAACAGGAGAGCCCGTGTTGGGGGCGAGAATGGCACGCTCAATCACGATGGCCAGCGCCCCACAAAAGTGCAAAATGGCCTAGACCCCACCGAGATGAGGGAAAAGAGGGTTGAGATGTGGCAGCAGAAGGTGGAGCCGGAGGGCGGGCAAAGGATCTAGAAGCGTAAGGGCGCCGATCACGATGCATCCGGGCCGAGCTAGTTTCAATTTCTTAGAATCATCGCCAGCCGTAAGGTGGGCAAGGTGGTCATCAAAATCCAAGGCTACATCATAGCCCTCGCTGATCACCGATAATCAAAACTTCATCCTCGCAAAGTGGCGACTTTTACCTTCTTCGGACAATCTGAGGACAACATCGCACTCGCGAGAGGGCAATCAAACGAGCATGAAGCTCCCTAACTGACTCGTGGGTACAAAGGAACTCAGACCGGGTGGCGCGATGACTCTCTTAAAGCCGGAACCGATCGCGGAAGAGCGCTCCCAACTTCTTGGCGCAACACCTCGATCCGCCATGAACATTAGTGTTAGAAGTGAGAGTCGACCGCAGTAACTCGGATCCGCGCCATCCGTAATCAAGGGTTTGCAAAAGCCGAAAAGCACCATATCCACCTGACCGAGAGGAGGGAACCGCAGAACCGGCAATGGGCAAAGAGTGGCTCAACCCCACGGACTCCGCGAAGCAAAGGAAAAAAAAACAGGGGGCAATGTACAAATGACACAGGGAGATAGCTTTAGAAGGGCCCACCGAGCCAGAGTGAGAAGCGACTACCGCATCCGGAGCAGTAGAAAAAAACCGGATGGAGAGGCTCAAGAGAAGCTGCGGAGTATGCGACAGACACCTCGCAGGCAATAGAAACCCCAGAGGTGCGGGCACGCCGTGATAGGTGGAGTGGATGGGGCAAGGTTTGCTTCGCACCCGCTTAGCCCTCCGAGCCCGCAGAAAGAAACCCGAGGTGCTAGAATGTTCGATCCGCCATATCGCGGAAAAAAATGTCTAAAACACACAATTCACAAATGTTAGTACCAACAATGGAAAAAATCAACACGCTTTTACGAGATCCATGGCAACAATAACACCAAGCCCGAAACGAGTTTGCAACACACCAACCAAACATAACTCTATAATGAAAAAACGACGAGAAAACGTAATTGGCGAAAACATGCAAAGAAGCAAGAAAAATAGAACCCACAGCAGTAACCAAAATAATGCCAACCGGAAAGAATACTAGAGCAAGAAACAAAATAATGCCAACCAAGAAAACGGAAAACAACACCAACACAAAAAACAAACTAGAAACAATAACCCCAACAACTAGGCACGAAAAACTAAAACAACCCAAAAAGAAAAAGACAATAGCACCAGGGAAACCGGACCGTGGAAACCCAACCAAAAACCGGGGTAAACCGGGTCGATGGCCCGGTATCCCTGCTTCAGAAATGGCGGAAGCGGCAGCCGTGAACGCGGACGGTGAAGGTGGAGAGCAGAGAGAAAAAACACAGAAGCGGGAAAGAGCGATGATGAAGAGAGAGTGGGATGAGAGGAAAGAGCCGAGGAGGGCAAATACGTAAGGTGGCGTAGAGGAGATGGATGCTAGAGGGCCAAATAGAGCCGAATAGAAGAGTAAGGGCGATCCGGTAAACAAAGGGAAGCCGATTTCGAGCCAACAGAGACCGAGAAGCAAAAAACGGAAGGAACCTAAGCAATCGACGGAAAACACAGAAATCGGACCCGAACAAAAGGTTTGAGAGGAGCCAGTGGAGAGTGGGTCGGAGCTAGACCGAGAACCTGAGCAAAGAAGCACGGGCTATGGCGGGTCGAATACATGCCCCACCGCCAACCGCCCGGCAGAGGCGCAAGGGGGGCCGGATTCGCCTGAAAATTCATGGGCAGAGGCTCGAAGAAACAGACTAGCAAGGGGTCCCTGAAGGAAGAAGACCCAGGAAGCTACTGGGTAGCAAGCCGATGCAATCAATCCAACAAAACAAGGAACAAAGCGAAAAAACAACCAACTAACCGAAATCGCTCAAGAAAAACGCCTTGACCATGCCATAACCGGGACGGGACCGATACCCAAGACTCCGAGATGCATCCCAAACAGCAAAACCACTGCCGACGAAAACAGAATTAAAAATCAAGAAAATCACAATCATCGTATCTTTGAGAAAACTTCCTCGAAAGTAGGAATGTAGGCTGAGGGGCACACGCTTGAGCTCTTCTGCACGACATGTGCTTCTTGATGGTAGGAAACCGTAGAGGCGCCAGAATAGGAAAAACAAGCCCAAGGAGAACGCCGATAACCAAAGAGGAGGAAAAATGGACTATAAAAAGGAAAGGAGCCGAGGTGGCGTCCCCATCCAAGGAATGGCGGTTCTATTGCTAGCGCAATAGAACCGAAGCATTCTCCAAATTTGTTGCAAGAGTTAGGGGGAAGAACAAAATCAGAAATTTCAGTTCAACAAATCATCTCAAATGATACCAATAAGAGTAGAATGGAGCCACCAGCCCCCCGCAATCCAAGGATCCGGGCCATTTCTTTGTGATGTGAGTATTAATGGATATTTAATCAAAGACGCCAACATAGATACCGCAAATGGAGTGAATGTAATGCCTTACCATATAATGCTTCAAGTTGGATTAAAAAATGATGGAACCGACAACTATGATGCTCAAAGCATTCAATCAAATGAAGGTGCAGCCTATGGGGAGTCATAAGAAATGTCTTATCCAAGGTTTATGAGGTGGAAGCAATTTTGATTTCATGGTTTTGAAATTTGCGAGAGTGTGCATGCTTGAAACTTATACTTTGTTGCCGAGTCGCACATGGTTAGATGCCATACAAGCCGAGACTTCATGGAGGAAGCCTTGCCGAATGAACATCTTTCAAGGAGAACACAAGGTTACTATAGATCATCCTCTAAAATCAGCAAAATGTACCTTTCTTTTGCAATCCTTCTTTGAGCAGCCCAGCTACAAATCAACATAGAGAATTGCTATGGTGTTAGGGCAGCAAGGTCTTAGTTGTTTTCATGTCTTGAAAGTGGGTGACAAGGCCAAAGAAATCGTCGGCCGATGAGAGACCTTCTGGCTCCTCCGAAGGTAAAATTTTCCTGCATTTATTTTCTCTGTTTCAATCTATGGAAATAGTATATTTATTTCCTGTTTTGTGATTATAGGTTTTAGAGAGCTCTTTGATAAACATGCATTTTGTAGATTGATCCAAAGGTAATATCATGTATCTATTGATGCATTTGGAAAATTTATCAACTTTGATCCGATGTTGTATACTAGACTTGCAAATGATCTGAGGAGGTTGGATTCTGAATTATATTAGACATAGAGGGTGTGTGTACTAGATATGATCTTAGGAGGTTGGATTTGAAGTTCAAAATTATATTATTAACTAATATTTTATGTATAGACATGATGGTACTACTATACAAGCATCTAGAGTTAACTTATGGAGCACCATCATAAGGCCAAAAGTTGTTTTCAGCTTCTATGAAGCATAATCAGCACCTGTTAACGGTTGAAAGTATATAATCACATAAAGAGACCATGAGTTATATTTTTGAAACACAGAGGAAGTGATTAGAATTAGTTGTTGGCCCAGGTTTAATTTGTGTATGTGCGTGTATACAAATCAATGTATAGAGAAGGTTTGTATATGTGTATGTATATTGTATAAAGAAACTTAGACATACGAGGTTTGGGAACTGTTTGTGTTTTTATGAGGGACATCATGACTATCTAACTGCAAAATCTAATAAGCAGCATAAACCTCATGGATTTTGACAAATTGGAGCAAGCTAATCTTGAGGTGTCTTATTTGTGGGATGTTGATGATTTCTCTTGCCGACATGCACGTGGTGGACACAAAAATCAAAGGAATCCACTCTCTTGCGATATCTCTCAAGATTCATTAATGCTGAGATTATCGTCTTCAGCCAGACTTTTAGTCCAAGCAGAGCGCAGTTTGTAATTACATTTGTGCATTGTGCATGTTTGGGAACCATTCCCGATTGGCATCTAACACTAAGGGTGATAGCAATTAGGCGGGATGAAGTGTTAGGATATTTAGATGGCCAAGCTGTGTCTCAAGTCACGAAAATAACATGCAGTATGCAACAAAGTCCTAGGATTGAACCAAATCCGATTCAAATTAAGAAGTTACGCTCCACATGAAATACTCTAGAATATGTGGCCAGTCCAAAAGATGGCGTATAAGGATTTGGGTCAGTTGAATTTGCATCTGTCATTATCATCTAAATAGTACTTACTCCTTTCAGGCTTATATGTTATGCAAGCAAGTGAAATGACAGAGTCAAGAGATATTAGCTGAAAGTCTGATAAGTCATAAGTGAACCATGTAGAACTCCCTTTCGTGTGCTCATTATACCAAGCCAGATTCACTTCTATGCAATAAGACGGTCGATTTCTCAAGTCAATGGGCTCTCTACTTTCTCTCCACCCTTTACCCATCTTTCTTCTCATGCTTAAAACCCTACCCAAATACCACACAAGCAGGTTCTCCCCACTGCAGTTTGTATGCTGCTTACGCTTCAAACTTTTATCCTTTTGTACTTCGAAATAAACTGCACAATCGGATCCAATTCCTAGAGATGTCGCAGCATTAATTTTCTTGTCGGATTCATTACCATGTGCATAACCCTTAGTTAACCTGTCCTTGGAAAGCCAAGGATTTCCATTAAGATAACTAACTAAGGTTGCCTTGTATACTTTCTTATCGTCAATTTTCACAGCTCTATCAACTTTGATACCTTTTCTTAACTCCTCTTTATCTAGCATTTCATCAAAAACATGCCTCATCTCTGATTCTATAACATGTTCCTCATCAACATGCTCCTTGTCCGCTATTATGAGATGTTTTGCCTGCTACAAGAGCACTTTCATGTTCGTTCTCAACATCCACAATATCTGACTCATCCTCAATATGGCATCAATCTAGTTCATTATGGTAGTCTGAAAGGAAGCAATCTTCCAACTGCCATGGCTCATCCCACCAGGTTGAGCTTTTATCATCATTGCCTGATATACCTACTTGACTGCATAACTCTTTTGCAAGCAAGAACCTTCTTTTAATGCACTTATTATATCTGCATCTGTGCTGACCTCACTATAATCAGATGTCACAAGATGTTTCTTTACCATCTTCGTCTACTTGGCGCTCTAGAACATGCCAAATATTTTCCTGTTTGGCGTGTGCAGCAGGAAATAATAGATCCGATAGAGCTTGAAATTCAGCTATCTTATTTAGGGCACTTGCACTCTCCAACAAATCTGCACCAAAGATATGAACGCCATTCCTTACCATACCACCAACTTTGGAAAAAAATTTCTCACATGCGCCGTAACTCAGGCAATGTAGCTTTAACTACTAAGTCCTTACAATAATCTCTAAAATATTTTACTAATAGAACAACAAAATGGTAGGACATTTGGATGTCCATAAATGTCTCACGGCTTATGAGGTTTTTTTTTAGAGAATAGGAATCATGATCAATAATCCATAACCTCCAAAGTCTGCAATGGTAAGAGAGACCAACTAGTGACAAGGACTTACAGCAGAATAACAAGGGAGAACAAACAAGAAGCTAGAGGCAAATAAGCTGACCAGAAGGAGAAGGACACCCTCGAAGCAGCCCCGATTCGCGACCTTAAATTCATGTGTGTTGACAAGAAGATATCAATGTATAATGACACCACATAAAGGTAGATCTCAGTACCTAAAGTTCGGATCTGTGGTATGGAGAGTTCATATCATTTCTCAGTTTTCTTAAGCATGCTTGAACTCTTCTAGACGCAATTCTTTGTGCAGCCCTCCAGTTTTGACGATCTTTTCTTTCAACATCTCTTAGTTGCAATCCATGTTCTCCATGGCATAAGTTAAAAACATGCCATACATCATTTAGTTTCACCAACTCGTTACCTAGGTACAGTCTTCTTGATGCGTTATCGAGGGGATTGATCAATTTCTTTCCATTGTGTATGAAGTCTTGGTCATGAAGACCATGCACGCTGCTATCATTTCTAATACTTGCATGTAAAATCCAGCCTTCCCAATCTACCCCAAAACAATTAATGGGCCCTTTTAATGACGTATAATCTTGTAGCATGCATGCTCTACGACGTGCATCCCCATCAGAACTATGCCCAATTAGGGGCCCTAAAACTGGTCGCAAATGCATATCCCAAAGTTTAAGAACCTTCTCCCATTGAGATCTTACAAATTTGCGATTGAATCTGTTATATGTAAGCTGGACCACCAACACAAGCTTTGGTAATCACGAATGCAAGGGGTTAATAATTAGGACTCGTGCATAATGTGCAACCATATTGTCTGCAAATGCTTGAATGATGTTTTGGTAACCACTACCTCCTGATCCAACACAAACTAGATAAGCAGCATCACATGCATGATCCTGTAACTTGCCACAAAATCCCACTAAGCAATCATCGCTTGCAATCCACTTCACAGTTTTCTTTATGACAGTTTCATCCTCCGCAACAGTTACATGCACATGTCCAAGCGCTAAGCCTAAATCCTTCATGTATTTTGCATATGTGTTTGCTAAGTGAATAAAGGTATCTTCTCGTATACCAAATCTGTATATGAAATTCCCTCGGCCAGAACGCATTGTGGTGGATAAACTAGGGCCAGATAAATTTAAGGACAAAAAATTATACATTCTTTGCTCTCCCCAAATCTTAACTGTTTCAAAGAGTTGTTTCGTAGTTTGCTTGTAGCGATTTCCCTGCCCTGGTCTTCCAACGTTATGTGCAATGTCAGTAAGGAAGCTCCATAGTGCAGGTTTTCCGTCAAACTTACCTTGACGATGGGCCTCAACAATATCTGTACAAAACTTCTTAACATCTTTTCGACGCATAGATTCAGATAGGCTATCACGTATTGATCGTCGTTTCACGAACAATGCTACAAGTTTCATTTTCGTAAACATCAACTCTCTTCTTACCATTCTATTTTGGTATCTTGTAGCCTTTGCTAAGTTATGCATCTCTCTATTGGTCAAGTAGTCAACCCTAATACATGGCTGTGTTGTTCTCGAGCCTCTTGGTTTTTTACCATTTAACAAGCCCTTAAAATATCTAGAAACTCTCATCCTAAAATCCCTTGCCTTTGGTATCGATGAGCAATATGAACACTAATAGTTCATGAAGGGTTCTCGATCATTGCTGATCCTTTTACATGAGATGTGCCTAAACGTGCCTTCAACTATTATTGATTCTAGTAAAGGATCCTTGCACCTTTGGTTCGCAGTACCATTTTGACCCAGGTCGTGACTCATCTAAGAATGGCCTCAGGTCCTTTGTTTTAGATGCGTATCTATATTTCATTTGCCAATAACCCCAACATAAAGAAACCAAACATGCATTTCCTGTATTTTCAGATATTTTTAAGTATCCCATTATTCATGATGCTCTACAACAGCCAACAAAATAGTGTATTGATACAAGCAATATCAACCTACTATCCATGCCAAAGCCATTATCCATGCATCCATTATCCATGCCAAAGCCTCGCTTTTTTACTCCAGACGATGTTGCTGGAGTGTGATCAAAGACAAATATTATGTACATGCAATAATGTGACAAAATACAAAATATTAAATCATAGCAACACATAAAACTAAATAAATATTATGCATTACCTCGAGTGATGAATGTTAACATGCTGGTTTGTCATGGATCAAGCTGATTCTTTTGTGGTCTTCCTCCCTTGTTATGCTCCTCAACTTTCTTGTCCCTGGCCTCCTTTGCTGCAGCATTTTGAACGTGCCTAGAAGATTGTATGTGTTGCTTCATGTTCGTGACCACGGATCCAGCTGGCGGAAACATCAAGATTGACTAGTTGCATAGTTTGCAAGCAATACAAATGCTTCTCAAATCTATGTAGCTTGCTATGTTGTCCTTGTACAACTCAAAAATGACATCGGACTGCTCATCCTGCAGTAAGCATTGCTCCACTATAGCCTTGTTCCATTCAATAGTATCATTTGTTGCTTTCTTAACTTCAAGATTTATTGTTGTTACTTGCTCCATATGATGGGATCGATAATTATCCTTATGCATGTCAGTGTCACAATGTCTTGCTGTGAAGTTGTACATAGTATCACGGCCACCTTTTCCATAACGTACATCACACTCCACACACCATATATAATGTATTGCCCGGCCATTTACATCTGCAGACATGAGCTCAAAGGGGTCGTGCCTGCCAGCATTGCTCATTTTGTTTGTGTAATATCTAAAGTCCTTTTTCCACTTACATATTTCAGCCCTTGTGGCCAGCTTAGACTCCATTTTGCTCTCACACAAGGATTCCCCATTGCCATTGTCATACTTATCACTCTTGTCCTTATAACTCTTGTACTGTTCACTTTGAGTATCTGAAGCAATCTCCACCACATCATCGTGTTGATTGACTTCTTCTTCTAACTCTTCAACAATTAGACGTGGCTTTTTAAAAGGCTGAATTTTAGAAGGCTGAATTCTGCTATCATCTGTGAGCCTTACAAGAACCTCACTATTCGTGACCTTAAACCTTCCTTCTTGCTTTCGTGACAAAGGTAACTTCCGCTCACCAAGGAAAACAAAACCATAATCGTTGAGTCCTTCCAACTCATCATTTTCTATCTCAAATCTGAGGTCTGCATAAGAAGCAGTACCTTTTACCCTTACAAATCCAACTTCAGAGTTCCCACTACCGTCATCTAGATGAATGATAATTGCATCTTGGCTATACATCAAATGATTACACAACATTTTTTAGTCAATATTTCATTGGTTAGAATGGATAAACAAGCTATGAGTAGCAATTAGCAAGACCTTTGATCCTAAAAATGCATCTTCAAGAAAAGCATAAAGATTCAATCAAATAGCAATTACGAAGCCCTCAGGTCTAAAAACTTGACTAATTGCAAAAATGATGCAGTAAGAATGAGCCCATGAGTGGAATGATAGAGGAAAATGCCTAACCTAGAGTCTCAATTACGTGAAGATGAAGATGGGTGTTTGTAATAGATATGAATTTGCAAAATCCACAAAAATCAAGAGTATTCGACCTGCATTTGAGGAAGAAGGGAAAAAAAAAAAATCAGAAAACGTAGCCCCAACAAAAAGCTTTGCAAATTTTAGAAAAAATAAACAAATCAACTATATATTACTACCTTTTTTTTTATGAACAAGCCCCTAGGGGCCTTCGTATACAAGAGAAGCTCTTCTCCGGCCAACTTACCCCTCGGTATACAGTAGAAGCTCTTCTCCCGCCAACTTATCCCTTACGTTTTGCTACGAAATATTTCTCTCTCTTCCGTTTATGTTCGAGCCATATACAACTTTTTTAACCATTAAAAAACACCCCTACCAGTCACGCAGGCATCATATACGTCATGAAATGTGCACCCCCCTTGGAAGGGCTTCGGCTCTTTTCTTCCAAAACCCGATTCCACGGCAGATTGGATAAGCACTAGATATGCCACAAGAAATTCCAAGGCAGGTCGGAGCAGTGACGACCATGGAAGTCATGGTCGCCAATTTTCACTGTCGAGAGCATGGCCTCTGGTTCCTACTAGCAATTTTACATAAAAAGAGCTCAGACAATGGTGTTTCTACACCATTGAGTCGTGCAGAGAGATTTAGCAGTTGAAAAAACATGGACCTTTGATATGAGAGATTTCGTAGGATCTCCCATGATTTGAAGGTCCACAAATAAGAATGCAAACCCGAACCATGAAGAAAGCAATGCATACCCTTTGATTATGTGATTATATTCACACCAACCCATTTAAGATACATACCCTTTGATGTTATGATTCCTCAAAACTTCAAATTTGCTTCTACTTTTATTTTGTGGCTTAAATCTACACTTATATTCAATTTTCATTTACCAAGTAGACATCTACTTGTCCAATTAGTTTTGCATCTTTACTATAAACACTTATATACAATTTTCATTTACCAAGTAGACATCTACTTGTCCAATTAGTTTTGCATCTTTACTATAAACACATTTGATCTGGTAAAATTTGATTTGTCAAGAGTAGAGCCTGAGTATTGCCAATACAGACCCTCTCTAGCTTTGGTGAAGTTGCCAAGTCAGTAGTAGAATCTTTTGGAAGATGTTAGAATCATAGTATATTGGAGACTATAGTTTAACTACTACTAAGAAGCTTAGGAGGGGACCATGTCTCAATCATGCCTTTTTGAAGTCCTAATCATTCTTCATTGTGGAGAAGGAAATGCATAACTTTAGATAGCTACATTTTTAACATCCACCACACACCCAAATGGGACCTACCCCCAAAAATCACACAACACACCCAAATGGGACCTACCCCCACCATTGTACATGGCTGAAGTGGGTCCTTCCCGACTAACATTACAATGATCATGGCCACTTTCACAACAAAGCGTTAACCCGTGACCTTGGGCATGACAGCTTTAAAACATAAACAATCACATTTTATCTCCCTTAGATAACCTTCAATCTTAAATGGAAGGATGCTAATGAAATGAGATTTTGGAATTTTAAAAGTAGAGGAGGACAAGTCTACTTGGACTAGGCATACTATCTTAAGCTAACCTAAAAACAATTCATTACATCAAACTACATCTAATTTCATGCCTAAAATGTCCTAAAAACAAATCATAACATCAAATAAAATACATCTAATTCTCATGCACACGCAACTAATATATACAATACAACTTTTATATAGCCGCCATCATAGCTCATGGGCAGAGGAGTCTGAACTAACATCTTCCAAAAGACAACCCTCGGTGCACCACCATTTTGTCTCGCTCATTGTACAGATTATGACTTCTATAAATATTGCAATTTGATGCAATATCTATGCCTCTATACCACATAAATAAAAAGATCTCAAAGACTTACCTCGCACTCGTGGCAAACTTCTTTATTAGAAAGAATTGACATGTTTTACAACTCCGCTGGAGACAATATAATAATAGACGAAACTTCCTGATTCTTGCCATACATATTTACTAGCCACCTAAAAGATTACCTCTACTTTGATGCTGCAGTTATGAAAGATCTTTCGGTTGGCTGCACTCTCATTGTTTCATTACCACCACAAAATGAACGGTGGAATTGTTGCTAATAAAAAACCCTTAGTTATATTTCAGATGCATATGGGTTCAGAACAAATTCACGATACAAATTCTTCAAGGCGACTAGGACAGTCATCAAAAGTGGCCCCATGATAGCACCCTGCATTAATCAGGAACCCAAGGATGGTAAGTCAAAGCCCAAGTTCAAAACTTAATAATTTTGCAAATTCGCCAGCAGACATGCAAAACAAGAAAAGGATAATATCTCAATGGCAAGGTAAATAATATATTATGGCCTCTGTACCCATTAACAGTGGCTTCGATGCAAGAACATACGTTTGATCTACAGATATCCTGACAAGGCAATCGCACATGAAGGCACTTGCCATGAACCCAGAACTTGCCAATATAAGGAAAATATAATGGCAAGATAAAATGTTAGCGAGAGAGTAACATGCTGTATGCTAAAAACAAGTAACATTTTAAGCAAGCAGACATCATATTTGGCAAATTACTTGTAATTCTTTTGTGCAGGAAGATGCAGTGGCCTTATATGTCCTATATCAATGATAGGGAAGAAAAATAAGTGCAGCCATTTGCAAAAAATATATGCACAACGAGGACTCCAGTAGTACACAGACGTGTTGCACGTACTAGCTAAAGTATAAAATAAAAAAGCTCAGTCTGACTAACCTCCAAAGCAGGCGAAAAGAGTGTCATGCCACCTGCAATGCTGAGTCCCATAAGATATCCATTATGACCTGGGATTTCCTGATGTATTGCATCATTTCCAAACTGGATAATGAGTAGATGTGCGATAAGAAGAAGGCATGCTTTTATATAGTGCCCTTCAAGTGCAAGTTGAGCAGCAGCAGGCAATGCTGGAAGCCAATAAGGGAAGATTGGTAGCAATGCAATCACAAGAGCCAGCAAGGTTGATGTATACAAAAAGTGAATGTGGAAATATCTAAAGAAAAGCCATGTAAAGGAAGCCTGAAAGAAAGCAGATTTAACCGTGGCAAGGAGAACGCTACTGACAGCATGGTTAAGGACAACAGCACAGCGCGCCCTTGTTGAACTAGACAGGGGCACCAAGCCTAGCATCTGTTCTGTTACGCCTCCTACCTCTGACGTCATGAGATAATATAAAAGGGAAAGGAACACAGCAGCTTGAGCAAAAAAACTTAGAAGCTCCATGGCACCTGATGCTATAGAGCTTGTAGCAGAAAATAAAATAGAAGTTCCTCCATGGAAAAGAACAGAACCACTGGAAAAGATCTGTTTTCCAATGTCAGCCCCTGTCTGCGACATGCTCTTCATCTTTTCCAGAAGTTCCTCTGGTTTAACATGCAAATGATCAAGTAACAACAGCAATGCACCGCTGAGTTCTGAATATATTCCCATGAAATCGTAACTCTTAAGATGTATCCGTGCATTATCAACTTTCATTATGACTGGATGTCTACTTGCTACCAAGGACGGAGATGAAGATAATGTTATGTTCAACTCTTCCTTCTTCCCACCCATTAGACTGATAAAGTAATCCTTTCCAGCATGAGAAAAGTCTGTTAAATTGTACTGAGCAGCAAACTTATCAATCTGCTGAAACAAACCTTCATACACCTTACCAGCATACTCATCCACCAACTCTGGAACATTATTTGTCTCCAGCCATTGGCTTAACCCAATCATTTCACTATAATTACTATTTTCTACATGTACCTTCAGAGCTACCACTGCGTCTTTTGATTCCATCCCAACTTTATAAGAGAAAAATGTTAAACCTACCACTGAGCCCAAAATTAGTAAGGAAATAAGCCCAATTGCGATAATTGTATCTAACCTGGCTGCCAAGAATTGTGTTGCTTGCTTGTTAAGCACACTGAAAAGTTGGACCACAGGCCAAGTAATCCATCTGACCCATCTTGTATACATTCCTCGGCACCAAGATTTACATGTAATCCATCTGCTGAAGCTAATTCCAGCAGCATATAATATAAGACTGATAAATGCAACAATTGCCACCACTTTGAAACCAAAATTCTCACATCCAAACAGGAAAACAGAAAATGTGACTAGCCACTGAAAAAGCTTAGAAAATCCTACTTGTAACGGGCCATCAGTGCCCTTGCCAGAAGCCCATAATACAAAAGCTTGCGCATCATCTGCAGTAGCTAACAAGGCTCTTAATATAGCAAGAGGTATTGCAAATAAGGTCTGCACAAGCCCCTGTCTCAAAGGAGGGTTCCAAAACCTAACAAGAGCAGTCTGAGTCTCTCTCATTGTAATAGAACAGAGCACAGCCCATTGAATGGGTTTCCAGAAATCCTTAAGCAATAAACCAAGCCCAAATAGTGTACCCATTAGAAGCAGCAGTCCGGCATGCGCCATAGCCACATATATAGCCAGTTCAAAATGATAATTTCTGAACTTTACATCCATCTTACGCTCTGATGCAATATCTTCTTCAGGTTTTAGAACATTTTCAGAAGACCACTTTGCCGTCTTCATAGAATCCTGCGCGTCGAATTTCCTTTGATCCATGCTAACTCTCTTTGTGATAGGCAATTCAACACCTGAACCAACTGAAGAAGCTGTTCTAAACATTTCGTTCCATGATAAAGAATGCGAATCACTTACAGTGTCCCCCATATGATGAGATGCTTGATGGGCGCCTTATTTTCATAGATGATTTAGGGTTCCATCCCGCAGAAGAGCACGAAGATCTCAAACACGGAATAATAAAGATCATGGGCCATGAAGGCCAATGCAAAAAAGGGCATGTGGGTCCTTCTTGCCTGTTAGATTGAGGACCCGCAGAAAGACACGCCTTTGCACGACTTGGATGGCTAAACTATGGGCAACCCTCATCTGTCAAAAGCTGCTATCCCGTATTTTCTGTTCTCTGCCGTAGCAGGCGATCAATTTTGACGCAGAAAGTTGCCCAGATCTCAGAGTATGGACCTGGTGGCATCCAGATCACAACTTGAGCCCTGTCCTTCCTGGCTGTTTGGATTTAAATAGAGCAAATGTAGGCAAAATCAGACTCCCGACTGCAAAAAGCATGTGCATCCTTCGGGGATTGGAAGAGTAAATTTCAAGAAATTGTGATCAAAGAATTGCCAATCCACCCTTTAGTGCCCATTCCTGTTCCCTTTCATTGTTAGGTATTAGAAATTTAGAATCTTGCTTTTTGTCCTGCGCCGGAAGGGACACATCCGATTCCATGTCCGCTAAAAGGAAAGGAAAAGAAATTTTTTCGTTTCTGCTCTTTAAAAATACTGCGTAAGATATATCATATTTTCGTCAGTATTTGACAAAATCATCGACTTGTGGCAATTGATTTGCATAATATTCCCATGTATATTCTCTCTCATACATTATCCTATCCACCGTCCGTTAAATCCGTAATGGGTCAAACTCCCTTTTTCACCTCAACATATGATTACCTAACCATTGCTGCAAGTCAATATGGAGGTCAAAGTAAGTATCATCATAATAACATTCAATAACAGCACTGGTTTCACATAGCACTTTCTAAGAGGATTTGAACCCCTTGCCACAATAGGCAGCACCATGAAGATGTTCAATAGCATCTGCTTGGTCTCTGCAGATCCATTGTCATGAATAACCATGCAAGTAAACTAAACAGATATATATTAATATATAACAATGCCAAGTACAAAAAACCTAAGGAATGAAAGTATGAAGAACCAAATTGTAAACTAGAAGCCCAAAATTACAAAGAAGAAGCTAATTTTGTCACCCAGCCAACAATAACTTTAGTTTGTCTTCTCTGGAAATTGACAAATTCCCCACGGATAGAAAAGAGGCGGTTTCCACCGTTATGGGCAATTTAACGTGATGGTTTTAGATCACATCAATTTAATAAACATAAGGATACCTAAACATGATTTGCCCCACCACCTTAACAACTTGCACCGAAGCCCTCCTGAAATTCAACCCCCGCCAAAGTGCCAAAACCAAAGCAGGGCTTATAGCTACGGACATAAGCAAACCGCATTTGCTAGAAATAAAAATAAACTTACGTTTTGAGGAGTCGAACCTTATGCCAAACAGCCACACTAGAGAGGCATCTTGTAAAATATAAACAGTGGATCCTGAGATATGAACAAAGAGGTTTCTTGGCCTGCATCTGCATGGCCGAAATGTGCAAAAAGAGAGATCGAAAGGCTTAACACCAAAGCATGTGCGAGAACAAGAAAGTATTCGGCCCTCCACAAACCTGCAGAAGAAAACTAACTGGTTGTGCTCGTCCTTGCATCAAGAAAATCTTCATCCTTTCCATCATCTGCCTTGCTTCCAGCATCTTGCTCGCTTCGCTGCCGTGAAGCTTGAGCACCGCCCCTGTCACTTGCAACGTAACCCTAGCCTACATCAAAATACCTAAAACAACTCCAAAATAGAAAACTGTCCAAAATAGAAAATTGCCACATTGTACTTTGCCCTTATCTACTTGCCTATTTAACAACAAAAAGAGCAATGCCATATGTGCTGGGGTCAAACTAGCCCATCCACCATCATTTTTCTACCATTTTTTATAGGGAAAATTTTAAAAATGCTCTTATAGTTTGGGGTATTTGCGAAAATGCCCCAATATTCTCAAAAATTGCAAATTTGCCCCTACTTTTTGCCTTACGAGCAAAAGAACTTGTTGATGAATTACTTAGATCTGACCGAAACTCAAGCAACATAGAAGGAGGAAAAGCGATTACCTGCTATTCCCCAATCCCTTTATAGACCAGCTAATTTTTTTGGCGGAGTTTTGTTAGAACATTCAATCTGGATTTGATTTTCGTAAGGCACATTTGACTGGCACCGAAAGGCTGGGGTCATGGTGTGATGATATAAACTTGTGGAAAGGGCAAACGATCTGGTAGATGGTCGAAAATTATCAGAAAATTGTTGGCAATTCAATGTCTTGTTTGCCTTCAAAACTTTACAATTGGCATATTTCTGTGGATCCTACATGAATCGAGGAATGTTGTCCATGATGTAGCACTAGCATAGATGAAACAAGATCCTCTAGCTGAAACCATCCTGGACGTCCAGAATGTCCATCACACAATTCTAACGATCAAAGTTTAACAAATATGAATTTTATTACAGATACACAACACTAATACAGTAAACCTGCATCCTCGCATACAGTAAACCTGCGTCCCTCAAAAGCATCCTTTATGAAGTCGCATTTGCATCCAACATTTGTTCTTGTGTATTCTGCAACAGCTATATTCCAGAAAAGATGAATTTCTGGATTTCATATTGTCAAATGCCTCATAACGCCAAATGAGTATGGTGGACAAGAAATTAAGCTGGGCGATAAAGAGTAAGCCCTTGTTTCAGTTTATAATTACATGAGACTTGTACACGAGGTATTGGAAGAAATTCCCATACACCATCCTTGTCCACCATACTCTGGAAGAAATCCCTCAACTTGTTTCAGTTTATAATTACATGAGACACATACACGAGGTATTGGAAAATCAAAATTGTCTCATGATGGAGAGCAAATGATAGAAGATACCAAAACATCTTCAAGAAGCTGCAAGGGTATGAGCCATCCTCAAGATTTGCCTCTTCTTTCCAGGTTCTACTATCAATTTCTAATGCTTCTACCTTCATCGTGTAGAATACCAAGAATTTCTTCATCTCGATAAAGCATAAACCTGTTTTCATATCAAAAGAAAATCAGTCAAAAATAATGCTTAGCATACATCAAATGCTTTTAACTAACCGCGAAATCAAATGAAAAGGATTATCTCGAGCCTAATATCTATAAGCATTGCAATGATGGGTTTTCTCTTGCATCAAGTGGAAGTGAATTCGATGATTACTTATGCTTGATGTGAAGAGATGGCCAAAAACGTTGACCGGGAAAGTATGCGGTAGCCCATGTACTAGGTGGAGCAGCTTGCATTAACCAATCTGTTGCATCATTCTGTAACAGTGTTGGCTCTAGCTGCCTCCCAGAAAAAGTGTAGGAACTCTGTATTGTTGCATTTCTTTTTCAAGTTTGCTTCAAGATGCCTCATGCAATAAGCATTTGCATTGTTAGGAAAAAATGACAAATAGTGCCTCATGCAATCCCTTATCTCTATCCGACACAAATGTAAGATTAGGATGTACTTCTAAGCGCCCTCAGAATTGCATCAAAACCAAGTCCGAGTTCTCTATATTCTCGTTATCAATAACTCCAAATGCAAATGGATAAAGACCTTTTTGTAGCATCAATTCCGTAGCACAAATTAAGTGACCAAGATATTTACATCAAAAAAGTGGCATCCAATCCCAAAAATGGTCTGCAACTCGAAAACCCAGTTGCACCATAACCAACAAACAATGTATAGAAACGTCCATCAATCTCTTCAAGTACTATTTTATTTCCTGGATTAGTTTCTAATAATTTCTGACAAAAGGCATGAAGCTTTCTATATGCTCTCTTGTGATCTCCATTAATTGCATTCATTGCTATCTCTTTTTGCCACAATAAGCCACATTGTATGTAATACACCAGCTTCTCTTGAAAATCATCTATTAGCTCTGTGGGTTTATAATCTTGGATGCTCCCTCAACTTCTTTTGATTTTTCCTGGCCAACCAGCTTGCAGAAGCTTCCTTGTTGCCCAATTGCTGGACACCACCACAAGTATGTTCTCCTACATCTCGAATCTCACATCTCGGTCCATAACCAATTAAAGAAGAATATAAATGCCATGCACAATCTTCTTGTGTGCATTTCACTCTGTATCTTGATTTATCAGACTTAATTACTTTAATTTCAGTGAAAGTTGCAGTAGCTTCTGGCAGAACTGCATTTTTTACATCCACCATTGAATCAAACTGTTTTCCTTTAAACAATTCCATGCTGTACAAAGGCAATTCATGCAGCATTGAAGACATTCTGACTAGAAGCAAGAAAAAGATGAAAGGAAAAGAAATCACATGCATACATACCTGTTCAATGCAAAACAGATCCTGGTGTTTAATGCTAATGCCGGAGGAAACTGCAAAAACTGTTGAAGACTTGAACGAGTCATATTTGATGCCGAAAGTCATATTTGATGCCGAAATTAACAGAGCTATGCTGATTTCAGGTTTTCCTGTGCCGAAAAGCACTTCCCGCGAAAAAAAAATAGCCGTTCTCATGCATCTTGTATTTTACGGCAAAACTTAGGGGCAAATTTGCAATTTTTGAGAATATTGGGGCATTTTTGCAAATACCCCAAACTATAAGGGCATTTTTAAAATTTTCCCTTTTTTATATGAATACAACACTTTAACTATGAACAATCTTATGTTATCCAATAGCTTTTCCACAATTGCAGAACCTTATGTCTAAATGCTTTATGTTTCTTCCTTGTTAACCATTGGATATTCACGTGTACACACAAAATATACATGGCTAGCAACTATTACAAATCATTGCATACATATTGTTACACATACCTATAAGTTGATGAGCCACTGACAATCTGTTGTAGACAAGAAGACCGCCTTCATGCAAGAAATTGGGATGAAAAGACTTTGATGTCATCGCAAGAAGGAGCGATGCCAAAGAAGAAAGAGAAATTGAAATTAAAGCAGAAAGTTAAAACTACAATGACAACCCTCAATCTCTAAGCAATGTCTTACGATCATGGATTTAAACATAAATCTAAACTAAAATCTTGGCCATAGATCTGAACTCAATCACAAGCATCAAATCCGTCATTCTAGCATGCATCCGCACTAACATGATCAAAATTGTTGTCATAGCTTTGTGGGTACATGCCTATACACCGCTATCTTCTCAGAACAAATATAGTAGGCTCATCTACTCCACACTCCTTGTCAAGTCTAGACAATTAAAACGAAAACTATTTATGTTTTTCACTACCATTCTTTTGAACCAAATCTAAAAAAAATGACCCTTTGAAAACCTTATGGAATTAGAAAATGTTATGTTGACACATCATGCCCTTAAATAAGTTGCAGGTTATCCGGCAGGCTACAAATCAACAAGAATATGTGTTCATTTTCCACCTAGTTGCACATATTTCCTTCAGTAGCATCCTAGTACAATTAATTTGGCAAACAGAGCAGGTTATGGCAATTAATTTGTCCTTAAGAATATAGTGATGTCCTTGGGGATAAGGTGCAATTACATTACTAATAAGCTCTTAAGTTGGTGGGAACTCCACAAAGACTAATTGTCTTAATAAAACAGGCATCTATTAAGGAACTTTTACATAAGAAACTCTAAATTGTATATCAATGAAGGGGTATAGATTGCCAACTGCATCTTGATGCTAAAGCATTTATAAAATTAACTAAGCTCGCATGTGTTGTATATTGATATTGGTGAGGCTTAAAGTTCGAGATGCATTATTTAATTAGCAAGTCCTTTTTTCCTGAAGGACATCATACACTTTTTAACAAGAAGTGCAAGTACAAGTAAAGATGTAAAGACCAGAATAAAATCTTAGAGGATAATCAAGATCCACTTAATGAAATATTATCATAAATCTGGACGTGTAAGTATGTTTATATTTGCGTTTGCATTTACATATGGCTTAAACATCTTGGGAGTTATACTCTACAAGTGATTTGAAGTGGGGCATTTAAATGATCTAGGTTGGAGGCCATCACGATGGAAGACACAACTTGGATTGATTTGAATACCTCTAGTGAATCCATATTTATTTGAAAAGAAATGAACCATCTCAGCCAGTTTTCATTCAAAGCCTTGCAAATTTGTACAATCTTTATGATACAATTTCACCCGTTGAAATAATTCCCTATAAAATGCTTTTTGTTGAAATTAATAGGAAATTATACACTTTTTAAATCATATAGGAATAATATTTCTACCACATGGACGTAATTTCAGTGGAAGCCCATTTTAAAAGCCCTTGTGGGCTTTTGTGCCTTGTAAGGGTGAAGTACAAGGTGAGGTACATGTCGCTTTTGCAGCTCGCCTGCCACTTCAACTTGCACCTTGCTCTTACAAGCATATAATTGCATACGGGCTTTTTATGAAATACATAAAAGTACCAGCATAGTATGTAATATATTACCATATTTTCTGTGCTTTGTGGAAATACTTAACTTCAACGATGATATGTCACACTTGCTAGATAGAGATGCAACCACTATCTTCTATTATTCTTAATCTCTTCAATGCTTGCTTTTGAATAATGCAATTGAGGACATCATATTGAAGTGTGTCTATCCAATTGAATGCGACCTGATGTACCATTTCCAGTCAACCCATTTCCATTAACAAATTCTCGTACATGTCCATTTGTTATCTTACATGCTTCATTTATAAGACCACGAACCAATACGAACAAATGATGATTACACAATCCATTTACCTTACTTATGCTGGGATGATTTTGGACCAAATAAAAAAAATATCATTATGAGTTTCACGCTTCTTTTTAAAGGCAGATGACACTTTTCTCTTCTTGGTGGCGTAAGAGAGAATTTACTGGAATGTGAAGGGTTTCTTTGGATACTTTCTCCTTGGCCTCAGGCATTCTTCTGAATTGGGGCAAATGCTCCGCATTATGGGCCCAGTTGACTCCGCCTCCCCCTTGTTTGGCTCTATTCCCTTGGAAGGTGCTTCCGGGTAATGTGTGTACTAAGTCATTTGGGTATTCCCTTTGGAGGGGATGTTTCCATGGGAGGGTGTGGGATGAGATTTTGCGGGGGGTTGAAAACACCTCAATTGGTGGAAGGGGTAGCAAGTTGTCCATGGCGGGGTAGGATCACTATTGCCAAGTCAAGATTGCTGTAGCACTCATGTGTATACTGACATCTGCGATGTTAGCTCCTCGAGGGTAAGATATGTGGGCTTTGGATAAGATTGTTCGAAATTTTGTGTGGGGCGGGGATGATGAAGGGGCGGTTGTTAAAAGTGGCTTGGTGGAAGTGTCTCCGCCCGGGAGGATGGGGGGGCTTAGCCGTGGATTTGGCACTGCATAGTAAGGTGTTGGTCTCTAAGTTTATTTGGAGCATTACTGCGGGGATGGAGCATCTTCTCGGTGCGGCACTATTGTGGCAATCTCTTTCGCCATTGTGTGGCATTTGGAAAGTCGTCTGTGCATGTAGAGTTGCCACAGGCAGCGTTGTATGGTCTCCGGCCTTTCCCACATGCATCCCCTTTCTCACGGGGGTGTTGCGGGCTTGGGATCACGTCACGTGTGCTCTTTCCCAAATAAATTATGCCTCGGTTTATCACCACTCTTCTCCTTTCTTGTGGGTTCCTCTACCCCCTGCGTGCTTGCCCTTTGGTCACATCAGCAGCATGCTTTCGGACCTTGGGCCCGTTGGATTGGGCGAAATACTGGCGTATGCTCACCTTGGAGGATTGGTATTGGGATGGTCACTAGCTTAGCCATTGGGAGTTCTTTGAGCTCGCTTCTTTGAGGACGCTGGCCAAGGCTGTCACAGGAACAAGTGGGCGGGGAGTATTCCGCTACACATACCTATAGTCCCTCGGTGATGTGGTGGTGCAGGGTTTGGAAGGTTCATCCGGATGTTGTATCTTCTTGTTTGTGCGGTCTTGTTGCGGGGTGTTGGCTATTCATGACCTTCTGCCCCCTTGAGGCAAGTGGTCTCTGCTGACTTCGGGTTCTCGATGGCGCTGGTTTGGACGTGGACATGGGAGCTCCTACTTCCCCCGGAAGGTTCCGGGTGCTCTGTGGCGGGGGTGCCTTCTTTGTATCGGGGTGAATGTCCTTGAGTCGGTTTAGGCCGGTGTGAGCCCTCTTTGCCCGCTGTTGTGGCCTTCATCGTTGAGGCCGCGGGAGCATTATGCGTTTTATGCCCTCCACTTGCAGGTTGCACGGGATTGGCCGAGGCCTTTCGGTGAGATTGAATAGCCAACAATTCTTTGCTTCATGTATATCCCGGTGCTTGGCCGCCAGACAAGCAGCCACAAGCCTTGCATCCATCGCGTGGCTTGGTTGGTTGATTTGAAGCTGGCGGCCAGGATATTTCAGGATTCACAAGAGCCTCTCAAATTCCCTCCGGGACCTCGACTCGGTACAAGCTATTTCAAAGCTTTTTGGTGTTCCGGGATTAGTAGAGCGGAAGTTTTCCATTTGGCGGGACTTCTTGGGTGTGGTAGATGGTGATGGCGAGTTTGTACAGCAAGAGAGTTGCAGTTGTTGTGGAGTGTCGAGGTATCAATTGTCTCTTTGGGGCAGTTCTCCTTCCTCCTCACTTGCTTTGTAACATTATCATTCTTTTTAATATATTATTTACCGCAGTTCTTCAAAAAAAAAAAAAAAAGGCAATCCCTCCCGGGTACTAGCACCTTTTTTTTCTTTGTAAAAGAGAACTATAGGGTATTCTTTTTCTTAGATCATGTTTATAATGTCTAGTCTAGTCTTCTAAATAGCTTTAAAATAACTTAGAAGAATTGGCACTAGCTCAGGCGAAAGGGAAAATATAGTTTTAGAGAAAATTAAGAGACTATAACGAATTAAAATTCAACAAGCAAGGATTAAAGCAGGGATTGACGTGGATCAAGGAAGGTGACGGATAGATAGATAGATAGATAGATAGATAGATAGATATAGATAGATAGATAGATAGATAGATAGATAGATAGATAGATAGATAGATAGATAGATAGATAGATAGATAGATAGATAGATAGATAGATAGATGAATAGATAGATAGATAGATAGATAGATAGATAGATAGATAGATGATAGATAGATAGATAGATAGATAGGTTTCTTTTGGGTTTGCCCTAGGGGGCAAACCCTTGTTTATGGGGGTTTATGGCATATCCTAGGTATATGCTAGAATATACCTAGGATATCTTCGATAACCGCTCCAAACCTACTATTTGTTTGAAACTCTCGGTCACTGTGCTACGGATCCGGGATGCTCCAACCGAGTAACCCGGGAGAGGGGCAGGTACGTAGATTTCGGCTTTCAAAAAGGACCTTTTGGCTTTAAAAGGGAAGTCAATCAAAAGTGGTATGCTTGGTGATTTTATCTGAATTCAATCTTATTAGGCTCACAAAGTTATTTGCATAATTTGGGCCCATCGTCATGCATATCTGCGAAGAGTAATGGTGAAAAGAATGTAAAGATGCCGCTGGACAAGATTTCCAACAGTTCAAACATTTGGAAGGCCGTTTGAACAAGCTTGAGGAGGGTGATATAGTTTCTCCATGTAAATCTATTATCAAATGCTATAACCAATTGAACTGACGTTGTCTCAATGCGGGGTTGCAAGAAGCGACTTCTCAAGTCAAACAAGGATGAGGCTTTAAAAAGTCTTGATCTGAACTCCTCTCAAAGGCTTCATTCACTAGAAAATTTGACAAAGGTACTTAATAATGATATTGTTGGTTTCTGACAAAAGCTTCAGAGCGGGGAAAAAGATCCTTGGTACAAGACGTCAAAGTCGTGAGAACAATGTGATAAGGTTGAAGAGAATAGCAAGGCACTTTAGTGCACTTGAAGCTAGGCTTAGTGATGTGGAGAGGCTAGATGCCATGATGGGGAAGGTAAAATAAAGAGCAGACCGAATTTGTCTCAACAATTGAATGCGTTAAAACAAGAATTTGGGGTTTTGGGAAGCCGGTCAATAAAAATGCAGAGGAGATAGCAACCGCACTTCATACCCTAGATGATGAAGTGGAAGCCTTGCACCCGACCTTTTGAATCGGGATGTCTGCAACTTCTAAAAACACAAGTAAGAATGCAATACTAGAATGTTGTGTGAGATAAGGGTCTTTCAAAATGCCATCCAAATTATTTTTGAATTTAATAGAGTCAGAGTCGAAGGCATTGATGCAAATGATCAATGAAGGTCCAAGCAAATGGGTTTTGAAGAACTTGAACTTATTGCCGTGTATTGGTATAAATATCCTTGGCATTTTTTAGAAATGGCCATCTTTCTTAATTCGGGATGAGGAAGAAAAATAGCAAGGTCATATAGACATGTCTTACAAAGGGATCTATGAAATATCTATTGATCCGGCCAATCGGCATATAATATTAGAATCAACATGGATAATCAGGATGTTTAAAAGCTAGATTCTGATATTCACCAAATGGCCTAAAACCTCTAGTATATTATCATCAACCGGGCGTCATGCCATCTTTTATAACTAGAAGTAGACGCCTTGAGTTGGGTTACTTCTACATGGGACATTTCCGCCTTATTAGAGATATTTAACACCGGTGAGTGACCCGGGCAAGCGAGATCTGCGATCTAGAGACTCAAAGTCATTTTAGAAACCATCCGGAAGGCGACTTTGTTTACAAAGTATTGACGATCGATCTAACCTTTTGCATCACACTCACATGATTTTACAAAGCTTCATGCTTGCGTCCTTCTTATAGGTCTGATTTCATTATTCCCCTCTCGTGACTATGATTTGCGATTTACCGTCCCAAGCATTCATTACCATTCCGATGCTTAGTGTTTTTCTCCAACTTTCTTAAGACCAAGATGTTTTAGTACTTCTGTCAAAATTCCAACCAATATTTGGCTTTAAGAATAAGGGATGATATCGTGATAAAGAATCGTGGATACAGGACATGCTTTGCATGTGATTAATTTCACTTCGGTTATTAGCTTGTAACCGTATGTCCGATTCGTAAATGCATTCCTTTTTGTGTAGATGTGCTTTGATAAAGGCGTTTTATCACCACAACGCAAATGAAGTGTGGTTATACTTTAATTTCGTCAGAGGGGTAAACAAGTTATCAAAATTAGCCTTCATTTATCATACTAACTTGGTCAGAGAGCAAGAGTTAATTTTGCATCCACTTTAATAAGATCCGGTCCCTATGTATTGAGTATTTATGCATGCATTGTATCCCCTCAGATATGAATATGGCATTGTTTTCTTCGCATATCTCGCACAAACTTGGAGAATAAAGTTCAAGCAAACTCTCCAACCGAACGTTAGATCAAGTATAACGTAACGTCGTGCAAGTTTGTCAAAGCCATCCAAACAAGATTTAGCATGCCTTGAAGCCGCAATTGCAGAGCTCGTGAACGCTTCTAGAGAAAGGCGATGTTGCCGATGATGAACTTAAACAAAAAGCAAAGACAAGATGTCAGCGATGTGAGGTTAACATAGGAAACCATTTTAATCATCTACAAGCTTACATCACAATATCCTTGTGGTATTCTTGTATTGATGGTTGCAATAGGATGTTGCAAGGATGAGGAGGGCTTCTATCACTCCTCCTCCAAGAAGAGCATCTAGGAGTTTCATTGACTTTGTCAACAAATGGTGCCGCCAGTAAGTGGTTGTCAAAAGTTACCGCTCGGTATTCTAACCATATTGACCATATTTGCAAAGCATAAGGCATGAGCCCAATCTCCAAACTTCTCATGGCAAGAGAATAAGTTCTATGTTCTTGAAACCGCACCAAAGATATTAAAATATTTTGAATGGTTATTAACGATGCTCCCCCCTGCTTTTGCGTGAGTTTGGTCTCTTTACCTACATCCGATGAGTTGAAAGAAACACTACAAAATCATGAGAAGCTATATGAAAAGGTTTGTATTGTAAAATAAAAGCCGCATATAAACTTTAATATTGCATTTTGTTATTATGTTCAAGGATAGGAGATTATGGTTAGCACCCCAAGTCCCGATTAAATATTTCTTACTTGAGTTTGCTTTGTAAAATTATTTAAAAACTCAAACTTAGTTTTCTGGCGGCATTATCACCGGATATTAACTTTGAACTTAGGATTGATACAAGGTGCATACGTTGACACATCGACTTATATTAATGGCATTAAGTAGCAACTTCTATCTCTTATGAGGATATGTGACTTTATCACTCGAGCAATGTGTTTGATGCTATAGGATCCCTTGGGAAGGGGTCCTTATCATGTCCGGACATAATACACCATTGAGGTAAAAAGCATAATTGAAAATTTGAGCAACCTTCCAAAGACTGAATGCATTATTTGGCAAAGAATTGGCAAGACGGATGAGCATTGAGAATGCATGCAGACTCTGTTCAAAAAACCACCTACAGACGACAGAGCGATGATATGCTTTCTCATATGCCGTAAAGTAAGCCACCTACATTTGAGACCAAAGATTCACCAGATACAAGCAATGCAAAAATGAAATTATGGCACCAAGCATCGTTTGGAAATGCAGGGGCCCATGTTAGATGTGAACGGGCCAAATATAGGAACATTGCAAGAACAAAATGACCAACAGGATATTAGCCAGGTCAAACCGAGAAAAATGTTTATCCCGAAAGCAACCAGCTCAAAAAGTTCGGGATGGATGATGTAAACTATTCTCATGGTAGCACTATCGAAGAAACTTGTAATACAACCAAGTGCAAAGACAATCGGGTTAGTAAAAGACTTGGAGGCAAGATTGCACGCTTGTTTATCTAGTATGATATTTATTTGTGAGCTAGCATCTACTTAGACAAAAACCGGTTTTCTAGTTTAGGCATACTATCATTTCAACACAATGTAAAGTTTGGGTAAGCAATTTTGCCCCCACTCGCTAATCCCATCCCAACACGGACTAAAACCCGAATGCTACCGGGTCTTCCTACGCCAAATGTTTACTTGCATTCCCAAGTTAGTTTTTCTCTGATTCTTGCTCTTTTACCAAAGATTTTAATCGCTTTTTTACCCGCAGATTTTGCATTGTTCTACTCAAAGCTTCACGTAACAACAATTTCATTATAGTTTCACCGCACGGTTAACACGAGGATGCATGCCTAACACGCCAATTGAAACTATAATGAAATTGTTGTATACTGAACTATCTTGATACAAGAAGCAACTTGAGGTGGGGTGGGTGAGACGTTGATAGCCTTTATGTTCTAGGTCCTCATGCATTCAAAACGTTTATATCTTCTATCCTTTGTCACTATTTAACTTTATAACTCTACAAGAAAGGGGTTGATACATTGGATTCTCGATTTATTGGCTTTGTTACAAATGAGTGCTTCATACCTAACAATTGGTATATATTGAATAAATAATGCCTCCACGCGGTATGTTCAAGGCCACATTTAAATGAGGGTCCATGCAATGTGCTTTTCAATTTCACATTGGGATTCTCTTATATCGGTCGTCGTCATGAATATATCGTAATTGAATGTCATAAGAAGATCGAGTCTTGTCGCTTGCTTGCCAGGATGCAAACATTTCGGGTTGTTGTTGGGGAAGATTCTAGACTCTTTGAGTCGTCGGTTCAAGTTCTCCTCAAATTGCAAAACTACTTTCAATATAGTTTGTATCTAAAATAAATGCTAGCATAGTTGTTAGGAACTCGAACTTGCATGCTTTCCTAAAACACTTGATTGGGTTTTTCAAATGTGTTGCAAGGGGCGCACTAGTGTCGGTTCCAAATGATGTGAAAGAGGTCTGGTGGTGAAGAGAAAATGGTATAAAGGTTTAAGATTTCCTTTAAGATTCATTTCAATCCCTTGAGATTGCCTCAAGGTTTCTTTTAGATTTTTTAAATGTTCCATTAGGCTCTCCAGATCCCTATAGATTCTTTTAAATTCTCAGAAGTTGACTTTCTCTTCAAGATTATTTTATTAGATTCTTATATATTCCTTTAGATTTCTTACAATCCTTAAAATTTTCTCAAGATACCTACAAGAATCTCTAGAGTTGCCATAATTGGGCCATGTAACCGGTGAAGTCATAAGCATTTGAATTTGGCTCTCGCGAAAGAAGGCAAGGGTAAGTGGATCGTTGAGAGATAAATGGATCGCTGGAGATCAGGCGTAGTCTATGGAAGTCTATGGGTTGGTGGGTATTGAGAGCCACAAGGTCTGTAAAATGGCATGTTATATTTCCTAGGATGTTGGTGTACTGTGGTCCCCCACCTTATATATTTATTGTTATTGAGACATAATTCATTTTCGGACCATACATACCACCACCTACAAGCAAAATATGGAAAGCCATAATAATGTGGAACTCAAATACTTTCAAAAAGAAGAATCAAGAGTCTATATGGAGCACAACAATATATGAGAGATCTATAATATAGAACTCTAAATACTCGAGAAGAAGAATCAAGAATCTATAGAGAACAACGTGAATATGTACATAGTCGTGAGGGATGCAAGAAAATATGAGGACTGATTAAGAATGGTTCACCACTATGCCGAACCAAAATTAACCGACACCAACCAAGTTAAACGGCATATTAGAAATGGGATTACTACATCATCAAGGCACTTAAACACATATTTGAAATGGGATTGTTATATTACCAAAGCACTAATTGGTCCTTTTGTACCATTGGGTACTCCATTCTTAATATTTGTATGCATTCACTAAGAAAAATGAAAGCATGTATTCATACATGCCCCGCATTTCCATTACTAATATAACTAACAAAAGCATTCTTCATAAATGGCTAATATGTTTTTAGACAAAGATCATAAGCACATGAATCCTAATTGGTCTAGGTAATCGAGCTTTGCAAGCCTCTTCTTGGTCCATGTATAATTCATAAACAAAACAAAACAACACAAAACAGAACCCCATGTTCAAACCATTAATAAGCCCCGGCACATAAAATGACCCAACAAGAACCATGAAAACGAAACAACAACAAGAAACATGAAAACACATTCTCGGCCACCAGTAGGGCAACCCTCCGTATGGAAAGCACCTTTTGTTTAAAGTAGCAAAAGCAGAGGAAACAAGCACCATATTGTCCTTAGTACAGGGAGAGGATGGACTCATTATCCGAAAGCCACAGCAGGTGAAGGAATAGAATAGAATAGAATAGAATAGAATAGAATAGAATAGAATAGAATAGAATAGAATAGAATAGAATAGAATAGTTTTTTTAACGTCCACGGAGACCAATAGGTCATGGGACCCATACAATGGGCTAGTACAATCATTACTACTAGGATTAAAAACCCCTCGCCTCGAAAGGTTTTCAAGGGAAAAAGCTTTTGGCAAGAATGATGATACTAGACAAGCCGGGAGATAATGACTACCGAGGGCTCAGTAATTGCATACGTTTATCTAGAACCTCAAGTATATATAATGCCAATGTCTCTAAACATTTTGAAGATTTTTTTAAGAAGAAGAATATAAACTTTCAAGATTGCTTTGAGGAGTTAATTCTCTCAAAAGTTGTATCTAAGGTATCCGCTACGCAAAGGGAACAACTCGGACGACCGCTATTCGCTGAAGAGATGCGTGAGGTCGCTCTACTCTACCAAAAAAATAAATATCCGAGTCTAGATGGCATTCCAAACAGAGTTCTTCCAGAATACCGAATGGGTATGCTCTTCTTGTGTACGAAGGCTTATTAGGACTTTCTACAAGCGTATAAACTTGATAGCAAACTAAACACCGGACGATTACCTTAATCCCAAAGGTGAAGGAACCCAAGGCCATAGGGGACCGAGACCCATTACCTTGTTATCGACCTTTACAAAATTATAGCAAAAGGTTATGCGGAAAAAATATAACCTATTCCCGGTGGTCCGATGTCCAAATGATTTACTCCGCTGTAAGTATTCTCGTGAATATTATGGCCGCTTTTGAAGGCATACATTGGGCAAGAAAGCCACGCCAAAAGGTGCTTTATCTAAAGCTTGACTTTAAGAAGGCATATGACAAAGGTGAGCTGGTCCTTTTGGATAAGATGTTGCTTGCTTTTTGGTTGTGGACAGGAGTTTACCAAGATTGTTGCAAAGTCATTGAAATCATTGTGTGCATCTATGTTAGTTTTGGGAGAGACCTCCCCTATTTTCAACGCTAGTTGTGGGCATTAGACAAGGATGCCCCTTGGCGCCTTCCTTTTAACATTGTTGCGTATGACTATCTCAAGTGCTACCGGCAAAATGGAAGATAGGGTTATAACCTCGTGGCAGATGACGATACGACCTGACGCAACAAATCTGTAATCAATATGCTGATGATACTTTTTTGTTCTTAGAGGCCTCAGAAGATAATCTCTTGAATGCGAAGCAGTTATTGGATTCTTTCTCTATAGCATCAGGTTGTTTTCTCAATTGGAGCAAATGTGCAGCTGTTTGGCCATTAGATGAGCATCTTCCGACTCACGTTACTGCTTTCCCTTGGACCATAGTATCTGTAGGGTCTTTGTCGAAATTGCTTGGCATTCCAATCGGGGTACGGAGAGTATGGAAAAAATTGAAGGAAGCGTTTGAGACTTCTATTTTAGGAAAAGAGATCTTGTTAGGCCTGTATCCATCATCTTGGCAAATTGGAAAAAAAGTTGCTTTGAATCTATACAAAGGATGGCTTCTATGGATAATATGGAAGAGGCGGAGAAAATTTGTGTTCTCCCAAGAATATCTACACCCTAATAATCTATGGCCATCTTTGAAACAAAAGGTCCGCCAATATCTTGCAGCATTTGAGGAGGAGGAGTGGTTTTCCCAAGCCCACGACTCTCTTTCATCATTCTTATAAAAGTTCAGCTTCATAGCTGAGTGGTTATCCCTATATAAACAAATATGTTGTGTAGGTGTATGATATCACTTGGCGTATGTATGCCATTGATGAGTTCCCATATATATATACAAGAAATTTAATGCGTCCTACGGTGCATGTTCGAGTTTTAGCATGTTCCTACGTGCAAGTTCTTGTAAAAGAATATCTTGATAGATTCTCTAAGATTCTACCAAGGTTCTCTTAGAGGGTTCGTGAGCATTTCTCTAAATTTTATAAGATTCCCTCTAGATTCTATTAGATTTCCCTAGATTCTCCAAGATTCTATGAAGATCCCCTTAGATTCATTTAGATTTTATGATATTGCCCTAGGTTCCCTTACATTACATGAGATTCAAAGAGATTCTATAAAGATTCCCTTAGATACTCTAGGATTTCATCAACATTTTCTTAGATTCCCTTAGATTTTATGAAGATTCCTTTAGATCCCCCAGATTTTAAGAGATTCCCTTAGGCTTGTAAATATTTTCCTAGATTCTCTTACATTTTATAAGATTTCTTACATTCTATTAAATTTTTCTGGATTCCTTTACATTCTATAACTTTTTAGAACATTCTAAGACTTTCTGGAACATTCTAAGACTTTCAATATATTCTAGAACTTTCTGGAAGTATTTCCCTAGATTTCCTTACATTCCTCGTGATTCCCTACATTCTAGAACATTCTAAAACTTATTAGAACAATTTGGAACTTTCTGGAAGAATTTTTTTAGATCCCCCCCTAGATCTCTTATGTTCTAGAACTTCCTAGAAGATTCTAGAACTTTCTAGAGCTTTCCAGAACATTCTAGAACCTTTTTGAACTAGCTAGAATGTTATAGTCATATTTATCTTAATGGGAACATTACCCTTAAGTAAATTTGAAACATAAATTGTTCATGGAATTAATGCTTGGTCTAGTGGTTGGAATGGGGGGTTGGAGGGTCAATGGCCAGGGTTCGAATCCCCCACACAACATAAAAATTTTAAAAGCCTTTTCCTAAGGGATGAGCATTCAACTTGGGCCGTAGGATCTTGGACTCGATCAAGGGTCGAGATCTCACGCAACATGAGCCATAGGATCTATTACATATAATTCCCAAAGTCATGTACACCGTAGGATGTGTCCCAACGCAACGTGAGCCGTAGGATCTCGGACCGACGATCAGGATCAAATCAACCTAGACCGTAGGATCGCGTCTATACGAATTATATATAAACTCCCAGGCCATCTGGGCCGTAGGATACGTCCCAAAGCCACGTGAGCCGTCGGATCTCGAACGAACGGTTGGATAAGCGCGACAAACATAAGAACATATATAGAGTAAGATATGATCCTTCAAAAGAAAAAAAAAAAAAAGCTTTAGAATTTTCAATGTATCTCTTTTGAAAGTATCTTATGCTCCTGATTATAATTTGATATAATTAGCTAAAAAAACAACCTTTTTTCTAGGTTGGGATGCATTAGTACTACCTACAATCTACGAATTATATATAATATTAATATATAGACAAATGTTTGTACAATTGTTGTAGTCTGGAAAAGAACAAATAGCTTCTCAATTTGACCTTTGAAATGAGGTATGATACTAGAAGTCTTATGCTGGCAAAATAGATAGATAGGTAGCTAGCTAGCCAGCTAGAAGGAGCAAAATCAACCAAATTACATTGTCCACATTACACTGCCAGTGAGGATGGGATGTGCTTAGTGGTAGAGTTGTACGAGGACTATTTTGGGTGCATAGACCAAAAATAATCCACCATATTCCTTGCCACTTAAACCGTACATCTGGCAAAGAGATTTGAATTTTACAATCTACCACCACCGCAAGCTTTGGAATTTCAGACCCTTTGAACAGGTCAAGACCCATGCTGGAGCATGGCCACACTACCTGCACACCCATTTACCCATGAAAAAGTGCAAATCCATTGCCTCTATCCGCACAGGCGCATATCTCTCCTGATTAAGACGGGAAGATGGATTGGGGAGTCGCACCAGGAGAGGCTTTGTCAATGCTACCAAATTGGAGCTGTGAAAGACGAATGCCACACCCTACGCTACTTATATGATGAAATTCAGACATGCTATGTTGAGCTAGTCCGGCCTGGCCAGTTCCTGCATGAGATGTTCAGCCCGGCCGCAGTGTGGATGCTGGGATCATACTTTGAAGAGGTCACAGATCGCCTGGATCAGTTTGGTCCTCGGGCACTCGACTGATATGCCTATATATTTTCTTCCCTCACGATAGATGTCTGTACAGTCTGACAACACTTTTATTCTTATCATGATTTTTTCCCCGAAGACCCTTTGAAGCGAGGGTTTTTTAACCCGGACAGTACTATGTTTGCGCGCCTCCTTTTTGGGTCCCATAGGCCGATTGGTCTCTGTGGACGATAAAAACTCTATTCTATTCTATTCTATTCTATTCTATTCTATTCTATTCTATTCTATTCTATTCTATTCTATTCTATTCTATTCTATTCTATTCTATTCTATGAGTCTTCTCTTGATTCTTAAAGATCTATCAGAATTTCACCAATGCGCTCACCTATATGGTGTCATGTGTCCAAAGCTTGGAGAAATTGGCAATTTTTACACTAGTCTAGAACTGCATTCTTCAATTCTGTAGCATAAAAAGATCTAAACGTTGTTAAGTCTGTAAGTAATTGATTTCTTATGATAAACACATCAATTTATTGCCATATTTGGCCGTTATCAACTAATATCAATTGAAGTTGCCAAGCCCTATTTTGCTCAAAAATGCTCTATGTGGTTGGGACCGATCTCCCACATATAATTACAAGTTTTGACTTAATTCTTCTCGTCATAAAGCACAGTTGTATGACTAAGCCCACCAGTCGCACTTGTTTAGGGTCTTGATGGAGCTCATTCTTCTATATGGGATTGACGGCCGATGGTGTTCCCAAGGGGGATTCACACAGAAGACCCGTATAAACCTAGTGAGTGTATGGAAGGGGGTTTTTCTCGATGTTTTCGTACATATACTAGGGGTTTAAATCCCCCTCTTACTGACATTCTAGTGTATTTTCTCCACTGAAGGGGTGTTTTTCCAACGCTTTTGTGACGATATAGGGGTGTTTCTTCTCACCTTAAGCACGCATGTGGCATATACTCATGTGATAAAGGTGAATCCCCTGGGTGTTCCTTGCCACCTAGAATGATTTGGAGCAGTGTAAGGCCTTCCCCGCTCGCACTAGGGGTCAATTCCATAATGTATTCTTCTACCGGAGACAAGTTTCTTGCCTCCTCAGCGGGCAGCCCTTGATCACCACATCATCTATTTTCAGAAGGTGGTCCGTACGGGTGATGCTCGACTCTCCAACCCAGCATATACCATAGCAATGGATCCACATTGCCTCAAAGCCTACCGGAAGGAAAGGGAGCTCAGCTGGCTAGGGTCGCTGAATCAAGCAGGAGTGCAAGTGCATACGGGTGCAAATAGAAGAGGATTGCCATAACTTGAGGCACTATCTTGATGCTTGCTTTCTCAAAGAAGCTTCGGATGTTATCGCCTCTAACAAAGCCAAGCTTCTGCATTATCGCACTCAGATAAATCCACGCTCAAATAGGGCCTGCAACGCTAGCTACATACCCATTTGCCCATAGAGAGACGCAGACTTATAGCTTCACTTTGCACAACATCACACCGCGATAGAATTGAGACAAGCAGATGGATTGGAGAGGCATGCCAGGATAGGCTTTATCAGTGCTGCCAATCGGGAATAATTGAGGATAAGAGTCATACCCTTCAAAGCTGTCCATCGGCATATGGTCACATCTGGACATGCTACACTGAATTGGTCCATCCGTTACATGTGATGTTGAGCAAGGCTTCAGAGCGGCTGTTAAGATTATATCTTTAGGAAATGATGGATGCGCGTACTCAATTATGTTCTTGGACATTACCTTGACATGCATCATAATGTAGCATGATGTATATTTATATAGTTTATCAACATTCTTACTATTGCCAAAGTTTTTTCCTCGAAAATCCTTCAAGGCGAGGGTTGTTTAATCCTTACAAAAATCATTCGATTCAATTCAATTCTAATAAGAAGTTCTAAAATCAAGCTATAGTTCGAGGATTTTCCAAGGTGTTACATAAATTATATTAATGTCAAACTTGACTAAAGAAGAATGCATTATGAACACAATTTAGAACAAAAATATAGGTTAAAGTGCTTCAATAAACGTTTATAAGTCTCATAAGGGTAGTAAATGCATTCTACTTAAATCTATATGGATGCATACTCTATCAACTTCGATATAGTGTAATTAGAGTGTATCTATCCATTATTTAGATTTAAACAAGATTCAATGAAGCAGGATTAACAGATTTCGAGCTTCAAAAGGTAAGTTGACTACACCATTATAGGTCTAAAACTCAACATAATGTAGCTCGTGATGGTTATATATAACGGAGAACGATGTCATGAAGTTTAGCCATAAGAATCAATAACTAGGCTGAACAACTTTTCAAATATATTTTCTAGTTTAGAGAGAAAATTAACTTATTGAACTACATTTCTCCCATGCCTATTAAACATCACAATATATGACAAAAAAGGGTATGTAGAGATTCTTAATATATGTTTTGTGGTCTTATTGGGAAAAAAAATGAACAAACCTACTTATTTATTACGCTCATAAAGTTGGTCAATGTGTTGCTGCTACAAAATATTGTAGTTTAAGCAGGATCATAGTACATTATTACAAGGTGAAGCATATCTCTTCGATGAGATTTCGTCGATCAGTGACGGCTAAATGTTTATTATCAGCATTTTCTAATTAAACTTCATCTGATCGATCTTCGACATGCCCTACCACGCTGGAATTTGACGTGGTGAGAACCATATCAATTATCAAAGTTACATCATTGATGATCCATAACACTCAACATTGAAGCAAAACATAGGCAGACAACATTTATATATCAATAGATGCCAATTATCAACATCGACGATCGACGCATCCTTGGCGGAAAATTTGGGAGCTTCTTTAGTCCATCTCATTGTGTTTTGCAGTCATTCTTTGGAGCATTTTGGCGATTCAGGTATAGAGTATTGCTATTAGAAAGTAAGTTGCCAGAAAACCCAATGTCCAATATGTGTGATTTCCTAGTTTTTTTGCAGTTTTAGGTAGTATTTTCTTAGTTCTAGAAGTTATCACTTGCATTTGGGAGCAAGCAATATCAAAGGTAAGTTGTGCAAGGTCACGGCCGTCCCTATCTTGAATGAAAAAGATGGAATGATTGGACTCAGGAACCACTTAAAGAAAAAATTAGTTCTCATCGTTTTATTTTTTTCCTTTTTTTTAACGCAATGATCATAAAAGGGGTGACTTAAGCAAGGCCATGGGGTTGTCTCCATCTCGAATGGAGAGGACTGGATCGGGTGTAAGCATTGAAAATTTTGCTTTTAGTTGTTCTTCATGCAATGCAAAAAATACCCTAGGGTCGTATCTTGAATGGGGAGAACTTGGATGGTCAGGCTCAAGCACCCCAGTGATCTAAGTTTTCAGCATAATGACCTCATTTGAAGTTGTTAATATTACTTACATGATCAAACAACCTTATGGGTGGTTTGAGCAAGGTCATGGTTGTCTCCATCTCGAATGGGGAGGATTCGGTAATCGGGCGCAAGCACCACTTAAGAAAAATATGGTTTTAGTTGTTCTTTATATAATGCAAAAAAATAAAAAAAAAAACTCAGGAGTGACTTGTGCAAGGTCATGGTCGTTTTATCTTGAATGGAGAGGACTGAGCTACACCGACTATTGCTACAAATAGTCCACTAAGTCCAAGATCTAGGAGCTTGAACCCAATACTTGGTCATCTTGCAAAGAATATCGCCGATGTATGTGATATGAATAATCTTATCTAATGAAGATCCTGCCCAAATGAATTTCTTGACCATGCCTTAAATTTACTCATAGATATCCTTAGGTGCAATAATCAGAGAGGAGAAATACATAGTTTGTTGAGACAAATACCATATTTGCCACTATGATTCTACCAGCAAGGGAGAGTCCTATAGCAGACCACATGTCAATGCTTTTCTTGATTTTGTCAAGGATGGAGTTCCAAAACGGTAGACCTAGCAGCTTAGGAGTGGTGTTCTCCTCTAGAATCCTGAAACCAAGGTGCGTTGCCTTGTCCGAGCTAAAGAGGCTCTTGTTTGAATACACAACTAGGCATTTAGCAATATTGAACTCCACATCAGCTGCTGCCCCAAAGTATTTCAAACCTAGTCGCAAGATTCTCCTCGATGTAAGTCCGCAACCCTCAACTTCATTGGTGACAAGCCATAGATAGAACCATATGGTGGGCTTCTCCCTGCCAAAGATCAATAGGGTAGTCATAGGGAACAATCCTCCGAAAGTTGCTGGCTTTGACCTTACAAAAGACGTCGACAAATTATCAAGAAGGACAAGGGTAGACTTGATTGAAGCAAAGCTAGTCGACAGAGCTAGTTGAACTGGGATCTTGCCTTCCAGATTTATTAAACTTGTGAAGAGAAATATTTAAGATACGAATCTAAAGATGTGATTAGGTAAAGAAGTCTCCACAAAAATAGGAACATGGACAGGAGCAGGAGCCAAAACAGAAGTAGGTGTATAATCAAGATTATTGTAATTGTAATTTATTCACGCCGGTTGAGATCCTCAGGTCCAAGGACAAACCATTTACATAACATATTGTTTTCAAGTTAGGCACTAAGGCCTTGTGCCTCTAATTCTTCTCCCATCGAATATAGATCCAACAGATCCTTTCTTTCTTTCCAATATTCCTAGAGATATGCACCCAGTTGCTTCGGGGGATAAGTGTAACATGCCATTCAAAGTGCCATTGTTAATATCATGTTGATTACGCAGATAATCAAAGGTTGTGCAGAGAAGTAAGGCATGTTGTTCATCCTCCACCACCGTATCCAAACAACATCGGCAGTACTGTAATTTATCGGGAATTCCATTTGTTCTCCCGACTTGAACTTCCAGATGATGAGAACTAAGTCTAAATTGAGAGATTAGCTTTCGTTGAGTGCAGATAATATTGTTCTCCATATACTACTATCGAATTTATCTCCTTTCAAAAAATTCTTTTTTGTCTCGAGGTCCTGATTGGGCCATAAATGACGTTGTGCTTTTTTCACGATCCACTGTCTGATTCCTACCTCCATTTGAGGGAACTCTTCAATCGAAATATCCCAGAATCGAGCCCATTCCAAAGAATCGCTTATGCCATCCGGCATCTTTTGTTGCTTCGATTCTTGAAGAGCTTGATACGCAATTGTGTTGTTCCATATTTTTGACCTTTACATAGTATCTCGCTTGGTAGAGAGCTTCTACTTCTAGGGGTACATGCCGCCTCGCCTAAGACCATCTCATAGGGGGTATGTAACTTTGCACCTAATTCCTCCAGAAGAAATCGTTTTAAAACCTGTTCTATTTTCTTCCATTTGTGCTTTGCGAGCCCTGGTCCCCAAGCAGGACAAGCATACAGAACCACGATCTGCACTAGCATGCGGAATAGGAGCTTCTTAAGTGGTCATTGCCATATACAGTTTTGAGAGCAGTAACTCAGACATTTATACAAAGCTATCCATCCTCCCGACTCATGTAGTTCTTCCCCGTCTGTGGACACTCTTAACTTTGGCAAACTCATGTCTGCAGTCTTCCTGTTGTGTTAGGGTCAGATCTCGGTCGACATACAGAGTGGTCCCCTTCGACTGCCTGCCCTGACACAGGATAGATGCTCTTAGTTCTGCGTCCTAAACCGTGAATGTGGCTACCGGGGAGCGGTCTGGACGCTAGGCACCATGGCGACTTGCCTTAACAATGTATACCAGCATATGGAATGTCATTCGAGTGAGGATCTCCCATGCCTCTTCTATCAGGCCACGTACCACTACATTGTGGCTTCTGCGTCTCAGCTCCTGGACCTCTCCGATTGTCGAGTCAATATTGAGGGCGTGGCAGATGCTGTTTGTAGTCGTCATTGCATGGGTTGTGCCTACCCTGGGGTGGTAGCAGCATGGGGTAGCTTGGCCTTGCAGTAGTGGACAGCCCTTGCCGACGCCGTAGAGTTTTGGGCATGTAGGACTGCCCCGCATGTGCAAAGGGCCTCTCCTTCCTAAAGCCTGAGCTCAACTCCTCGCCGGAATTATTGTTTGCCTTGTTAATTCACACATGCACCGGCAGCTTGCTCATCAACCTCTCGCATGGAGGCCCTTGCCTTGTTGAGTGATGGTTGCCCAGAGCTCCTGCACCTTCTGATCTCAAGCCGCGAGTTGTGCTCCAGTTTTTGTAAGTGAAAGTCCCAGCACAGGATTCACTACCGATGAGGCCACTTCCTGTGTCTCGACCCTACTCGGAAGGGCTCTTAATTATGACTGGCTCTATTCAATGGCATCCTAGACTCTATGCATCATAGTAGCAGACTCCTCAGCTTCTGATTAAAGGTGGGAGATGGTTGCCATCATCTTCTGCTCAGCACGTTTCCTTTCTGTCTCATGGCTTCTATGTTAGACAAGGAGTCCATGTAGATCTGCAGATCAGCGAGGCCCTGTTTGTTCTTCTGCCTTTCAGAGTGTGCTAGGCGTAAGGCCATCCTCAAGCTATTGTAGACGGGTCTCCATGCTAGAAACACGCAGTGTTGCCCTCTGCCATTGCTTGAACGTATTTCCAATGCTCTCAAGTGCCTGGTCTGTTGGCGTTGATGCACAGATGCGGCTTGCCGCTAGGCTGAAGTATCTGTCATATGCTTGACGAGCTATGCTTTTTGCACAAGACTTTGCCCGCACTTCTCGTTTCAGTGTGCACCTGTCAATTTTTCCTTTGTCATCGGGTCTACGATTAGGAATGGCATCTACATACTCTTCCAAGAGAAGTTTCGCTGCCATGTCTGCACTAGGCAGAGAGGACTGTGTATTAGCACCATCCACATATTAGTGGGATGGACTGAAGGGACGCAAAGCTCGTCTGGCTCTTCTATTACTGTGGTTGCCATGACTGGGGTATCACTCTATAGACGCTTGTCCAAAAGCCCCAAACACTTTGATCACGCGCAACTTCTGTCGCCTTACAGATGCCTATCTGAAAGCCTCCAAGTGTAAGAAGCAAGCACAAGCTCTATCACCTTATAGATACCCCTCTGAAAGTGTCCAAATGTAAAAATCAAGCGCAACCTCTAGTGCAACCTCTGCCACCTTACAGATGCTTGTCTGAAATGAATAGTAGCAATGACTTCTTCCTTACAGACACTCGTCAGAAAGCCTCCGGCATGCAAATGCTTGAATCCAAGGTGATTGGATGGTATCACACCCTCTAAAACACGCCTTAAAACCACGTTGTAAATTTGCTATTTTCTCCTCTCGGGTCTTGAACAAGCATGAGCAAATCATATACCCTACAAGCATTCCAATGATATATATTGCTCCCAAAATAGAGTTGCAAATCAATAGTTATGAAGAAAAGTATGTCGTATAAGAAATAGAATGGTGAAAACCCTGAAACCGCATTTAGAAATCACTGCTTTTGCTCAAATCCCGGCCAAACATTAGCAAATCAAATATCCTTGAAAGGGCTCGAGAGAGCTTTCCAATGGCGGTAGTAGTTCTATGAAAATTAGAGTCACAAAGAAATATATATGAACAAAAGTGTAATATCAACCAAAAAATTAAGGTACAGGTTTGGAATATGTGGTTTCGCTATGGAAATAGCATTCAAACACATACAAAGCACACACCAACGATACAAAGCACACACCTTCTCGAGAATCTCCGAGAGCTTAATGCAACAAATTTCAACCGATGTGGAGTTTCAGGTTCTTCGATATAGCCAAAAACATACCTGGCCAAGCACTAATGAAGCTTTTAGGATTTTGGAGCCTCTTATTTGCAGCCCGAAATCAGAGTTTTCACTACGAAAAAGTTACTCAAGCATATGAAAATCATATATCCACAAAAGAGCTCGAGAGAACTTTCCAACGCAATAAATTTCAACCGAAAAGGAGTTTTAGATCTTCGATATGATCGAGAACATGTGACGGACTTTCGTGAGCCGAGAGAGCCAACTAATACAACTTGTTCCCCATCGCTGGATACCTATGAGGGTGGAACTAAATAGCGAGCCGGATCTGGTTCAAGAAGACTCAGAGCTTGGATCTAGTCCCATGAGATTTCTCCAACAAACTAACCTTGGGCTCCCAGAGCTAAATGTTGTTTCATAAGATGCTACCTGTTCTCTGAGTTGTTTATTGTCTAGCTACAATAATTGGCATGAACTGTTGCACTTGCTGTAATAAGGCTGGAACCTCCTTCATAAAGACAAATTACCAAATATGGACGAAAAAAATACTTAGGCTCTGAGCAGACTAAAACCGATAAGGTGGATACACTTGATACAACATAGCAGAGTACAAGGACTTGGACTGGAAGGCTCAGGACTGATGTTGAATCGAATCGCTCGACAAGAGAGGCGCTCTATATATAGGTCTTGACTTCTAGACCAATGATCAATCGCTTCTAAAGGGTGAGATCAAGACTCAAGTATTGCACATCTACATAGGTTCTTGAATGTTCAGGAATCATTGGAAACAGTCTATGAAATATGCAAGAAGAACTCTTTAAGAGGTGTTGGTAGCTCACTTGGCAAGGGTGTATCTCTTGCAACTAGAAGGTTGCGAGCTTAAGCCATGCTTCATACAACTACCTTTTGCATTTTTTGTCACGACCATCTTTGTACATGCGAGCATAGTACGCATTTGGTCGTCACGCCATCATTTATTTAGCATGGATAGAGATAAATTATTTTGAGATGGTCATCACATTATCATGTAGCATGGATAGAGATAAATTATTTTGAAACTTATCCCAGCACGCAGAGCTAAAATTCAGGAAGGAATAAGAAATACTTTAGCTTGATATTAGCAAACCTAGAGCTTGCTCTGGCTGTCATGTTTGCTGCACGAAATGCACAAACAAACCTGACATGTTCTGCTAAATTAACCCGCATCAAACAATTGGAAACGCAACCCAAACTAATAATACTGCAAATGGAAAAGCAACAGAAACATGTCAAATGGCAATTCAAGCTAGTCACTGCAGTGCAATCCCCGAAAATCATGGCAAGGAAAAATTAGAAAAGCTTTTTTGATTACTTCATTTCAGGCAAATACGTCCACAACAGTTACCAAAACAGAAAGGTTGAATAGGGTTCTCGAAACATATCCTAGTAAGTTAACTTTTAGGTGCTGCTGCTTGTGTATGGTTAATACTTAAAGAAATTCTCTGTCTAGCAATAACAAAAGGCTAGATTAAGAGATATCTAACAACTTCTAGCCAACTTCTGTACAGTGGTGTCTTTCAACAAAAAGTTGAGATCCCTGCAACACAATGTTGCTTATGATTCTACAGTGCAGCGGTCTCAATATGCAATTTCATCCCTGACACAGAGCTGCCAATCTGCTGGAATAACCAGTGGAGCCAATTCATCATGGGTCTTGTTCAGTACATCATCCACAGAGTAGTCACTCTTGATCAAGTCAGCTGCAAATGGAAGCATATGAGAATTCAAAGAATATTGCATTAAAGCTGCTAAAACCTACTGCATTTACATGAGCTGGTACCTTCACATAGAATTTTCTCATACTGAGCAATGCTTTCACTCATCTTTTTCTCATAGACTTCCTCATAAGGATCCAGCTTCAATTGATCCCCAGTCTCCTCAAACTGAATACAAAAAAGCAATAAAAAGATTCAGTCCATATACAGACTGGGGAACTAACAAAGAAAATGAAGCATACATAGTCTGAATGTGGCCTTAAAAATGATGGAAAGCCTGTCCTACAGCCCAGAACTAGTGAAACACGCTTATCCATCTCTGCACAAAACAAAAGATAAATTAGCTTGAGTACTAGAACTAGAAAAACACGGTACATGAACTGAATAAAGAGAAAAAATACTGCTAGTTTGAACTTAAGCACCTTCATCATCCATTTTCTTTCGAAGAGCCTCCATATCTGAACCTGAAAAGTGAACCTTCTCTATGCCCTCAGCAGCCCACATTTGTACTTTCTTTTCCAGTTCTTCAGGAAGCTTAATATTTGCTGCCCTCTTCAAAGCTGCATTGCCTTCGTTATTAGCATCAACCTCCTGCTTTATGTCAGATTTGGGCTTCGGCTTTTGCAGAACAGAGGGTTTCTTTTTCAGTTGGGACATTCTTTTTCACAGCCTTGTTTTCGTTCGTGATATTCTTGAGTGGTGTTCTGCTTGAAGAGGAGCAACCTTGTCGGTAAGTGGCTTCTTGATCTGCCCAGCATTTTGGGTTCCCAAGTTCTGACCTAGTTTGGCCGGTGTTGAAACAGAAGAGTGGACCCGATTTGTAATATTAGAAAGCTTCTTGCGCTCGCCCTTAACACTTCCAATAGCAGATAATGGCGCTTTGAGGCTGCCGATAGATTGCACACCTCCAGTTTTAAAAGAGCCCTTCCCTGCCGTGACAAAAGATGTCCAACACCGTCGGAATCCGTCTAAAGATGAAGAAAAAAAATAACCTAATGATTCAAAGAAACTAAAAGCTTGGAAATGCATCACCAAAATCCTTCAAGATATGCAGAAAGCTAGATTAACCATATAAAGAATACAAAGAAGTACCCGGAATTAATTCAACATACCTGCAAGGTGCAGATTTTCAACGTTTTCGTCTAGCGGAACAAATCTGGCAGCATTTCTGACCGCCATCGAGTAATAAAATGCAGATGATCAAAGGACTTGCACAAATTTTTTGTTAAGATTGATCTGGATAGCAAAGATCGATAGAATAGAAATTCAAAGAAGTCGGACAGGATTGCGCTTCTACTAGTTGAATTTATGCGTATGACCGTTGCGAAAGTAGGTTCTGTTACGTCAATGCCACGTTGGTAAACAAACCGTGACATCTATACTGGGGAAATGGTTAAGGAATAATTTCAAAATTCTTTTTCTGATATCCTATTTCTGTATTTGTCAACTTTTGGAAGCAAAGGGATTTGGGTAAATTCATAAATAATATTTGGAGTGCATTTAGGTTAATACATTAAAATACGATGGTATTTCGTTGCCATGGACATTACGGTAAATAATTGAAATACTAGAGACATTTTGGTAAAATACATAAGATGTACAGGCATTTAGGTAATTCTCACTTGACTTTTCATGTCCGCTAACTTGCTAGTTTACAGCCCTATCTCATAATAGCCAAATCTTGGCTGCCAACCGAGAGCTTAATGCAGCAAATACCAAAAATATACAAAACACCTTGAAACCTTAATTTTAAATACCACAAAACCCTAATCTAAATAGCGTAATATAGGATGATTGTCCCTAAATTGTTGTATAAATCAAATATCTAATATAGTGGGTGCATTGACCTTGGAAAACAAATACACAATAAAATGAGTAGAATAGAATAGAATGTGTTTTATCATCCACGAGACTAATTGGCCTATGGGACCCAAACAAAGAGAACAACAAGCGTATTACTATCAGGATTAAAAAACCCTTGCCTCGAAGGGTTTTCAGCAGAAAAACCATGGCAATAATAAACATGCTGACAAATTGTACAATGATATTTTAGGATACAATTCGACATCGTGGCTCTGATTCTCTCCCCAGATTTTATCTACATGGCAATGTGGGTGAAACTCGTTTCGATGCTAATGGGGAGCCACGCTTAAGGGCCGTTTCCCATGAGGGAAAAAAGGAGGCTTTTCAAGGTCAATATCTAACCTGAAGATACCAGGTTTGGAATCTAGAATTCAAGAATTGAAGGGCTATTTCTGAATGCCAATTTTTGAGCCTTCTTTTATCTTCTTACGAGGCTGGGTTTATCTTCTTATAACTTACATTTTGTCTTCTTGTAGTTCTTATTGTCTGTTGTATATTAAGAGTGGAGGATGAGGTTTTATATCCATAGAAATGGAGCAAATCTGGGCTCCAAGTAAATGTCACCACAACCTTAAAGAAAAATTAATGTTTCCGCCTTCATGCCTAAGGGGCGCATCCCCATTACAAAAAATTGGTTTGCCATGTTAGCGAACTAGGTTCCTTCAATCTATAGGGACGTATACCATTTGCTGACTTCATGTTTCTTGGTTGATCATTAAGTTACCAGACAAACGGGAATTGAGCTACAAGGCAAAAATCAAATGCTATAGGACAAATCAGGCTCATTAGAAGACAAATACAAGGCCGGACTTGGGTAATTCGGAAGTCCCCAAGGACTTTTAGAAAAAAGAAAGGTGCCTTTTTCACAAAGGATGAAACTAGGTTGGAGTACGAATGTACTCTAAAATATAAATCCATGTGTGTGGCATGGTATCATTGCAAAACAAGAAGATGAGAAGGGCCATCAGGCACATATAGGAGACTATTCCAAAAAGCAACCCATCCCCGCCAATAGAACTGATCATAATATGGACGAGGATGACTGGATCTTGGGAACGATATAATCATGAATAACATAATCCAAGATCTCTTGTGCAAACACATCTATGTGAACAGTTGTATGTATAGAACCAAGCATACTCGAATATGCAGGTGCTTCGAAGACATTAGCAGCGATTGGGTCCCAAAGGGACTTGCTCTGATGGTCAGAAGCATGTTCTTATAGATGAGGTACACAGTATGAGCATTGAAATAAAGCATTTTTTTTCCCTTTACTATGCTCGTGGGTTTGTCGCCTCCCCGAAGTACTGGATTATTATGATCATTATAAACAATGATCCGATGAGGGAGAATATTCCAAGAACTGGTGTCACTGCTCAAAAGAATCCACAATGGCCAAAAGCCCTTTGTTATGGATCTAGTAATTGATTTTTTCAGCTGCAAATTTTTGTGAATGGAAGGCGATAGTATGAATTTGACCATCCTCCCTAGTCTAAAGACATGACACTTCCCATTGAAAAGTCCAAATGTATTAGCTTTCATGATGAAGGACTTGGTTGGATCAACATGTGATAATTTGGGAGAAGATGTAAAGGCCAGCTTCAACTTATTAAATTCCTTCTTTTTTGCATTTGCAATCCATACAAAGGACTAATTCTTTTGTCTAAGCTGTGTGAAGGGCACCATGATTCTCAAGTAGTCCTTGATGGACTTGCATCAAACATTTGCAAATTCCAAGAAGCACTAAACATCACGTATCGAATATGGCAATTGCCAATCTAGAATGATTTGGACTTTCGCTGAGTCCAATGCTTTCAGTAAGACCACATACCCTAAAAAACTCCACTTGATTGCCGTCAAAACTACACTTCCAAATTAGTATACATGTCATGTTTCTACAATCTTTATAGAACTTGACGAGCATGATCATCATGCTCTTTTTGAGTCTTCGAATAAATTAGGATGTCATCTAGATAAACAATAATAAAGATATCCATGGAAGTCCAAAATTGCATCATTTTTCCATATGCAAAAAAAAAAGTAGCGGCTTTTTGAGACCAAAAGGCATAACTATATACTTGACATGTCCATAAGGAGTGCGAAAAAAGTCTTCCACTTATCTTTTTCGTTGGATCTAAACAAGATTGTATGCACCCCCAAGATCAAGCTTTGTGGCTTGAAATCGCTGGCAACGATAACTATTTGAATTGTGACCTTGTTGAATTCTCAACAATCCACCTACCAAACGAAGAAAACCATCTTTCTTTTAGCGAAAAAGATGGATGCTCTAGCAGAAATCTAGAATGTCGTTAAATTCAATCATCATGTTCGGTCAATATATCCTCCGAGAACCCAAAGCTCTAACGAAGTTAGATTATAAATTGCCCTTCATGGCAAAATTGTTCCCCTGGTTGCGTGCATCAATAGGGCAATCATAATTCCGGTGCTTTGAGAGTGTAGACCTTCACCTTATTGAAAACATTTGTGAACTCTTGATCTTACTGAAGTGGGACTTCTGACTTTTGTGATTTAGAAGATGGAGTTGCTAATACTGCAAATATGAACATTTCTTGCTTCCATCCCTCCTTGCATAAGCTCTGCAAGAATGGGAGACTTAGGTGCACTACTTTTATCAGGGTCATTGATTGCTCCCTTCTTTTAATCAATCTCTCAATTATGAAGTTTAGACCAAGGCAAATAACAAATAATTGGATGCTTTGGACTGCTAATCATGTTGTAGGAAATTACACATGCCAAATCACTAAGGACCACATGAGTTGTCTCATACTCTTTAATTACATTCCTCAATGCACTACTACAGAACGGGCTATTAGCGACGTCGTTAGCGACGCCACATTGACGATTAGAGACGCCGACATCGCATGAGGACGCCTTGCAAATGTTGCACGGACGCTGCAAATGACGCCGCCAGGATTCGCCACAACGGCGCCACGTCCGCCGTGACGTTGTTAATACGTCGCTAGGACGTTCTAATCTCGTTCTTCTTACGTTACCCATGAAACGTTGTTTTCGACGTGCGTGCAACATATTTGCAACGTCCAGAACGTCCTTCACACGTCGTCGTAATGTTCTTATCTCGTTGCTTACATGTCGCAACGTAGATGTTGTTTACGACGTATTTGGCAACGTGTCTTGCACGTTGCAAATAAAATGTTTGTTACGACGCATCCGCAACATGTTGTTGTGACGCCTTTAAGACGTTGTTCTTTACGCTACAAACACGCTTGTTTTGACGCTTCAAATGGCATTTTCATTGTGACATCGTATTTAGCATGTTTTTGTTGCGACGTGTAACAATTTTAATAAAAAAAAATGTAAGAAGCTTGAAAGTCATTTTCTAAAGAATATTGAATAAGAAGAAACGAAAATAGAATAGAATAGAGTATATATTTATGTGTCATGAAACAAGAAGAGTAAGAAAAAATCGTGTCAAAAAGAAGTCACTATGTGATGCCTATATCTAATCATCTGGAACATCACACTCACCATCAGAACTATCATAGCGATCATTCTCTGTTGATGCATCATCATCATCATCATCATCATCATCATCATCATCATCATCATCTGTACGATTGTCATTGTTATCATCATCATGATCCCTATCCTCATCAGTATCATCCTCATCCTGGAATTGATCTTGCAAAGCAGCAGATGATTGACCTTGGTATATGCATTACATCATCAGCAAGGGCCCCATCTAGTTCTCGAATGGCTTCCTAGAATTTTTATAATCATTAAATTAAAGTTCATCTCGAAAGATACAAATATGCAAATAACACATATAATAATAAACCAAATAAATAAATAAAATATTTACTTACATTAGGATTCACTCTTGGCAAAGTACCACCATTTTCACTTAGCCTTCGAAATGGCTCAGTAGCTCCAAACTCACTTGCCACGTTGATGTGTTCATTGTTGAATTTAAAACCATAAATTCTCTCCTATATCAAGTATCACGGCAATATATAAATAGGACAATTTTAACTACAAATATAATATGCAAATAAATACTTACAAATCTGAAGATAAATGAAGATCTACCATCGAACCCAAATGAGAGGGACGACGAGTACTACCAGTTGCATTTTCCGCTTCGGGCTGAATGTTTTCTATCTAGATCCTTGGCCCGTTGCAATGCAATCTATAGCATTATATGGAAGGAAGTTAGATTATTGGCATATAGCAAAAAGTGTATTAAAATTACTAGTTATACCTTGAAGTCGCTTGTGCTTATATTTTGAGGTACGGTATCTTTGACCACCAAGGAAAGTCTTTTTTGTCTTTCTTTATCTTTCGAATAATATACTCTCTTCATATACAACAACCACTAGTAAAAAAAAAACTAAAATAAGCAAAAAGAAAACTAATGAATAAAATTTGGTTACCTCCTCCTCCTAAGGTGACCACCCATCATGGAAGTTATTTTTTCCAATTAAAATGTTTGTATTTTCTTATAGCCGGATATTGTTGGCGAAGGCTTCACGACATCTTCAATATCTCGAGGGTTGTAACCGCCGGCCATTCTCCATCAAGGGAAAAAATGTTTGAGATCTTTACGCCAACCAAGTTATACAACCGGGTTGTAGAATAACCTCCCCACTCATTGTGGTCGTGATATTTTCACTACATAAAAAAAAAAAAAAAAAGGAGTATATGAAAAAAGTGCATCAACTTGATTCTAACTAAGTTCTATACTTACTCATCAAGAAACTTAGGGCCATCCTTCAATTTGTTTGGTGCGCCTTAACCACCATCTCTTCCTTATCTCGAACCTCCCGCCTCTTCCGACGACGATGTGGGTTGTCATTCCTTGGTAGTGCTCTTTTGATTTACTCCTAATAAAAAGAGACACAAAACATCCTTAGAAAATATTAGTGGTAAAGAAACCGCTATTCAAATTCAAAAAAAAATATATTGATAATGCACTATTCTATTCTATTCTACTATGCATCATAGATTTTTAAGAATGAAGAGAAAAGACTAACAAAAAAATCTTTCATCAAATTGCATGCATTAAAAACAACATAAATAAAATGAATGCTAAGTAAACTCTTCATTGCCTAAAGTCTTTTTCAAGATTCCTTGGGACATGCAAGTCGAAGCTATCCCTCCCCGCGATCCGCCTCTTTCATGTATACTAGCAGCATCGCTACGCCTTGAAGCATCAGATCCTTGATTTTGTGGTTGAGAAGCCAAAACATATGCCACAACTTGACTTATCATCTCAGGAGTGAGTGTGGCCAAACAAGCAGGTGGTTGATTGCTTTGTACTGGTGCTGGTTGATTGCCTTGAAGTGATGGCTCATTGCCTTCTGGTAGTGGTTGATTGCTTAAAGGTGTTTCTTGATGCCCTGGAAAGTGCATTCTAAAATTTGTAAAATATGTTACAACACAAATAAATAGCTTAAAAGAATATCATAAAAAAACTGGAGTATGGTCCTCCGATCGATCACTCCTTACTCTCCTAACTGGAGCATCGCTTTGAGGTAGTGCTTGATTTCTTTGAGGTCTTGCATGGCCCCCTAAATTTATATTCCACAATTTTTAAGTATAACAAAAAAGTGGCTAGCAAGAAATTCATAAATAAAGCTAGAGTATTGTCATCGATCTATTGTTGTTGCGTGGAGACGGTCTTCTTGAGCTCCCTTTTTTGATGTTCTAGATAAACGAGCATTTTAACAAAATAATTTTAACAATTTCATGACATGATATGCGAGTAAAATAAAATAAACATAAACATGAATACCACGTTGGTGACGAGCTCCAAAGGCACTGAGCTTCAAGTGGAAAGAGAAGAGACCACGAATGACCCTAAATGTGCCGGAGACATCCATGCGTCAAGTTAAAATGCACAAAGAAAGCAACTAAATATTTTGCGTAAGGTTCATACCAAAGACGAGCATCCCTTGCCTACAAAAAAAAAAAAAAAAGACGAGCATCCCCATAATAACACTCCATAATGAACAATGATTGAGCCGTGAGTATCGCGACCCGCTACAAGCAACACAATGAAGCCAGCCCATCTAATTTACAAGGAATGCTTGATGTAAAAATGTAAAAGATGCCTTGCAAAGGAATACAAATTCAATATTATATCAGAATATAATGAATAAAGAGAATATTAAAGAGAATATTATATCAGAATATTATGAATAATATTCTTGGTTGCTGTGGGAAGGGTTTGCTCTCTGCTTCAATTCTCAGGTCAGATACAGAAATTGGACTTTTCTTACCTTTGTAAATTGAATTGGGAACTACAAAATATTGCTTAATACAAGAATTGGCCTCCTTCTCAAAAGACAAGACACCTTGAACTCGAAACTGAATCTAAGGCCAATCGAGAACAATTAGCTTGTTATATGTAGACTGACCTGTTTACAAGGAGGGCTTCACATCCAAATCCACAAAAGGTTTTTTCGCAGAAGGGGGTGGGTTCTAAGCTTGTAAATCGTCAAAATCAATCAAAGCAGTGGCTGGGATCGACAAGCATGGATTGGCTGGGATGGACAAGCATGGATTCGACAGCCATTTGGAAAAGGTAACCAGAGGTCCGGCTATGGCAGGAAATGAAAGCAAGAGCTTGGTCTGTTCAGAATGGGTCTGTTCAGAAACCGTGAATGGGTCTGTTCAGAAACCGTGAATGGGTCTGTTACTTTTGGGCGAATTCTGGACATGATGATAGGCAGCCTAATATCTTAATACCTCAAGGACTCAGAACCAGATTACAGCGCAGAGTTTCAAGGACACAGACCCAGGTTACAGCGCAGAGTTAGGCCGGATTTAAACCTAATGTTTTCATCTCACTCAGATGCTTCATCCAACAAAAATCGGTGACAGGTTTCAGAAATCGGTGCTTCTATCTTCGTAAATTGGGATAGTTTTCATCCAACAAAAATTGGCCCAGCTCAAACAAATCGGTGACAGACCCAAAACAAATCGGTGACAGCTCAAACAAAATTCTGCATATTCAAGAATACCTTTGGTGGTGCTTTGGAGGTTTGTCCAGTAGCTCCAAGTATTATTATAAATCGAGAATGGCTTCTGGCCCTGTAATGAAATACACGCATACAAGCTCGAACGAGAATAGTTACAGTAAAAAAGTGCAGAAGAAACAGTTTGAAACTTACAAACAATGCACTATATTGTAGAGAAGAGCTCGGAGAGGTGTACTGTCCTGCTTGCCATTAAAATGTACACGATCTTGTCGAAGGGGATGTGTAAGCGGCAGATATTTTCTAAAACCCTCATACACCACCTTATTTAGATGTGGAGAGTGACGAGAAGCTAGATTTTCCCCACATATCATGCATGCATTATGGCCCGATACAGTAAAACCTGAACACTCTGCTAGTCCAGGATAGTCATGCATAGTCCATAGTAGGATACCTCGAAGTGTAAAAGACTCCTCTTTATGTGCATCATAAACATGAATCCCCACGTTCCATAAGCTTAACAACTCATCCACCACGATCTTGAGGTATACATCCAAGTTGCTTGGTTTCTTTTTCCCAGGAATCAATAAGGACAATATGATATGCCCGCTCTTCATTAGTAACCATGGAGGTATATTGTAGTTTACTAGCAATACAGGCCATGTAGACCATGATGTGGACTGCCTTCCAAAAGGGTTCACTCCATCGATAGCCAACCCCAAGCGAACATTGTGTGGTTCATTCCCAAATTCAGGCCATGTCTTATCTACATGCTTCCATGCAAGACTATCACTTGGAAGTCTTATTATGTCATCAGTAGATGCATTTGTCGATGTGAAGTCCATGAGGCTAGCTAATGATTTGCACCGCATCATCATCTTCAGCCTTGGAAGCAATAGGAAATGGCGAACCATCTTCTCAGGTACGTTCTTACCTTGCATATCATTTTTGTACCTAGAGGCATTGCACACCATACAATGCGTAGTTTTGCTAAATGTTTCAGGAGGATAGAAGATCATGCAATCATTTGGACATGCATGAATGCTCTTGTAACCAAGGCCAGTTGCCTGAATAATCTTCTTCACATCATCTCGATGACTGGGTAAACTATTCCCTGTTTTGGGCATATAGGACTGCCCTGGCATGTGCAGTGGCCTCTCCTTCCTAAAGTCGGGAGCTCAACTGCTGCTGGAATTATTGCTGCCTTGTTAATTCACATATGCATCGCTGCAGTTGCTCATCAGCCTCTGCATGGAGGCCCTTGCCTTGTTAAGTGATGGCTGCCCAAAGCTCCTGCACCTTCCGATCTCAAGCCACGAGTTGTGCTCCAGTTTTTGTAAGTGAAAGTCCCAGCACAGGATTCACTAGTACCGATGAGGCCACTTCCTATGTCTCAACCCTACTCGGAAGGGCTCTTAATTGTGACTGGCTCTATTCAACGGCGACCTAGACTCTATGCATCATAGTAGCAGACTCCTCAGCTTCTGATTAAAGGTGGGAGATGGTTGCCATCATCTCCTGCTCAGCACGTTTCCTTCCTGTCTCATGGCTTCTATGTTGGTAGACAAGGAGTCCATGTAGACCTGCAGATCAGCGAGACCCTGTTTGTTAGAGAGCGTGCTAGGCGTAAGGCCATCCTCAAGCTATTGTAGACGGGTCTCCATGCTAGAAACACGCAGTGTTGCCCTCTTCCATTGCTTGAACATATTTCCAGTGCTCCCAAATGCCTGATCTATTGCCGTTGATGCACAGATGCGGCTTGTCGCTAGGCTGAAGTATCTGCCATATGCTTGACGAGCTATGCTTGTTGCACAAGACTTTGCCCGCACTTCTCGTTTCAGTGTGCACCTGTCAATTTTTCCTTTGTCATTGGGTCTACAATTAGAATGGCATCTATATACTCTTCCAAGAGAAGTTTCGCTGCCATGTCTGCACTAGGCAGAGAGGACTGTGTATCGGCACCATCCACATATTAGTGGGATGGACTAAAGGGACACAGAGCTCATCCAGCTCTTCTATCATTGTGGTTGCCATGACTGGGGTATCACTCTACAGACGCTTGTCCAAAAGCCCCAAACACTTTGATCACGCAGATGCCTATCTGAAAGCCTCCAAGTATAAGAAGCAGGCACAAGCTCTATCACCTTATAGATACCCCTCTAAAAGTGTCCAAATGCAAAAGTCACCTCTAGTGCAACCCTTACAGATGCTTGTCTGAAATGAATAGTAGCAATGACTTCTTCCTTACAAACACTCATCAGAAAGTCTCCGGCATGCAAATGCTTGAATTTAAGGTGATTGGATGGTATCACACCTTCTAAAACACGCCTTAAAACCACGTTGTAAATTTGCTATTTTCTCCTCTCAGGTCTTGAACAAACATGTGCAAATCATATACCCTTGAAACTGTCGCAAAACAAGCATTCCAATGATATATATTGCTCCCAAAATAGAGTTGCAAATCATTAGTTATGAAGAAAAGTATGTAGTATAATAGAATGGTGAAAACCCTGAAATCACTATTTTTGCTCTGAAATCCTAGCCAAACATTAGCAAATTAAATATCCTTTGAAAGGGCTCTGAGAGATCTTTCCAATGGAGGTAGTTCTATGAAAAACAGAGTCACAAAAAAAAAATATACGAACAAAAGTGTAATATCGAACAAAAGTGTAATATTAACCAAAAAATTGAGGTGCAGGTTTGGAATCTCTGGTTTCGCTATGGAAATAGCATTCAAACGCATACAAAGCACACACCTTCAGAGAGATCTCTGAGAGGCTTTCTAATGCAACAAATTTCAACTGATGTGGAGTTTCAGTTCTCCAGATATAGCCAAAAACAAATGGTCAGTACCACGAGCGCTTTAGGATTTTGGAGCCTCTTATTTGCAGCCTGGAAATCTGTGTTTTCACTATAAAAAAGTTATTCAAGCATATGAAAATCATATATCCACAAAAAGAGCTCTGAGAGAACTTTCCAACGCAATAAATTTCAACTGAAAAGGAGTTTTAGATCTTCAGATATGATCGAGAACATGTGACGGACTTTCAAAGCGCCTAGGGAGAGAGCCAACTAATACAACTTGTTCCCCATTAGTGGGATACCTATGAGGGTGGAACTAAATAGCGAGCCGGATCTGGTTCAAGAAGACCCAGAGCTTGGATCTAGTCCCATGAGATTTCTCCAACAAACTAACCTTGGGCTCCCAGAGCTAAATGTTGTTTCATAAGATGCTACCTGTTCTCTGAGCTGTTTATTGTCTAGCTACAATAATTGGCATGAACAAGCTGTTGGACTTGCTATAATAAGGCTGGAACCTCCTTCATAAAGACAAATTACCAAATGTGGACAAAAAAAATACTTAGGCTCTGAGCAGACTAAAACCGATAGGCGTGTATATATGATACAACATAGCAGAGTACAAGGACTTGGACTGGAAGGCTCAGGACTGATGTTGAATCGGAATCGTTCGACAAGAATGAGGCGCCTCTATATATAGGTCTTGACTTCTAGACCAATGATCAGGATCGCGCCTCTTTAAAGGGTGAGATTGCACCAAGTATTGCACATCTACATAGGTTCTTGAATGTTTAGGAATCATGGGAAACAGTCTATGAAATATACAAGAAGAACTCTTTAAGAGGTTTGTTGGTAGCTCACTTGGCAAGGGTGTATCTCTCGCAACTAGAAGGTTGCGAGCTTAAGCCATGCTTCATATCTTTTGCATTTTTGTGACGACCATCTTTGTACATGCGAGCATAGCTCGTTTGGTCGTCACGCCATCATTTAGCATGGATAGACATAAATTATTTCGAGATGGTCATCACATCATCTTGTAGCATGGATAGAGATAAATTATTTTGAAACTTATCCCAGAACGCAGAGCTAAAATTCAGGAAGGAATAAGAAGACAAACCTGACATGTTCTGCTAAATTAACCCGCATCAAACAATTGGAAACTCAACCCAAACTAATAATACTCCAGATGGAAAAGCAACAGAAACATGTCAAATGGCAATTCAAGCTATGAAAAGTGCACCATCCAGCTGCCGGTAATCCCCCTAAAATCGTGGGCAAGGAAAATTTAGAAAAGCTTTTTTGATTACTTCATTTCGTGCAAATACGCCCACAAATGATACCAAAACGTAAAAGGTTGAATAGGGTTCTCGAAACATATCTTAGTAAGTTAACTTTTAGGTGTCATTGCTTGTGTATGGTTAATACCTAAAGAAATTCTCTCGTCTAGCAATAACAAAAGGCTAGATTAAGAGATATCTAACAACTTCTAGCCAACTTCAGATAAAGGGTGTCTTTCAACAAAAAGTTGAGATCCCTGCAACACAATGTTGCTTATGATTCTACAGTGCAGCGGTCTCAATATGCAATTTCATTCCTGACACAGAGCTGCCAATCTGCTGGAATAACCAGTGGAGCCAATTCATCATGGGTCTTGTTCAGTACATCATCCAGAGAGTAGTCACTCTTGATCAAGTCAGCTGCAAATGGAAGCATATGAGAATTCAAAAAATATTGCATTAAAGCTGCTAAAACCTACTGCATTTACATGAGCTGGTACCTTCATATAGAATTTTCTCATACTGAGCAATGCATGTATACTGACTGCCTCTTTCATGTATACTAGCATCGTTGCTACGCCTTGAAGCATCAGATCCTTGATTTTGTGGTTGAGAAGCCAAAACATATGCCACAACTTGACTTATCATCTCAGGAGTGAGTGTGGCGAAACAAGCAGGTGGTTGATTGCTTTGTACTGGTGCTGGTTGATTGCCTTGAAGTGATGGCTCATTGCCTTCTGGTAGTGGTTGATTGCTTAAAGGTGTTTCTTGATGCCCTGGAAAGTGCATTCTAAAATTTGTAAAATATGTTACAACACAAATAAATAGCTTAAAAGAATATCATAAAAAAACTGGAGTATGGTCCTCCGATCGATCACTCCTTACTCTCCTAACTGGAGCATCGCTTTGAGGTAGTGCTTGATTTCTTTGAGGTCTTGCATAGCCCCCTAAATTTATATTCCACAATTTTTAAGTATAACAAAAAAGTGGCTAGCAAGAAATTCATAAATAAAGCTAGAGTATTGTCATCAGATCTATTGTTGCGTGGAGACGGTCTTCTTGAGCTCCCTTTTTGATGTTCTAGACATAAACGAGCATTTTAACAAAATAATTTTAACAATTTCATGACATGATATGCGAGTAAAATAAAATAAACATAAACATGAATACCACGTTGGTGACGAGCTCCAACAACTTGAGCTTCAAGTGGAAAGAGAAGAGACCACAGGAATGACCCTAAATCTGCTGAGACATGCATGCGTCAAGTTAAAATGCACAAAGAAAGCAACTAAATATTTTGCGTAAGGTTCATACCAAAGACGAGCATCCCCATAATAACACTCCATAATGAACAATGATTGGAGTCGTAGAGTATCGCACCCGCTACAAGCAACACAATGAAGCCGCCCATCTAATTTACAAGGAATGCTTGATGTAAAAACAGAAAAGATGCCTTGCAAAGGAATACAAATTCAATATTATATCAGAATATAATGAATAAAGAGAATATTAAAGAGAATATTATATCAGAATATATTATGAATAATATTCTTGGTTGCTGTGGGAAGGGTTTGCTCTCTGCTTCAATTCTGTGTCAGATACAGAAATTGGACTTTTCTTACCTTTGTAAATTGAATTGGGAACTACAAAATATTGCTTAATACAAGAATTGGCCTCCTTCTCAAAAAGACAAGACCTTTGAACTCGAAATCAATCTAAGGCCAATCGAGAACAATTAGCTTGTTATATGTAGACCGACTGCTTTTGTGGAGGGGGCTTCACATCCAAATCCACAAAAGGTTTTTTCGCAGAAGGGGGTGGGTTCTAAGCTTGTAAATCGTCAAAATCAATCAAAGCAGTGGCTGGGATCGACAAGCATGGATTGGCTGGGATGGACAAGCATGGATTCGACAGCCATTTGGAAAAGGTAACCAGAGGTCCGGCTATGGCAGGAAATGAAAGCAAGAGCTTGGTCTGTTCAGAATGGGTCTGTTCAGAAACCGTGAATGGGTCTGTTCAGAAACCGTGAATGGGTCTGTTACTTTTGGGCGGCTAATACCATGAAGACGAGTCCAACATATAACGATTATTGATAAGATAGTAAAGAAAAGCCCATACTAATCAACAAACAAATTAGTTAAGTTGCATACCTTAAAAGGTCAGACACACTTGTGTTGCTCCATCCATACTTCGTTTGTAAATTGAGAATTAACAAGCAAGCAGACAATCTTGATGTTTGAGAGCCTGGAAATACATTTGTCTCTGCCTCCACCATCATGGGATCATTACCATAATAGTCATGTGTCTGTCCTCCATCACCAACATCTTCCTCGTATTCTAAATCATCCAAATCAACATCGGCATTAAGAGCTTCTAATATATCCATCATTGGGTCCTCGCCACGAAACTCTGAAGAAGAGGGAGCACCCTCTAGTGTTTCTTGTTCTTCTCTCATTGCACTTTCTAAAGCTTTCCTGTGCTTGGGGTTGAGAACCCGTGGGTCAGGTTGAATGACCTACAAGAGAAGGTAATATAAATTCTACGCTGTAACTAAAATCATACATAAACTAGAGTTTGGATAAGCACCTCATGTCCAGCACGAGCATCCGATGTAGTTGGAGCTTCATGTCTTCCCCATTTAATGAGATGATCCGTGACGATTGATCTGAAGCGCCTCTTTTGACCCACACATCGTTTGCAATCACACATGATCTTATCGGTCTAGTATTCATAGAAAAAGTGATAGTTACTTTGGCATGAATGTACTAACTAAAAGCAATGAATTCTTACCGGTAAAAGGGGGATCTCATCTTGTGGCTTTCTTCTGCTAACATCCTCTATAATCCTCAAAGTACGTTGTACACGACGATCAGCACGAATCGGAGCAACGCTATCATCCATTAATAGAAGGCTCTTCTAGGCGCAAGCCAAGCATACAAAAGAAAATAGGTCTCGGGTTTTTATTAGAGTTTTACTAAAGTAACGTATCAGACATGACGTCGCACATAAAACGTACACGACGTCGCACCTTCGACGTGACGTCGCATGTGTTACATTAGACGTTGACCATACAACGTGTCACGTCGCACATGCAACGTGGCGTCGCATGAACTACGTCGGACGTTTCATATGCGACGCCGCGTTGTATAAACGACGTTAAACGTTGCCCATACGACGTGGCGCGTTGCAGTTCCGACGTGGTGCGTTGCTGTTGCAACGTAGGCCATTGTGACGTCTGCTTGAACGTTTGTAATGCGACGTGGCACGTCGCACATGCGACGTCGTGAAAAAATCTTAGCGACCTTTTAAGAACTCGCGATTATTTTGCGACGTCGACGTTTGCCATACGTCGCAAACCGACGTCGCTAATAGCCCGTTCTCTAGTAGTGGCAGTAGGATGCCCATCAATGACTGCCATAGAAGCTAGATAATGATGCTTATTCAAGAAGATTTGATGTGCCAAGCTAAATTCTCGACCCACGCAATAAGAGGACTCCTGAAACCAGGTAAGAACTTGATAGCACTTAGTTGTACTGAGCTCAACTTCTACTGCAAAAACTTGACTGACTTGAATCGATGGAATGGTGCCAACACTAGAATAGACTTTACATATCCTGGACTGTCCAACCAAATGGCTCCGACTTTGGATGGACTTACTTGTTTAACTCCCCTTCTAAATGTCTCAAAATTTTATATCTATTGAACCGAGCACAGTTCTTAGGGCTATAGGACTACTAGACTAAATGGATAACTGGAATCAAGTTTACCACTACACTTACTTAATTTACTTAACATCTTGGTCTATATGCACAATTCACCGCTACATGTCCGAGGCTACCACAATATAACATGATCGATTTGCTCGACGCATTTGCTTCTCACTCTCTAACACTGGTCTTTGACGTTGCGTTGCCTTCCATTGGCATGGGACCATCTACAAGACCTGTGCTAGATACTTACATAGGGATTGAGGGCGGGGTCGTCGCTATTGAGGCATAAGTCTGCTCTGATCTAAGGCATGAAGTCCGAAGATCTTTAGAACACCACTTAAATAACTGATTACCATACCAAACTGCTCGACTAATACCTTCTGTAAGGGATTTTAGATCCTTCGGGAACGTCAATAGAAGATCCTTCACATCGCTACGTAGCCCATGTTGGAGTTGATCATCAAAGCTACTTGTCCCAAGAAACATCACAAGCGAAAAGTCAAAAATCTGTAGCATATGAAGAGGGGGATTGAACATCTCTGGGAGACTAATCTAGGACTCCTTCAAAGTATTCTATGCTCCCGAGGATTGTTGCCTTAAACTTACTAGCTACATGAACAACATCTGATTCTCTTGCTCCAAGTCAATAAATTTGTTCATAGGCACTCAAGATCCGAGAAAACACGCATGTATTCTTTGTTCACTGACTGAACCCATAGCTATGAGAAAACTTAGCAATATCTCTTGCAAGAGATTTCGATTATACTTTCGAGGCCGTAGCAAAGAACAATATTGAATCAGGAAGGAGAATCATTAATTATAAACAAGGAAAACACAAGAGCAGGTTCGAACGCATTAGCGAAAACTGGTCTTGAATCGAAATGGTTTTGAATTTGCTACACTACTGATCTAGGAGGTGCCAGACCCATACTCTACCTGCACTCAATAATAGATTATTCTGTCTAGATCACTTCCAGGACTCCACAAACCATGCTCGGCAAGATCCTTAATCCACAGTTCCAATACCCTCGTTATCTGGTTCTTCATCACAACACATCATTTGCAATTAGATGGCCTCTTATGCACACATGATAAAATTAACGGGTTTGGAATACAATTAGATACATATGTAATTCGACAAAGCCTATAGGTTTCCCCCCATGCCCAAGCATGAGGAGTGCATATTCATAATAATTACCTCCATCCAGCATAGCAAAACTGGAGAATCATCTAACATCCATCTAGTCATATAACGTATGGATTGGATCGTGTATCTGAGCATTATATATTCCAAGTCTCAGTATATAAGAGGAATCTTGGCCATAATCAGTAGTTTGTAGCCTTGATGGGTCTCCAGATGGATACTTGAGTTATATCTTGGTTGGTACATAAGACTATGTTCAGCTTAGATCATCTAGTGGAATCCCTTGGGGGCTCTCAGGTTAGATAAAACCCTAGATCTATTGGGACAGTCACAGCATCATGGGCTATGTTGTGGATTCAAGCAATGGGTTTGTTAGTGCCTATTAATGCCAAACCTGAGCATTGAACAGGATTCGCATGGTCTTCCTTGTAAGGAGGCAAAAAGCAATGCTCTCCTTCAATGAGAGAGTCCATAATCAATGAAGAACTATCAATTTGGCAGCCATAGAGGATCTCAAAAGTGAGATTGGCAACTAAGGAAACCTTTGAACGAGGTATTGCTCCAAAGCCTCAGCATTTGGAATTGAGGGAAGCCTTCAACCAACAACAATTAGGCCAGGAGAATTTGCTAAAGCTAGAGGAAGATGTGAGCAATTTAGAAAACTAGCTGACAAGTTCGATAACAGATGGTACAAAAGGAGTGAATGATTTTGCATAAAGAAAGAGTATCAATTGAAGTATTAGAACAACAACATACAGCCAGAAACCTTAATATTTCTGGATTGCTCCAAGTTACATTGCAAAAGATTAGGGAAGCCATGAGAGTATTCGGACTGATTCCTGCATCAAATTTCATTTTGTTGAAAGATAGTTTTGCAAAACTGAGTAGCTTTGAAAGGCCACAAGCTTGTTGGACCATGATCTTATGCCAATGCAATCAAAATCTAGAAGAAAAGAGATGGCAAAAGTAAGAGAAACTTGGGATCAAGGCTTTATTGCCTTCTTGGATATATCTAGGAAAGCACTAATCATCAAAAAGGAAAAAGAGCAATTAGAGACTTGAGACCCTCATGACAAGTAGCTTGGAGTGTTCATGGCTTATAAATCAAGCCAAAGTGGATTCTATGATTGACTCATGGAGGGATGTAGACTTATCCTATTCACACACATGATAACACCAATATAGATCTATGCCAGTAACAAATGGGTTTCAACTTGTCGGAAGTAGTTGGATTATGAAAGAAATTGACATGGTTAAGGGATTTGGTGGAATATCAATTTACGTACGAGATTGTTTCCAATCTTAGGTGTCGATCCAAAGCAAACATATTTTTGTGGCTAAAATTGGGCTCTTCCTTTTTCCTAGAAATGGAAGGAGACCATCAATGTCATTCCAAAGTTATTGATTGAGGGTGAATGCTTGTCATTGCTGAAGTCTATAGCACCAAAGATCTCTAGTTTCACCCCCTAGAGATTTACGGAGACGCTGCAAATGATGGCGCATTTGCAACAACTCTGAGATCCACCGATGCAAAAGAACCTAGTAATAAGAGAAGCGACTAAAACTATTACTATCGACGCTAAAAAAGAAAAATGACTTGACAAGGTAGGGATGGCTAATAGAGTTATTGGGGCGGCAAAGACAAGAGACTTAGAAGTAAGACCCTTAAGAAAGCCTTTGATTGTGCAAATGTGAGGATGCCATCTGTTATAGAAACTTCAAAAGTGCCAAATGTCAAAGACGCGAGCATGTTGGAGGACCTAAGGATGTAAAAAGCTATACTTGATCTTTGTCTTTGAAAAGTTCCAATAGCACATGGTTATAAGGATGGCTTGTTCTTAGTGGTCATTTTTAGCGGTTGAGTATGAAAATCTGGTTGTACTTATAGCATTCCTTGCTCGTATCCAGATGCCCGACCATATGGGAATAGGAGATTCCATTACGCTCGCAAATATCTCACCAACATGAAGCCGTCTATCTGATGTTAAGCTCTTGATGCTGAACAAGATCCAAAGTTGGAGGAATAGACGTGGCATTTATCCCGTCTCCTTCAAGACCACCTAGCTGTGGAAGCGCATATCAACATGAACACATGACAAAATATAACATACAACATAGCCATCTCCAAAGGTGGAATCACCATAATTCAGATAACAATATAAGCAGATACAATATATATCAACACATGTCTACCCAAAGCTCGGACTTATGGAGGTGGAGATGGCTTGGTCCTTCGGGATGTCAATTGCATGGAGTTCATAAAGTTGGATGGGGATGGCAAAGGAACATGGCGATGGTAGTTCCTCCATCCGCTCCTCCTCGATATACTTTTAGATAGATCGATAAGTATTGGGACTTGACTATAGTTTACGCAGAGATAATAGTCCTGAGGAAGAGGACTACTCTAGGATTGCATCTTCCCTGGCCCGATAAAGCAGCGTAGAAGAAAGACTAATATCCTCTAGAAGATCCATGCCAACTACAGGTAGGTAGCTAGAGGATTATGGTTCTCCCATGCCCATATACGAATAACCCCACCGAGGCAGCGCACCATCCAGGGAGGTGTCGAGCCCATAACTTGCACACATGCAGTGACAAGGTAATAGGCCTAGCCCATTAAGAACCCCCAGTAGACTCTACATGTCAAGGGATCAATTGCAATTGGACAGGCCTTCCTTGTCAGCCAATCTAGCCCTGCAACCCACAACTACGTAGGCTCCTATATGCACAAGTCACATATGAATGGGAATTGATGAGGTCTATCAATAGGAGCATATTATTCATGGTTTCTAGATCTTCCCTTTCCCAAGCACAAGAGGTGCGCAACAGAGATATCATCCATCATCATATAACAAAATGACTCGAAATAACATAAAGAACAGATCTAATCTAACTAATCTGTTTAACATGATTAGGGTTCATTCGTTAGTCTAGGTTATAGGTTTGGGCTCTTAAGTTCTAGAGGTCATCTTAAGACTAAAAATAGGTATTAATCCAACCTAAGAATAGCCGTGGAAGTTTGCATTAATTGACAAAATCAGTACCAGATCCTTGGGTGGCTCCAACGCATGGGCACATGTCCATGCCACTGAAACGCATGAAAATATCAGAAATATCTTGAAACTTGAGCTTGGCTGGTGCTGCAAGGATAAATTATGTTCGGCATTGCTCCAAGCACTCCTCTAATCTCATCCTAAGTTAGAACCCGAGAAGGCAACTTTTGGGTTCTTGCCCTTTTTACTTCTACGATTTTGGGTTAGTACTCAATTGGACTACTTGGATCACTAGAGAACTGCCATATGGAAACATAGGTTATATTCACATGTTATATTAACATGTGCAATATAATGCCACGGTTCTATAGAACCGCCATTCCTTGGATTGGGATGCCCCATCATCATACCCTCCCCGGCATTCTCTTGGGCTTTTGCATTTGGTCATTGTCTCCTCTACCTACCTTCTACTTCTCATCCAATGTCATCCACACCAAAGCTAGTGTCCGGTGGTTGCTGCTGGTCCATACTTGCCTTCCACATCCAGAGACTGCATCCCACAAGGTAAGTGCATTGTTTCTTTATGATGTTAACCTCTCTTTTTGCTTGAATCTGTGTGCTATGCTCATTGGATGCTTCGATTTAATGGTTTCAACAGCGGTATTTGGTCAGTTTCTCTTTTTTATTTTCTGTTTGTTGTCAGTTTGAGCGTGGATCTAGTTCTGTTTGACAATTCGTTGCTTTGTCTGCTTGCTTCCACCGTCTTGGACCTGATTTGGTTGCCTTTGGATTTGTTCGCCCTACAGCCTGGTTGGGGAGGTCTGCCCCGGATTATCGTCTGCCAGATTGATTGGCAGTACGGCATAATACCAGTATGCCGTTTTCGGTCAGCATGGATCGGACTAGCTGTTGGTTTTTGGTTCTTTACCTCGCCTGTGTTGAAATTCTTCGTTCGTTAGTTTTTTCCCTTCCCATTCTTCGGATACAATACTTTCTTTCTGTCTAGTTTCTTTCTTCGGCGGTCCCTCAAATTTTTTGATCCCTCCTCATCTCTGATCTTGATCCTTTCAGTCTTCCTCGGTTGCTCTGATCACTGCAACAATAGGGGTGGCCACATGCAATATTTGCTGCCTCCACCTCCGTATCTCAATTTCATCACGAGGCGGATACCGGGGAGGTGAAGAGCAGAATAAAGGGGAAGAGCTTGAAAGAGAGGGGAACCAGCAGTCGAACTTATTTTTGTGGATGCTCCCTTCCGGAATGGAAGATTGAAAACCCGGCCTCCGAGCTTCAAGATGGAGGCCTCCACTTCCGTTTTTGCCTCAAAATCTGCCGTTGAAGGCAGAAAAATGATCATGTGGCCACCCCTAATATTGCACCCCTTTCGTATACCTCTACCATATACCGAATTTATACTAGAGGGGTCCTTACCCCCGCATTTCCCAGAGTGGAGTTTAACTACGGTTAGAACAGGCAAATCAGAGGAATTCTCCGGATCATATGTGAGGAGACTAGAGGCACGACAGGCATCGGAATAAAGGGCAGAACACATTGCGGTTGCTTGACGCAAAATTGCTGAAGATTTTTGGATCTTTTCATTCGAATTCACTATTTTGTTGCAGATTTTTTTTTAACGATCAGGTAGATGCATAAAACAATGTCAAACTTCCAAGAACAAGAGGTATTTATCAGAAAAATTCTTGCTTTTGGGCTAAATGTTCAATCTTGCACCTATTTTTGTGTTGGCAGCAAATAAAAATGTATCTTACAGAACATCATCATCTCAATTTAGCCATGAAAGAACGAAAAGGGAAAAAAAATCTAGTTTAAACATGGCATAACAACCAACATTCAGTTCTTCCTAATTTCCAAGAGATGCAACCAATGCATTGCTAATTTTCAATGACAATAATGACTTTCATTGCAATATATGGTCAAGCTTTAAATGCCTTGAAAATTTTCTTGCTAAGGCCTACTAGTGTGTCGTTTTTGCTTTTGTTTGTTTGTTTCGTGTGTGTGTGTGTGTGTGTGTGTGTGTGTGTGTGTGTGTGTGTGTGTGTGTGTGTGTGTGTGTGTGTGTGTGTGTGTGTGTGTGTGTGTGTGTGTGTGTGTTTTTCCGGTGGCCAATGCAACTTAAATCTATGTGATATCGATCCAACCGCATAGCCTTATCAATAATGTGTCCGAAATTGCAAAGCGTATAGTTATACTATAAGATTTGGCAATGGTTAAGGGTTGTATTGGTATGGGAAATCGTATGTTGTTCTTTGTGGCAACATGATTCCCAACCCTAGAATCATGGGCGGGCATTTTGGAGCTCGCATGGCTAGCCGGTTGGGCGCAGTGTTGGTGTCGCCTTTGGGCTTCTGCGGGGGATGGCGGAGCTCTTGGTGATGTGGCCGCTCATATCCGGTTTGTTTCTTTTGGTTTGGGTGGATAAGCGGTGGGTCACGGGCAATTAAGGGGGCGGAGGTGCATTGAAGAAGCGGAGGTAAGCTTCTAGCTTCTTGCTTTTGCTGCATTGATTTTACACATTACCTGCTATGTCGATGAAGAGGGCAGCCAGAAAGGCTCAGAGTGGGCGCTCCTCTGGCCCTGCTTCTGTGAGCCATGTCTTGAATTCCAATTCCGGAGTGAGAGGCCAGGATTTGTTTGCTGATCGAGTTGGAACCTGATAGATGTGAGTGTGACCCTAGGTTTGTCTGGGCAGGATGTCCCTGTGAGTTTCTACGATGGCCTTGTCGGTTTTTGTGATAGGAGGTGTGTTGCCGGAGCTGTAGCTATGGAAAGGGGTGCTATTGTAGACCACTTGCCTTTGTCGGTTCAGTCTTTAGAGGGCGCTCAAAACCCCCGGGGCCATGAATGATGCCATTAAGAAGGAATTTAACCGGGCTAGTAAGCCTCCTGGTGTTATCCTGGTCTGTAAAGCCTTGAAGAATACCCGCCTTCACTGTTTTGAAGGTATGGTTGGTTATTGTATGAAAGATTTTGGAAAGGTCCACTATGTCTGTCACCTTCATAATATCAGTGAGGATTGCATCGAAAGGTAAGGATTTATACCGAGATGGGGAGCCTGGTGACACCAAGAACTTAGTTGTGCTTTGATAATAAGAATTTGCTTAATCGTCTTTGCCCATTATGTTAACTATCATGGCAACCGTAAGATGATCGCTAGCCTCCTGCTTACATTGGCCGTAATGATCCGTTTCGGTAAGTTTACACTATCCAGTTCTTGGATTATACCTTCCAATCACGCCCACATTAACGAAAGCACCGTGTCCCGCAAAGATGGAGGGTGCTCCTAAATCCTTCTCAATGCATGCCCTCCCGGCATGAGAACTATTTTGTTTGGGCTACCTCTTTGGGTTCGTGCACTCAGAGAGCCCGAAATGGCCCCGGAGGAGAAGGTATTGGGATGATAGCATCCCCGAGGATGAGCAAGACTTTAATTTCCGTGGATGTTTGTGATGAATCTTATAGTCATGACAAAGATGATGTGGTTGTTTTGGAGCCCGGTGTGGATTTCATCCCCTGCCATTGTGGGTGATTGCACCATGGGTTGTTTGGGTGATCATATTTGTTGGCTTTGGATGTACAGTTTTGTCTTTTTTCATGGCTTTGTTTGGTTCTTAGTTGCGGTAGTGATGGACAATCGATGGAGAGCTTTATTCTTTGGGGTGGAAATGTTCCTCCTGTTCTTTGCCCGATTCCTATATTTCCTCTAGAGTTGAAGCTTCACATCCCGATCCGGTCATATTCTCTACCGAGCACGAGATTTTCTCTCTACTTTCAAGAATTTGTTAGTAGCATCGTGCAGGTGGGAACTGAAGCGCATAGGATTGCGGCGTCCTTGCGCTTGCTTAGGAGGCAGCTCAATGGGTTCTATGCTTCGATCCAGAATGCTATCTCTGCTGTAGAATGGGATCAATTGGGTGTACCTGTGTCTGAGTTACATGTGCTGCGCTCTCATATGAGCTTAGCTAGAGTCTTGCTCGTGCAAGAGATTCGGCGGTTGGATGAACTGATTAGGCATGCTCAGAGTGGCGCGCCCATGAACTGATCTGTTTTCATCTCCTTCTTTATGTTTTTGTGTGGCCTGGAAGAACTGCTTATGCTTTTATAAATGAGAAACTTGTTTATTTTCTGAATGTGTTGCAGCTTGGTCTTCTTTGGCAGGTATGATCTTGACACGTGTTCATTCTTTTGCATGAAGCTGCTGTATAAACGGAGTTTGAGTGGCTCTTTACATATTGAAATAATGCAGTGATACTAACTCCTTTTGTTTGTTAGTGGGCTTGGCCTAGGTATACTAGGCATCTCTCCTTTGAGATGCCTGGTATGCCCGGATGAGCGTGGGATCTCAAGCATCGAGTTCGACTCCCGGGCTCATCATTGTCTATTTTCAATGTTTAATATTCTTGTTTGGTCGCTAGGTGCAAAGCATGATATTTTTCCAATGGTTTTATCAAATGTTAGGGTAAGTCAAGCAAGATAGGTGGGCCCCATCGTTGACCCCATCTTGACTTGTGTTTGAGGGCTCAAAATTAAGCCCCATGGCATATCTTTGTGGCATATGCCAACATCCAATGACCCGGATTAATTTTAACAGACCCGGAACGATAATACAAAATATACATTTTTGTATCACAATCGCCTGCTTTTTTGCACCATTGAAACTTGCACTTCAATTTCTGTTGAAAAATTCCTAGCTAATGATGTGGCACAACAAAGGGAATATTTTTACGAGAGAGTTGTTATCTCGAATTTGCATTTTTTGCAAATGTTGCAACTTAGACTTTTTGATAAAAGGTACTCGAAGCATTTGCGCACAAAAAAAGGGGCGTGCACAAAGAAAGGGGCGTGCACTCTTATCTATGCCCTGAGAAAATGGCCCCTTACCATTGCAAACAAAATACATTCTAAAAACCTATGAAAAGGAAACATGACCACTAGCTGCAAATAAGCTGCTCAAATCGCTCAAAATATACAATTTCGAATACAATATCGGGCTAAAATCTTAGCACAAACCATTGCCACAAGCATCTCCCACAATAGAAAACTCAAACATTGGAATATCACAAATGCTTTGAGCACAAGGTCTACGTGCATCCATTTCATACAAGCAACACCCTGATTTCAAAGGCACATTTGATCTTATTTGTGTTTAACTACCAAAGGTGCACATAGCGCTGGCAAATTCTTGTACTCTTTAAAATTTGAAACAAAGTACTAAGTTATCATTGCAATTTAAAGTGATCAGCAAATCTAAATCCACCATATTTCAGCTCCCTCAAGCCATCGTGCATGTTTCAACAGCTTGCCATAAATCAAATCACTGATGGCTACAAATAATCAGAGCATGTCATGAACCCAAGAATTGGAATCATAATACTACTGGCTGAATAAAAGATCATGAATGCCTATTATACAGTAAATGATAATACAGATTTATGATACAGAAAATTCTGTCGACATAAGTTATGAAAGCCAAGTTTTTCTTTTAATACTGTCAGTTGCCTTCATCTCTGAGCCATCTTTCCAGCTCATCTTCTTCATCAGGTCTTGAATAGGCCATATCCATCTCACGTTCCATGCCATGAGGTCTACGTGCATCCATTTCATACAAGCAACACCCTGATTTCAAAGGCACATTTGATCTTATTTGTGTTTAACTACCAAAGGTGCACAGAGCGCTGGCAAATTCATGTACTCTTTGAAATTTGAAACAAAGTACTAAGTTATCATTGTACATGTAAATATATCGACACTGAATTACATTTAAAGTGATCAGCAAATCTAAATCCACCATATTTCAGCTCCCTCAAGCCATCGTGCATGTTTCAACAGCTTGCCATAAATCAAATCACTGATGGCTACAAATAATCAGAGCATGTCATGAACCCAAGAATTGAAATCATAATACTACTGGCTGAATAAAAGATCATGAATGCCTATTATACAGTAAATGATAATACAGATTTATGATACAGAAAATTCTGTCGACATAAGTTATGAAAGCCAAGTTTTTCTTTTAATACTGTCAGTTGCCTTCATCTCTGAGCCATCTTTCCAGCTCATCTTCTTCATCAGGTTTTGAATAAGCCATATCCATCTCACGTTCCATGCCATGAGGTCTACGTGCATCCATTTCATACAAGCAACACCCTGATTTCAAAGGCACATTTGATCTTATTTGTGTTTAACTACAAAGGTGCACAGAGCTGGCAAATTCTTGTACTCTTTAAAATTTGAAAGAAAGTACTAAGTTATCATTGTACATGTAAATATGTCGACACTGAATTACATTTAAAGTGATCAGCAAATCTAAATCCACCATATTTCAGCTCCCTCAAGCCATCGTGCATGTTTCAACAGCTTGCCATAAATCAAATCACTGATGGCTACAAATAATCAGAGCATGTCATGAACCCAAGAATTGGAATCATAATACTACTGGCTGAATAAAAGATCATGAATGCCTATTATACAGTAAATGATAATACAGATTTATGATACAGAAAATTCTGTCCACATAAGTTATGAAAGCCAAGTTTTTCTTTTGATACTGTCAGTTGCCTTCATCTCTGAGCCATCTTTCCAGCTCATCTTCTTCATCAGGTCTTGAATAGGCCATATCCATCTCACGTTCCATGCCATGACCAAGTTCATTTCCTTCACAAACCAAATTTACCATAGGTCTATCATCTAGGACTTTTAAAATGTTTGTTAGTGTACCTCCAAGTCCAAGCCAACGAAGTCTTGGAAAAATAAGGCTTCTTAAACCATAGAAGAGAAACTTTGGTAATCCCTTTACAATTCCAAAGATCCAGTAACTTCAGAGTTCCTCCATAGTATCTATTCTGAAAATGCATTGAAGCCAACGCTATGACAGATGTATCACTTATAAGAGGACATTCGCGTAATCTAAGTTCAACCACTTGAATCCCAATTACCAAGGATAAAATAGTCCTATCAGACAGCTGTGGTATGCATGACAAATCAAGAGATGTAAGTGTTTCAGTAATGCACCCATCCAATAATGCAGCTACCCCGTCATCAGTTATCCTATGACAACCACGCAAAGCGACTGAAACCAGTGGTGTCTTACCCTTACCTAATGCCATTAGTCCAAAATCACTCACATCCGAACCATTTAAAACTAGCTTTTTCAGCTTCATCAGATCAGAGATGGCATACAAGCCATCATCTCCTACACTTCTACAACCCCTGAGATCCAGGGTTTCAAGGCTTTCACAATATGTCAAATGCTTGATTGAACAATCACTAATCAATGGACATGACGTTAAATTTACAGAGGTTAGAGCAAGTGGGGTTGCAGCAAGGTCATGAAATGCTAGATCTGTCATTTGAGCTGTGCGGAGCAGCTCAAAAGTCTCCAAAACTCTGCAATTATGAAGAATTGCTCTACAACTTGCATCTGTTATACGTGAAAATCCTCCCAGCGTGATGCTTTTTAGATACTTGCACTGTTCTATCATGAGAAGGAAACCGAGGTCATTGACTCTTTTAAATGAGCCTGATAAGCGCACAATGGACAACCTACACAGTCTTGTGCAAGTTCCAATTTTCTGAATTCCCTTATTTGTCAGGTCAAAACGTAAAAGAGGATCACCAACACCCTCTGGTTCATCACATAACTCTAACTCCAAAAGAAAAGGCAACCTTTCAGTGATGATTGTCATAAGAGAGTCAGAAATATTGTCAAGCATCAAAGAGAGCCTCTCCAGTTTGATAAATGCCCTCCTAGAAGATAAATTTCCATTGTTGGAAATAATACACGTTGCATCTTCTTCAGTTATGCACCCAAGTTCAAGATGTTTCAAAGTTGGTGCAATAAGTTGTGGAACCAATTCTAATGCACCACCATCAAAACATCCTCCCAAGAATCGCAGGGACAATGTCTGCCACAAACAGCAAATAAGCAGAACGCAACTAATCAAAATACTTTGACAACATTGATTGCAATACCTCCAACAAGGAGCATCCTTTAAGCAAGTGCTCTAAGCCAGACCTGAAGCTTTTCGTCTGCCAACCCAAGTCTAGTGATAACGACCTAAGATGCAATTCGAAGTGAGGAGTTTATCACTTGTTTGAACAAGCAATATTGTTACACTTGTATAGATGGATTAGACAAATTAAATGCATTGAAGAAGAGAAGACAATCTAAGTGCATTTAACAGATGCAGCTTCAGGAGTGAAACAAAATTCAAAAAGCATACTTATTGCAGCTTATAAATGCAATCCTTTATTATGTAAGAAAATAAATCATATGTGAAGAAGAGAAGATGATCTAAGTGCATTTAACAGATGCAGCTTCAGGAGTGAAACAATATTCAAAAAGCATACTTTTTGCAGCTTATAAATCCAATCCTTTATTATGTAAGAAAATAAGATCATATGTGAAAGACGAAAGAAAGGTTCGCCTAACCTGACAGTTGTCAAAGTTGGACCTAACATGCCCAGAAATATGAATTCTGCCTTTATATATACACAATCAGATGTAAACATCTCCTAAACGGTGAAGGGCCATAAAGCACACCTGATATTTTGGCAGGTACGTCCAATTTCCAGCAAAAGTATCTCTGAAAATTCATCGCAACCTTGAAGATGCAGTTCCCTGAGGCAAGGCTTTAAAAGCAAAGTTATGCATCTGTCGTCCAAATAACTACAATCAAGCTTCAGACTGTGCAATGATGAATTAAGGGACAGAAGTTGCTTCAATAATTTCATGTCGGGCAAGAAATCCTGCAGTGACCATGACACAGCATTTAGATAGCTGCAAAAGTCAGAACCATGCGCATATGTATACGTGTATATATCTATGATTAGTATAGCATTCCAACAACATAGTATGACCAGATAAAATTCCAAGCTCAAACAAGTCCAGAAGAAGCGGATCTAGAATAACCTAACTATTCTGCAGAATATTCTACACCCAGCAACGTTTAGAACATCATAACTAAAACAAGACATTAAATTGTTTGGCATGTCTTATTGCACAGGACAATGTGATTTTGTGCCAATTGTCAAAAGCTATTTTGTCTGTTATGCCTTCTTCCGTTTTGAAATCTTAATTCAGGGAAAAACAGATATAAAGACGAGCTCACTGAGTCCTGTGTTTCCATGGGGCATCGTTGCAAACACAATTTGTTTACTTGTCATTTTGGAGTGAAAGATTTGACGAGTCTTAATGGATGTTAAGAGATGTTGATTAATTGGGTGATTGATTGCGAGACTTGTTTTCAAAGATATGCACACAAAATGCAACCTTACCTCCATATCAAAGGAGGGTAGATAGCGCAGAGCCTGCGAAGCACACGACTTCAATAGATGGCAAGATGCGGAGGCAGAGCATATGGAGGCAACGTCTAACCGGGCCAGAATGGCCTGTAGCACGGGCAAAGGAAGCCGATCCAAGTTAGATTCCAGAGTGGGCTCCTGCCCATCTCCGCCGTTGGGCTTCTGACGGCTCTTCTTCCCCATTTCTATTAACAAACAGGGCACCGCCATAGCCCCCTTGTCTCCCAAACGGCGCCGCCGCGGCGCCGCTTATTATCATAATCCACCCGGTTATCATCATGGTATAAAAAATGCCGGTGCGAGTGACCCGCACAAACCTGAGAAAACTCATGTCCAAGTTCCAACTTCAAGGTCCTTAGGGTGCTTTCCCCATGGACGGCCGGACTGGATGAGGTCAGGCCCGTGTCCAAACGTATTCCTCAAGATTGTTTTCTAAACGAGGTTCTTAACCTCACCACTCCGCTTTCACCATGGGAACATCTGACAAACAGCGTACATGACCTTCGTGAAGCCCGGAGGTTTTCTCGCCCATGGGAAAGCACACTTAAAACCCCGGCCCTGCGTGTTAAGCCAATCTAACCGCTGCCCACCGCTGGATCAAGGAAGGGTTATATTGCATAATCACTAGAATATGCTTTTCAAGGAATATTCCAGAGGTTATTGCCCATAATCCCACCTATATGCTTTTTGAGAGAATATTCTAGAGATTATCACCAGACGTAAATTGTTGCTCGTTTCTTACCAGTTCAGCTTTCTTTTCATCGATGATCAACGAAATGCCATCTATTATACCATCTTTTAAGTCTAGCCGAGCCCATCCTTCTTTTGCATCCCTCAAGCAAGAATTTGGTATTCCAATTTTTCTCAATTTCTAAGGCCGTTTCTGCAAATCGTATTTCTTATTTCATTTTCTCTGATTCAAGACCACCCCGCAATTTCATCTGCGAAATGGGCTTCTGAATCCTTCTCTCTGTTGCTCTGGTCTGTGCCTATAATCTGATCTCTAATACCAGACCCTCCCACCATCGCCATCTCTCAGAGCTTGTCCAACAGCCATCTGTGGTGCTTAATTATCACAAAGGCCCTCTTCTATCTGGCAAGGGAGCGCTTAATATGTATGACATTTGGTATGGCTCCTTCTCTCCTTCACAGAGGGCTCTTCTCAAGGATTTTCTGGCTTCATTTTCTTCTGCGAATCATAATAAACTCTATGTTAGCTGTCGGGGAATCTGTTCTAGAGTCTGTGAAGTTGGGTGCAGAGTCATCTGATTCATATTCCCTTGGAAAAATTCTGAAGAAGGTGTATTTGGAGAATCTGGTAAAAAAGGCTTTGCGTGCAGACATGCAGTTCACATTCCTCAATCAAAAGCGATAAGAAGCTCTGCAACCCAATGCCCTGAAACTCTGCAACCCAATGCTCTGGAAAATGTGTTTGGCCGTTTGCAAGCGCCATAACCTGCTCGGACAGGGGTCTAAGGGAGGTCAACCCTCCCCTCTCGGGGATCATGGGAAATAACCCTCTCGGCCTCCGGCCTCGAGGGTTATTTCCCATAATCCCCTCAAGGAGAGGGTTAACCTCCTCGTAAACATTCATAAAGCAGATTTTTCTTGTGTTTTATCATTTTGTTTAAAGCAGTAAACCACCTTGGTGGTGCTATCTAAGCGGAACCATCAGTCAACCATTTAAAACATAACTCCATTAAAACAGTAGTTCATTGACACACTAGTTCTGAAACATTGGCTTATTAGAACAGTAGTTCTGAAACAATTCAAAACATTAAAAGTTTCCACTCAAAACATTAAAGTTCACTGTTTCTGCACAAAGAGTTTCAACTAAAATATCAAATAAAAGCATGAACAGATGAAGTTTCAACTAAAGACATGAACACATGAAATGATCAGGATTTCTTCTTCCAAGTTTCCAGCACTTCTCCGACACCTTGGGCATTGGCACACGTAATGAACAAGCACTGACTTACTGGAGCAACAAATGTAAATCCATCATTACTTGTAATTGTGTTATTCTTCACCACTGTACATGGAAAAGCTTTAGCCGCATCCAGCCATGTAGCAAAAGCATGTTCCAATAAAGCGTCATCAATAGGATAATGGATCTTCACATCCTTATTATTCTTATCGTTAACAACCAACACATAACAACCATTGACATCCAACCGGGGGGGACCTTATGTACGGTGTAGATTAAGGAATAAGGGGTGAATATGCCTATCCAATAGCTCTCGTTACCCTGAGTCACCCCCGTGTGAATATGCACCCAAACCAAAGGGGGTTTAAGGGGGATTTTAATTTAAATGTGTTGGACCCAATGGTTGTGTTAATTAATGTCAATGGTAGTTATGTGTTGGTTGTTAATATCAATGGTTGTTATGTGTTGGTTGTTATGTGTTGGGGGATTTAATTTTTATATGTTGGATGTTAATGGTTCGTGTTGCAAAAAAATTTTGTTCCCTTCTGGCCTTAGGGACGCCACCCCCCTGGTGTGACAAAAATTTTAGAATTCAAACCAGAGAAAAACTAGAATTCATTTGAGGCTTTCATCACCTGTAGCTTTTGAATTTCATCACAATAAAACAAATATAACATAAGTAAAAGTTACCATAAAGATAGAGCAGATTGATCCCATTATTCTGAAAGTTATAAAGTTTGCAACACCCATGCACAAACATTTTTCAACTAACAGCAGCCTTTGGCCTCCATGGATTCTTGTGGTGAGAAACCAAAGTGGAAACTTTTCTTCTTGTTAGCACAAGGATCTAGAAGCCTCAAAATCTAAAAATGCATGGTAATTTTTGCAAGCTTCATTCTAATGAGCCATAAAACAATATACAATAGCTTAACTCAGATTAATCACCGGTATGATGTGAAAGCCTACCAAACCCTGGCCGGAAAATTGCCGCTTTTAGCTCGATCAAAAGTTATGATAAGAAATGTGTTGCCGGCGGAAACCGCACTACATGCGCCCTTCAAGCCCTTCATGTGCCCATTATGCACCACACACACAAAAAGAGGGCTTTTGTTGTGAGCCATTATGCACCACACGAACAAAAAGAGGGCTTTTGTTGTGAGTCATTGGTTGTTGACCATTATACACCACACGCACAAAAAAGGGGCTTTTGTTGTGAGCCATTGGTTGTTGACCATTAGAAAAAAAAAATGGCTAAAATCAATGGCTCAGAAATGCACTCTAGATGTACGCATTAGTATATCCATTTGAATACATCCCGAAATCATAGGAAAACCTTAGTGAAAAGCGTACAAAAACACAAAGAAAACCCCCTGTTATTATGCTACATATTCGTTGTAATATGCAGGATCACCTGAAAAATCTCCAACAGCTCCAAGAGTTTCTCGAGCAACATTCGGATTAAATCCACCAACACTCTGGAACTACAACCAGAGGTGCTACCGACAAATTGTTTCTTCACAACATTTGCATTCTCATCAGTAACAACAGTACACTTGCCTTTATTGTTTCAACCCTTCCTATAGAATTGTGAATCACCATGAGGTTTCCCTGTTTATATTCAACTTGAAGAGAAACTGAATTATTCCCTGCTGTAAAAAAAGAAATATAAAAGAAATCAAATTAAAAGTAAAAAATAAACTAACATTTAACATATAACTTAGTGTAAAAGCATGTTAGGGTGTACCACTTTTGGAACCTGCAAAAGTACATACACTAGGTACTTCAGAACTGGGTACTTTCTCATTTTTCTTTTCATTAAAACTAATACAAAAATCCAAAATAAAAGTCAAGGACATGGTAATATTCAAAGTTAAAGTAAAGATAATGCTATTGGAGACCAATATGTATATAAAAAGTTCTAAAACATACCTTATATTGAGATATTGTGCAGGTACCTAGTACCCAGTCCTGGCTACCTTTTTAGGTACCTTTTTGGTCACTAAATAATACTTTTTAAGGGACACCCTAACATGCTTTTACCCCTTAGTAGATTACCTGTGCAAGACCTGAACAACCAACCGGCAAACTAACTTCGAGGAAACCAACATAAAAAATTGAAATTAACATAAATAACTTGATAAATTACTTATTGCAAACTGAAGTTGCTGAGTAGCAACACATTCATGAGAAGAAGCTGGCTCATTTACAAGGGGCAAATTGTCTACAAATAAATTATATCAGTATTACTTTTCATACAATAAGAAGCTTAGCATTTCAAAAAGTTCAACCACAAGGTTTACCTGAATTATTTGCACCCTTACTATATTCTCCAGCAACTAACCACTTTGACGATGAAACGCCTAGAAACTTATTTTGTGCTTTTTTTAATTCCTCTTTTAGAACATCTGCATATATCCTGAGGCTACCATCTTCATTATAAGGTTTTGCATTGATGTTCATCGTTGCATTCACTTGGATTTCTTTGGCGCGATCATACCTGCAAATAGCATAAAGAAACTTAGGTGTTAAGACATAAGGAAACTACTTGAATGAAATGCATACCTCTCATAATTTTCTGTATTTTTATGCCATGTCACAAGCCTTCCTATTTCAAGTGGTATTAAAGCCAAGCCCACTTTTATTGGAAATATTTGCATCAAGAACCTTGCCCATAACTTTCAACCAACCAGTAATATTTCTATCTCCAACTCTACTCTTCATGAACCAAACCTAAGGAAACCAACCAATGACATAAGAAAAAAAAAATCCAAATATGAAATACCTTGAATTTTAAACATTTACCTCTGACCTACGGTTTACAATTGCCTGCAAGAATAATGGTCTAGATCTAGGTTTCTCTTTGAAAGGAAGATGTCACTGATATTGTGGAAAAACGAAGGCCTGAGTCCTTTCTTGGCTAACTTGATTATGTGTGTAGTCCTTATCCCGACTAGATTACATGCCTAGGAGCAATAGAAAGATCCGTTCATTGACGAAAGGAGATGAGAAGAGGATGGTGAAATTAGTTGGACAGGCTAGATTGTGGCCAATGAAGCACCTCCTCGTATAGGTTTTTATCATCTTCAAGTTCCTTCTGTGGCTTGAAACAAGTCGAAGAGGGCTCCACAACTTGTTCTTATTAGATGGTCTGTGCGCAAAAAGGGTGTAATCATTGTGACACCATGCCCAAGATGGTCTCTTCGACCACTGCAAAATACAATGTAATGAAATTATTTATAAATGAAAATTCAGTGCAGATTAGCACTTTGTTTTATAGTTTCATTGGTTTTAGTTGTGCTTTTTACCTTCTCGACTCGTTAACTGCGAAAAATAGACCGCTCATTTTTCCTTAGTTTTTATTTTCCCACAAGAAAAAAGGCCTGTTCTAAAGCAGTAAAGGCATTTCAAAAGTTTTGCACGTCTTTTTTTGGGTCAATTTAACCGAGTGCAAAAAAAAAATGGGAATGACATGAGAACCACTTTAATCAAATGCGACTTACTACTCTTTTGGTAGCGAAGTGACACTTGGACAACTTCGCGTAGAGTTGATGCCTCCTCAGCTTTTTAAGTACCCTTCTCAAGTGTCGTGCGTGCTTCTCTAGGGACTTGCTATACACCAAGATGTCATCAAAGAAAACTATGATGATTGTATCTAGAAACTCGTGAAAAATGTCGTTCATGAACCTCATGAAGGTTGCTGGGGCATTGGACAGTCCGAATGGCATCACTGCGAACTCATAGCCATATCTCATTTTGAAGGCGGTCTTATGGATGTTTTCTTCCTTAATCCAGATATGGTGGTAGTCTGACCTCAAATCTATCTTGGAGAAGACTTTTGCACCTTGGAGTTGATCCATTAACTCATTGGTAAATCATACTTGTTCTTGATAGTATGCTTGTTTAATTAATGATAGTCAATGCACATCCTCAAGCTTCCATCTTTCTTCTTGACGAATAAGATAGGTGCTTCAAATGGGGAGACGCTAGGTCTTATAAACCCTAGGTCTAACAGCCCTTGCAACTGCTTCTTCAATTATGCCAACTCCTGAGGTGTCATTCTGATGGTGCCTTACTTGTGGGCTTGGTCCCTGGTTCAAGTGCTATTTCACACTCAACTCCCCTGTACGGAGGAAGTTATTTGATCTTATCTGGGAATAGGTCATGGAATTATTTCACTTGCTTCGGCAACTTGGTCCTTGCTTTGTCCTCCTTGTCTTTCTCTGTTTTTGGCTCCTCAACTTCGAGCTTGAAGACATAGGCCACTTGCTCTCTCTTTACATTTAAGTAACTTCTTACTAGACATGCATTGCATGATTGGGGTGACTTCCTTACCTGTTATCTCAATGATTTTGCCATTTGGCGCCATTAAGGTTACTTTCCGCTTTCCGCAATCAATTACAGCATTAGTCGGACCAAGGTATTCCATTCCTATGATCAGGTCATACTTACCAATGTTCATCACCTTTGCTCCCATTCCAATGTTGATGCCTGACAAGTCTATGTCGAAGTTGATCCTCTTTCCTACTGTTGTCGAATTGCCCCACTTGCCAACACTACTGGCCTCACGGGATATTCACCTTTATCACATGAGTATATGCCACCTGCGTGCTTAAGGTGAGAAGAAACACCCCTATATACGTACGCAAAACTGTTGGAAAAACACCCCTTCCGTGGAGAAAATACACTAGAATGTCAGTAAGAGGGGGATTTAAACCCCTAGTATACGTACGAAAACATCGAGAAAAAACCCCCTTCCATACACTCACTAGGTTTATACGGGTCTTCTGTGTGAATCCCCCTTGACTAGCCTATGCTTGGATGTCAAGGGTTTCAGCTTCAACATTTTTACTATTATTGGAGAAGCAAAATTATGGGTACTCCCTTTGTCTATCAACACTATGAAAGATTTGGTTTTGACTTTGCCTATTGTTGAAATGACCTGATATTGACTCTCAGCATTCTCAGAGTGCGTAAAGATGTGGCACTCACTCTGGATGTAGTCATAAGCTTCTTCATCGTCATGCTCCGGGGGTGTCTCCCATCCTCCTAACTCTGCTAGTGCCGCGTTGATCACAAAAGGACAGTTGTGCGTCCGATGTCCCGGCTGGAAACACCTGAAGCACAACTGCTTTTCTATATATTCTTGCTTCTTCTCTTTCGGGATGGACTGCAAGAATTGCTTCATTGCTTTGGAGTAGTTTGAACCTCTCGCTTGCCCTTTATCCTAGAAACTGACTTGCTTCTTATCTTGCTTCCCATTGCTTGCCTTGTATTGTCTAACAGGTGCCAGACTTGTTGCTCTCAGGCTGTAGCTTCTGGTAGCTTTTCCCTTATCCTGATAATATTGCTGCTTTTGTCCGTTGTTCTGGGGACCTGTTCCTTGTAGGCTCAAGGCCCTGGACTCTGCTTCTGACACCATTGTGGGGATTGATAGCTCTCACGAGCTTCATGATCTCCCGTCATTCAAGCCTTTGATATGCCCCTCAATTGCGTGTCTTTCACTCAATTTCGGCACATACAGCCTTAGTCTCATGAATTCTTCAATGTACTTTTGCACCATCCCATTGCCTTGTTCCAATCTATAAAACTGCTGCATCATGTGGCACTTGTATTTCCTCGGCAAGTAATGACGCTTAAAGGCCTTGTAAAAACTTCTTAAATTAGCAGCTGCCCCTGCTCAATCCATGGGCCTTGGCATAGCCTTTCCACTAAATTCTGGTCGCTCCATTGAGGTTAACTGTAATCTCCCTGCCCTTGTCCTTGTCCTTCATGCAGTAAGCATTCCCATACTCTCTCATCTCATCCAGCCAGACTTCGGCTTCCATTCCTGACATGTTATCCCCTGAGAACTGCTCTAACTTCCTGGCTTTCTAGACATTGCTCAATGCGGAGTCGACTTTCTTCTGATAGTCGGCTCCATCCCTGTCCTTATCTCAGTTTCGACCGTCTTGGCAGTCTTGCTGCTCATTGTCCTGCTTCTCTGATTCCAGTTCGGAGTCGGAACTGGTGTCAGAGGAGTCCATGCTGGGGAATCTCCTTCTCTGGTTCCTCTTCTTTCCCTTATCTATTCTCTAAGCAGGTGCCTGGGGTAACTGGACGTTTTGGCATGGTGCAAATGCTGCCCTTTCTGCCAATAAGGCTTTTATCTCCTGGATATCTGATCTCATTCGGGATATCTCTTCTTCAGAGGTCTGCACTTCAAACTCTTGGTACATGTTCCTTGGCTGGAATTGACAGGCAAGGGTTTCATCATCCCGATGGCGTCGGTCTTGCTCTACTAGATGCTCTAGTTGCATACACATTACATTGCAACTCTTATGATTAGGTTTTGTTTGTTATTGCATTGGTTGTGTATGATGATATAGTTATGCGAGCAAATTATATCAAAGAATATTGACAATGCCGAACAAAAAATATATATTCATAAGTTCTGCGGTGTAGGCCGCAATGATGGCTAGCCTGCCTTGTCGTCTATAGGGGACTGCAAAGTCGAAGATGCTCAAGGCTATTGTTCTCTTTACTAGTATGACATTTGATGTTTTAGGGCAATCGCACATGTTTATCAATTCCTGAGAGAGCAAACAGCAGGAACACTCCTTCTTCCCCCCTTGGGCTGAACTGGTGATGAATCACTGCTATCCTTCCGTCGGTAAGAAGTGAAAGGTAGTATCTGAGGGCCTTGTCATGTCCTGCTTCCCTTGCCTCGTCTCCGGTCCAGATGCTGGATCTATGTCTCCCCGAGTAATCGTCTGCGATGGACTGCTGTCAGGTCTTTATAATCTGCTACCATGGACCTGATGGAAGTCAGGTTGATCTCACTCCTTTTGAGGCTGGCTGGAGCCATTGATGAAGAGCTAGACAGGAATGCACCTGTTGTCTTGCCCCGGGTGCCCATCCATTCTTGGATGGCGATGAATTCTTCTCTTCTGAAGGCAGCTCTCATTGGGTCATGAGCTGACGGATGTTGCTTTAGGCTTCTATGTCTGAGATGGATTGCCCCATATAGGTGTTGGCTTTCATATGTTGATGAGGAAGTCTTGAGTTTCTCAGTCGATGAACTCATCGAGGTCAAGCTACTGATGTAGAAGATGCAAGAGCTCATCCAGCATGTATCCCCGGTCTCTGCACTCTGGAAGGTTCTTGAAGTCGTGAGTAGGAGGTACTCCTGCCCTTCGATCATGATCGAGATTAAGCTTGTGATGCCTAACCCGAGTGGGGAAGCTATCCTTGTCATCCTCAGATCCTCATCGATGGTTTGAAGTTCCTGCTCATTGTTGCCGCTCTTGAATGGGGTCGACTTTGATGAAGTCTTCGACATCCTCGCCTTGTGTTTTTTCTTCTTCTTCTGGTTCTGCCTCTTCATATTCCAGAAGCAACTGATCTTCTGTTGGGGAGGCAGGGGGCTCTGTGTTCGGTGGCTAGATAGAGGGTTCTCCTATTTGGGTTTGAGCTCAGTGAAATAAGAATATGGCTGCAGCAGCAGTATAGGAGAAATATCTTTTCTGGTTTATTGCCGTAGTCATGTCGTCTGGCATGCGGGCAGCTTTGTTGTCTAGGTATTTAGCAATGTTGGAAACATCGCTCAAGGCGGTTTGAAGAGCTGCCCTTAGTGCAAAATACCCTCTGCATGGAGGAAGCTCTATCAGGAAAGGGCCTATTTTTGCCTGGAACTCTCGCATGACTTCCTGGTAATATGGGGTAGGATTTATTGTGGAACTTACATCAAGTTCCTTTTGAAAGACTGCGAAGACTGAGTTGGTGTTAGCTTCAGCTACATGAGCAGTGGCACTGTACCAGCGCCTGAAGGATGAAGTGGCCATGATACTTATATGAGTGGAGTTACACTCAGAGATCAGAAAGATTGCCTTGGAGTAAGGAGCGAAGTTGTAGGACACAAATGAGAGTTATGTGCGTATTTATAGGCAAAGCCCTAATTTTAAAATTTTTAGAGTCTGGAAAAATCTATCATTGGAGGTCTAATTAGGTATTTCTCGGGTGGTTTGAGGTAGTTTAGAATCTGACTACTCACACAGTGCACAAGAGGCCTGACCTAATTTTTAGCTAAGGCCCTGGGTGCACTCTGTGAGTAGTGGACACTTGTTTAGGTCCTATATGACTCTAAAAGTTTGGTATGAAGGCGAAATCTTGCTTATCTCGAGGATTAAGCTAGGATATCCTTTATTTTCTTGCTTTGGACTTGATTTCAGGTAGACCTATGGTCGAATACTCACACAGTACGTGAGAGGCTCGAGCTAATATTTAGCTAAGGCCCTGAGCGCACTCTGTGAGTAGTGGACTCTTGTTTGGGTCTTAGGTGGCTCTAACATTTTGATATGAGGGCAGAATCTTGCTTATCTCAAGGAGTTAAGCCAGAATATGCTCTTAGTTTCTTGGTTTGGACTTTTCTAGGTGTAGATCCATGGTCAAATACTCATACAGTATGTGGGAGCCGCGAGCTAAAATTTAGCTAAGGCCCTGGGCGCACTCTGTGAGTAGTGGAGTCATGTTTTGTCACTTTTCATACAAATTAACTAAAAAAAATTACATATGCTATTATTATGACTACAACAAAGACATTATTATAGGCTTGAATTAAACAATTTTTACATGATCTGGCAGTCTTCCTTCTTGATAAACCTGGCTAGCTTCATGTCTCTAGGCATGCAAATGACTCTCCTAGCATGAAAGAGCACATGCTAGAGAATCTTCAAAATACTGAACCGGCTTTTGCTCCACTGCTTCTTGTAAGGGGAGCAACATATCGTCTGTTACTCGCTTTTCTTTGTTGAACTCTCGCAAGATCTCGCGAGATAATCTTGAAAAGGCAACTCTTAGTATCAGAAGTCCATAGCTCCTCTAGAAGTGCCGAATCTCCGGGGTAGCTTTCGCGAAGTATGAATCTTTGTTCCTCTTCATGGGCTTCTTTGGTGGTACCGGTCTTTTCGGGGGTGGCTTCAAGGTGTTTTCCTTTGTGGGCCTTCCTCCTTCCACGTATCGGACCTTGTGTTGTTCATAATAATTGGCGTGAGCCTTGTGCAACTTCATATACTCCTTGTACTCCGTCATCTTCTTCTTGTACTTTCATTCATGCTTGAGTACATACGACTCCCGTGCCGGCTTATTTGGCTTCTTGAGGTCTGCAGTTGGTTTAGGCCAGGCTGCATAGGGAGATGGTGCCGCTACTTCTTGATTGTCTGGATTTGAGGGTCATGTTTTCTCTGTGCGTCAGAGTATCCTCCAAGCATCATCATCTGACTCAAAGTCTGAAGATGAAGATGGAGGTCTGTCGGGCTCCCTCTCCGTGATGTTGACTCCTTTGCTGGGTGTTTTCTTGGTCTTTCTTTTAGGCGCCTTTCCCGGAAGTGGGTCCTTGCCCTTCTCGGCCCTCTGTCTGTTGAGTTCTTCCTTCTTTGCTAATCTTCGTTTCTTCTCTTCTCTTTTTCTTCTATTCTTCGTTGTGTTCCTCGTCCTGCTGGGTGTCAGGATTCTGCTGCTGGTTTTGTTGGCCTTGATCCTTTTGTTCTTACTCCTGATCTTCTTGCAATGGGTCTTGTTGCTCTCGATTGGGATGTTGAGAATCTTTGGTAATTCTTGAGCATTTCCGGGCCTCCCTCGCCAGTGACCACTTGGACATTGCTGGATCCGACTTCCATAACCACTCTGGTTGTTTGTTTGGTGCGAGACATGTCTTGATATAGCTTGATCGCCTCATTGGCGCCTAAAAATCGTCTTGTTGGTCGGAGCTCAATAACTAGGGATGTAAGGTAGGACTGAGGAACCCTAAACGTCCATTTATAGGTTTGGGAGTTTTAGGGTTTCCACCTGTAATTTTCATGTCGTCTAACTATTTAGAATATTATTATTTGTTGGCTTGAAATATCTGGTTCCCTAAGGCAAAATTTACTCCCACTACTCACACAGTGCATGAGAGGCTAGAGCTAATTTTTATGGCTCCAGGTGCACTCTGTGAGTAGTCACTGTTTTTCAACTAGCATCTTTTCTAGGCACATTCTTAGGGATCTGACAGGTTTTCCTAGCTCAAATTTTGATCTTATGCTATCAAATTACTCTAATTATGCATATTTCTTGGTGAACTATGGTCAAATACGCACACAGTGCGCGAGAGGCTCGAGCTAAATTTTAGCTAAGGCCCCAGGCGCACTCTGTGAGTAGTCACTTTCTAATGGCCAAAATTTTCAGTTCTATTATAATTTACAACTTTATATTTGCTAACTATTACTAGCTTAGCTTATCATTCTGAGATGAGAAAAAAATTCCCATTTTCGAGGCTCATGCTTGGATTATTATCTCCAAGGTGGAATTTCTAAATGTTAGTACTAGTTGGGAAAATAGTCACTGTTTGATCCAAGATCATTGCTCTGATACCACTCTGACGTCCCCTGTATCTGATGCTCCCATCGTATACGAACTAGAGTTCATCCCTCGTGCAAACGTGCATGCTGACAGAGGCCGTCCACCTAACACCGAATCCTTGCTAACCACAAGAACTCGATGGTGCAGAATGGACGTGTCATCCATCTCGTTGCCCTCGGGACCGACCTAGCTACGGAAGCATAAACAAACATAAGCACAGAGCGTCAAATACATACAGGTCCTCCATTTGTATCAGTAATATGCCTTCGTTCATCCAGTGCTGCAACACCAATAGAGGCACGAAAGACATCAACAAAGGTAATATTATATGGTTTAATGCCTTATTTTTTCATTTGCCAGAATAATTTATATGACATAACCATGCTGAACACATACTCCCACCATAGCTATTCAAGAACTGACATTTACCAAAGACTTCATGGGCATGAACTAAGTAGTCATACTTGATGTGCATATCGATGATTATATTGACTACAAGAACATCCAACTCGAATCCGGCTTTTACTGCTTGAGATGCAGCTTCTTACCTTGAGGAAAGCATGTGTAAGCAGTTAGGGTACTGACAAAAGTAATTTCGTTTGCCATGACACCATTAGATTGCATCTTGAAAATGCAATAAACATCTTCTTATCATCATGTTGTGCATATCCTGCAATCATAGCATTCCATGAAACTATATCCTGCTGGAACATCCTATTAAATAAAATGTGGGCTTCTTGCAAGCTCTTGGATCTAACATACATATCAATAAGTGCATTATTTATAAAAGTACCAGACCGACACCGAACAATAATAGCAAAAGCATGGAAATATTTTCCATGCACCAACGATTCTGAAATAGCACATGCCTTTAGAATGCGAGCAAATGTGAAACTATCTTGTTTCATAAATGTTGTTTGCATCACATAAAAGAGATCGAAAGTCATATTTCTCTCTTTATCATTGCTACATCTTTCAATCATCATATTCCAGTAGATCAGATCCCACACAGGTATCCTAAAAAAAAACCTTCGATGCCCCCCAAACTTTCAGATTTATTATACATATCAATAAGGAAGTTCTGTATGGATTTATTCACACCCAATTCAATCTTCAAAACATATGCATAAAACCGCTTCACTTTCACCATGTTACCCAAGATTGCACAAGCATTGATATTCATGTCCAATGCTTCATCTGGCTTATGTTGTTGTGCAATATTTGCAGGAGAAGGGCTGAAGGATATATCCAGTAATCATTGAGCTCCATAACCTTTTGTAAGCACCCCATTACATACTTTACAAGCATCAAATACTAACAATCACTAGAAATCTGCTTTGAGATCTGTGTGTGCCAGAGTTGGGCGAAGAAGCTGTTGGTCTTCGATCAATTTGGGATTGGATGAAGAAGTTTCCGCTCGTTGGGGTTGGGTGGAGTACTTTGTTTCAATGGCGGGATGGCACCCTAACACAGGCTCATGAGGATCAATGGCAACCCACCCACCTGGAAACTTTGCATAACGCTGAAGAAATTGATTATTTATACTGTGGAAATCGACACATCAAAGGATACAAAAATAATATTTTATTGGTCCACCTCTCATGGTTTTTCCAAACTTCCTTCCTTCCTTCCTTCCTTCCTTCCTTTGGTCAATCCAATGAAAAAGAAAAAAAAAAAAAGAAAGAAAAACATGTTCCCATGAATAATGATCATAATAATCCCATAAAACCCTAATGAGAAATGGTCGCCAATAACCTTGAATGTGTTGCCTGGAGAACCAAAGGAGATAGGTTGAGGGTGAACCCAAAAATAGCAGGACCCCGGAAGACGGCGTGAAACCTGCAAGGAACACAAAGAACCCTAAGAAACACCCGTGAATAGTTAGAGAAATCAAACATGCGTGGCGGTGACGAGGCAAGCTGCACAACAGCCCCCAACGATATGAGCGATGAAAACATATGAAAAAGAACATAGCAAAAAAGAAGATAGCATCACCCGTAGGGTGGAGAAAAGCGTCACCCAACGGGTGGAGAACAATCATGTGAAAAGAAATATGTGTCACCCTCGAGGTGGAAATAAACAGCATCACCCACAGGTGGCGAATAATGCGGCATGATGCCGAAAAAAGAAACATTATTATAGCAACACCCAAGGTGAATAACAACAAAGAGTGCATGAACAAAGAAAAACGACGTGCGCCCCTAACAAGCAGGGCGGGAAGGGAGGGAAGCAATGAGAATGAAAGAAGTGTTGCTGTGAGAAGACGCCGATAACTGGTCCCGAATGGAGAAGAGCCTTATATAATGGCTCGTCCCTGCCCAGAATGACGATCCGATGGCTTGGATCGATGCGATTCTGGGAAGGGACTTGCAAGAGACACAAAATCGGCCGACTACCAGAGAACTTCCTATACTATAAGCCCAGCTGCCGCAAAACCTCCAAGTGTTGAGTCGGGTCACGAAGCACGTAGCGAGAGTGAGAGGAAGAGGAGCGCCGGCACGCTGCACAACAACAAGCACTCAAATCGATGTGAGCGATTAAAAATGAGGAAAAATCAACAATACATGAAAAAGAGAAGATAGCATCACCCAGAGGGTGGAGAAAAGCATCACCCAGCGGGTGGAAGAAAAAACATGATAAATAGAAATTTGTGTCACCATCAGCAAATATGATGTATAATGATAGCACAATGCACAATGATAGCACAATGCACTGTGAAAAAAGAGCTCAACAGCTAGCTAGAAATGAATTCCCCGTCAAATGATGCATAATGATAGCACAATGCACGATGCACAATGAGAGCACAAGGTATAGTGAAAAAAGATCGCAACAACCAGCTAGAAATGAATTCCCCAAGACAACTAGAATTCGGTAGGACTAGCACCCCGCACAAAATTAGAATGCGCCCAAGATAATACCTCAAGCACAATAACTCAATATACGCCACATCTAGAGAAAAATAAGCATCAAAAATAAAAAATGATCCAATAGAAACCCATGTCACAAAATTGCAATGGAGTGCCAAACGCAATATGTGGCACATCCAGACACAGCTAAAGAGCAAATATGCAAATGATGTATGAGGATAGTGCTGGAAAAACGTAAACTGTACAGAAGAACTTCAAGAACACGACGCCAAACTGCAACTTGCCAAATAGGATATGAGTGCGATGAATAAGGGAGGAGATTGAGGTAGAAGGGGCAGATATGTCAGCACAAAGTAAGAGGAAAGTCCAGAAGGAAGGTTTAGGTGAGATGAGCCCAAAATTAGAATGCGCTCAAGATAATATACTATGTGCACGAACAACATCATGTATACCCCGTAGTGCCGCGGGCTGAAAACAACATGGATCAAACAACAAAGAGGGTCAAGGCAGAGAATGATAAGATGTCTACGATCACATGAGGAGGAAAAAAGGAAGGTCTAAATCCTATAAGAGGATAAAACTCCATGGGTCACCCAATGCAGGAAAAAAGGCCACATGAAAAGAGTCTTGTTCGAGATAACTAAAGAATCGTGAACAAACTGAAAAGACAAGGAACTCAACAGTTTCTATGAGGGATTAATGCCAATGCAATGAATTTGTTATGGAGCAACGAGAGGGGTATGAAAAAACAAAGAAGGTCAAAGTCTGGGTCTGAAGTCAAAGGTGAGATTAAGGCCAAGGTAAAAGCGGCAATGGGTTCAAGTGCCGACGTCAAAGGGGAGTGCAAGGAGGTTAGCCATGTGGCAGAATGAGAAAAAAGAAAAAGTGATTACACAAGGATGACATAGTGTTAGTAAGCTAGCCAGATCTATTGTCCGCAAGGGATGAGTTAAAGTTAGCGGGTGTCGACGTATTAGCGCAAAGTCAATAAAAAGGTCAAGAAGGAAATGAGATGGACATCAATAGAAATCTCACGCAAAGAGGTTCATAAGGTCTGTGAAATGGTTTGGAACAAGAATAGGAAAGCGAAGGTGAATATTAAGGTAGCTAAGGTCCGGTTCAGGCTAGCATAGTAGAAATGGGTGGTGATGAAACAAATCAAAGACATAAAAGACCACTCAAGCTTGGACAGCAAAGCTAAATGGATATGGTAAGGAACAGGAATGGTTCATCGAAGGGGAGGTCGATCAAAAGGAGAACACATATAATACTTGAATAAAGTAGAGTAAGCAATTGTTAAATACGCCACCAACGGAATCCAAATTGAACAATGAAAAACCAATGACATATTCTTAGTAAAGCAAGTCCATCAATGCTTGAAAAGCAACTGTCACAAGCAAGCCAATGGTATGGCATCCTGCTGGCAAAGCCCAAACGAGAATGTTCTTAATATAAATCTACGTAACAAAAAGCCCATCGAACTATATATACTTCATATTCAAATAAAACTAAATATAAAATGCAAAATTATCAAATGCGGCATTAAAATGCAAAACTCCAGGTCAATGATATCATATGATCAACATAAACAATGGGATGGAGTTTAACGAAAATAACCATGGTGAAAAACAATAATAGCCTCAACATGTGGTGTGCATGTTAGAACATGTTGCTAGCTAGGAACAACATTGGAACATAGGTCTAAAAAAGGAAAAGACACGAACCAATTTACAAGTCCAGGAATGCAAAATAGGCTATAACCCTCTAGGTGAAGTGACTTAAATAGCAAGAGCACCAATGCAAAAATAGGCCATATCCCTCAATGATGATTTGCACTTGAAATTACAAGCGTTCTGGAAACGGACTCGCAAGAGACACAAAATCGGCCGCATGACTGATACACTTCATGTATATTTGGGAAGTTGTAACAACACAGAATCATAGAACCATAATGAAATAATAGAACACTGGACTAAAGAAACTTTATTCATGCACAATTGATATGGCAGCACCATTAACCACCCAACCGGATCCACTGGGTTATGGCAAAACACAAGTGCTCTATGACAAATACAAAGCTCTGGCGTTAGCTTATTGGCCCTCCAGGCTGATCTGGCTACTCCAAGTAGCCACACTTCATAGAAACAATTGCAGATCTGTGATGTCGCTATGGCAGTGATCTGTGACCCCTTGTCACGTTTTCGGCTATTCCTCTCTCATACGAATGTACTACGGGATGTGCCACCCCAATTCGGAAACTAGACTCCGAGCCAGTTTCAACGAGGTAAAGAATGCCTCAATCCAAGTTCTAGTTGCAGAGATATATCCAACTGAAGTTTCGATTCTATTTATAGATCTCTCTGCGACTTTAGCCTTTTTTAGCAGACATTTGCCTTTTATGTCAAAATATCTCCTTGCCTTTAATTAGATTATATGACTTATCATATGGGACATTATCTATGATCTTTTTCTCAACCAATAATCATCCCAATGATAGTGCCTCGACCCCTTCCATAAATATCAATGGTTCTTCACACCCACATGCTATATTATCCTATGCCCCTTTATATTATTAGGTGACCTTGGGAATAACATTTACATAGTATTTGCCATAATTCCAATAATCCATTTACCGTGGACCACTCCCCGTGCTTGCTCCATATCAATCCATCCCTTCTCAAAAAGAGATCTGTTAGTCCTGTGCCTCCTGGTACAGGACTATTCATGCATACGACGGACCAAGTCAAGCTCAAGGATCCGCAGTCAACCACGGGTCAGCCATCCAAGGCCCCGCAGAAGACCAAGCAACAGCCTATCAAGAGGCGCCGCTCAGACAAGTGAAGGCCCGTCACCGCCCGCGTCAGCGTCAGCGTGATTCTAGGCACTTCAAGAGGCACCGCCAACATTCCTGCAAATCAGGCCTCCTTCAAGGAGTCAGCACCGAGATCAGTCAGAGTGTCTATATTGGGCCAAAGGCCATTGTACTATATATATGAGTAGAGCTAGCACATGAGTTTTCAGATGAGTTTTGAGTCTTGTCTCTCTTCAGTCTTCTCTCGATTTCGAGAGCTCATGTATGTTCATCATTGATATCAAGGAAGCTTATCATTTTCCTCTCATTGTTCTCTTTGGTTCTGTTTTCTTCTTCTTGTCCTTTTCTTGCAAATCCCGCGTGACATAGTCCCCGTTCTCTGTTAGATCAAGGGTCCTCCACAGAGGGTCGTCTTTGCGGGAGTTCCCGAACCCGGACCCCAAACACCGCCATCGCCCATTGCGGGTTCGATTCGATTTTCCTTTCTTCTGTCGCCATGTCTGTCCGAAACTTCACGCCAGAAGAACTCCTTTCCCAGACGGCGTCTCGCTTGGAGCGCCATCATCGAAGGGAAGCTGTTCGTGACATGTATGGATCTGCTTATGACATTGAGGGAGGCCACATTCGGTCTAGGGCTCAGTCGGCGCCACCCACCCCTCGTGTCATGTCTCGTCCAAATTCTCCGCCTCAAGCGTGCAAACATTGCTCACAACCTCAGTCTCCTCATCACTATCAGGAGCCCTATCTGGCTCAACCTGCTCAACCTTACTTTCATACCCCAGAACATGCCTTCATCCATCAGTCTTCTGGCCATACGCCTCTACCTTCACAACCATCATCTCCTACGGGTGGACCGGGATATCCTCATGTCTCTTTTGCTCCTCCCCAGGAGTTTCCCTTCCCTACCTTTCCCACCGCTCTTCCTGTTTACAATCTTACAGACCTCAAACCCAATGATCAGGCACCTCCAGTCCCTCCACCTCAGCCACCCCTTCAGCAGGGTCTTTCCAGCACCATACCCCCTCCAACTCCACCTCAATATCCTCACTATCATGTTCCTGTCCAGCCCAGCACTTTTACCTCTACCTTTCAGACCCTTAAGCTGACTTATCCTACCTTTGGCAACACAAAAGGCAAACCATTAGACCAAAGTGCTCAGGCCCATATGGAAGAATTCGAGGCTCTGGCTGTCCTAAATGGTCATGCGCAACCTTAACTGAAATTCCACATCTTTTCCACCACATGTGTGGGCTCCCTCATCAATGGCTAATGTCCAACAAAAGCCACTTTGGAAACAAGATTGGTTCGAAATGAAAACCTTTTTTTCTCACTATGGGACCACGGATGATGATCAACTTCATCTCAAGCAACTCAATGACCTTCAACAAGAGCCCACGAGTCCGCGGATTTTGCGGATCGACTTCACATTCTCTTTCGGCAAACTCAAGGAGTACCCCACACAAAGCCGGATCTTGGTCTGGTTTCTCCAAGGACTTCCTCCAAATATCCGACTCATGACTGAATACTGCGCCAAGACTTTGGAGCAAAGCTATCGATCTTGTCAATCACTTTCGATCAATGTTTCCTCCCGTGGTGTGGCTCTTCAGGAGCTTCCTTTCATTCCACCCGTCATGGTTCCCCAGACTGCTGTTCAACCTCCACACGCCAATCCGCAGCGCAGTCAGATCTGGTGCCATATCTGCAAATATCAAGGCCACTTGGCGAATGAGTGCAACTCCACCAATGGCCCGCCTCATTGTAAACGATGCAACATGTGCAATCATGCCACGGAAGAGTGCACTCGCACTCATCCTACACCTTTCCGCAACAAGATGGTTTATCAAGTGGAAACAACACCTCAGCACCAATTGCCATATCGGCAACCACCACCGCAGCGCAACCCAATCAACTCTATCAACAATAGAGCAACAACGGGGACCCAACACACGCCCTCCTTTTGATCCTTCAAAGCTTCGGTGTTATCACCGCCAAGAATGGGGTCATACCACCACGGCGTGCCCTCAACTTCCACAAGTTCGGTGCGGCTTCCCCGCACAAATCGGACCACATCGGTCCGCCTCACGGCTTACCAACTTTGGATTGCCAATGGCAAACAAGGCCCGTCCGGTTCTTGAAAGCCACCTCGTGCACCTCGGCAATCACGCTATCAACCAGCTCCCCGCAAATCAACCTCGATGGATCAACAAGCACGGGATGAAATTTTTCAAGCTCTCAATCCTCCCGCCCGGTAGTCAAATTGGGTTGGTTTGGTCTCACGCTGCACCGAGGCGTCACGTCCCTTAACCATTATTCCTAATGGCACGCAACCTGCCTTTGCCGTCGACACAATTCCTCATGCCGAAGACAAAAAGGTCCATTTTGCACCTGACTTGGAGAAACTCATGCCGAATGTCATGCCTAAAGTTCGCCAAAGCATTCTGAACCTCATGCAAGCTGGCCATAAGGCATACGTTGGCTAATGTTCATGCCACCACTAGAGCTCAACAAAGACAAGATGCACCTTCTATGTCTCAACCTCCACGCTCTCAGCCATATCCAAATATCGCTGCTGAGGTAGACCTACTCAAAGAAGTTGCTGCTTCCTTACCACGCACTCCAGCACCTGTGGATCCCGCAGATCCTTTTTCTCATGTGCCTCTGGAACTCCAAGAGGAGCTGGCAAAAATCAAAATTCCTCTAAGTCTTGCAACGATTTTGAAACTCTGTCCTGCTCTCAAGGACCAGTTACCACTGGGTAAAAGCATGTTAGGGTGTCCCTTAAAAAGTATTATTTAGTGACCAAAAAAGTACCTAAAAAGGTACCCAGGACTGGGTACTGGGTACCCGTGTAATGTCTCAATAAAAGTTACATTTTAGAACTTTTATATATATTTTGGTCTCCAGTAGCATTATCTTTATCTTAACTTTGAATATTAATGCATCCTTGACTTTTATTTTGGACCTTTGTACTAGTTTTAATGAGAATAAAAATGAGAAAGTACCCAGTTCTGAAGTACCTAGTGTGTGTACTTTTGCAGGTTCCAAAAGTGGTACACCCTAACATGCTTTTACCCCACTCCCGACTGTTTTGGTTGGGGCTGTTGCTACCTCTACACCCACGGTACATGCCACGGTGGGCAATCAGCAAGTCAACCATGTTCAAATTGACGGAGGTAGCGCAGTTAATCTCATCACGGATAAACTCCGCAAAACAAATGGGCATCAAACAACTCTATCGCGGCCCCATATGACATCAAATTGGCCAATGGCCATATCCACGAGACCTCAAGGCGTCACGCCTCTTCTTCACATCAACATTGGTGATCTCGAGATTCCCCTTGAATTTGGTGTTTGGAAGGCTGGAGAAGATCCGGTGATTATGAAATGTTGGTCGGCAGACCTTTTCTCCGCCGGTGCCAAGAGTATCCATTCTTGGGCCACGGATCGCTTAGTCATCACCGATGGTCACCTCAATGCCACCATGGATTTGGAAACAGGCAAAATCATTTCCGGCGACAATGCTGAACCCTCTCTCTCCTAACAATCGATTCCTCGAGGGCGCCCGTAATATCTAACAAGTTCAGCTCCACTGCAAGTCGCCTCTGTCATCCTACCCCGAATATGCCGATCCTTGGGGAGAAATGACTCTTGATCGGGACCCGGCGTGGGCTGCTTTGCTTGACCCTTACCGCTCCTTGCAATCGCATCCAACGTGTTGATCACTTTTCGATCTTTGAACCTCCCCGCCCTCTCCTGTAGATGTACATGCCGTTATGAAGCAACCTCTCGCTTGATGAAACTTCGAAGAACCTCTCTTTTTTACCACGCAGAGTGTGCCACGCATCCCCGTTATGCTTCAACCTCCTGCCATATTGTCCAGACACGGTTATCCCCATATTCGTGACTCAAGTCGAGATTGTGGACGTAGGCAACAATCAGCCTGTCCGAATTGCTGCAAATCTTCCGACACCCTATCGTAACAGGGCCGTCACGCTCTTCAAAAAGTTCAAACACATTTTTGCCTGGAGCTACAGAGATCTTCGGGGAATCAACAAAACCTTGGGGGAACTCACCATTCCTACCAAGTCTGATGCACGCCCAGTATAGCAACGACAGTACCGGCTCAACCCAAATTACCGTGATCGCGTCAAGGCGGAAATTGACAAACTCCTTGCTGCAGGTTTGATCTATGAGGTCAAACATTCTGAATGGGTGAGCCCCATCGTCATTGCACTCAAACACAATGGTAAGATCCGTGTTTGCGTGGACTACCGAAAACTCAATCAGGCTACGGAGCGTGATCATTTTCCACTTCCCTTCACAGACCAGGTTCTGGAAGAGGTTGCTGGACATGAAATGTACTCCTTCATGGATGGTTTTTCTGGCTACAATCAGATCTCAATCAAAGAATCTGATCAACTCAAGACTACTTTCACCACCCCTGTGCACTTTTTTACCTACAAGGTGGTTCCTTTTGGCTTATCAAACTCTCCATCCACGTTTCAATGCATCATGCTCTCAGTTTTCATGATTTTATGAAGGAAAATCCCTTCTTGCAAATTTTTCAAGATGACTTCTCTCGCCTACTGATTCCATGGTTGACCATTTGGATAAATTGGAACTCGTCTTTCAGAAATGTGATGAGTCCCAGCATTAGTCTCAATCCCGAGAAATGCACCTTTTGTGTCACCTCGTGTGTTCTCGTTAGGGACGCGTTGTCGAAGAAAGGTGTCACCACCACGCATCCCGCCAAAATCGGGCCAGGTGCTCAAAGCTCAAGCACCAGCCAATATCAAGGAGACACGCTCTTTCCCGGGTAAGGTCAATTATTACTCCACCTTCATTCCTCGGACTAGCGGCCCATTGCGCATCCCATTCATAAACTCACGGGTGATGAATCCACCGGGCTTGGAATTCCCGTGCAGATGTCGCTTTCCAACGGTTGAAGCTTTTGCTTACTCGGCCCCGGTTCTTGTTCCTCCTCAATGGGACAAGCCCTTTCATGTTCATGTCGATGTCTCCGGCGTTTGCTATTGGAGCTGTTCTTTTCAAGAATATGATGCACCGACAAACCAAACCGATACGCCAAAAAAAACTCAATTCTCAGCGGAGCGCAACTATTCGCCACGAGCGTGAAGCTTTGGGTCTCATTTTCTCGTGGTCCAACGCCCCGCCACTACCTTTTGGGCGGTCGATCAAATTCTTTGTTGACCACCAAGCACTCCTTTATTTGATCAACAAATCCACGCCCACGGGCCGCATTGCTCGTTGGTCAGCTTCTTCTCCAAGAATTTGCCCCTTTGAAATTGTTCACAAGGCCGGCAAATCTCATGTTGTCCCGGATTATCTTTCACGCATCCACACCGATGATCCTCCACCGGAGTCTCTGGACGCCTTTCCCCGACGCTCAACTCTTTTAGTCACGGCAAACACCACATTGGTTCCATGACTTTCAGCCAGCACTCTCCTCACAGGAGCTCTTCCACCCGAGGCCATGACGCTCTCTCGTGCCAAACGCCAATCCCGTCGTCATCAATTTCTCCGCGACGTCCGTGACTACACCATGGTTGCAGGACATCTTTACAAAAAGGGTAAGGACACCATCCTTCGACACCGTGTTCTACCTCATGAAGTTCCGTGATATTGTCCGAGAAGCTCATCAAGGGCTAGGTGGTGGCCATTTTCATGGTGACACCACGGCACGCAAAATCCTTCTAGCTGGGTATTTTTGGCCCACGCTCTTCAAAGACGCCACGCCCACGCCAAGACGTGTGATGCTTGCCGGCATGTGGGGCGCCCACGCCCGCGGACGCTCTTCCCTTGACGCCGGTCGCCATGCCACTTCCCTTCAAAGCAATGGGGAATGGATTTTGTGGGACCCATCGATCCTCTGCGGCACACCCGCGTCTGCCATACATTCCGGGTTCTCACCGACTACGCTACTAAATGGGCTGAAGCTTATGCACTTCCGCACAACACCGCGGCAAGCACGCCAAGGTCCTCTATCAACAAATTATCACGCTGATTTGGCTGCCCCACGGAGCTGGTCGTTGATCGTGGTGTCCATTTTATCAATCATACCATCAAGGAGCCGACGGATTATCTCCCCGATACATCATCACAAGAGCACACCTTACTATCCTCAAGGTAATGGTTTGGCGTAAAGCACCAACAAAACTCGGGTCACAATTCTCAAGAAAATTTGTGACGCTTCTCGCATCGTGACCGGCAAACAAAGCTTCCTCTGTTCTTTTTGGGCTTACAATACTTGTTTCAAAATAGCTACAGTCACACTCCTTTCAAATTGGTGTATGGTCGAAGCTCTCATGCCGTTTGAATACATCCTCCCCACTCTACGTTTTCAACTGGCTACTGCCCATAATCCGCCTGCTGCACTCAAAGAAAGGGTCCATCAATTGGAACAGTTGGATGAACTTAGAAGGGATGCTTATATTCGTGTTCTTCATGGACAACAGTTGCAAAAATCTTTACATGACAAACGATCAAGACAAAAAACATTCAACGAAGGAGATTTGGTTCTTCTTTATGATTCTCTGTACAAAAAATTTTCCCGGTAAACTTAAGTTTCGCTTGGCTTGGCCCTTATCAAATTGTTCAAGTGGTTCGGCCCAAATTTTCAAACTGGCTGAGTTAGATGGCACTCCATTACCTACACTGGTTAATGGCTTCCGCCTCAAAACATTTCATCACATAGAATGCGACAATCAACCAACAGATGCCGTTCAAGACACAACCACAACCGAAAGTGACTAACACAGTGGCATATTATATTATAGGTGGAATTTTTTACAAAATGTGGGCACAGCCCAGCTATTTCCGCTATGGGCACCGCCTATATACAAAAAAACGGCTCGTGAGCCCTATCTACTAAGTCCTAAGAAGAAAAACCCTCTACCCGGGTTCGAGCAGGGTGATGCGCGCGGATGTGGTAAGGGTCCCAAATAAGGTGCAGAACCACCTCCATCCCGTTGGTATGAGGATCGGGATGTTCAGCCATCCCTGAACACCAGCCGTCCATTCTCAGGCCACGATTGTGGCAGCGCCAGAGGTCCGCACAATTCATTTTGCAAGTAATCCACTCTTGATGCTTAGTGGGCATCGCGGTTCTCGCTCAAACCAGCGAAGAGCCATGTTGAGCGCCATCGAATGTCTTTCGCTTCACTTCCGGTTTGTCTTATATAGCCAACCACGGAACTCCTTGTCGACGTGGACCAATCAAAAAATTGCCAACGTGTTTTGTAATGCAAGGTCATTTCTAAACAAAGAAAATCATTCTCCCCGCCAGATATCTAGCCATGGTACCCCAGGACACATTTGTTTAATGATATCCCACTTCGAAGTTGCCCGCATTAAATGCCATTGCTTCTTTTTCATACCCGTCAAACATTAATCGGTGTCCTTTGGCCACCTGTCCACATCCGATCATTTTCTCACGCCTCATCTCCACCGCTCATTGCTTCTCCCTTGGTTGTTTGGGGACTTAGCCAAATTTTTGCCTCTCAATCGCCTCCTTGGCATCTTTCAACACCTGGCACCATCAACGGTTGCCGTTTCGTCCTCATCATGCCTCTTCACCTCCATTTGCGCGCCCTAAACCTTTTCGTCCCTCTGGCGCTTCCCTCTCCGTTCTTAAGCTCCGCCGCTCTTTTGCATCACCGTTTTTTTTCAAGCTCTTTGCCATGGCGGCCCCAAAATTTCCTACACTTCAAACTACAGACTTCCGGGGAACCCGGCTCTTTTTTAGTCGTAAGATCGTTCTTGACGCCCACTTTCCGTGAAGCCCTTGTTGGCCCGAATTGTGCAGTCGCCGAACGCCAGAAACTTTACGAATTCTCTCAAATGGAACTTCCGGCTCCAAATCCTGACCAGTTGAAGCAGTTCATCGCTAACATCGTCAATAGCCCGCATGGATACACCACAATGGTCGATGGCACCACCATTTCGTTGACTCAGCACCTGATTTCTGAGGTATTCCATATTCCTTTGCAACCCCCTTGTTTATCTTGGTCTGCCATACAGGATCTCGATGTCACTAAGTTTGGTGCTCCTGCTTATCACGCCAATGTGCATCGCCTGACAAATATTGACAAGCCCCATGAAATTTTTGTTAAGTTTCTGTGGCGCAAGTACCTTGGGTATTCTATCAAGAACACCCATATCAATAAGCCTTTCTATAATATAGTGATCACTGCTACTCGCTCCACGCACCACATTGATTGGCCCCAATTGTTGTTCTACCGTCTTCTCCAAGAAATTGACCGTCTTCGGGCTGCCACTTCTACCTCTGAAACTTCTGTGGGAGGCCATCTTCAAGCCCTCATCTGTCATTACTTTCCTCCCACAAACTCTCATTCTCAAAATTCCACTCAGCAGTCCCTTCCTCAGACTCACCAAGTTGGCACTTCACACCCTTCTTCCTCTGGTCATGTCAAAATTCCGCACTCCCATGTCACTGTCTCCTCCTCTGCTACAGAATCCAAGCATTCCAGTTCACACCATGTCTCACAAACATCGCATAAACCGAGGGCAACGGCGGGCTCCACCACCACCAAGACCCTCGTCGGCCGTTGTATCGATGTCGGCGCCAGGATGCTCAAGCCGGGCTTTTCTCTAAAGTTACAAGAATTCCAAGAAGCTCTTATAAATGGGGTTCACCGCATTTTGACGGGACCTCGAATCGATCAGTTCACCGCGGACCTTCAAGCTACCACTAGCACAAGTTCAAACTTTGGAGGCCCAACTTCAAGACAAGCACGGCGCTCTCTTACAAGCCCGTATAGATCTCAAAAGTGCACAGGATCAGACCAGCCTACTTACAGATCAGCAGGCTCAACTCCAATCCGAAATTCAGGACTTATTGGAGCAAAACAAGTCCAAAGATACTCTCCTGAGTGACAAAGAGAAAGATATTGCTAAGCTTAACGCCTTGTACTCAGAGCTTTGTGACAATTACAGCACTCAAGTTCAAAACCTTACCGAGCGTGACGCTCAAATTGCCTCTTTGACGGCTCAGCTCTCCACGCAGACTTCTCAGCTCACATCCCTCCACGATCAGCTTACGGAGGTTCAAACAGAAGCTTCTTGATGACGCCGAGATTGCCGCGTTTCGACTCAATGCTCCCGGGCAATCCTCCTCACAGTTCACACTTCTCAGAAACGGGTCCGTGACCGGTCACGCCTTCTGTTAGAAAAGGACCACGGGATCCGTGACCTTGAACAACAATTCATAAAGACGCTTATTCGGGGCCACGATGAGGCACAGACCAAACTTGACGGCTATATTGCCATCGTTAGCCAGCTGCCTGTTGATTTCCCAGTTCCTTCCTCGCTATCCGATTATGTGGTTTCCGCCGCCACCTCTTTCTTCCGGGTGGCATGGGGCTGATGGTCCTGTGGATGTTCACCTGCGCACTGCAGATTTTCTTCGGATCTGGCCCGAACTCTCAATTGAAGACAAAGGTTTATGCTGTGCCCTTTTGGTATTTGATCTCATTCACTGCGATGATCCAGACTTCATCACCTTCAGAACTGTTCAGCCTATGGCTTACATTTTTCATGATTTCTATCTGGGTGATACACAGGAGAGATTTCGGGATGGGCCACGACAGAACTTTCAGGGTGACCCCACTCTTCAATGGTTGCTTCAGGATAACAACCCCTATCTCGCTGATCATGCTCAAACCCACGCTCTTCATCAAGAGTACATGCCTGAGCTTGCTCATCATTTGCCTCTCTGGCAAGCGGAAGTGCTGCAACAAATAAGGAAGTATCTGGGACATCCCGAGGATCTTCCCTATGCACAAGTTTACATGCAACACCTCGCCGGGTACAATCAATTACGTGCTCTTCTGGATAGCAAGACAGTCCCCACAGTGGGATAGCCCTCCTGTCAACTCTCAACTCCTCGCCTCGCATGCGGGATCGTTGGTGTAACGCTCTTGATCCGCCCCTTGTCGGTGAATTCGGGAGCGGGCTCAAGACGGCACCCCACATACGGGCATGGTTCCCTCTCCCTATGCTTCCTTGGGTGTTCCTCCATGCCCCGTGTTCCCCGACTTCTCGACATGCGTCTCCCCTTTTGGACAAAGGTCATGGATGACCATCTTTGGATGGACTCCACCTCAGGGATCTCGACGGATCTCCGGTGGGATCCCCGTTTTGTTCGCCGCTCCAATTGGGAGGAGGGTGCCACTCTTGATAACACCATGAATTGGATCTATATTGCTAATGAGCGTGGTTGGCAACGCCCTGATGATGCGCTTCATGGTCTTGACACCTTCTTGCGAAATGCCGCCACCTCTCACGGATCCTTCATCCACCTTCAAGCGGTTTTGTGCTGCTCTAAAATGCATTTTGCTCAGCTCCTTAAATCGGCAGCGTCCCATTTTTACTTGCAATCCGAATGCGGCGTCATTGCCTTGCCTCTGATTTGCCCTGCTCATGGAATGTCGGTTTTGTTTCTTCCGATGCCCATGCGCCCTTGAAGACATGGTGCGATCTCGTTTTCTCATTGAAGCGGATCCCCGCCCTTGGCCTCAACACTCCTCCTGCTCTTCAAACACGCCCGGGATCTCATTGGCGATTACCATAATGGTGCCCGCCTCATTCGTGAGGATCACTTTCGGTGATGGCTTCCCGCCTTGAAACACTTCCTCCTTTTCTTCACCCCGAGTGTCGTTTGGTGGGGGGTGTTAGTCCCATGCCTCACAGTGCATGGACTATTCATGCATCTGACGGACCAAGTCAAGCTCAAGGATCCGCAGCCAACCACGGGTCAGCCATCCAAGGCCCCGCTGAAGACCAGCGGCGAAATTTATCAAGAGGCGCCGCTGACAAGTGAAGGCCTGCCACCGCCCACGCCGGCCAGGCGTGATTCTAGGCACTTCAAGAGGCACCGCCAACATTCCTGCAAATCAGGCCTCCTTCAAGGAGTCGGCACCGAGATCAGTCAGAGTGTCTATATTGGGCCAAAGGCCATTGTACTATATATATGAGTAGAGCTAGCACATGAGTTTTCAGATGAGTTTTGAGTCTTGTCTCTCTTCAGCCTTCTCTCGATTTCGAGAGCTCATGTATGTTCATCATTGATATCAAGGAAGCTTATCATTTTCCTCTCATTGTTCTCTTTGGTTCTGTTTTCTTCTTCTTGTCCTTTTCTTGCAAATCCCGCGTGACATAGTCCCCCGGATTCTCCTGTTAGATCCAAGGGTCCTCACAGAGGGCTGTCTTGCAGGAGTTCCCGAACCCAGACCCCAAACAAGATCGTCCGCGATCGTCCAAGTACGCTCTAATTTGGGCCATCCCTTCTCAAAGCGATTGTCCCAATATGTAGCATAATAACAGGGGGTTTCTTTTGTATTTTTGTACTTTTTTTCCTAAGGTTTTTATATGATTTCATGGATGTATTTGATGAGGCATACTAATTAGTATATCTAGAGTGCGTATACGCTTGAACTAATTTTGATGCCTATATCCAATGGTTTAGACCCACATATCATATATTTCTTTTTTTAAATTAAATTGTATTTTCTTATCACATTCTGCTCGACATGCAAGGCTCGAGATAACCCATTTTAGGGTTTATGTGTTTAGGGTTATGTTCATGTTTGGTCCGGGATGGGGGCTCAGACTCGCATCCGAGATCCAATTTTCTTTGGTCATCACGGCAAATATTGATGTGCTTTGGGTGATATGAAAAAAAGTCTAGGCAGGTCGGATCCTCAAGATTGGCTCGATGCTTCGCTTTGTATTTTTTGATGAATTTGGTGATCCGTGCGTTTATATCGTGGATGCGTTGATAACGAGAGGCTTTAGGGTATAAATATCAAGAGATGCCTACAGAATGGCTGACTGCGAGGGCCACTGAATCTAGTGCAACTGGCAGCACCAAATCGAAAGATTTGACAGGTCATGCTGTCTGCAGATTGACAACGAATTTGATGCTGCTGTAGCACAGGTTGGCCATGCTTCTCCTGATCGAATGCACAAAGCCAAGGATCCAAGCCCTTCAAGTGGCAAATCCTCTTCTGCAAAGGGATTTCGTTGAGAGTATCTATGGTACTTTTGATATATTTAGGTTGTAGGAGTCCAAGTCTTGGTTTTGTCTTAAGAACAATGTTCAGTCTCACACACTTTTGTAGTTTAAACGGCTGTAATTTGCACATTCAAGAAATGCATTCTGCTTGATGTTGTCTATGCAACTTGACAAAATTTTAAATAAGATGATGCTGTTTCTATTGTTTGTAAGGTGGTATCTTGCTCACGTTCTCAACCATATGTTTCATTCACAAGTTGGAAGTTGACAATGGCATCATGGACACCAGCTCATGTATCTGATTGTGCCAAAGCATTTGAGCTCAATATCCAGATTTACAATCCAAATTTTGTCAACGTGTGCTCTAATCTGCGGTTTCTCTCAAGAACGACATCGTTGCCTCGTTGCCATCATGGCTCTCCAATGCGGCGCCTTCACCCTGGTCTAATTTTGTAGCCCCCTACTTTCCTCAAGAGCTCCTCGCACCCACAAGTTCATATCCGGGCAAGTGCTTATAAAACATGAACATTAGCTTGATAGAAATTGGCAGGCGACAATGTTCCAAAACAAAGCATATTGGTCACACATTGATGACACATTGATTTCTAGGCTATTTGAAATTAGTGTGAGGAAGTTTTGAGAAACCGATATGACTACGTGGAATATGGTTTTGAAGCTCGCAGAATTATGATTCATAGGTATACCTCAACATTGGCATTGTGGTGTGCGAGTCTAACGGATGCAGATACTGGATTGGATGTAATGCATCGGCTTCGACATCGTTATGTGCTAGTTTAGGTTGTGATATAGCCTGTATATTTGTACAATTATTCCATGTGAGCAGAGCTGGTATTTTCTGGAGGCAGGCTCGTAATCAAGGCAAGTGGAGATGTCCAAATGGAAGGGGCCTACACCAATTTTGTAGTGTTGTGGCATTGCAATTTCTGCTTAATGCTAATTTTTTCCCACGATGTAAGGTTGGGTTAGCCATTTGGCATATTCTTTTATGAAAAGACGAGTTTTTCTGAGTATGATAGTTTTATTTGGATGCTATGCTATTTTCCACCATTTGCTTTGCATTCGCTAAATTAGAAGAATATGTTAAAAGATGTATAGCCATTGGCCTGGGATGGAATCTTTCATTGAGCGACCAAGAGACACGAGAACATATGCCAACTTTCGAGTTATGGTGGAATCACAATAGGGTGGGATGACTACGAATAACGGGATTTAGTCTGCAAAAATTTTTAGCATCACACTATAGGTTGTCAGATAACTCAATTTCAACATGCAATTTGCTTTTGTTAGGGCCCTCTGGGTTGTGGCCTTTTTTAGTATAACTACCAACACATAACTACCATTAACATTAATTAACGCAAACCATTGCATTCCACACTTAAAAATAAAATCCCCCCTTAAACCCCCTGTGGTTTGGGTGCATATTCACACGGGGGGTGACGTAGGGCAGCGAGAGCCCCTAAATTCATGTTATACATGTACAAAATCAACACCATATAGTACATTGTCTCAAATCTTATAGTATTTTACAAACTGTGTTATACAGTATACTAAAACTTGTACAGGCATACCCCACAAACGAGGATCTCTATGTACGGTCTAGATTGAGGAATAAAAGGCATATATGCTCATCCTACAGCTCTCGATGCCCGGAGTTACCCCCCGTGTGAATATGCACCCAAACCACAGGGGGTTTAAGGGGGGATTTTATTTTTAAGTGTGGAATGCAATGGTTTGCGTTAATTAATGTTAATGGTAGTTATGTGTTGGTAGTTATACTAAAAAAAACCCTGCGAACTCAAGAGATATATATATATAGTTATATATGCTATTGTACTTCCACAGTACTATATATATTTGGCACCTCCGCGTCCCTTTTCTTTTAATCTCTGCAAAACTCTAGAAGCAGTTATGGATATCCGCGTACTTCCGCAGTACGATATATCCTTGTACCTCCGCGGTATATTATTATCTTTCGTACCTCTGCGGTACTACTTGATTGTATCTCCACGATTCAGTATCTCCACGATACCAAACTATTGTATCTCCGCGATACAGTATCTCCGCGATACCAAACTATTGTATCTCCACGATACTGATGTAATTTTTGTCAGGCCTATTGTGTTGCAACCACAATTACCACTCTTCAAAAATATACATCTAATACACTCTTGTTCAAGCCTATTGTGTTGCAGACACAATTTAATCTACCAAGAGGCATACACAATTGTGCACCATGTTCAGGCCTATTACATTGCAATCGTAATTACCAATCTATCATGGGTACACACAAGAGATAAAATTCTTATTCTCTATTCCGCATAAAGAAAATCAACTTACGAACTTTACCCATAAGTCTGTCCCATAGGAAACAATTTGAGATTCCGCATCCAAATTTTACGTCCATATCCTTGACAGCTTGTACGTAAAGTGTCCTCCCCAATGCTTAACACTAAGCAAACCTGCAAATAAGGTCAAGTGTTAATATAGATGACTTCCCAAGTCAAATATTTATATAAATGACCCCCACGGCCAATCAGTCTCTCAGATCACCACGATCTGACTCCGCCCCAAGCAGGATGCTTTTGCGGTTCTCTATACTCAGGCTTAAAGGCTGGAATTTACACAGGCTCAGATGACCAAGATGAACTTCTAGATATGGCAAGAGGTTATGGCGGGTAGTTTGGCTATTATGACAAAGCAGAGCTCAATGTTTTGCAGCAGTGGTTTACTTGTCTCCATGACAAGCTATTTGTCTCCATGACAAGCTTTTCCACAACAACCTAGCAGTCACCCTTATTATTCCATAATCCCCAAAGGATCATAGAAGTTTCCCCAATAATCCGAACTCGTTCACAACAAGTCGGTCCATATACTTCGAGCATTCTCTACGAAAGCATCGAGTTTTCTCTTCTCTGCTACTGATGCTCCAGATTCGTTTGCAGCAATAGTCACCAAATCCACCTCAATTCCATTAACTGCTCTAATATTGAAACCATATGATTTCCCTTCATGCATAAAGGTTTTTACTCCATTAAGATAATCCAAATCTGTTCTTGTGAACCCCAAAATTATAATCTCCTCTAACAGATTAGAGAGTCCAAATTCCACTGGTGATCACATTGCCCATGTTTCCCAAAAGAATTGCAAACCTCCGCTCTGATACCACTTGATACGCTTCATGTATATTTAGGAAGTTGTAACAACACAGAATCATAGAACCATAATGAAATAATAGAACACTGGACTAAAGAAACTTTATTCATGCACAATTGATATGGCAGCACCATTAACCACCCAACCGGATCCACTGGGTTATGGCAAAACACAAGTGCTCTATGACAAATACAAAGCTCTGACGTTAGCTTATTGGTCCTCCAGGCTAATCTAGCTACTCCAAGTAGCCACACTTCATAGAAACAATTGCAGATCTGTGATGTCACTATGGCAGTGATCTGTGACCCCTTGTCACGTTTTCGGCCATTACTCTCTCATACGGATGAACTACGGGATGTGCCACCCCAATTCGAAACTAGACTCCAAGCCGGTTTCAAGAGGTAAAGATCGCCTCAATCCGAGTTCTGGTTGCAGAGATATGTCCAACTGAAGTTTCGATTCTATTTATAGATCTCTCTGCGACTTTAGCCTTTTTTAGCAAACATTTGCTTTTTATGTCAAAATATCTCCTTGACTTTAATTAGATTATATGACATCATATGGGACATTATCTATGATCTTTTTCTCAACCAATAATCATCCCAATGATAGTGCCTTGACCCCTTCCATAAATATCAATGGTTCTTCACACCCACATGCTATGTTATCCTATGCCCCTTTATATTATTAGATGACCTTGGGAATAACATTTACATAGTATTTGCCATAATTCCAATAACCCATTCGTCGTGGACCACTCCCCCGTGCTTGCTCCATATCAATGACAAATGCCCCAAAATGAATAATAATCTTACAAACGTGGGACGAGAAGATGTTATAGACATGTTAGCACAAACAAGAGCAAGGTTAAGATGAAAAATTGAAATTAAGGTTAATGTGAATCAGCATAAATCGAGCAAAAATGAGGCCTAAGTAGTCAAAGGTGAGGTGATGGCTAATGAAAAGGAGAAGATGGAGGTCAAAAGTGCCAAGGTCAGGGTGGAGTGCAAGGAGGTGAGCCAGATAGTAGAAAAAGACAAAGGAAAATACAATGACTAGGTAAAGCTAGGGCCATATATATGGTCTGAAATACTAGAGCAAAAAAAAAAAAAGGGACGTGATAAATGAACCAAAAACACAATGACTAGCTAAAGGGACATTTGAGAAAAATAAGATAAAACATAAAAGAACGCCTAAGGATAGGGCCAGAAAAACCGAAAAACTGTAAAGAACAATTTCAAGAACACGACGCCAAACTACAAGGTGCCAAATAGGACTCGGGACCCCTAGCAAAGAGGGTCATAAGAGCTGTGCAATGGTTTGGAACAAGAATAGGAGAGCGAGGGTGTAAAGGTCTAGTTCAGGTGAGCAGCGTAGAAATATGTATTGATGTCATAAGAAAAATAATACCACATGCCTAAAACCATGACAAAATGCCCCAAAATGAATAATACTCTTATAAACGAGGGACAAGATTGAGGAAGAGATTGTAGACAACTCAAGAGCAAGGTTAAGATGAAAAATTGAGATGAAGGTTAATGTGAATCACAATAAATCGAGCAAAAATGAGGCTTAACTAGTCAAAGGTGAGGTTATGGCCAATGAAAAGGAGAAGATGGAGGTCAAAGTGCCGAGGTCAGGGTGGAGTGCGAGGAGGTGAGCCATATAGTAGTAAAGGAGAAACGAAAATACAATGACTAGGTAAAGTGACGTATGATGACTAAAGCTAGGGCCATACGTATGGTCTGAAATAATAAAGCAGAAAAAGTAATGGACATGATAAATGAATCAAAAACATAATGACTATATGAAGGGACATGTTAGTAGCAAAACGATCCATGGAAAGTGTGAGCTATTAAAAAGGAGAGAGCTGAGATGTTAGGTGCAAACAAATGCGAGACAAAAAACCATATGCAGCTATGGTAGCCAACCACAACATTGGAGCACCTATGGTCACCACGATGGTCTATGAGAATAATGCTTGAATAATTAAGCAAGTAATCTTCTAATGGACAAGCCAAGGACAAATCAAAGTGTAATTGAACTAAGACTGAGGAATGAGCCATATATGGCAAGGAAAAAATGCCCCAAATATAACACCACATGAAAGCAAAAACAACGTTAACCACGTTAATGTCAACGTTAGGTTAGAAGTAAAACTTTGAACTAACAATACGCTAAAGTTAGCAGAAGGGTCGGAATATTGCCCACAAAAACAACTCAACGGTGAAGATGATCTTCGCTAAGAATGAGGAGACCTCTAGCAAAATAGATCACGCAAAAGAGTGTTGCCAAAATAGAATACCAAATATCCGAAACGCAATGTGCACAAAGGAGAAACGATTCCGAAGTAACCTTCAACTCCAATTGCAAAAATGTCAAACTCATAATATATTTACCAAATATTTCCTAGAGAGTAAAACAAAGCATGCCAATGTTTGAGGTCCAACTGCATGAAGGCAGAGAAAATAATGCATGCCAATATGTGACGTCCACCTTCCAAAAATGTCTAAATTTAAATGCATCAATTCCAATTGTGAAACAAAGGAAAAATGATGAGGATATATAGACATACAATAATGCACCGCCACAGTAACCCAACGTTAAATTACCTGGATGAGTGAGGAACTTGTACAATAAAAAACCACAAATGCATGCCCTAGGACCTAGGGTGCTCTGTAAAGAAAAATTATTACAAGTACATCTTATGTTGGCAAAAGATTAGCCGGTTAGTATGAGTCAAGACCCGACCATCAATGTAAAATGCGACAACTAACAACCGTAGTTAATAGAGATTAATAGGAAAATAATAATAATTTCAACCGAAGGACTTGGGGGAAACAAAAAGGGACCAAATAGAAAACATGCCAGGACCAAGGCACATATGACTGGTTGGCTAGAAAACTGCCAATTTCCTTGAGGACTTAAGACGAGTCGAGCTATGAAGAGGGATGAGGAAAAAAGGAAGGGTCAAAATGACCATAGCTACAAAAATTTAAGATGCCCATTAGAAAAAATACTCAAAAAAGTGAGTAGGTTGAGAAACGTAGGGGTCAAATAAAGGAACAGATGTTGGGTTCAGTGCAAGAAAAGGTGCAAATCCAAGTGAATAACCTTGTTAGCTAGGAAAATGATAGATGTTTAGAGGTAGATGTCTGGCATGCGCACCAACGAATGTTGAAGATAAGGAATGGTGGTGCATTATTAGTGAGGCATAGAGGTAAGGCAGCTGCATGGAAAAGACCCATGTGCACCAACAGATGTTAAGATAAGGAATGGTGGTGCATTATTAGTGAGGCATAGAGGTAAGGCAGTTGCATGGAAAAGACGGCCCTAGGGTTACAAGTTGCACTCATGCAAATCGATTTGAGTCACGAAATGGAGTAAGAAAGGTGCCTATAAACAATGAATGACGACCGGCTAAAGAAGGTGGAAGTGGCATGAGACCATTAGTGGGGCTAAAGAAAACCATTGAAGGTTTAAAGAAAAAGAAGGCAGGTAGAAGCTAAAAATCGATGGAGGAGACGAAAGGAGCTTTCTGTGGCACCCTGATCACAAAAGTAGCTTCGAATGCCAAATGGCCTGCGCCCTTGTTGGACGCGATGGATGGGATGCCGCCTGGTGGATCCGCGACTCTGGGAGGCCCGCCGTGCAGCACTCCGCATCGGAAGAACTAGAAATCGGCCGCTCCTCTTGCCTGCTATCAAAACACCGCCAGCAGAAAAGGACCCGAGAACACAGAAAACAGAAACAGAGGCAGATGGGAGTGTATGGATGAGCTGCAGAAGCAGAGAGGAAGTCGAAATTTTGGCTGAGCTGCTGTGACGTCGATTTAACCTCCAGCTAGGAGCAAGGCTGTCACCTAGCACCATCTATGACAACTGCCTCCTGCACATGCTGCTATAAAAATGATCTGAAACAACAAGGATGGATGGGTGTATCAAAAAAAGGCTATGTCAGGATCCACTGAGCTATCATATTTACATTCTCAATAAGGATATTTGGGGATCACCGAGCCATCCAATCCACGAGCCATCGAATCCAAAAACCAGACCAATAGAATGAAACCATGCAAGAAGTATAAAGAACGGGCAAATCACAAACACAAGCAGAAATATTCCCAATCCCTGTGGAAGCAGCATGTCCAATCCCTATTATAATCACAGAGTCGCAACCAGATGCTAACCAAATTCGCTATGGAGATCAGAAAAGATTGCTTATCAAAGAAACCAGCCATAAAGCATGCATGAAAAAGAAAGAAGCTTGAGAGCCATACCCCTGATTGTTCCCAAATTGCTTCAAAAACATGCTGAGAGCCATACCTTGCCAAGGATTGCTATAACAACATGCAGAAATCCAGCAGAGGAGTGCGAAACATGGTGGAAGACATCTGAAAACGCATGAACAGACCGCATTATGGTGGATTCACCGAGAAAGAATTGAAAGATTGGATCAATGTAGAGCCATGGAAAAAGGATTGGAAAGGAAGATTGGATCAGTGTAGAGTCGGGACAAAGAATTGAAAAATGAGGATTGAAGCATGAACAGACCGCATTATGGGGGATTCACCGGGAAAGAATTGAAAGATTGGATCAAAGTAGGGTCATGGAAAAAGGATTGGAAAGGAAGATTGGATCATTGAGAAAAAGGATTGAAAAAGGAGGATTGAAGCAATGAGAATGAAAGAAGTGCTGCTGTGAGAAGACGCCGATAACTGGTCCCGAATGGAGAAGATCCTTATATAATGGCTCGTCCCTGCCCAGAATGACGATCCGATGGCTCGGATCGATGCGATTCTGGGAAGGGACTCGCAAGAGACATAAAACCGGAGCAGCAGTATACAATGTTTGAAGAATAGAGAGGGGTAGCCGACAATAGGAACAATATCAGGCTACCCTGGAAAAAGAAATATGCACAGGCAGTATAGAAGGGTAATGGCGACAACTTCTCATCGGGATAAAAAACGCCGCCCTTTCGGGTTTTCGAGGAAAACCTGAGAAATTGTCGCCAACAACCTTGAATGTGTTGCCTGAAGAACCGAAGGAGATGGGTCGATGGCGAAGCCAAGAAAAGCAGGACCCCGGAAGACGGCGTAAAACCTGCAAGCAACACAAAGAACCCTAAAAAAGCACCCGTAAATGGTTACAGAAATCAAACATGCATGGCAGGGACAAGGCAAGCCGCATAATAACAAGTAAAAACCGAAGAAGAAGAACATAGCAGATGTGACGCTCCCGGAATATATACGACGCCCGGCCGTATATATACAGGGACTTTCCCCTCCCATGGCAACATCTCACCATGAGCATGGCCCTCCGTCTACCTCGGGCCATCCATAGACCATCCATATGATGGATGTTCGAGGGAAGGACACGAAGGTGTCATTCCGGTCCATGCCTTCAATGGATCTCCTAGATAGCGGAAGCGTGAATACAAGGTTAGCATACAGCATAATCACATCATAAATAACCACCACAAAGGGTGGCACATCCATCCCAATACTGATAACAGAGAGGATACATCTAATGCTAAGGAATTAAACACCCCAAAACCCAGGTCCTACCCCGGTTCAGACTCCAATGAGGATAGACTGACGGCTGGGTCTCAAGAGATCATCAGACCGAAGTATAACATGGCGTGGGCTAGCATAGAACAGTGGCTAGGGTTGTCCACTCCATCCGCCCCTCCTGTGCACACTTTGCAGATGAGCTGAATCAAGCTATGGAGTCACTGTAGCCTTCCGGAGACGTAGGCTCAAAGGGGAAGACCCGTGAGGCTACTCCAGGTTGCATCTCCCTGGTCCGATGAGGCAGGTCGGGGAGGTGTCCCCTTCCAGAGTCGCAGTGAATCCATGGGTGAGCTAGAGGAGGAGATCCCTCAACATCTCCTTCCATACCCGACTTACTCCCCTAACTTTATCGTCAAAGTACAAGATGCCCCATTCGGGTCACACCTCTGTACCCAGGGAGTGTCAGACCCATACCCGGCCCTCCACGTGACCGACTATTAGGCCTAGCTCACTAAAGCAGTCCCCGTAGCCTTTTATGCTCAGGCAAGACCCCACCCCACACTTCATCACTACGGTCCCTTATCTGGTGCTTCAATAACGCCATAGATTCCACAGCTTGGTGGGATCTTGTGCACAGGCCGCAAGTAATGGGATTTATAGGGCGCTAACTAGAAACATACTATGATATATGAGCTCAGAGGTCTCTACCCCCCCCCATAATTCCCCCATTTCCAGGGTAATACTATGCAAAGAACCATCAATCTATCATTTCAGAGCAAGTATAGAATTAGAAAGAAGAACATCTTACCTTTCAAACAAGGGTTAGTCTCTCTTGCTAAATCACAGAGAAAAATAGGAACCATCACACACAGAGATGCCTCAGAGGTGCTATCCTACTAATCACACTTAATCGAACAAAGAAAAAAAACTGGCGGTTCTTGGCGTAGGCGGCAGCGGCAGTGGCTAGGGTGGATCCGGAGGCAGGGAGCCGCCTCTGCCCTCCATTTCCGGCACTACCTCTGATTTCTTGATCTCTTCAAATCTGAATCCAGGTGCTAGCAGGGAATCGTCCAATCTGGTGGAGGAAATTCTGGAATTTCTTAGTATCAGGAATTTGAAGCAGTATCAGGCGGTTCTTCTTAGATTTTTGCTGGTAAGCCACTAACGTGGCCTTTTTGCTCTTCTGCTCTTCGTGGCAGTATGTTTCTTGTATGCTCTGGATTGGATTCTTTGAATCTTGATCCTTTTCTAAGGCAAGAACGCATCGAAATGGCGTGGATGCCTATAAGATGGAGTAATAACGCAGGCAGATCTATCAAGTGATACAGCTTCAGGTTCTTGCAATCTTACATTCTAATTATCCAGGTTCTTTCTCATTTGGTCATTTCCTTTTCCTACTCCTTCTTTCTAGCAGAAGGGTCCAGATTGTACATGGATGGTCAGATCGATTCTTTCCTTGGCAGTGTATTCATGTGGGTCTTGATACCTTGCTGGATTTTGGTTTGAAAGTGCAGAGGAAACATGATGTATAGGACTAGTAAGCAGTTTAAAATCTTTTAGCACTCGGTTCCTATCTCAAGTACTGCTATGCTTGAGTAGTTGCTGATTCTTGATGTGCTTTAGCTTCTATGCCAAGAACTCTCAAGTACTGCTATGCTTGGGAGATTTCTCATTTCTGATTGGCTTTGGTATCTTATGCCAAGAACCTCATAACCTTCACAAGTACTGATATGCTTGGTTGGTAATGCTCAAATATTGATATGTTTGAGTGAGGGCTTCTTCTCGAGATTCATACTTCTTGCTACACCTTTACAGATTTGGAGCTTCACATTTTTCTTGCCTATTTTCAGCATCATACAAGACTTATGTGGTTCTGCTGATTGATATGAACCCTTCAGGGGCCTTCAGGGCTTGTTCTCAGTATCATCATGTATTATACCATGTGGGAAGACTCATGAGAGCTACAAGTATATCAGCTTCAAGAGCATTTCATAATAAGTTTTTTGTTAGTACAGAATGAAGATGTTGAGATTACTCCTGTAGTAATTCTCTATTAACATCAAACATTGTTCCTTTTTATCCATATAATATAAAAATTCGTACCTTCAAAAAAAAAAAAAATCACACTTAATCCTACGGACTAACCGTTAAAGCGACTCGAGCCGTTGTCTTGAGGATGATCCATCTCAGCTGCTGTAGGGTTTTGGGGAAGCGCCTGGTTGAAGATCCTGGTCGATTCTGGTTCAAGGATTAACCTAGGATAGACTAAACTAGCAAAACCCTCCCTTGGCCAATCGAATCATGCCACGTGGCATTAATAATTAGCTAATTAGCTTAATTAGGCTAATTATTCTATTAATTAGGTTAATGTTAATTTAGCATAGCTAAGTTAATCCATTTAGGTTAACCCACTAGGTTAGCTATACCCTATGACGGCGTATATGTACGGCGTGACATGTCAGTGTATTTATACATATACCGTATAAATACGTGAAACGTCACATTCTCCCCCCCTTGGAATAATGCTGTCCTCAGCATTGGGGTTAGTTAGAAATAGCTAACATGTGTCCTAAGAATACACCAGTATGAAATAGAGTAAGTTACACATGAATAGATGAGAATAACTTCTTATTCCTGAAGATAAAACATGATTAAGGTTTGAAGATCACAAAATTGTTTACGCACCAATGTGCATTTCACATCATTATCACATGGAAAATTCAAGGACCGGAGTCCAATAACAGACATTATGAAACCATTAGCAAGTTGATAAAAGAAGACATGAAAATACAGACGTGTGGGCCATCAGCAACCCTCTATACATGCGCAGGTCACCTACCGCTCACTGGCCTGCACATGTCAATACGTCAGTATTTACACATAATAATTAAGTTGTGGTTGAAGGGACCACCCCCTTCAATTAAAATAAAAGATTAAACTAACAGGGAAGCCTACCATGCCTAGGGTTCGCAATTCATAGCTGCATAAGGAATGGTCATGTTCCGTGGTCATGCCCACATTGACAAGACACCACGTCCTAGAGAACACCAAGGTGGTCTCATCATCGGTAACTACTTTGATCTAAGATGCATCTACCCCTGCGGCTACTGCATGATCCCTGCCGAAACAAGCCTTCAATGCTTACCGCCGGAATCGGGGTTGATGACATCGTTGATGGTGGGGCCTTGAGATTCCCCCATGAATTCCGGATAATGCTTTTCAAGATCTATCTTCATTACCCACATAGCATCCTCCACCGGCAAGTGTTTCCACTTGACCAAATATTGGAGCATTTGAGTCCTTCTGGTCTGCTTATAGGCCCGATCAAGAAGAGCTTCGGGCACTATCTCTAGTTGCTCATCCGTCATTTCAAGGAGGGTGGGTGTATCCAACATCTCCTCTGGATCAGAAGTGTGTCTCTTCAGAAGACTCACGTGAAAGACCTTGTGGATCTTCAAGCGGGGTGGCAAATCCAACCGATATGCCTGCTCTCCAATACGTTCAATAATCATGAACAGTCCAGTCCATCTGGGTGTCAATTTCTTGCAGTTACCAATTTTGAGATTGGCTTGCTTAATCTTAATCTTAAGCCAAACTAAATCGCCCACTTGGAACACTCATGGGGTGCTGTGCTTATCAGCCACACTTTTCTGACGACTACGCGTGGCCAATAAATAACCACGAACCTCCTCGACTAAAGCTTGCATTTCCAAAAGGAGCTGTTGGGAAACTTCCACTTTAGAAATAGGATTATGCCATGTGTCTAGAGTTAGGCATTGATAGCCATAGTTTATCACGAAAGGAGACATTCTAGAAGACTCCTGCTTCGTGCTATTATAAGCAAACTCCACTAGATAGATATAATCCACCCACTGAGTTTGCTTACTCTACACATAGCTTCGCAACATATCTTCTATAATGCGGTTGGTCCGCTCTGTTTATCCATCCGTCTGAGGATGATATGCTGTGCTCATAGCAAGCTTTGTCTGAATGGTGGCAAAGAAATACTTCCAGAATGCACTTACAAACTTAGGACCTCTGTCAGATACTATTACTCGTGGCATCCCGTGCAATCTGAAGATTTCCTTCGCGAATAACAAAGGCATCGATCCAAGGTCGTGGTTCGGTAGTGCGCCATGGCAAACCATCTTCGACAACTTGTCGACCCGCGACCGATAAAGCGTCATATCCATGGAGGGTACGCGCCTTGGAAGGCCCACAATAAAATCCATGGTTATCACCTCCCATTTTGGCGTTGGGCACATCCAGCGATTGCAACTCTCCGGAACCCTCAACTTCGGCCTTAGTTTGCGACACACTTGACATTGCTTAATGTATCGGCAATGTCTCTCTTCATCTTGGCCAAAAATAGTAGCTGGCGAATCTTAAAGTAGATCTTCATGAAGCTTTTGCATGTCCGGCTATAGGAACTGTTGTGTGTATCATGAAGAATAAATAAACTACGGACTCACGAAGTCTCGGGTACACACAACTTGTCTTTGCAATAAAGCAAATTGCCCTCTTCTTATAAGAGCGGAAAAGCCTCATGCTCCTTATCCGATTCGTGCCTCTTTGTTTAAAAGCGTGCCACACTTCACCGATTCGGGGTATGTGGCCAAAGTTTGCTCTATTTGCTTCGAACTCACTTTGTGGCGTGGAAATTGCATTACAATGGGTGCGAGGTTACTAAGGGATGGCGTGACAAAGCATCATAACCAACCACATTGTACCGGCTTATACATGATCTCAAAATCATATTCCTCAAAAACTCCATCCATCTTCTCCTGAGAGATTTAGATTTGGTGGGTAGAAAGATAATGGAGACTCTGGTGATCCGTATCTAGCTGGAATCTCCTACCAAGAAGGTAGTGTCTCCATATGCGCAGAGCCCGTACAACTGCCAAAAGTTCCTAATCGTGAGTGGGGTATCGCTGTTCAGTCTCATTCATTTTCTTAGAATCATACGCAATAACCCTCTCCTCTTGCATTAGAACTCCTCGGTAGCAATTTTAAATCTTTGCTACTAACGATCTTTCTCGAGTGCGGCAATGTGAGGACTGGCATTGAAGTCAAAGCATCCTTAAGTTTCTGAAAGCCTCTCTGGACCTTTGCCTTACAATGTTCTACCCAATCCTTCACTTTCTCATGCTTTGTAAGGTCTGTCAGAGGGGCTGCAATCTTGGCAAAATCCTTGACAAATCTCCTATAATAGCCTGCCAAACCCAAAAGGCTCCTAACCTCTGAAACATTACTGGGGATAGGCCAGTCCTTGACTGCCTAACTTGGTCCCTAGGATAATTTCGTCATTCCAGACGATGTGACGAAGTCAAATTGCCGTTCTCCGGAGCCTCCACAATGCCTGAACGACATAACACTTCGATTTCTACACGGTCGCCCGCATTAGCTCCGCAGTTTGATAAGTTCCCCCAGGTCGATCTTGGAATCTTTTGGAGTTCCCAAAGCAGGGCCCTTGAACGGAGGATTCAACAGTCAGATAGGGGAACCGAGCTTCGGAGGGGTGGCCATTAGCGTACAGCCCCCGGGGAGCGCTGCCAGGAAAGGCTGCCTGGGGAACTTTTTTAGGTCCCATCTACTGGGGCCCGTGGCTTTCCCTTATGAGGCGGTCGTGCAAGGTCCTGGCCTTGTTTGAATTGGGGAAGGATGCCATCTCGATTGTCCAACAACAGACTGCTCTGACTGCTATAATTCTAACTCTTTAGTCTAAACCTTATCCGAAAATTTGAAAAATTAGCCTGTATGATGATGATGACTTAGAAGCCAGTTGACAAAAAATCAGAATTTAATTTCGTACTATGCATTAATTACGAATTTATGAATGTCTTGATATTGCAAAAGCGGTCCTCAACTTCTAATTGCCACATTGGGAGGAGGACAGATCCAGGGTAAAAATTAAGGACGATTAATCGCAAATGGGCTATTTTATTTCTAATTCTTGGATTAAGATTTGAGAGATTAGTAGGATCAGTTTTGCATTTTTGGTATATGCAATCGCCCATGTGTAATTCTTTTTTATCTTGCCAGAAGAGAAAATCGCCCATGTCATGATTCTTTTATGGGTATTTTAAAAATGGATTAGCCCATATATGATCTTCAAAAATAATAAGTTTAAAAAATTGCATAAAATGACTGACATTAATGAGGGATAACCTTTTTCGTTATAACCATTGTTCATAATCGACATAGGTATTTTCGAGCTAGACCTGATATAGCAAGATTTTATGGCAGATATTTCATAGCAACGACCTCTGTAATGACTCAGAGATTTGGAAGTAGAGATTTTCTAGCACCAATTGTAGCACCCGTCTCTTTAAGCTTATAGAGATTTGTAGAACCCATTGTTTATGCACAAAGGAATTATCAAAATGTTTATGGAAAAGCCACCATAACAGCTAGTACTAGACCACCATAAAAAACAGTTGGTGTGGAAGATATGGAGGTGTGATGTTCAATGTGATGCGAAATTTTGGCCATGACTATGACAATAAATTGTATTTCATTCCTCAATAGCTGATGTTAGTTTATTGAAGTTGTGTAAGAATGGGAAAAAATAACTTGTAAACCAAATTGTATTTTCCATCAGAATAAAATATATTTTTTTTTTGTTCAGAAAAAATTGCCCACATATTAATTAATAAAAATATAAAGACACTAGAAAATTGCCCATGGTTAATAACATAAAATATAATAGGTGCCCATAATTTTTACCCTGGACAGATCCAAAATCCATTCCGTCAGTTCCACTTGCTCCGCATTCTCAATTCAGCTTCTCGACCACGTTCCACGTGCAAAAAATCAAAACTCGGCCCGCAAAATACAAACCGGTTTATGTTTCGGAGGCCTTATCCTTGTCAGATTCGACCAAGATCTTGCTCGGTGTCTTGACATAGAGAGCGGGTGTTGACGCCAGAGCACGGACCCTAAAACCCCCCGGAAGCAGCTTGCCTCAAAAGTCCTCTCTCGAAGGCCATAGTGACGGACTGCAACAACTCCCTTATCTGGAACCGTGATTTGGCTCTTCGATTGGGCTCAGAGCATCGACATTGCTCTGGGACTAAGTTCCATGGTCAGAAGATCATCCCTTCTCCAAGAAGTGCCAAAGTAGCTTCTGTCTAGCACACTCGTAGTCAATTGGCCTCGGAGGTGGATGTTGAATACTGCAATGTAGTGCGTAAGTGTTTCTTTCTTTTGTAAAACTGCCGTATAATTTGGTTCTAGGGTAATTTCGTTACATCGCAAAGTCAAATCACCGTTGCGGAGCCTCCGCAGTGCCCGATCAACAAAATACTTCGGTTTCTACACGGTCGCCCACAAGACACTCTGCAGTTTGATAAGTTCACCCGGACTAATCTTGGAATTTTTTGGACCTGCCCAAAGCAGGGCCCTTGAACGTGGGATTTGACGGTCGAATAGGGGAACCGAGCTCTGGGAGAGTGATCATTAATGTACGACCCCCCGGGGGAACACTGCCAGGAAAGGATGCCCCGGGAACTTTTCTGGATCCTGCCTCCTGGGGTTCGTACTCTCCCCTCTTGTGAGCCGGCCATGCAAGATCCTGGCCTTGTTCGACTTGGGGAAGGGTACCAACTCGGCTGCCCAACAACGGGCTACTCGGACTGCTTTAATGCTAACTCTTTGATCTAAATCTTGTCCGAAAATTCAAAAAATTGGCCTGTATGCTGTTGATGACTGAGGAAGCTAGCTGACAAAAAATCAGAAATCAATTTTGTACTATACATTAATTACGAATTTATGAATGACTTGCTACTACAAAAGTGGCCCTCGACTTCTAATTGCTACATCGGGAGGAGGACAGATCCGAACTCCATTCCGTCAGTTCCACTTGCTTCGCATTCTCAATTGCAGCTTGTCGGCCATGCCTCACATGTAAAAGATCAAAACTCGGCCCCAAAATGTAAACCCTTCAAGAACCTTGCAACTCATAGGATTTACGTTTCGGAGGCCATATCCTTCTCAGATTCGACTAAGATCTTGCGCCATGTATTGACATGGGGGGGTGTTGATGCCAGAGCATGGACCTTGAAAACCCCCCGGAAGGAACTTGCCCCAAAAGTTCTCTCCCAAAGGCACTGGCGATAGACGGACAACCTCTCCTATCCAGAACCGTGATTTGACTCTTCCAATGGGCTCATAGTGTCGACATTGCCGTGGGGATCAAGTTTTCTGGCCAGAAAACCATCCCTTCTCCAAGAAGTGCCAAGGTAGCTCATGTCTAGTACACTTGTAGTCAATTGGCCTAGGAGGTGGATGCTGAATACTGACATGTAAGGTATTCTTTTGCAAAACTGACTGTGTAATTTGGTCTCTATGGTAATTTTGCCATTGCAGACGATGTGGAGAAGTTGAATTGCCATTTCGGAGCCTCTGCAGTGCCCGAACGACAAAACACTTCAGTTTCTACACGGTCCGGGGACTTCATCATGTTGAACCCGTATAGACCAACATCGTGACTGGTAGGGGGTTTTTTAATTGCCAAAGGGGTCCGTAGACGTATGGGTTGGTTGTATAAAAAACCAAGTTCTAGCAGTACTCAAAACGTTAGGGGTGGTGGGCGGGAAATGGCGCTCCCGCATGGATCCGGGTAGGGGTATAAGGCATTCGTCTGCGCCGGTACACCCTTCTGCAGTCGTCAAGGCTCCAGAATGGCTCCAGAATGATAGAACCAAGAAGCAAAACTTTCTGGCATTCCGATATAGGGTTTCAATCAGCAGAGGAGTCGGAATCTCTGATGCAGAGGAGTCGTGAAGGAAAGAAAGCTTAAGGTAGAATCTTTTCCTTTGAGTACGATTTTTAACCTCAAAACTTGGATCTCTAACACAACTTTGGATTTCTTTGTCTCATATGACTCTTGATCTGCTTAAAAGCTGGCAAATTCCAAATGGGTTTAATCTAAATCTCTGATATCTAACGTGGATTTAGGGTGTACCGATTCTTGAGATTATAGCTATGGTAGCAGTCTCTTTCAACTATGGAGAAGGATTGAAGCACCGTTTGGAGATCTGTCTGCAAATCTTACGAGAGTATGTTTTCCACATTTGAGTGGGAATGGGAGTGACAAAACTAAGCTACCCGGTGTAAGGAAGCCAATATTTAGCCGAGGAGGGTAAGTCTCGCAACATGAATTTTCCGCTTTTCCTTTAGCCTCTCCTCTTTTTATCCCTTTTTTTTTTTTTGCATGTCATAGAATGGATCAGGTCACTTTTTCTAAATCCATCTATTTTTCGTATTTTTCATTCTTATGTTTTCTTTTGGTGTAGGCAACCCGAGAGCTTGCAAGATTAAGTGAATCGGTTTTAGGATAGATCCTTACGTCTTTGGGCCGTCTTTGTAAAGCGTCTAATAGCTGTTTGATCTTTTAATGCTTATTTTATTTTCATTGCATAGCTTACATTGCTACTGATTCTCTATTTCTTCTGGTGCTGGTTTGGAGCAACCATTTTGGCCCTAACAATCATGGCCTAATGATCGGGCATAGCCCGGATATGCATGAAGATCAAGCCCTTTAGAGCAGGTAGAACCCTTAATACCTCTATTTACTTATTTGTTTATTCGGATGAGGTCCTTCCACCAATGAATCCATCTTAAATGCATTGTGGTTTTTTATTTGCTACTTGCATTGTCATAACAGAGATAGGTGCTAAGCAACTAAGTATATGTATGTCAATCTTCTGAGCAAGGGCTTGGAGCAACTGCTAAGAGCAAAGGTAATGATTGCTTTACGTTGGTACTTGCTTTACGTTGCTTGTGGTTCTGTAATGATTATCAAGGGACTTATATTGAAAAAGGTCATAGGAAAGAATGGTTTGAATAGACCGCCTAGTGTATGCGCTTTGAGCAAAATTTACAATTTTATCTTTGCATTTTAGATTGCGATGGCATGACAATAGAGGTTGGTGTTGTGAATTTGATGGTTGAGACTAGGGGAGGTACTCCTGACAAAGAAGGAGCTATCACGGTTAGTAATGCATAAGTTTATGAATTTTATAGGGTATTTAATCTCATTTTAGTAGCCGTGAAATGACCTTACAGATTAAAGTAGGTGTATGACAAACCACTTAAAGTTTTAGTTATATTTGTTGTTTGTAAAATATACTGCTCTTATTTTTGTGTGGTTATCTGATGCCAATGTTCATCAGGACACCACCTTTAGCATCCTTTACTATGCATAAGCTGACACTCTACACTACGAATGAGAACTGGAAGGTACTTTCTCTTCGATATTAGGTTGCAATAGACTGTGCAATGGATTTATGCTTCTGCAGGTGGTTAATCTGAAGCAGTCTCGGAAATTTTCTTCCAACAAGCGCTGCATCTACATCTTTAAGGTTGGTAATATTTAGGAATAAAACTAAGTTTCATGACCAGGGTTTTAAGATGAAGAAGCAAGGAAAGTAATTTATCTCGTCAAAGCAAGCAGCTACTTCCTTAAAGCTTTTGTGAAAGAATGATAAGACTTTTAGTAAAGGGAGCTCTAATGATAGTCTAGGAATGATAGTCTAGGGAGAGAGGATGCATGTGCATTTGTAGGAGCATGCTCCTGACAATGTTCTTATACATCTTGGCATTAGAAGTTCCTGTTGTGACGTTCCAGCACAGTATACGCTCCCAGGACGTACATTGTACTGCCACGTCACGCGTACACGCCACCCCGATTGACGTGTACGCCAACGGATAGCCAGGTAAGTAGCCCTAGGGGGCAACTTGCTAGGAGTGTTCATATATTATTAATGTGCACATGTGCACATTAATGAGGGCACACCTTTCCATGTTGGCATATTTTGCCACCTAGCCACTAAAGGCAAGTGGGGCCTTTCCAATTATCCCACATGCCAAATTGGGTAATTGGAAACCCTAGCCTAAACCCCATGTCTATTTAGGGTAGGAAAACCCTAGCTTGCTAGTTTTTTCGTCCTTAGGGTTTTAGAGCTCGGTTTTGGCTGCCCCGGGAGCCAAAACCGCCTCCCGCCTCCCTTGCCGAATTGCGCCATCGGTTTCCTACATTCGATCATTTCGGCAAGGATGGTTGAACTTCAGGTCAGGAGGAGCCACTCAAGGATCAGGTATTTGGTCAATTTAATAGCTTAAACCGTCTTCTAGTCATAGAATCATTAGGGTTTAGACTATTAAATTGCCCATAATAGTTTATCTAGATCTTAGATCTCGGACACTAACTAAAGAACCTAACTCTATGATTGGATCTAGTTCTTTAGTTCTTCCTCCGTGATATATTTGGATGATGTATTTCTGTGAACTCCTTGTATTGGGAAGGGGGTAGAGGCCCTAAAGCTTGTAGTTGATGCTCCTAGAGTAGCCTCTCTAGCACACACCAGTAGATTAACCACCACAAGAGCCACACACGGTTGTGGGTGAAGGGGGCGACCGGCTAAGAAGGAGATTCATGTCCCGATTCTTGAACGATCCCCCGGGTGTGTAAAGCCTCACCGGGGATCATTGTGACTAGGGTCTGATGGCTTACCATCGAAAAGGGGTAAGGCATGGGCTGGGACTGCAGAGTGAAGTGGTGTACACTTTCCGGTGGGTTCACCGAATCTGAGGCGTGGCCCTCTAGTCACCTTGAGTTAGCATGCTGCGATCTCCGAGGGGTGATCCCTACCTGCCCCATCCTGGCCGGGAGGATGAGACCGAGGGAATAGCCCCTTCTGGGCTATGCATCCGGCGGGCCTGATGTCCCAACACTTTTCACCTACCAAAGTGTGCAATGGGGAGGGGCGGATGGAGGGGACAACCCTATGCCATGTTCTTATGCCGGCCAAATCCATTGCCATGAATGCATGCGCAACGAACTCGGGGAGACCCAAGCGTCGGTCATCCTTTGAGTCCGAGCCTTGGGTAGGATCCCCTATGTGATAATGTGATCTTTGTCTATCGCAGATATGGGGGACCATCCTTGAGATGGTCCTGGCGAGGATGTTGATGTATGTGCTCTTGACATGTATGTTTAAGCTTAAAACTAGGTAGGCCCCGAGGGAGGCGGGGTAGAATGACACCTTCACTCTCCCCCCAGCTAGGACTGGATGTGCGGGTCTGATATGTGGAGGGGGCCCCTATCGAAGATGGAGCTGGTGTGGGGAAGAACTCTGTTTGTATACGGTGAGTGCACGCAGATACAGTAGGGGACGTCACAGTGGTATCAGAGCAATGTTCTTGGAGACCAAGAGCAAAGCACTGACCATGTTCCCAGTAGTACTAACTTGATAGGATCCTCAAGCCTCGAAAAGTGGGAAAAATTTTTCTCACCTTTGTAGTTATGCTAAGCTAGTAACAATTAAGTGAATTGAATTTAACAAGATTAAAAAGAACGAGCCAAAATTTTCCAAGTGAGGTGGTCTCACACATTCCTACCGTCAGAAAACTAACTTTTTGTTTTGAAGCGAGGCGCAAGCTATGAGACATCGAGCCAAGAACACCAAAACATGATGAATTTGAGATAAATAATGTGGTAAGGCTAATTCTAAGGTAGGAATTAGTTAGAATAGCATGTTTTAATTACCTAAAAACCCTAGAAATGTATGAGATCTCACAGCTCGCGCCTGGTCGCAAAACTAAACATTAGTATTGGAACGAGGCGCAAGTCGTGGAGACCAATGGGTAGAAAAAGTCTGAAATAAGTATAAGTTTTAGATAAATTGGTGCCTTAGCATGTTAAACAGAGCAACTTGAGTTTTGACCTAAAATTCCCCAAGCTATAAATAGATATAGAACCCCCTCATTTTTTTTCGTCCAAGCCCTAGAAATCCGCTCTCCCCAATTTAGGCGATCTTTCTAGCTTTTATCCGATTGACGATCCAGAAAACATGGCCCGAACCAAACAGACCAAGAAGGAAGCGCCGCCAGCGAAAACCACCAACTGAGACAGAGATCATTCGGAAGATGCTTCGTGAGAGGCTCGCAGAAGAGGGGGTCGCTCGCCCCGGACGAAGAGCAAGACACCTCCGATTTGATCGATGTCTTCAACCAAGCAGGTGGAGGGAGGACGAGGCCACATCTCCAAACCCATGGACGACGAGACGAGGGAGGTGTATGAGGAGATAGAGAGGGAGATCCGCAGCAGAAATGTTAGCGCACTATCTCGGGACGCGCACTCCACGGAAATCCTCGAAAGCAGATGAGCAAGTGACCGTCCGAGCCAGCCGGAGGTAGCGCATCTTAGAAGATTCATCGAAGTACGAAAGCGGGCAGAAGAGAAGGGAAGACAAAAAGAGGAAAAGGGAGGAAGAGGAACAAAAGGCAGCAGAAGAAAAGAAGAAAAAGAAAGGGAAGTTCGTGGCTGGCATAAGGAGAACAAAGGACTGCCCGCCAAGGAAGAGGCCGAACCCCAACATTATCATCAAGGAGCTGCAACCCGACGAACCCCCAAACCCTTCCGGACGACTCTTTCCGATGGGGACTTCAACCCTAACGCCGCAGGAAGCTCTTCCAAGAATCCAGGTGACGAGCAAGAAGTACCTGAGCAGCCGGCACCTGAGCAACCCCAGCAAGACCAAGTGCAGAAGCCCCCTGAGTACCCGGCATGGGATAGAAAGAAGCAACCACGACCCGCCCGGGAAGCCTACGTCACCGACAGGGTGAAGATTTATGAGAGAAAGATGAGGGAGCACGAGGCCTACATGAAGAAATGGGAGGCCTATAACAAATATTATGAAGAAAACAGAGTTAAGTTCATCGAGGGAGGGCGACCAACGAACGGCAAAGAAACCCTAAAGGCCGCCACCACCGGTCCTGTTCCTAAGCCGCCACCCAGAAGAAAAGCGATAGGAAGGAGGTAGAGAGAAGAGCTGTTAAGGGAGATTAGACACTTCCAAATAAGATTCGGGTCTCCTAATCCCCCCAGCGGCCCCTCGCTTCTGGGTTGGTGCGTGAAGTTATGCAGGCCTATAGAACAGACTTTAGAGTCACAGACGAGGCGCTGCTAGCAATGCAAGAGGCGGCTGAGGCAAAGATAGTACAACATTTTGAAGATTCAACAGCCTGCACTATCCACGCCAAGCGGGTAACCTTGATGCGACAAGACATGAGTCTTGCGACCCGCATTAAGGGAGAACGCCCTTAGAAACTTTTGTTGTAAATAATTAAAAATTTTGTAATATAGAGCAATTTTGTCTACCTTGATGACATAAACTTGAGTAATTAGAGCAAATTAATAAGTTTTAGCTTTTATTTCAAAGAAATAGACATTTGGGAGCCGAGACATGATGTCTCACATTTCGGCACGCCCGTCATAAAACAAAAAGTTAGGATTGAAGCGAGGCTAAGCCGTGAGACCTCGCCTAAACTTGACCAAAACAGCCCAAATTGACCAAATAAGGGGTCGATTCGCTAATTTGGTGAGCCCATCACCCTTACACCATTAGTTTACCCAAATTGGACACCTTTAATCGAAATGGGACTGATGTCTCACAAATTCTCGCTGTCGCCGAAAACAAAAAGTTAGGATTGAAGCGAGGGCAAGTCGTGGAGACCTCTTACCAATTCTTCACCAGGACTTGTCAAAGTCACCTTCAACCTACTGCATAGCATCTTTTAGGTAACCTAGCCTTGTTCAAGCATCTCCTATAGTCCTCAAACTCCTATTTTGACCTCAGATAAGTTAGAATTACCCAATCCTAGGAAATTTTCAAGTCATCCAAAAATTAGGGTTTCCCCTTTCTATAAATAGACCCCTCACTTCTCGAAAGCACCCTACAAATCTGCTCCTGCCCTTCTAGCCCATTTCCTAACTCCCCTGAGGCTCTTGCAACCATTTGTTACCCTCTTCCGCAATTAATCAATGGCAACTTCTCGATTTCCAGAGATGGTACAAATACGGCGCCATGTCAGCCGAGGTCGACGTCGACCAAATCTTCCAGATTTTCGTGAAGGAGGTAGACGTCCAAGCAACCTTTGCACTGCCACCCCAACTTATAGTAGAGTCTTGACTGAGTTCCAAGCTAGGGTAGAACCAGCTTAGTGCAACTCCCCTCCTTGTATAGGATATTTTGTTCCTAGACGGTCCTCGGCAGGCAAAAGATTAGACGATGTCCCTAACATCGCCAAATACCTCACAAAAACAAAGCGCATCGCGACACCGAGCCAATGGTCCTAATCACCAACAGACCAAGTACTTCTTTCAACACCGCCTCGCAATCTTTCTCACCCACCGCAAGCCGAACATTGTGGGGAAACCTCTATTCCCCATGGACGTGGATCCATTAGCCGTGAAGCAAAGAACAACGGCTCCTCACACAAGATGAAACAGGAGCGGAAGGGAAGGAAGAAGACTCCTGATGAACAGAACTGAGGAGGAGGAAGACGATGTTGAGCTCCGACCCAAACAGAGGAGCAAATGGCTGCTGCAGAAAGGGGAGGGCAAGACTGAAAGAAGCCGGCAGACTCTCGAGTCGCCACCACCCCCAGGTTAGGCATCACAAGCCCGCTCCCATTATCGCCGGTTGGTGAGGAGTTTCTACCCCCGAAGCGACATTCAAAACCTCCCTGAAAGTGTGGAAAGGGAGTACCGACCAAGAGTTGCCGCACCAACTCCTCGGAACGGACTTGGACGACTTCATCGTCCGAGGAGAGTCCGACTTTCCCTCCAAGTAAGGGGAAGCCGACACTTACATCGGAGAGTTTACCTCCCACATCCAAGCCTACAAAGAACATCGCGGATCATGGAGGCGCATTGGGGCCGAGAACAAGCTACCGACGGAGGAAGAGTTCCTTGCTCTCCAGAACGATGGGGATCCGCTATGCGACCTCAAACATCCTAACGGCAAGCTCGTCCGCTAACCTCCCCGATAGGACAGCGACCGACCCTCGGAGGGCTTCAAAGAATAAATAAGGACTACTGTGGAGCTCACCACTGGAGGTTGATGATTTCGAAGCAGACAACCGAGCCGGATACCGAGTGGTCGAGGACCCATCTCGCAACATTGTGTCATTACGCTATTACCCGCCATTGCCGATGGATGGAAGAATAGCGGTTATCCACCGCAAAGTTCACCCCCGCAGGCGCAGGAAGGAGTATCGCTGCTGATTGCACTCTCGATTCGCCGCATGCACGGCTACCCCCAACACCGAAAGTATGCAATCCTGGTGAAAAGAGCGGTAGCACTCGACGCCTTCGACTTAGCCATACCTTACAAAGCGGCAGTAAGATCAAGCCGCTGACGAAGCCTTTACACCTCCCACCGCAGAATAGAAGATTTAGCAAGAGCATTACAGGTGGATCTCCAGCCAACCAATGTCCTAGGAACTTGGGCCATTCAAGGGGAACAGCCCAAGTGAAAAAGTTCTTGAGGATAATCCATCTTACCGGCATCAACGTAAGTGATTAGCAAAGAGTTGCAAGTTCTTGTATTAGTGTAATATAAAATATAAATATAACATTCTCTTTGCACTATAAATGTTTTGTTGATACATTTTGTGTCCCCTCAACCATGCCAACAAACATAAATAATGCAAGAAAGCAAGGAAAACTAACCATGTAGATATGAACCACTTGTGTATGCAGCCTTAGAGGCCCGAGCCGCCAGAGAACGCATAACCGCTGAACTTACTGTGGGAACAGAGTCCGCCTGTGCCACACCGCAAGGAACCCGCTTTGAAGAGTTTGGACAAATGACCCGTAAGAAGAAATATCGCAAATGAGGACGTGACTCGAACGTGATAAAGGCCTTGCTAGCCGCACAAGCGTGAGCGTGTTCGGTGGTAACGCCAACCGCCGCAAGCATCACCGGAGAAACGTAGAGACAGAAGAGGAGCAAGAGAGAAGGTCCCCAAGCCTTGGACTCCTCCGACTAAGCTCCTCGATTCGACCGACTCGAGGAAGAAGAAGAGCGTAACCAAGTCCGAAAGCGCATCGAAAAGGCGAGGAACCACCCCGAGGGACGACAAAGGGACACAAGAACCTCCCGACTACCGTAAGAAAGTAGACTCGCGATTGGGAAATGTTTGAAGGCCGTGAAGCTCGAAAGCAATTCTCAGCGAGAACAAAGTCGCATGGAAGCAGCAGGCTTGGCTTGACGAGATGAGCCGAATACGCAATGCCTATGGTATGAAGGATAAGGATAAAGGCAGGGTGGCAACAAATAACCCGGCGGGAGCAAAGACGCATTTGGTGGAAGGGCTATGCCAAGGCTCATGGCTTAAGCAGGATGCTTGCGTGTTCAAGAAGTTTGCTAAAGCCTTCAAGCCATTACGCTCCAAGAGAGCACAAGTCCAAGATGATGCGCCAGCTTCTACAAAGCCAAAGAAGGCAACAAGTCAAGACGTAAATACACGAGGAATTTATGAGGCTAAGGTCAGATGTGCCAAAGTTAGGTGAGAAGCATGCAAAGGGAAAGCTACATTGAAGGTCCGAATGAGGAGATCCGCGAAGTTTGTAAGGGCAATAAACCCTAGAACGATCTTCCGGTTTTGAGTCCAAGGCAATAAGCTTGCAAGGGACAGACCTCGTAATAGCGGCGAGGCAAATAAGATACCAAGATAAAGGCAAGGCAAAGAAAGGCGCTTAGCCCGAGAACAACAAACCAGACTGCCTAGAGCCCCATATAGTGGCAATCAAGGGAAACAAAGCAGAGAAGAAGCAGTGTGTCCTTCAAAGACAAACAGAAGGGTCAAACTACTCCAAAGCAAAGGCGATCCTTTCTCAGCAGCCATGCCCAAGGAAAAGAGACAGAGTGCATAGAAAAGCAAAATTTGCTTCGTGTGTTTCCAAAGCCAAAGCCATAGAACAAAGAACCCGCCCATATGTCATGAGTGCAAAGGCTAGCAGAGTTGGGAGATTGGGACACTCGTCCGACGACGACGACGGCGCGGAGGGCCCGCGACTACATTCGTGGTGAGTGTCATATCTTTGCCGCAATAGATACAGAGCAAGCAGAGAGCCAAGATAAAGTAATTTCCACAAAGGGGAAAGGCCAAGGCCAAGTCATTTATAGTCCTAATAGATTCGAAGTAGCCATAACTTTGCATCTCCCGCATGGTTCAAATGTTGAAGTTGAAACCATTAAAGTCAAAGCCAAGGCCCGCTGTCTTAGCAAGTGGAGCGCAAGAAGGCGCATCGCAGTAAAAAGAATCAACTTTGACATCGACTTTTGCCGGGATTAAGATCCGATGGGGGCGAGGTAATGAGCATCTAAGAAATATGACTTGATAATAGGTATGGAGTACCTTGGACCAGCAGGGCCATTATTGATTGTGGAAAGCTTTAAGGTGACCTTCCCAACACCCGACGGCAAGATCATTGAGATAACAAAGAAGTTGTCCCCATCATGCAAAGTTGTATGTCTTCTAAACTACCGCTCAAGTGCATCAAGAGTGAGCAGTAGCATACATCCTTCAAGCTTGAGATTAGTGAGCCGGAATTGGAAGGAAGCAAAGAAGACAAGATGCTCGCCAGTTGCCGAGGCAAATAGCTAAGTTGATCACGGAGTTCCACGATCTCTTTCCGTGATGAGATCAAGCAGCCCTCCTTATAGGGGTCGAAAAGCAGATAGCACTCGAACCGAACAAAACCGACAAGCAAGGCTCCATATAGAATGACAACGCCAGAGTTGTCTGAGCTAAAGAAGCAGCTAGAGCCGCCGACCTAGGTTTCATTAGACCTAGTGTCTCGCCGCTTGGAGCTCCCATTCTTTTGTCAAGAAGAAGGATGGATCTTTGAGAATGTGCATAGACTATAGACAGCTTGAATAAGCACACCATTAAGAACAAGTATGCGCTTCCAAGATCGACGACTTGATGGATCAGCTTCAAGGAGCAAAAGATCTTCTCCAAAATCGACTTAAGGTCGCTTATCATCGATACGGATAAAGGAGGAGGATATCCACAAGACCGCTTCGTGACGCTTGATGGGCATTATGAGTTCACGCTGATGCCTTTCGCTTATCAAATGCCCCCGCAACGCTCATGAGGCTCATGAACGATATCTTCGTGGAGTTCCCGACACCTTTGTGATTGTTTTCTTTGATGACATTTTGGTGTATAGCAGATCCCTTGAAGAGCACGCAAACACTTGAGAAGGGTGCTAGAGAAGTTGAGGAGGCACCGCCATGCGCCAAGTTGTCGGCGCCACTTCGCAAATGTAGAAGGTGGAATACCTTGGTCATGTGATCTCGGCAGGGCATCTCGACGGACCCCCGCCAAGATTGAAGCAAAGTTGATTCAAAGGGTCGGTCCAAGAATGTGCACGCAGGTCGAAGTTTTCTGGCCTAGCGGTACTACAGAAGTTCGTGAAGAACTTTGCTAAGATAGCAGCCCCGCTAATCGCACCGACGAGGGCGTAGAAGGTGAAAGATTGGGTAGAGCATTGGCACAAGAAAGCCCAAAAGGGATTTGAATTGTTGAAGGAAGCTTTAACAACAGCCCCAGCCTTTAACCCTCGCCGGACCGAGAAAGATAAGCTTGTAGCAACGGATGCGCGTAAGATAGCTACAAAAGCAAAGGCTTATGCAAGAAGAGCGTGTGGTAGCGTATGATTCCGTGAAGATGAACGACGCCGAGACGCCGCTACCCAACGCATCGATCGGAATTGCTTGCGCTTGTCGTATGCTAAGAATATGGAGGCACTACCTCTTGGGAAGGAAGTTCCAATTGATACCCACCATCGAGCCTCCAATATGTATTCACGCAACCACACCTCAACTGAGGCAGCGGAGATGGATGGAGTTCCTCGAGGAATACGACTTTGATATAGTCTACAAGCCGGAAACTCAATGTGGTAGCAGATGCGCTTTCAAGGCATCCCCCGACAACTAGAGTGCATTGCAACGCAATTTCGACGCCTCCAAATGACTTTGGTAAGAGGGATTGAAGAGTCCTTGCCAACGGATGTGGATTTCGTGGAAGTATGGGCAAGCCTCTCTAAGGAGGCTAGAAACGATAAAGAGCCGAGGCCTTCAAGCATTATAAGAAGGAAGGCAACCTCGTTATACCATAAGAACAAGTTGTGCGCACTCAATCAATCATCGTGTAAGGAAGTTGATCCTCCATGACACGCGACAACAGCCCAATAGCTGGCCATGCGATTCATGAAAACATATTTCAAAGTGCGCAGCAGCCTATTATTGGCCAGAATGAAGAAGCAAATAGCTCGCTACATCAAGGAATGTCACTATGCCGCCAGACGGCGGCGTAGCAGCAGCTTCAATTCCGTGGGCATTAGAGCCATTAGCGCCAAATGCTAAGTGGGAGGTAATCAGCATGGATTTCATCACAGACTCCCAAGAACAAATGAGAGGCAAGGATGCCTTGATGGTAGTGGTCGACAAGTTGTCAAAGATGGCACATTTTGTGCCTTGCAGACCACGATACAAATTATGGATACAAAGAAAGCTCTTCACCAAAGAGATCTTCGTGCTTCATGGCATGCCAAGGGAGATTATCTCCCACGAGATCCGGTTCATGAGTGCCTTTTGGCAAGACCTCTTTGCACAATTCAGACCAAGCTATCCATGAGCACGGGCGTATCATCCTCGACGGATGGCCGACGGAGCGACCAACAGATCTTAGAAGACATGCTACCTAAACTATGTCCGAATAAGCAAAGTATGTGGAAGAATTTATTCACTTGGTGGAGTTTGCATACAATAGCACCAAGCAGAATCGTCCCCAAATGTCGCCATTTATGATCAATTATGGCTATCGCTGTTTAACTCCGCATTAATTTGGCACAACCCCGTCAAAAGTAGAAGTTTCAGCCAGATGTTGGCCGATATGCGCAAGAGCCTCGGGAAGAGGTTCGAGGGTATCCGCTAGCAAAGAAGAAGTCGATTAAAAGAGCATCGCCGATAAGCATCGAATCCAAGAAGAGAGTTCAAAGTTGGAGATGATGTTTGGCTCAAGATAAAGGTGAAGCAGCTCGGGATTGGCAATTGCAAGAAGCTTGCTCCAAGGTGGGCTGGACCCTTCGTAATAATCAAGAGAGTAGGTAATCAATCCTACAAGTTAGAATTGCCAAAGACACCTAAAGATTCATAAGGTCTTCCACGTGAGTTTGTTGAAGAAGCATACCCAAATCCGCATCGGTTTTGGACACTCCAACGCTGTTGGAAATGACGGAGGAGCAAATGGAAATAGTTCCGTAAATGATTCTTGATAAAGCTTTCAAGAAGACAAGGAGGTCGGAGTTCCTCCAATACTTGGTCAAGTGGAAACACTTGCCGCTGGAAGACGCCACGCGGGTACTTAAGAAGGATTTGGTAAAGCAAGACCTACGCTTTATGGAGCAATGGGACGGCAAGGTCATCTCCGAAGAAATCGCTCGCATGTCGATTTTATGTGAGGGTTAATTCTTGTATAGATTAATCCACGATGCAACCTATGCTTGGTATGGGTCGCATGCGCGTTATCGATGATGAGACCACTACGGTGATCTCTAGGGCGCGGTGTAATGTCAATGTAGGCATGACCGCTGCTTCCGCTTTGGGCGAAAGTGGAAGGTAGATTAGAAAGTCTACTGGCCCCACCTAAGGAGACTACCTCGAGAGAAAAGAGGTCATTAAGGAATGCATTGATAGGGAAAGCACCTTTAGCCCCATATATGCTTTGATAGGAGGAATCCATCCTTCACGCCCCCACGCCGAGAAGGATATCCTCCACGCCGGGGCAACTAGAGGTGTAGGCATGAGCCGCATATAGGCATATAGGCGCCGCCTCCCCGCCATTATGGAAGATTCATCCTCTTCCTACGGAGATTAGCCATGCATTCATGTAGATAGGTGGGGTGGTCACCATATAACCAAAATTTATTAAACAATTAAAACGGTACTAACGTAGTGTCGACCACAGCCAAGAGAGCCCCTCCGAGGGCAAGGAGGTCGAAGATAAGACTTGCAACACAAGTTTTGTTGGAATGTGTTGCAAGGAATGAAGAGTACCTCTGACAAGAATTATAGATATGAAATGCTGAAATTTTGTCTAACTTAACATAGTGAATAACTTGTTAATGGTGTTATGAATTGATAAGTATTCCATAATATAATAACGTAATAATGTTCTAAAAGTAATTACCTTAGAGTAATCGCGATAAATGTATAAAGATTATATTGTAGGTATCACGCTGATTGCAAAAAGCTGCGTGTTAGGAAGATCCCAAGGTGGAGACCCCACGATGCCGCCGACGCAAAGATCATTTCAAGGTGGGGAGAATGTGACGCTCCAAAGACAAGATATATGCCCCCGTGACGCACATTGTAATCGCCATCGCCACGCCAGACACGCCACCCGATTGACGGTAATGCCAACGGATAGCCAGTAAGTAGCCCTAGGGGCAACTTGCTAGAGTGTTCATATATTATTAATGTGCACATGTGCACATTAATGAGGGCACACCTTCCATGTTGGCATATTTTGCCACCTAGCCACTAAAGGCAAGTGGGGCCTTTCCAATTATCCCACATGCCAAATTGGGTAATTGGAAACCCTAGCCTAAACCCCATGTCTATTTAGGGTAGGAAAACCCTAGCTTGCTAGTTTTTCGCCCTTAGGGTTTTAGAGCTCAGCTTTGGCTGCCCCAGAGCCAAAACCGCCCCCCCGCGCGCCCAAGCTTAATTGCGCCATCGGGCCTCGAATTCGATCAGCTCAATAGATGGTTGAACTCGTGTCGAGGAGCCACTCAAGGATCAGAGTTTGGTCAATTTAATAGCTTAAACCGCCTTCTAGTCATAGAATCAGTAGGGTTTAGACTATTAAATTGCCCATAGTAGTTATCTAGATCTTAGATCTCGGACACTAACCAAAGAACCTAACTCTATGATTGATCTAGTTCTTTAGTTCTTCCGTGATATATTTGGATGATGTATTTCTCGTGAACTCCTTGTATTGGGAAGGGGGTAGAGGCCCCAAAGCTTGTAGTTGATGCTCCTAGAGTAGCCTCTCTAGCACACCGTAGATTCGCCTGTGTACAAGAGCCACACCGGGTTGTGGGTGAAGGGGCCGACCGGCTAAAAAGGAGGTTCATGTCCCGACTTCTTGAACGATCCCCCGGTGTGTAAAGCCTACCGGGATCATTGTGACTAGGTCTAATGGCTTACCACCGAAAAGCGGTAAGGCATGGGCTCGACACCGCGGAAGTGGTGTACACTTTCCAAAGGTTCAAATGAATACGGGCAAGGGCCCTCTAGTCACCTTGAGTTAGCATGCAGATCTCCTGAGGGGAGGATCCCTACCGCCCCATCGAACCGGGAGGATGAGACCCGTGAATAGCCCCTTCGCTATGCATCCGGGCGGGCTACTGGGAGTCCCAACACTTTTCAGCCTACTCGCAAAGTGTGCACAGGAGGGGCGGATGGAGTGGACAACCCTATGCCATGTTCTTATGCCAGCCAAATCCATTGCCATGAATTCGCCTCGGCAACGAACTCGAGACCCAAGCCGCCACCATCCTTTGAGTCCGAGCCTTGGTAGGATCCCCCTATGTGATGTGCCGATCTTTGTCTATGCAGATATGAGGGGACCATCCTTCGAGATGGTCACAGGATGTTGATGTATGTGCTACCGACATGTATGTTTACGCCCGGCAGCCTAGGTAGGCCCCGAGGGAGACGGGTAGAATGACACCTTCACTCTCCCCAATCGAGACTCGCTACGGGTGCGCGGATATGTGGAGGGCCTCAGACGGATGGAGCTGGTGTGGGGAAGAACTCCTCCGCTTGTATACCTGTGAGTGCACCGTATCTGATGAAAGGGGACGCCACACTGCTCTATATTTTAAGTGATTGCTTTGCCTTCTTACAGAAACTGGAGTGGGAGTCTCTGTCTGTTGACTTGCTTCCCCATCCGGACATGTTCCTTGATGAACGGCTTACAAGTCCACCTCGATGGACCATGGAGAATGCAAAAGAATTAATCTATCTTTGTTCAAAGTGTGCTGAATATATGATTTGTATCCTCTATATACTACTAATTGTAGACTGTGGAAGAGGTTGGACGTACCTATATAACTCAAGTATGGGAGCGCTTCTTTTTGTGTAGATGTTAAGTTTTGCTATTTGAACAGGTGATGTTCATAAGTTTCAACTTTTATGAGACGGAAGTCCATAAGCTTAGGGCATTATTGAGCATTCTAAAATAATTCAGGAGCAACAAAGAAATTCAATGCAAAGTGTACTTTTTGGAATATTTTCATGCACACTTGAAATTATATGGATTTCTTCTAGCAACCTTTTACAAATTAAAATGTACTGTCGAGTTATATTGCCTTACAATTTGTTGAATGCGCCTTCATTGTTGAATGCAATGAGCTTAAAATATACTTGGTTGAATATAAAAACATCTACTAATCACGTCAAAGCACCATTCTTTTCTAATTTCTATTGTTTACCTGTAAGTCCATTCTAGACTTTTAATAAGTTCTACTAAGTCCATTAATCTTGGAGTTTTATTAAGACAATCATATTCTACTTCAAAATTCATTCTCATATAAACACATCCTTCACTTATGTGCGGCCACACATTTATTAATGTTATAAAATTGACAAATGTTGCCTTGCTAATATCAGCATGTTGCTGTCGAAATAGCATATATGCATGATAAAGGGCGAGTAAAAATACATGTCAGGACACATTAGCCCGGCAATGCCGGGCACACGTTTACTCCCTAATCAACTTAGATCCCCCTTTTAACCTTGCATTATGATGTTAATCCCCCTTTTAACTGTGAAGAATGAATCGCAGCCATTCATCAGGCTGCCATTATAGATTAGAATGTTAAGCAGATTAGGGTTACGTTTGGCCAAGCGTCATGTCTTTTAGAAGAAGAGTCGTGCATCTGATACATATATCATTGTATTCTTTTTTGTTCAATAATAGAAGTGCTGCCATCTTTATATAAAAACGTCTGTATGCTTGTTTATTTTCATGGTATCAGAGCATCGTTTCTGATCCTGGAGGAAGCGAAGACCCATTCATCCATTCGATGGCAAAGAGGATGAATCGATGCATGCAAAACAGGGAAGCAAGAATAAGGCGGGCAATTTCCAGAGTTAATCAGAGGCTGATGCAACGCCGAATTCGAACCCAACGAATCTTATTTCAGAGAAGGGGAATTAATCAAAGGCGAATCTACCTGTAAGAAATTTTTCCATTGTTTCTTGGAATAATTTCTGTTTAGTTTTCGCTGCTTGCTTGCTTGTGAGAGAAGTTAAAATTATTTGAGAGAAGTAATCGATGGCTCTTGGTGGCAATACCAATCCTGGGATGGATAAATTCCTTGACAAATTCTTAGAGAAGTTCACTGGCAATAATTTTCACACCTGGTCCATTAAATTACAACTGCTTCTAATGAGAGAGGGGTCATGGGGAGTAGTAGAAGGGACTGAAGTAAAGCCAAAAGACGAATCTAAAATAGTTGAATGGGAAATGAAAGATCGCAAGGCTCTTACAACAATTGGACTTGCTTTGGGAGAAGAATACGTCCATTTGTTAAATATTAAAGGAGATGCAAGAAGCAATTGGGAAGCTCTCCAAAAAGCCTTTGGAGGAGAAGGCAAAACATGCGAACTCTCACTCAAACAACAATTTTTTGGCTTAAAAATGGAACTAGATGAAAGTGTGCCAGAATTTGTCGAGAATGCTACCAGCATTAGTGTGCAATTAGCCCGCGTTAACTCAGCCAGCCTCGCCCCAGATTCTGCTGTGTCGCTAAAAACGGCATGGCACAAACATTTAGAAATATTGCCACTACCCTGTCAAATTTGCCATCACAATCCTTTGAGAAAATGGTAGCAGCATTAATAGAAGAAGAGAGGAAAATAAAATTAGAAAGGGGCTCCTCTAAAGATGCTGCATTCTTTGCCTCAAAGAAGAAGGGCCAATGGTCTAAAAATAAAGGGAAGGAAGTCGTTGCAAAATATGTGAAGTTTAACCAGGGAAATCAGGGGAAGAAAGATGGTGGTACATCAAGAGAAGCTTAATTAAACTTGATAGTGGAAGGCAAACAGCGTATTTGCTTTAGATGTGGGAGGGCTGGTCACATTGCTAGAGATTGCAATACTAAGCCAATCAGTGATGATAAGGAGAAGAGAAGTTCTGGAAGTACATTTCAGAAAAGAGAAGGCAGATTTTTTATGGTAAGACATTTACCTTTTGAGGGAGAAAGAGATATAATTTGGCTGGATTCTGGGGCCACCATGCATATGACACCAGTCAAAGAAATCTTTCATACTCTTGAGCTCCTTCCCACACAACGGCATGTCTATGTTGGAGATAGTACTGCCTATGAAATATGCGGGAGAGGTTCTATTGAAATACAGCTGCAAACTGGGAGGAAGATCATACAAGAAGTATTTTATGTTCCTGGCATCACTCAAACCTTATTTTCTGTAGGAAAAATAGCAGATGCAGGTTATCAAATCACCTTTTCCTTAGATAAATGCTTCATTATTGATAAGGAGAATGGTTCACATGCTGCCACTGGAACGAGGATTGATGGGTTGTATAAGCTGGATGCTGATATTAATCTACTTGAACGAGCCCTAATTATGAGAGCCAAAGATCCAAAAATGCAATTATGGCATAATCGATTAGGTCATCCTCATGGGCAAGTTCTTCATAGATTACAGAAGGACAAACTGGCTGATGGCATTGATTTTATGAAGAACAGCAAGCTGGACTTCTGTGAACCTTGTGTTCTAGGCAAGCATCGAAGACACCCATTTCCAGTCGGGATGAGTACTCGGGCTGAAAGATTGCTCGAAATTGTACATTCCGACCTTTGTGGACCCATGCAAACCAGATCCTTGGGGTATAAATGTTATATTCTTACCTTTATTGATGATTTTTCCGATATGTTTGTATCCGGCCGCGGCCCATAAATCCCGCACCCTCTCATGCTTCAAAGAGTATAAGGCCATGGCTGAAAATCAATTGGGTCACCACATCAGCATTTTGAGAAGTGATAATGGTGGTGAGTTCCAATCCAATGCCTTTGTGGACTTTGTGTTTGAAGCCGAATTTTACAACAGTTCATCATACTCTATACACCACAACAAAATGGTGTTGCGGAGCGCATGAACCGCATTAACTTATGGAAAGTGCACGGCATGCTTATTATGGTGGGCATGCCTAAGATGTTTTGGGGAGAAGCTGCCAGACCGCAGCCTATTTATGCAATAGATTACCCACTTCGCCATTGCCGCAGCCACTCCATATGAAGCTTGGCATGGGCGGAAGCCAAATATCAGTCATATACGCACTTTTGGTTGTATTTGTTATGCACAAGTCCCTGAAGAAAAAAGAAGGAAGCTGGATGCAAGGAGCACAAGATGTATTCTTGTGGGATATTCTGCTGAAGTAAAAGCTTATCGGCTGTATAGTATAGAAGGAAGACAACTAATTATCAGCCGAGACGTTATATTCAATGAGGGTGTCTATTATGGGGGAGTAACTAGCATGGCTAATGCATGTGATCAACCAATGTCTCATGTGGTCGATTTTGACACCATTGATGACTGGTTTGGCCCTGCTGGGTCCACTCATAAGGGTTCCAATGTTGCAGGTCCCAGCACTTCACCCATATTACAGCCTATTACTAGTACCAACCCCAATGAAGTTAATGACGAAGATGAAGACCCAATACCTCCTGCTCCTCCAGCTATTACTCTAACACCTTTGGCTGAAATTCCAGTGACAAATGAGGAAGATAACCATAATACTGCTGTGGAGTTACCTCACCTAATCTCTATAACAAGAGTCATTAGGCGCAGTGTGGGGTACACATTCATAACAGCATCCAATCGAGGTATGACAAGATCCGGACGCATCTAGTTATCTCTCTAAGAAGGCCATAGAAGCTCAAGAGAGTCCTATGTCATCACATAAACGAGCCCGCAAGTCTTCTTATTGCCGATGGAGCTTCGCTTGATGAACCTCGGCGTTCAAGAGGCCCCGTCTGCACTGATGCAAAGAAGATGGCAGCAAGCAATGGATGTGGAATACGAAGTCTTTAATGAAGAATTCCACTTGGCAGCTGGGTCCCTTTACCCGCCGGAAGGCAAGTTGTTAGTAATGGCGGGCTTTTAAGCCGGGCGCGATGCAAATGGTGAAGTTGAAAGATATAAAGCAAGGTTTGTGGCCGGGGGTTTTCTCAAATCGCTGGAGTAGATTTTACGTAAACCTTCTCACCAAAGAGTGAAGATATCCCTCCATTCAACCTTTACTAGCCTTGGCCGCTCAATTTGATTTGAAGTCCACCGATGGATGTGAAGACCGCTTTTCTCAACGGTACCTTAGAGGAAGAAGTTTATGTATCCCAACCTGAAGGTTATGTGAGAGAAGGACAAGAGCATCTGGTGTGCAGACTTTTGAAGGCCTTATATGGACTGCGCCAATCACCACGGGCATGGTTTGAACGCATAGACCGGTTTCTTCTCTCCTTGGGTTTTATAATTAATGAAGCTGATGGGAATGTCTATTATCTTGCCATGGGGGAGAAGTTTGTCTATGCTGCCCTATACGTTGATGATTGTATCTTGGTGTCCAATGATCTCCATTTTCTTGGACAAGTAAAGCAACAGCTCTCTATTGAGTTCGAAATGGATATATGGGGAGATACACCATCGCTTAGGATTCAGATTCTAAGAGATAGAGCTGCTGGTTGGATCAAGATGCTGCAGACACAGTACGTCCGAGATGTGATTTCTCGATTTAGTATGGAAGACTGTAATGCAGTATCAATCCCTATGGAGACAGGCCTAAAACTTTCAAAGGATATGTCCCCACAAACTAATGAAGAAAGAATGCTAATGCAACAAGTGCCGACGCCATGCAATGAGCCCGGTATATTTGACAAGCAGTGCACAAGACCGCACATCTCTTTTGTCGCTGGAGCAAAGTGAGCCAATTTCTCGAAAATCCGCAACCAACATTGGCTAGCAAAGAAGAGGATTATGAGATACCCGAAAGGCACTTATGATTATGCATTAGTATATGAGCCAAGTTCCAGCCTTGATATGTTTTATTTGATGGGATACAATCGATGCATCGGGCGGAAAATGTGATAGCGTAAAATCAACCTCCGCTATGTATTCTTCCTTGAAACCGCTTTGATCTCTTGGAAGAGTGTGACGCCCCTTACTCATATATACGATGCCCGCACATCAGATACAAACAGAGTTCATCCCCTGCACCAGCTCCACACGATGGCAGGGCCCTCCACATATCACCGCGGACCGCCAGAGTCCACAAGTGGGAAGAGTGAAGGGTCATTTTACCCCGGCCTTCCTCGGGGCCTACCTAGTCAAGGAAGCCGTAAACATACACGCCAAGAATATAACATCATATCTCCACCTCGGTGGGTGGCACATCAATATCCGCATAGACAAAGATCAACACAATACAAAGGAAGTTCCTACCCAAGGCTCGGACTCCGTGGAAGGACTGACTAGCTTGGGTCTCCGAGTGAGTTCGCAAGGCATTTAATCATGACAATGGATTGGGCCGGGTATAAGAACATGGCTTAGGGTTGTCCACTCCATCCGCCTCCCTGCTCACACTTTGCGTAGTAGGTTGAAAAGTGTTGGGACCTCGACAGTAGGCCGCCGGTGCATAGCCAAGGGGGCTATTCCCCGGGTTACATCTCCCCAGTTGGAAAGCGTGTAGGATCACCCCTCCGCAGATCTACATGCCGACCTGGTGACTAGAGGGCCACCGCCCTTATTCGACTTAACCCACTGGAAGGTGAACTCCACCCCACGAAGCAACGAGCCCATGCCTTACCCACACTCGGGCAAGCCATTAGACCTAGTCACTCTGATCCCCCCAGAGGCCTTACACACCAGAGGGATCGGTCAAGGGTCAGAACACGAACCTCCTTCTAAGCCAGTCTGGCCCCTTCACCCACAACTAGGTGGGGTTCTTGTGCACAGGCCGAAAACTAGTAATGCACTAAGAGGGACTAGCTAGGAGCATCATCTACTAAGCTTTAAGTCTCTACCCCCTTCCCAATACAATGAGTCCACGTATACATCCGGCCCATCATATCAACATAAGTAAATAAGAACTAATCTAATTCATAGAGTTAGGTTCTTTAGTTAGAGTCAATCTCAGGATCTGCTTGGCTACTAAGGGTGATTTAATAGGCTAAACCTACTGGTTCGAAGGCTGGAATAAGGTTTAGGCTATTCAATCGACCAAATACCTGATCCCTAGTTCACTCCTCTCGATCTGAAGGCATCCACGTCTCGTTCTACTCGATGATGCGGTCGGAAGGATGATCCGACAAGCCGGGGCTCACCCGCGATCGTGGGAGTTGGAATTGACTCCTCGCACGCGAATCGAGCTCGGAAGGTCCGTGGGCTTAAAAAGGGAAAGTTAGGGTTTGGTGCCTTATGTAGGCTATCGCTAGGTTTAGGGTTTCCATGACCCTTGGTCTACCTTTAATGGGTTAAAGGTCTAAAAGCGCGACATTGCTAAGTGTGGTGCACCATTGCAAGCTGCCCCTAGGGCTTTCTTTGCTTGGTACACGCCGGGCGCATTAACGCCGATTGAATGGCGGTACGCTGCGATTTGGCAAAGACAAAGATATACGCCCCGGGACCGTGATAATCGCGGCCGAACGCCAAAAGAGTAAGAGGCAGCCAATCACTGCCTTATCTAGCATAGAGGCGGAGTATATAGCAGCCACATCCGCTGCCCAAGAAGTAATGTGGCTGAGAATTCTGCTAAAAGGACTGAGTATGAGACAAACTGAACCAACACTCTTATTATGTGACAACAGGAGTGTTATTGCATTGGCAAACTCAGTTAAGTTTCATGCAAGAACTCGTCATATTGAAACAAGGTTTCATTTCATACGAGAACAAGTTCAAAATGAAGTAATTACCTTGGAACACTGTTCTATTGAAGAAATGAAAGCTGATATCTTGACAAAGGCGCTGGCTCGAGAGAAGTTTCAATATAACAGAGATATGCTGAAGATCATGAAGAATGAAGACCTGCAGCCTGCTGAGGCTGTGGGGGAGTGTGAAGAATGAATCGCAGCCATTCATCAGGCTGCCATTATAGATTAGAATGTTAAGCAGATTAGGGTTACGTTTGGCCAAGCGTCATGTCTTTTAGAAGAAGAGTCGTGCATCTGATACATATATCATTGTATTCTTTTTTGTTCAATAATAGAAGTGCTGCCATCTTTATATAAAAACGTCTGTATGCTTGTTTATTTTCATTAACCTTGCATTTAATATGGGCTTCTATTTGAATAACCAAACTCCAAACCCCTACAACAAACTAGCTTAGCTAGCTCTTGTAATGGGGTAATGACTAAAAAAATATTCAAAAAATGATGTGTTACCATATGTGCTACAAGGGCTAGGACTTTTCTTATGGTATCCAGTATATGTATGGGAAAGGGTATATGGATTGCTAGTTGGGACTGGAGTACATGTACGTATAAGGGGCCAAAAATTAAAATTCATATGTACGTATGGTTGGGGGGTTTCGCCCGCAAAAAGCCGTATAGGGGGGTTTCAGTCGACCCTTTGCACGCACATGCCATATGCTCTATATAAAGGGGTGAAGCCCTCGGGCTACACGGTCGCCCGCAGGACGCTCCACTATTTGATAAGTTCCCTCAGACCAATCTTGAAATTTTTTGGATCTGCCCAAAGCAGCGACCTTGAACGAGGAATTCAGCGGTCGAAAAGGGGAACCGAGCTTCGACAGGGTGATCATTAGCGTATGGTCCCACGGAGAATGCTGTCAGGAAAGACTGCCTCGGGAACTTTTTTAGGTCCTGCCTCTTGGGGTCCATACTCTCCCCTCTTGTGAGGTGCCTATGCAAGGTCGTGGCCTTGTTGGACTTGGGGACGGGTGCCAACTCGGCTGTCCAACAACGGGCTGCCCGGACCGCTCTAATGCTAACTCTTTGATCTAAACCTTGTCAAAAAATTCGAAAAATTGGCTTGTATACTGGTGATGACTTAGGAAGCCAGCTGACAAAAAATCAGAATTTAATTTTGTACTATAGATGCATTAATTACGAATTTGTGAATGTCTTGCTACTGCAAAAGCGATCCTCAACTTCTAATTCCAACATCTAGAGGAGGACAGATCCAAACTCCATTCCATCAGTTCCACTTGCTTCATGCTGTCAACTATAGCTTCTCGGCCACGTCCCAAGTGCAAAAGACCAAAACTCGGCCCCCAAAATGCAAACCCTTCAAGAACCTGGCAAATCGACGGGTTTATGTTTCGGAGGTGCTATCTTTGTCAGATTCGACCAAGATCTTGCCCTGTGTCTTGACATAGAATGGGGATGTTGATGCCAGAGCACAAACCCTAAAAATCCCGCAGAAGTAGCTTGCCCCAAAAGTCCTCTCCCAAAGGCCCTGGTGACAGATGGGCAATCTCCCCTATTCGGAATCGTGATTTGGCGCTTCCAATGGGCTCACAACATCCACATTGCCCTGGGGATCAAGTTTCACGGCTAGAAGACTACTCCTTCTCCAACAAGAGTCAAAGTAGCTCATTTCCAGCACATTCGTAGTCAATTGGCCTAGGAGGTGGATACTGAATACTGCCATATAGGGCATATATTGTTTCTTTCTTTCGCAAAACTGACCGTGTAACTTAGTCCTTAGGGCAATTTTGCCATTCGGGATGACATGGCGAAGTGAATTGCCGTTTCGGAGCCCCTACAGTCCCAAACGATAAAACACTTCAGTTTCTACACGGTCGCTCGCAGGACGCTCCGAAGTTCCCCCTGACTGATCTTGGAATCTTTTGGACCCGCCTGAAGCAGGGCCCTTGAACGAAGGATTTAACGTTCGGATAGGGGAATCGAACTCCGTGATGGTGGTCATTACGCATCGATGCCCCCTCGGGAGCGCCGCCAAGAAAGGCTGCCTCAGGAACTATTTTGGGTTCCGTATAAAAATTTCTAGAAGGGTTGCAAGTATATCAATTCAGGTGTGGGATTCAGATGGGCATTTTTTGTTGATTGAAGTGCATATAGTATACCTAGGTGGCTAAAACCCGAGAACAAAGACAAATCGTGATATTTATTAGAAGAGGTCGCCTTCACATCTTGCCGCTACCAAAATCACCAAAGAGATCTTTAAGTCGCATGTGAAACCTTCTCTCGTGAGGTGCTCTGCGGTTCTAGTTGAAGGGGAAATTGCTACTAAGGCAAAGGATGGTGTCCGTGAGGCTATAAAATGTAAGACCGAAAGGATATCCCGAAAAGCAAGGCTTAATATGCATCACATGAGATGCGTGGTTCCACTACCGCTTGCACAATTATTGAAACATGAGCCTCAATTAGTTGCATTGGATGTGGATGCCTTCGATAACAGTGGATATTGATGCCATGAAAGCAGCTTCTTGCATGAAGAAGTTTTGACATTTGGCCCCGCATAAGGTGAACCGAAATGGTCACTCGGCCGGTATACATGTCTAGAGCGCACAACTTATGCAAAGAATTGTTTCAAGTTCCAAATGCTATCCAATGCCACCATTCTCTTCAATATCGTGAAGCCGAGATTGGGATGAAGCTGGAATGTGGATTTGAGATGGCATATGCGTAATGCTCTTGAATCCTCGATTTTGCAAAGATCACATGCATGCACCAAGAGATGTACCGGTGATATACTTGCTCGCCACATTCGGGTCAATGACTTTGCCGGATTAGGCAATTCAAATAGTAATGATGATTTGTGGATGCATAATGAGGAGCAAGAACTTCATCAAGCCATGGACGAAAAGGCAAAGGGAGATTGATGCTTATGAGGCAAAGAAAGCAGCTTAAAAAGAAGAATTTCACATCCGAAGAGTGTAATATTTGATTTAGCATTGTCTTTACCTTCGACTTAAAGAAGCCGCTGCTCAATTTCGAGATGACATTGCGCTTATTCCAAATGATACCGAGGAAGTATGTGAGACCGGCACGCAAAAGTGAAGAATGCCGCAAAACTTAGGATATGCATATGAAGGCTTTAGATTTCGTGGTAGGTCTAATAGAAGCCACGACTTAGATTGTTTTGAGGTTGGAAAAAGCTTGACAATAGAGTACCAAAACTTATTTATGTCTTGCAGCTTTTAAAAGCAACAAGAATTTTAAACTTGATCATCACTGCTCACGATAGCGGAAGATCGCCTAGCGTTCCTGCCGCTTGCAAAGTTTCCAAGTGACAAGGAACTACTTGAACATCTTACAAATGAAGTAGGAAGCAGTACCCTAAAACCTCATCCATTTATTGATGAATTCATTCCTACTTTAAGCTTTGAAGATGGGATCTGCTATACTCACCCCGAGAAGTTGCCAGGTAATTAACTCTCCTTTTTCATGTCAGTAGACTCAAAGAACTATCATTCATACAATTACTTCCTGTTGTGTAACATATTGGCTTAAGGTGTAGTAAATTATGAATCTAGAGCTGGTAGGTGTGCATATCTGCTATTGCAAGGTTATGGTCATTGTCAATTTGTATATGAAGCTATCTGAACTATGACTTTGTTAGGTATATGTTGTGATGGAATTTTCATCGCCCTGCTAATGCATACACAACTGGTACATGTAAACACCGAAAAATACAAAAGGATAGTGAAAATGCATCTGAAACATCACGACACAAAACCGGAAAAACTAGAGTCATGTGTGGAAAATGGGATACAAAGACGGTACAAGAAGATCATGGTGCTTTATACAGGTTTTGCAAAAAACATGAAGCCTAAGAAAACTTGTTGGGTGATGCATCAATATCACATTGATAAACATGAAGAGGAAGGAGAGGGGGAACTGGTTACCAGGCTCAACCCAAACGTCATGATACCGCCGACACAGTGGGACGTGCTTTGGAATTGGGAGTGAACGTGAAAATGATAACTGGGGACCAGCTTGCTATTGCTAAGGAAACAGGTCGCCGCCTTGGAATGGGACCAATATGTATCCAAAGATCGCACTTTTTCAAATCAACATGACGCCAATCTTGTAGGAATGGATGAGGGTGAACCGCTTGAGCAAGCGTGATGGGTTTGCGTGTTTTTCCCCGGTTAACAAGTACAATATTGTAAAACGCTTGCAAGAACGGAAACATATCCGTGGGTATGACAGAGATGGGGTAAACGATGCACCAGCATTAAAGAAAGCGTATATTGAATTGCCGCTGCAGATGCAACGTCATGCAGCCCGAAATGCGGCTGACATTGTGTTGACACAACCAGGATTGAGTGTTATAATTCATGCTATCCTTACAAGTCGATGTATATTCCAGCGAAATTCGAGTTTTCTCCTTTTATGGTTCTCATCATTGCCATACTTAATGATGGCACCATCATGACTATTTCAAAAGACAGGGTGAAGCCTTCTAAAATGCCGGACAGTTGGAAACTACGTGCTGTTTGTACAAGGCATGTGCTTGGGAGGATATCTTGCCTTAATGACCATAATATTTTACTGGCTCCTTCGTGATACACATTTTTTTGAACATCATTTCAAAGTGCACCGAATTGCTCATGATAAGAGGCAAGAGACAGCTGTCATATACCTGCAAGTGAGCATTGTGAGCCAGGCACTTATATTTGTTACAAGGTCACAAGGATGGTCTTTTATTGGGAGACCAGGGACTATGCTTGTAGTCGCTTTTGCCATAGCACAGTTAGTTGCAACTCTTATTGCAGTTTATGCCCACTGGCCGTTTGCAGAAATATGCGGTTGTGGTTGGGGCTGGGCAGTGATATGGTGGTGCTCGGGGGAGTGGTTGTCGGGAGCAAGAGTATGAGAAAGAAAGCCGTAAATGTTCATGTTAACCCTTGGACCCAAGTATCTTAGTGAATATACAATAAGTTAAGTTAGCAATTATCCTTAGCTAGACCATTGGGGGATATTTTTATCTAATATAAGATAGGACAAGTTATAAACCATAAGCTAATCTAAGAACCTTAGACAAGAAAGTAAACTATTATTATAGTTAAGAGAGGTACGCATCTATTATATCTATGGGCATAAAGGTGTACTTTTAATGTTAAAAAGGGACTTGGGCTAAATATAAGGACGTCATTCAAGTAAGGCTTATTAAGGGATACCCTTACCTTTTCAAAAAGGAAGTGAATGTTACAAGAGTAAGCGTATGTGAGGGGAAGCTTGTTTCTATTCCAATTGAAGATCTAAGTCAAATCCTAAGCCTAGCCTATTCCTCAAATTTATGTTTTTGCTACAAAGGATTTGTAGTGGCTAACTTGCGTTAATTCCTTTCTTTGGAAGTCTCTTGCTCAAGGACAACCCGGTTGGGTGGAGAGTGTGGAGCGGTCAGCACAACAGAAATTTTGATTTTTGAGTGAAACAGTGTGGAAAGAAGCTGCAATGAAGACGTATGGGCTCAAAATCGACCAAAGTGCATAGTTACAAGGTTATTTTTGAAGATTTTGATGCTTATATTATTGAAGACCATTAGAAATTCGAATTTTAATGGTAAGGAGAAAGCACAAAGCAGTTTGATTGGAGGAGACCATATTTTTGGATTGATGAGGTGTCAACATCTCCATGGTTGTTTAGGATTAGTTATTTAACACTTGGATGCTCCAGATTGATTTGTCTCAAGGGCTCGGATCTGCTCGGTTGTGTATAAGTACATTGTGAATGAATTAATTTTACCTTTGGCCCGAATCGAACTTTTGCCTTGAGCCGATGCTAATGTGTAATCTTATCCATTACAAGGCTAATTTGGTCCCTCCAAAGTATCTTTGCTTGAGGTTATTTCTAAGTTAATAAGATAATGATGTGTGAGAAAAGAATTAATGATCTTTGTGTAAGATCGATAGGCTTGCTAAAAATCTCTTTTGAATTTCAAGCATCCTACTCTGTATCTGTGAGAATGGTGATCCGCTTTGATAAGAAATAAATGGAAGTACTAAGAATGGAATTAAAAATCTGAATTGAGAATATCATGTTGCTGCCTGGAGTAATGATTGAGGGAAGGAATTAAGAATCCGAAATAAATATCTGAATGGAGACTTGATTGTACTGATCTGTTGCTTCCTGTGTAAAAGCAATAAGGAATAAAATAAGAGATAAAGTCAGAATTGTAAGAGAGTCTTGGGCTGTCTGTCGCTTGCCTGTATGGAAGGAAAGAGAGTAAGAAGTAAGGAAATAAAAGGAGTTAAGGAAGAGGATGTATCTGTGATTAGTTCCTGTAAAATCTGTGATTGAAATATTAAGAAAAGGATAAAACCAAAATAGAGGATTGAATATGCCTGGGATTGCCTGCCCATTCATCTGACGCTCATCCAAGAGCAGACCCAAATCCGAAATCTGCCTGCACTACCACCCCAAAACTGGGTCCACATGTTGTTTTTCAGTGTCTTTTTTGCAAAAAAACAACACCAAAAAACTACGTGTTGTTTTTTGTCCGGATTTGCTAGAAATGACGTGTAGTTTTTAGCAAAATTTTTATACATGTAGTTTTTTTCGGAAAAAGTCTACACGTAGAATTTTGCCAAAATTATCTACGCGTAGAAATTAACATGTGTTTCTACATGTTGTTTTTTAAAAGTAGCTATATTTTTCAAGTGTTGTTTTCCTAAAAAGTAGACATGTCGTTCTCAATAAACTTAAAAGGTCCACATGTTACTTTTAACTGTTGTTTTGCAGAAAAACAACACTGAAAAACCACGTAAAGAATTTTGTCCGACTTTGCTAGAAACTACACGTACGTTTTTGGGTTTTTTTCTTAGCTATGTTGTTTCCAAGTGTTGATTTTCACGAAAAATGATATGTGGTTACTCAAGAATAGCTGTTGTTTTCCAATAATGTTTATCTGATCAGAAGGAATTTTGATATATAGTTTTACATACAAATCACATGTAGTTCTTTAGAAAAGTAAAGGCCTTTAGGTGTTGTTTTTCCAAAACAATACATGTCGTTTTGTAGAAACATAATAAAGGATGCAGTTTTAAAATACATCGTTTTAAAAACAACATGATGAATTGTTTTTTTTATAAAGGATGTGGGTGTAAAAACAACATGATGTTGGAAAGAGGAAAACTTATAGGAATAACTCAATTTCACACTCAATTTCCTAACATATTTTCCCCTTAGATTTGAGGGCTCCAAAACAACAAAGATATTAAAGCCATAAAATATACAAATTCCATTGTTTTACAAGAATAAAAGTTTTAGCTACCATTGTTCTTCTTGATTTTCTATGGTTATCCATAGAAAAGAAAATGTTTATGTTTCGGACCAAGCTTCGCCATTACAAATCCAAGTCGGGCCTGAATCCAAAGTCAAGAAATTAAACTCCAATACAGTTGAATAAAAACCCTTCCGGATCGGGTTCCATCGATAGCACAAAACTCTAAGCTTAGTCCTTGAGTTATGGTGTTCAAGGGTTCTTGAGGGCCGAGCATACTACGGCCCTCTTTTCTGTGCTGTCTGCTGGAGCTTCTTGAGCCTCTCTCCTCCGTTGATCCGGGATCTCCCTCGAAATGCAACACATATTTCCACCATTACTCTTTTCGGCCCGCACATAGTGAACACATCCTTTTTCCATTTGGTTTGGTGTTTTCTCATAATTGAAGCAAGTTGATCTACATACCGACCTCTGTTTTGACATTCGGACATGGGCTTCTTTCCCGCTTAAATCCGAAAGTGATGTTTTGCGAATTCGCGGATTGATTGGAGATCATTTTTGCGCTTATGGCTCTATCCGGTTGCGTGAAGCGCGAGCGAAATCCTCATATCCAAAGCATCGGATTTGAAGAAAACTGGAGCAAACGAGACCGCCCCAATTGAGGAAATTAACATAAAAAGCGAACGAAGGAGGAAAGAAAAGGATTGGAAGCGGAAAGGAAGATCCGAAAGCATTTGAAAGGGAAAAAAAAGGAGGAGGAGACGAGGAGAGGATGGGCAAACCGTTAGGGGAACAGGGATGGAGGAGCGAAAGGAGGCTGGATTTGAGGCCAGCGAACGGAACGGGTGCAGAGGGGCGGGATCCGAATGAAATCTAGGAGCAGAGGCGAAAGGCATGGGGAGGAGGCGAAACAGAAGGTAATCTGAATTTAGAAAAGAAGAAGGGGATTGGAGCCCGCCAAAAAAGCCCGCCGCTTACCGACAAAAGGTTCGACCAATGAGACAGGAAGACGAGGATCAAGATCTAAGCCCTTGATTTATTTTTCATCCGACGGCCCTTATAAGTTTCACATAATATTAGAATTCAAACTTTTCAATAGACCCTTTTCCAATTCGAACTTACAAAAAAAAGCCCCTTGTGAATAGATAAATACTCTTATTGAATATATAGACATTTAGCAAATGATATTTCAATGGTCAATGGCTGATCGTCACTTGTAACTCAATATCTTCTAGGTTGTTTTCAATTCCAATAGCTCGATAGCAATGGGCATTGCAACCTCTTCCACTTGTTCATCTCTTGTTTCGATTGATTGGCCCCACATTTATCATCCCTGAACCCGACTATTTGAATTTCCCTTATTGCTTTTTGTTCATATCAATGTGTCATTGGTCCACGTACATCTACATTCTAAAATCATAGCTCGACTCAAATTTGAAAATCTTAGCTATTGGGAATTAATCATAATAAGCCCTAGGTTAATTCATGCAGGTGCAAATAATCACTTCAACCTAAATAATAAACTCTCTACGCACCTTTGTAATTCATGAATGTCTCAGGTAATTGTCTATGAATATAAACCATAGATAAATTTGCAAATACTTATACTTATCCATGTCTCAGATCATCTAGAGTTTTAAACTCTATTCAATGTTCTCTGCACGCTTCCAGCATCCAATATAATAAAACATGACAAATTCCTGCATGCCATTCATGCATTAGTATTGGCAAGGGAATCTAGGGGCATCCTGGTGAACATGCTTCTTCTAAGAAGTTAAATTGGCTTGGCAAATTCTATATTTTTATATCCCTTAAATGTTTTGCCATGTCATCACCATAGGTGTTCACATGTTCATGCCATGTCATCACCCATAATTTTTGAAAAAGTCATCTTTTCAAAAATTATGAAGTTCGGTTTCTCTTTCTTATGACACCTCGTCATTTCCAGTGCCCCATCACCTTCATTTCGAGTGCCACATCACCTTGCTTGCCACTATTACCTACTTATCTCACTCAAAAAACACTCTTTTTTTTTTCTTTTGTACATTGGCCTAGTCATTTTCTATCTAAAGTGCATAAAATGCTTAGTCATCACATCACACGCCACACCATCCAAAGAAATGCCATGTCACCATGGAGAAATATGTTAATGTTGAAAACTTGTCTATGCAAATTCTTCATTTTTTCACGTCAAGTCTCATCTTTGCCACCTCACCAAAATCATGCCATGGCATCTACCATAATTTTTGCAAATGCTCACAGTTTTAGAGTAGGGGAGATGCTCATCCGTCGCTAGGACCTTCAAAGAGGACAGAAGCTTCCGGGGAGGTTTTAAGGATCCTTCTTCTGATATCCACACCCTCCCTTTATAGTAGCTTAGCAAGGCCCTGGTAGTCAGCTCTTTAAGTTCTTAAAGTTCCTTCTATTCTATCCCTTGCCAAACTTCTCTACCAAAAATTCCAAAGGTTGTCATATTTACTGCAAATCCAAGTCATCATGTCCACATCACCAATTTGCCACGTTACAACATGCTCCAACATGCCACGTGGGCTTTGACATGCCAATTGCAGGGTCAACATCAAATTTAGAAGTCAACAACTTCAAATTTGGAAGACCTCATGGTATTTGGTTCCACATTCCTAGCCATTTCCCTCATTTCTACCTCCATATCCTATTTTACCCCTTTCGTTCTTATCATGCCATAAATCCACCTTTGAAGCACTTTTTGCCTAGACCAATTCTCTATTTTTTTTTCAGAGTATATAACCCCTTGAGTCACTTAATTTCACCACTTCTAGCCCACATCGGTGCCTGAAAGCACACATCTCTCAACCTCTTCTTCGGAGAGCTATTGCAGCCATAAGGGCCAAGTTCCCATTACCTCGCAAACAAATCTTGAGACAAAACCTCTTGCAAAACTTGGGGGTGAATGGCGCAGGATCCCCTTCAAAGGAGAGGATATGTCGGTGTTGTGAGATGCATTGCGCGATAGAGGATGAGCACCATGCCCTCCCTAAAATCGGCTCATGCCCGGTCTTGATATATGCCCATGTCCGAGCGGTGCAAATAACGATCTTAGATGCTCGACACACCGCTACATCGCTTACTTCGCATCACCTATGGTAGCCAAGACTGGGGAGCTTACATCCTGCAGATTTTAAAGACGTCCGACTTGCTCTTCCACCTTATAGGGCATGGTATTTGAGAGCCCATTCTTCTGTTAGGGTTTTTCCTCCCAAGTGGGGGTTTTTCATCCCGGTAGTAGGGTTCTCTTTGCAATGACCCCATTGTTTGTTTTTGGTGTTGGGGTTTTGGCTTGCAGGATTCAGTCTCCTTCCTCTCATAGGCCTCTGGCCTCCGTGGACGTTAAAATAAACTTCCTTCCTTCCTTCCTTCCTTATATTTCTTGTCTCGAGGTCTTACACCCTAATCCTTGGTCAAAACATTCATATGGCCATATCTTATTTATTGTCTCCAATTTCCATCAAGGATCCATAAATTCCATTTGTATGATGTATGTCTATTACCATTGCTCGCCCCTATTTCTTCCCCCTTCTCCAAACTCATATGTAGACTTTTGAATGTTGTCTGAGATTGTTCTTGACTGTTTTGTGCAAATCAATGCGCAAAAAATACTTCCTGTGATCCAAATTGCAATTTGACCACTTTCCCCATATCACAGCTTCTTTTGGCACATCTCGGCTTTGAAATTTATCAAAAACTCTGCATGCCACCTCTTGACTTCGAATGGAAGGAAAATAGATCCAAACCCATGTCCCTCAGTTCCTATTGCTTTGCGTCTTCAACTGCAACTTCTTGACCTTCTTCCATGTACAAACGACCAAAACTCGACCTCCATAACATAAACCCTACAATAACCTAGAAATACACAGGGTTTACGTTTCGGAGGACGAAATGTGGTTGCTTTTATAGATAACTAGGTGCACCATTTTTGAACATGCATGCAAAGCGACGACAACTGAAATAATAGAGTTTGGATCTATCGGCCATCTAGAACGATCCCAAACAATCTTGCTACTGCAAAAGGTGCTCTTGACTTCTAATTGCTCTTGACTTCGCGGTTTGATAAGTTCTCCAAGACCGATCTTGGATTTTTTTGAACCTGCTCAAAGCTTGGTCCTTGAAAGGAGGATTCAATAGACGGATAAGAAAACCGAGCTTTGGGGGCATTAGCATATAGCCTCCCGGAGGAGCATTGCCACGAAAGGCTGCCTCGGCAACTTTCTAGACCCTGGTGGCATTTCGAAGCCTGGGTGGCATGTTTGAGCCACCTTGGCATGTTGGACCTTAGGTGGCACGCTAGAGCCAACGTGGCATTTCGGAACCTAGGTGGCATGTTTGAACCACCTTGGCATGTTGGAGCCTAGGTGGTACATTAGAGCCAGCGTGGAACATTAGAGCCCTTCCTACTGGAAATCTCCACAAGCAATACCGGCTATGGGCGCACCATTCGGGTGGATTCTCCCCGTTTGAGAACCACAGTTTTATGCACGGTCAGGTCCATGCATGGAGACACGAACTAGAAAGTAAAAGTTAACCCCATCCACGTGACATCTCTTTTAAAGTCAGGTTAGAGTCCTGGTAACGTTGCCTAAATAATAACCTACACCAACAACTCTAGGGCTATGCGCAAAATGTCCAAGGCATCAAATTTCCACATATTGCATTCTTTACATGCAATATGCCATTTTCAGTGTCAACTAACGGGCCAATTCTTCAAGGTAGATAAAGTTTTTCAACCATTATAAAATTTTGAAGGTCTTACCAACCTTTAAATATGAACTTAAAGCCATAGTATTAAATTAAGACCACGATCTTTAGACCATGCAACCAAGCAAATGCGGCTCCTGGCATAGTATCCATCTAGCAAATCTAGAGGGCAATTCGCCCTAATTTATTTCCAGTATGTCCTACAAGTATTTTACTAAACCATCAAATACAAAGACATTGCATGCACATAACAAATTCTATGTCTCTAGAGATGCCACATTGTCCCCCGACCGTCCCAGGAACTCTAGCAAGATTATAAAATTGTCAAGTTACTGTATGAATATAGTATTGTAAGTCTATTCGGTAGATTCTTAAGTGTCCCATAAACATATAAATATGGGGTCCGCGTTAGCTCAAACCTACAATACTAGCTAGGGATGGAAATTAATCCCCCCCCCGGAACTAAATCAAGCTTAATTAAATAATACATCATTAGACAAATCGAGGAGCTTTGTAAAACATCAAATTTCATCTAAAATATATACTGTTCAATGAAATGTTATATTTAAAATTGTAATAGCGCTTAGAAAAGCACCATCTGACGATTAGTCTGATGCAATATCTGACGAATAGTCTGACGCAAAATCTGATGATATATCTGACGTTATATCTGACGCATATTCTGACGGTTATTCTGACGCATATTCTGACGCAAATTCTGACGCAAATTCTGACGCAAAATCTGACGCTTTTTCTGACGATACATATTTGACGTATATTCTGACGATTAATGTGACGCTTAACCTGACGAAGGCTTCTGACGATTTATGTGACAATATGTCTGACGTAGTATCGTCAGGAAAAGCATCAAAATAGTAATCGTCAGTACGTTCGTCAGCCTGTACGTCAGGCAAAAATCTCTCTAGACATTCTGACGATTTTTCTGACAAAAAATGCTCATTCTCTTGTAGTGTTGAATCTAACCGTTGAAGTTAGTTTTCACGAATGTAAAACAATACGATACATTCCCAAAGTTGAGCACACAAACAATATTCCAAGTGGTGGTGCTTTGCTTAAGAAATAACCTCAAAAAAACCATACTTCCTTAAGAAATAGCCACAGCGTAAAACTTCACGGCGCCTTCTAAAACCACACTTCGTAAAAAAAACGACCACTTAAAAAAAACTACACCTACTTAAAAACCACACCTCTACGTAAAAACTATACCTAGTTATATAAACCACACAAAAAATAAAAATCATACTTCCTTAAAAATAGCTTCTTAAAAACTACATCTAGTTATAAACTACACTACTTCAGAAAACCATACTTCATTAAAAAATAGCCACTTAAAAACTACACCCACTTATAAACCACACTTCAAAAAACCACACTTCTTTAAAAAACAGATATTTAAAAACTACACCCACTTATAAACGACACCTCAAAAAACAACACCTCGATTAAAAAAAATCATACCACTTTAGAAAACCATACTTCCTTAAAAAACAACCACTTAAAAACTATACCTCCTTATAAACCACACTTCAAAAAACTATACTTCCATAAAAACCGACTTCTTAAAAACTACACCTGGTTATAAACTACACCTCAAAAAACAACACCACCTTAAAAACAACACCCCCTCAAGAAAATAAGCAACACTTCTTTTAAAAAAACGACACCTCAAAAAAAGACCACACCTTCCAAAAAAAAAAAAACTATAGCTCCATAAAAAAAACTACACTGCCTCCTTAATAAACCACACCTCCACATAACCACATGTAGATTTTTTGGAACAACGACATGTGGTCTTTTTATTACTGTTGTTTTTAGGTGTAGACCCAGAATTGGGGTGGTTGTGCTGCATCTTGCTGGCTCATTGCTATATCTGCAGGTAAAAGAAAGGCAAGAGGAATCGCTGAGCAGGGATCGATTGAAGCAGAGAGGAGGTAGAATCGCCGCCCTGGCTGCTGGTCGCCGCCCTGGCCGCTGGTCGCTGCCCTAACAGGTACGCTCCTGCTATTTCTTGCCTTGTGTTTTTATTTTTTTGTTCAACAATAACCTAACTAAAAGCTAACGGATATTGTTGTCTAAAAATAAGAGTAAAAAGGGGTTAACATGGGTGATTAAGGAATTCGAATGCATTAAGGGGCATGAGCATGGCAACCAAGGTTAATATATATATTATTGATAATTGTGATACAAATATATATCCACAATATAAAATTGTTAATATTAAATAATAAAAAAATATATATTAAGCAAGGAGTAAAAGGAAGCGGTGCGGCTAGGCTTAAGGGGTATAACGGAAGTTATGAGCCTAGTTGTGGTGGTGTTGGCGTAAGTAATTAACGGAATTATATTTTTTGCTGTCATGAGTATTATTATTTTGTCATCCATTGCCTAAGAACTCTGTCGGGCTTGGGGTAGGTTGACCCGGCCAACATTTAGTGGGGGGCATTCCGAGAAACTTAACTAAAGGGTAATCGTGTTGACGAATAATAGTACAACTCTTGAATTTTTTGTTATATTTTCGAAAAAAAAATAAAAAATAAATAATAATAAAATAAAATAAAATAAAATTAATCAAATTTTTGTTGGATGTATAATGGCTTGCAGGAATGGAAAATTGGCCACATTTACCCATCACTAAGCACAAAGTACTTATTTTAAATAATCCTCGTAAGAGAATTCAACCCTAATAGTGGTTGGGGAGCGGTGGGACCATGGGAGGAACCACAACCAATTCCTGGATGGTTGGGAACCGAAGAATTTGTAAGAAGACTTAGGCAATCTTCATTTGAAGAATTTGTAAGCCAAGAGGGGGCATCCACCTCTACGTAATTAAAAAAAAAAAAAAAAAAAAAAAAAAAAAAGTTATTTGTTCCAGTAATTAAAGTTTTTGCATGAATTGGGGCCTGGATGCTGAAAGGAGAAAGAAGAGCATCGAGAAGCAAGAGGCTGAACGTAGTGCTAGACTAGAGTTTAGAGAACAAAAAAGAAGGGAATTAAAAGAGCAAGTCTTGGAAGAAGAAAGACTGTTAGTAGAGCAAGGGTTTAGTAGCAGTAGCACCATACCCTCTAGCCCTGGGGAAAGTAGTGAAGAGGAAACCAGTTTATTAACTCCTTCTAATACTTCGATTCTTAATCCCATGGCAACTAAAACTTCTAAAATGAAATACCCAACCTTTTCACCTTTAAAAGGGGGGGAGGCTGATTCTCACATTCAATCATTTTTTACTATTAGTGAGGCCAATCAAGAGGATGGTAATGCCGAAAGACTTAGGCTGTTTGGAGCAACCTTAGAGGATGGAGCAATGGAATGGTATAGAACCTCTAGGAGTATTACCCCTTTTTTGACTTGGGATGACCTTAGAAAAGCATTTTTAAAGGCCTTTAGGCCTATTGGCCTTCAAGAAAGAATAAATGATGAGCTAACATATTTACGCTTGCTGCCTAATGAAAGTCTGCAGAGCTATGTCTGAGGTTTAGACGGTTGGTAGCCAAAAGAGAGCCCACCCCTACAGTTGAGGATCAAGTAAGATACTTTACAAATGGGTTACCACCGATTTGGGTTTTTTCACTAAGGGTCAAACCCCCAATGATTTAGAAAGTGCCATCAAGATTGCAGAATAGGCAGGAACAAGCCAAGCTAACTATGGCCCGCCATTATAATCCCTGGGTTGATTATGCCTTACGTGTTGGGTGGGGTAGCCCTCAAGAACCCTCTAGAACCCCCTTTAGCAAGCCCTCACTTGGGAATGTTGGGTGTCACGCCTAGTGACTTGGGTACCATAGATTATAGTAGGCTAGCCACATTAGGGAGTGGTGCCCCAATAACAAAGCCAACCATAGAGGAAGGGGTTGATAAAAAGTTAGAAAAGGTGGTAGAGACTCTTACTAATAAAATGAACGAGATGCAATTGAATTGGGTAAGAGGTGTGAGTAATAAGCCACAAGTAAACAATGAGAGGACTAACATGTGGTGTGTGAAATGCAAAGGTTATGGCCATTTACCATCTGAGTGTCCTACTCCCCGCAAAACATACCAATTCCTTGCAAAAAGTGTGGTAAAACTAATCACCCTACGTAAAGATGCTATTTTTGGAGAATGGAAGCTAACCCTAATACCCCTACCCCTACTTATCAAGCACAACCCTTTTATCCTGCGCAGCTTATGCTACCAACGTGGAGGAAAGGCAAAATCGCCCTAGAGTTATGAAGAGGCCTCCACCCCAATGTTATAGATGTGGAGAGATAGGTCATATAGCACCTCATTGTCCTAATCCTATGAGACAAGTTGGATATCAACCCATATCTTGGGATCTCAAAACCCAAGGCCTACATAGCCAAGAAAATTGTCCTCACAAATTAAAGGCAAGAGGGGAACCATCTTCTAATAATAAGGGAAAGGAAGTGGTGGTAGATAGTCGAGTTGTGTATGTGGACGAAGTTAATATCCCAAGTTATGTTGTGTAGAAAACTGTGGAAACAATAAAAATAAAAAAAAAAAATGAAGCACATGTGATAAATGAAGGGGATAATGAAGTTAGTGAGGTTGAGGAACCCGAAGCGTTGTTTGAAGATATTGACCAACTCCCCCATCCAATGGAAGTTAAAGAAATTTTAAATGATTTCGAGTCTAATAAAGAAAATACGGATAAGGGTAAACGTAAGAAGTACACTAGAGTTTTGAATTTAAAGGAAGAACAACCCTATGATATTTTGAAGGATTTGGAAAATAAAAGTCCTTCCTTAACATTCAAACAATTATTGCAAATCGCTCCTAGTTGTCGTAAGGTGGTCTTGGCCGCATTAAAAAGTCATAAAGAAGTAGTTGTCAATTCTGCATGGCCTATAATTGCAGATATGAGTTCACCTTGTCTGGATGTGGAAATAAGTGGGCGAAAGTGATACTGAAATTGCACTATTGATGGGGGCTCTCGGCGAAACATTATGCCCGAGAGTATGTGGAGGAAACTAGATTTGCCCGGAACCTATGCCCTGTAAGTTTTATAGTGAGGATGGCTGATCAACGAAAGGTAACACCTTTGGGATTAGTTACTTGGGATTAAAACCTTAATTCTTTGGTGTGACTTTCTTTGTGGATTATGTCATTTTAAAGATGCCAAATAGTGCATGCACTTATCCATTACTGTTAGGAAGGCCATGGTTAATGCAAGCATCAGCTAAACATGATTGGTCTACGTGCTATTTGCAAATTGGAGATGGGAATAATTTAATCAAGATAAGGGTCCATGTTCAATCTGGTAATAAGGATGACAATGATAGTGATACTAGTTCCTCAATTGAAGATATGCATGTTGATAATAATGATGATGATGTAGATAGTAACGAAAATAATAATGAAATAGAAGTAGACCAAGCTTATGTAGAGCAAGAGGGTTATGAAAAACTAACAATGAGGGATGATACTTCATCCAGTAGCTTTAGAGGAATGGATGAATGGTGTAAATGTTTTTCTTTGTAAATGTGGAAGAAGTAAATGAAACTATAAAGGAAGAAGAAGAGGAGAGATATCCCGAGTACTTCTCAAAATTTGAGGAGGGAGAACCCAAGCTAAAAGAAACCCCTCCCATTGTGCATCCAGTGGAAGTCCAACAAATGCTAACCCGGCCCCACTTATGATGAGTTGAATTTAGGTACCGGGGGAGAACCCAAGATGGTGCGATTGGGAAAACTTAATCTTGGTGAAGAACATAAAGAATATAAGGATCTCCTCATGGAGTTTAAGGATGTCTTTGCATGGACGTATGAGGATCTGAAGGGCATATCACCGAGTTAAGTGTGCATAGAATTGTACTTGAAGCTAACACAAAAGCTATAAGGCAACGACCCTACAGGATGAACCCTCATTACTCAAAGGTGGTAAGGGAAGAGCTGGATAATTTAATTAAAGCTAAGTTTATTGAACCAGTGGAAACTAGTGAGTGGTTGTCCCCAATAGTTATAGTTCCAAAGAAGTCTAAAAAATTAAGGGTGTGTGTGGACTATAGAAAATTAAATGCTGCCACCATTAAGGATGGGTTTCCTGTTCCTTTCACTGATAACGTTATTGATTCGGTTGCTGGCCATGAGTTTGTTACCTAGGGGGAAAGCAAGTGACATTACAGGCTTGGCAGCAGAGCATTTGAAATCTGGCGGTCCAATCTTGGCAGAAGCTATAGCGCTACTTTTTAACCAAGCAATTATGGAGGGCTTTCCCATTGAATGGACCACTAGTGTTATTCAACCAATTTACAAGCAAGGAAGTGCGGATGATCCTGGGAATTATCGCACGATTATGATCAGCCCAATCTTAGCGAAACTGTTTGGTAAAGTCTTTGACATAAAACTAACAAAATGGGCAGATGCAAATGATATCAGGGCAAGAGGCCAAGCAGGCTTTCGCGCAGGATATGGGACGCTTGATCATTTGATCACACTAAGAGCTTTAGTAGAGGAGGCCAAGTCTAAGAATAAAGCTTTAATTTGCTGCTTCATTGATTTCGCAAAGGCCTTTGATACTGTGCCAAGGCGTAGAAACTAATGGACAGATTGATAGGTCTTGGGGTGCCAAAAGAGTGGGTCATAGCGGTTGGAAGGCTTTATCAAAATGTACAAGGAAGAGTGAGAACTCCAATCGGAATGACAGAGGGCAATATCCATGATGTAGGCGTGAAGCAAGGCTGCCCACTCGTCACCTACCTTATTTGGTTTGTATGTGGACCAACTTGAGAGCTTCCTCCGATCTACATGGTTGCATATTTCCCGATTGTATCGAGAATTGGTAGTGCTATTGCTTTTGCCGATGACCTTTTGCTATCTGCATACACACAAGAAGACATGCACACTCAATTGGCGGCACTTGCTGATTTTTGCAATCGGGCTTTGGCCTAACAGTTAACTTGAATAAGACAAAAATTGTATGCTTTGGAAGAATGGAGGTTGATGTGACATACCAAGGGGAACGGATAGAACAGACCAACTCATACAAATACTTGGGCCATCGATTTATAATTGGAAGGAGATCTTGGACCCAAGGTGTTGACTACCGTATTTCAGCCGCATGGAAGGCTTTTTACATGATGCTCAATCACGGAAGACAAGCAAGTGTGCGCTCATGGACAATCTGGAAACGCTTGTTCGATGCATTAGTAATGCCAGTAGCCTTATACGCTGTTGAACTATGGGGGCCTTCTTTGCCAAAGGGGAAGTGGAATGCATTAGAGCAGATACAAAAAAACTTGCTGCACATGGTATGTGGATGCGGGCAAGACATAGAAACAGAATTGCATGCTATATTTCACTGCCCCCGGTTTGAGGCACTTCGGGCAAGGTATTCTCAGGTAAACTGGAGTACTGAGACTTTGGTGACTCTTTTCCAAAAATTTTCCACAATATGTCAAGTGGCAAAATTTATCAGAGAACTTCTTGCGAGCGTGGAGCTTAATGAAGTACATTAGATGATTTCAAAAGAAGCAATGATGTAATACAGTAAAGTTTGTCCCATGACCTATGGGTCTTTGTTGGACGTAAATAAATTATTATTATTATTATTATTCTTTTCTTGACGGGTTCAGTGGGTACAACCAGGTGAGTATTGCCAAGGAAGATAGGGAAAAAACCACATTTGTCACGGAATGGGGGTGCTACATGTATAAGGTTATGCCATTTGGGTTGTGTAATGCTCCTGCCACTTTCCAAAGGGTAGTTCACGGTGCATTTAAAGATTATCTAAGAGAGTTTATGGAAGTGTTTCTTGATGATTTACGTGTTTTTTAGTACCGGGCAAGAACATCGAGAAACTTCAGATTATGCTTTTATGAAATGTCGAGAATATGGTATATCTCTAAACCCTATGAAATGTTTGTTTGGAGTTACCCATGGGACGTTGTTGGGTAGGATCATTTCGGGCAAGGGTATTGCAATTGACCACGATAAGACTAAAGTTATTTGAATTGGAGCCACCTACTAACATTAAGCAATTACAAGCATTTCTTGGGCATATAGGGTATCATAAGATTCATAAGATATTATGCTAATAAGGCTTTACCCTTAACCCACTCCTTAAAGGGGAAAAGAATATCGGTGGACACAAGAATGTCAAAAAGCATTTACAAGTTTAAAAGAAGCACTAATAACTTGCACCCATACTTAGTTTTCCTAATTGGGAAAGGGAATTTCATGTCCATGTAGACTCTTCTTCAGATATGCAATAGGAAGTATTTTGTCACAACCACAACAAGATGGGTGGGATCATCCAATTTATTATGCTAGTCGTCAATTGTCTAATGCAAAAAAAAGAATTATTCAACAACCTAAAGGGAAGGATTGGGCATGATTTATTCAATTATAAAGTTTCGCCACTATTTATTGGGAAAAAGAATTTGTATTTTTGTTGACCACCAAGCATTGAGATATTTAATTTTAAAACCTTGCGAGCGGGAAGAATAACTAGATGGTTACTCATGTTGCAAGAGTTTCAATTTCAGATAATTGTAAAACCGGGAAAATCTCATGCACTGTGACCATTTATCGCGATTATTGAGTGATTCTAACGATAAAGGGGTAAAAGATGACTTGCCCGATGCTAACTTTGTTTATGGTGACCGCAGCCTTCGAGAATGGTATGTTGATGTGGCGAATTCCTTTCCACCGGTGAATTTCGGATGATATGAGAGCCATAGAAAGGAAAAGATTAATTCAAAAATGTAAACCTTTCACTTTGCTGGCGGAACCTTGTATAGGGTAGGTAAAGATGATATCCTAGCGTAGATGCATATTCCCTCATGAAGTGCAAAAGGTCATTAGAGCTTGCCATGATTCCCCTGCTGGAGGTCATTTTGCTTCAGATGTCACTGCTAAGAAAGTGTTAAATGCTGGTTATTGGTGGCCTAGTTTGTACCATGATGTAACAATCCAGGTAAAACATTGTGACCTTTGCCAAAGATTGGGTCGGCCTACTAGGCGAGATTCTATGCCTCAACCCGATAGTTCCCATATTACCTTTTGAAAAATGGGGATAGATTTTGTAGGTCCCATTAATCCTCCTTCAGCTCAAACCCGTTGTGAGTATATATTGGTGTGCACGGATTATGTTACCAAATGGGTTGAGGCAAAAGCATTGAGAAATGCTAATGCAGCTAGTGTAGCAACTTTCTTATATGAAAACATCATTACTAGGTTGGTGTCCCTTAGAGTTGGTTAGTGATAGAGGTTCACACTTTATCAATGATGTGGTCGCTACCTTGATCGAACGCTATGCCATAGCCCATAGAAAGAGTACACCCTATCATCCTCAAGCTAATGGCCGGGTTGAAAGAACCAATAAAACTCTATGTAATATAATGACGAAGATTTGTAACGCTAATAGGACTGATTGGGATAAGAGATTGTTAGATGCATTATGGGCCTATAGAATAGCTTACAAAGTTACTACGAAATCTACTCCCTTCATGTTAGTGTATGGCCAAGAGGCCATCTTACCTATTGAAATAGAAATTCCATCATTACGAGTGGGTACATGGGGAAAAGCTAGATGAAGATGGTAGTCTTAAGGCACGCTTGCAAGAATTAGAGAAGCTAGATGAAGTACGTCTTCATGCATACATGGCTAGAGAAGCACTCCAAAGGCAACGTAAAACATGGTATGATGCTCATAATAAAAATAAAGAATTTGTGGAAAATGATTTGGTATTGTTATATGATTCAAAACATTGGAAGAAACCTGGAAAGTTGAGAATGAGATGGGCAGGACCATATGTAGTCCTTAAAATTTTTCCTAACTAGTTACGTGTCATTGCAAGATTTTTGAGGGGAATGAGCTCCCAACGCGAATTAATGGTGCCCGTCTTAAGCCATATTATGCACCAAGGACTTTCAAGAAACTTCCAGATGCAATGTAATTCATCGAGAGCGATGAATACAAGTAAGGGGGGATAATAGCATAATAAGGGAAAATTCATAATAAGGGAAAATTTTATGAAAAAAGAAAAAAAAAAAAAAGAAAAAAAAAATTTAAATTAAATAAATAAAGAATTTGATTTTTCTTATTATTCATCTGCTGGCTCTCCGTATTACTCAAATTCATCTCGTTTTTCATTCTTACACTTCATTCAATCCATAAAGACTGCCAAATCAACTTCGCATCCAGGCAGCAATTTGTTACTAACTTTTTGTTTTCATGATAGGTTCACCTGCTTGTCTCCATTTTTGTCAATTCATTTCACATTACACTCATCCACTCCATGTCAATCCATTAAAGTCTGCCATGTAAGCTTTACCATCAGGCAGCAATGTTTTTACTAATTTTTTGTTTCCATGGCAGGTTCACCTGGTTGATCTTCATAATTAGTCAAACCATACACCTTTCATTCATTCATATCATTCAAATCATAAAGTGTCTTTTTGTCAGCTTCACCATATTAGCGACCATATGTTCTACTAACGTTATTTTTTTTCACTGCGGAGCATCATTTTTCCCATCATTTCATGTTCATCTGTTTTTTAGTTGGCTTACCAACCATGACCATTGTTTTTCTTTACCATTGTTTTCCATTTCCCCGTATTGCTGGCCATTGTCTCCATCCCAAAGTTTCAAAATAGGCACGAAATAGGATGAGGTTGATGCGGATCGAGAGGACCCTAACAAGGATAGTGACATCATTATTACCGGGTTTTTCCTCGAAAACCCGAAGGGCTTGAGGTTTTTAATCCCGGTTAATAATGGTGTTGCTACCTTGCTAAGGGAAATGAGAAGTTCTAGTCCAATCTTTTATCATACCGAAAGCAGATTTTTTAAAAGCAAGTTCGCCGAGACGTCGAATACAAGTAAGGGGGATAATGTGGAGCGGTCAACACAATGTAAATTTTGATTTTTGAGTGAAACAAAGGTGGAAAGAAGCTTTAATGAAGACGTATGGGCTCAAAATCGACCAAAGTGCATAGTTACAAGGTTATTTTTGAAGATTTTGATGCTTATATTATTGAAGACCATTAGAAATTCGAATTTTAATGGTAAGGAGAAAGCACAAAGCGCTTTGATTGGAGGAGACCATATTTTTTGGATTGATGAGGTGTCAACATCTCCATGGTTGTTTAGGATTAGTTATTTAACACTTGGATGCTCCAGATTGATTTGTCTCAAGGGCTCAGATCTGTTCAGTTGTGTATAAGTACATTGACGAATGAATTCGAATTTTACCTTTGGCCTGAATCGAACTTTTGCCTTGAGCTGATGCTAATGTGTAATCTTATCTGTTCTGCGCTAATTTGGTCCCTCCAGTATGCTGCTTGAGGTTATTTCTAAGTTAATAAGATAATGATGTGTGAGAAAAGAATTAATGATGCTGTGTAAGATCAGATAGGCTTGCTAAAAATCTCTTTTGAATTTCAAGCATCCTACTCTGTATCTGTGAGAATGGTGATCCGCTTTGATAAGAAATAAATGGAAGTACTAAGAATGGAATTAAAAATCTGAATTGAGAATATCATGCTGCTGCCTGGAGTAATGATTGAGGGAAGGAATTAAGAATCCAAAATAAATATCTGAATTGAGACTTGATTGTACTGATCTGTTGCTTCCTGTGTAAAAGCAATAAGGAATAAAATAAGAGATAAAGTCAGAATTGTAAGAGAGTCTTGGGCTGTCTGTCGCTTGCCTGTATGGAAGGAAAGAGAGTAAGAAGTAAGGAAATAAAAGGAGTTAAGGAAGAGGATGTATCTGTGATTAGTTCCTGTAAAATCTGTGATTGAAATATTAAGAAAAGGATAAAACCAAAATAGAGGATTGAATATGCCTGGGATTGCCTGCCCATTCATCTGACGCTCATCCAAGAGCAGACCCAAATCCGAAATCTGCCTGCATCTTGCTGGCTCATTGCTATATCTGCAGGTAAAAGAAAGGCAAGAGGAATCGCTGAGCAGGGATCGATTGAAGCAGAGAGGAGGTAGAATCGCCGCCCTGGCTGCTGGTCGCCGCCCTGGCCGCTGGTCGCTGCCCTAACAGGTACGCTCCTGCTATTTCTTGCCTTGTGTTTTTATTTTTTTGTTCAACAATAACCTAACTAAAAGCTAAGGAATTCGAATGCATTAAGGGGCATGAGCATGGCAACCAAGGTTAATATATATATTATTGATAATTGTGATACAAATATATATCCACAATATAAAATTGTTAATATTAAATAATAAAAAAATATATATTAAGCAAGGAGTAAAAGGAAGCGGTGCGGCTAGGCTTAAGGGGTATAACGGAAGTTATGAGCCTAGTTGTGGTGGTGTTGGCGTAAGTAATTAACGGAATTATATTTTTTGCTGTCATGAGTATTATTATTTTGTCATCCATTGCCTAAGAACTCTGTCGGGCTTGGGGTAGGTTGACCCGGCCAACAGAGAGCTTACCTGGAAGGGTGGATTTGTGCTTACTTGACCTGTTTCTTGACGATTGTTTTTGCAGTAGATCTTTGGAGACTAGCTAATCGTATCAAATTGGTATCAGAGCACGGTTCCGATTTCTCTTGGAGCCTGTGTGTTTTTTATTTTGTTTATTTTGAGTGAATGAGTAAGAACTAATCTAATTGCTCTATTAGAAATATTTTGGTATTTGTTTGAGCGAAATTAAAAGCCTTGAAGAAGTAAGACTAGGTCTCGAGGAATGTAACTAGAATTGTGGATGGCGTAAGAGCATTAACTTGTTTTTTTTTTTTTTTTGCATGAATTCCCTCAAGTGTTCTGCTCCAAAAAGATTTAGGGTATTGACTGAATCTCGGCCAGAATCAAAGCTTGAAAGACGTGCTAGGAAACAATGCTAGTTATGAACCAGTTTATGAAGAACTGAGAAAATCATAGGTCGCTTAGACCATGAAGTGATTGGTTAATATGAAATAATTGCAGGGCATAACTTGGTATAGAAGTTTAATGAATATGGAAATGGGTCGCATGGTCTCTCCCTAGGTTGTGATTGATTAGATCTTCATAAGTGTCCGCATTTCATTTGAAGCCATTAATAAACCGTTTGAAGCCTTAGAATTTTCTATAATATTTTTGTGGGTATGTTGAAAGAAAAATCATTTGAGGATATGTTAGTAAAGCAACATACCATTTGGTCATTGAATTCTCTAGGTTATTAATATGTAAGACATGAACCTATGTTAGGTGATACATGCAATTATTGGTATAACTCAAAGAACCATACCATTTGGTTGGGTTTGCAGGTTCTAATGTCATGATTGAGTTTTTCGCAGGACATAGAAATTGTCATGCAGGGAATTATTTTGAGAGATATTCTTACCTTCTTATTGGCACATGAGCAACCTAAGTTTTAGGCGTTTGTGGCTATAAGGTAAAAGAGATATTTGAATTACATTTGCCTTAGGGAAATCCAAGGTGGAAGTATAAGGTGTTCTTTTCTTCGTGTAGTGTATGGTAAGTCCTGAGACAACTAATATATTTGCAGCATAATAGTTGGACTTGGAAAATTTTTAGCCTAAAGGGCTGGACTTGGAAAATTTTTAGCCTAAAGGGCTGGACTTGAAAATTTTTAGCCTAAAGGGCTGGACTTGGAAAATTTTTAGCCTAAAGGGCTGGACTTGGAAATTTTTAGCCTAAAGGGCTGGACTTGGAAATTTTTAGCCTAAAGGGCTGGACTTGAAACTTTTTAGCCTAAAGGGCTGGACTTGACCATTTCTGATTATGCAGATTGCAACCATGGACTTGGTTGTGTTAATTTGCCATATAATTCTTGATCGAGGACGATCAATCCCAAGAAGGGGAGGAATTGATATGGTGGTGCTCGGGGGAGTGGTTGTCGGGAGCAAGAGTATGAGAAAGAAAGCCGTAAATGTTCATGTTAACCCTTGGACCCAAGTATCTTAGTGAATATACAATAAGTTAAGTTAGCAATTATCCTTAGCTAGACCATTGGGGGATATTTTTATCTAATATAAGATAGGACAAGTTATAAACCATAAGCTAATCTAAGAACCTTAGACAAGAAAGTAAACTATTATTATAGTTAAGAGAGGTACGCATCTATTATATCTATGGGCATAAAGGTGTACTTTTAATGTTAAAAAGGGACTTGGGCTAAATATAAGGACGTCATTCAAGTAAGGCTTATTAAGGGATACCCTTACCTTTTCAAAAAGGAAGTGAATGTTACAAGAGTAAGCGTATGTGAGGGGAAGCTTGTTTCTATTCCAATTGAAGATCTAAGTCAAATCCTAAGCCTAGCCTATTCCTCAAATTTATGTTTTTGCTACAAAGGATTTGTAGTGGCTAACTTGCGTTAATTCCTTTCTTTGGAAGTCTCTTGCTCAAGGACAACCCGGTTGGGTGGAGAGCTTACCCGGAAGGGTGGATTTGTGCTTACTTGACCTGTTTCTTGACGATTGTTTTTGCAGTAGATCTTTGGAGACTAGCTAATCGTATCAGGCAGACATTGTATGGTTGTATAACATAGTGTGGTATTTACCATTGGATATCATAAAGTTCACTGTAAGATACATATTGAGTGGAGCAGCTTGGGATCTTGTGGTAGAAAGGAAGATTGCTTTTGCTCGCAAGAAAAACTATGGGCGTGAAGCACGTCAGGCCCAGTCAAATGCTGAAGCACCAACCGTTCCCAGCAGCACCATTTCACTTACTGCTGTGGCTGATCGTGATCTCGCCGAAAAAGCAAAATGGCGGGCAGAGATGGCAAGGTTAAAAGACATTCACGTATTTAAAGCACATGTTGATGTGGTCGCAAAGTTGAAAGGTTTGGATGACATAGCTATTCAACAATCTTACACCATATGACGAAATTGTGGATAAACCACAAAACGAAGCATTTGTTTCACCACTTTGTCGATTATTTGATTTTGAATTGATAAGCATTGTGCTGGGTTTATGAAAGGACACTCTCCATGTAAGAGGTCGTTGTACAACTAGTCATTAGCCTACAAACCCTCGCCATGAGTGATTTGATGCTTTAAAATAAAGAATGATTGGATGCTCGGGAGAGAGGAAAGCTCCTGCCTGTAGGCCTAGTTAATGTAAATTGAGTTAAACGGTGGGAGAAATAATGTGCTATAGTTCTTTAGTTGGTTGCAATGTCTTGTAATCTTTTTGATCCCCATTAGCCTTAAAAATTTGTAATCTTGCATTTTGATAATCTTTAGGACAATTATGTGAAGGATGCAACGAACGTTACTTCAAAGAGGCTTCTTTAGCTTCTCTATTTAATTGCAGGCTCGGTTGAACAATTTGGTTTGCAGGTGGGCACTGACAATAGATTGGTAATGAGGAAGACACACGAACTGTTTAAAATAGGTGGGAATCCTGAAAACATAAGTTCAATGTATTTTCGCATATTATGTTTGCCAAGATGGGAACTAAAGCTAAAATTTTCATGGAAAATCAGGACTTACTATCCGACTTTGCAGTGGACAATGGACATAATTAATTTATGCAGTCCTATATGCAGGAGTTTACTACGAGTCGCAGGTTCTATTGCTAATGCTTTATGGACAATGTTTATGCAGTCCTATATGCAGGAGTTTACTACGAGTCGCAGGTTCTATTGCTAATGCTTTAGTTAGACAAGTATATAGAACTGCTCAGATAATGAAGTTCAAGACTCTTGTGTTTGTTTGCAGAAGAATGAAATGGCATCTAAGGAGTTCATTATGTGTGCATCAAATAGTTCATATGCATTAAGGTATATTTATTGGTTCGTTTATTTGTCTAGGCATATGTTTCAATTTTTTCTAACAGTAGAAAGTAAGTAAATACTATTAGTTCTTTCTTGTTGGCTCATATGTTGATACTATTTTTTTACTAGATCAAATGACTACATGGCCTTTTCGGCAAAAGTCCATTGTGTTTGTAGAGGATGGTAATTTTTATTATATGAAATGGGTGTGACACTGATTTTATTGGACGAGCTTCTTTAAAGAGAAGAGGCTCCTGTGCTGTAAATTAGGCTTTCTCTAAGGTCCATAAGAAAAAAAAAAGGATGGCTTGTTCCTATCAAATATTTCGTTTTTTCAATCTAATTTTCTTTTTGCCCCATCTATATTTTTTAACCATCAAACAAATGGGGAAAAACAAATTACCCATCAAACACATGGGGAAAAATTGATGCCATAATGAGCATGAGCATGTAGAAGGGCCATTGTTTTTTGGTTTTTTTGGGGTTGCTTTGTGCCACTGATTTTATAAGGATTTGTTTGGAGTTGGATGATCATTCATATGGATGCCTTTAATGGGTGGATCCTTGGAGCCCTCCATGCCACAATCTTGTCCACCACAATTGTAACTTCTTTCTTGAGGTGAATGTTCTGGAATTTTCAGGCTATTACATGTGTGGTGAACAACCTAGTACGATAAAGTATAAATATCAGATTGAGATGTGCACTAGGTGCATCTCATTACTTGGAAAACTCATTACGATGAAATAGATGCATTTGGTTTGTTGTGTTCTTCACTTTATATCCTTAAGTTTGATATATCTAAGGTTTACACTTTATCATTATTTACTCTTCCTGTGGTTTGGTGGCTAATCCTTTGGGTTAACAATCCTGTGTTCAAGACCCTCTTAGAACATTTAATGCAACTCATATGTTCAAGACACTCTTGGGACATTTAGTGGACCTCGTATGTCCCTATTGGATGGAACATTTAGGTCATATGTCCCTATTCGATGCTGCCTTATAGTATGATGTAAAAGAAACTTTATCTATATAGCTTAAGTTTTGAAAATTTATTTGATGCCCTTGGTCAAAGTCCATGTCCATGACAAGTGTACTTGTGTCAAATACTCTTTAGTATTTCATAATCCACGAAATGCCCTCAGACTACCATATTTTAGCACAACAAAGAGTGTTGTACAAGAAGACCTTTTGTTGTCTAAGAACCAAAAAAATTCACATCGGAATCATTATCAACCAAGGACATTAAATTTGTAAAATCCCGAAGGGATGATATAAAACATATACAGGCATTTCTACAACATTAAACTACTCAGTTGCATACACAACTCAATCGAGGAGCACTTGTGGACGGGCTTGTACATGAATGTAGGGGACCCACAGGCTGATTGTAAGAACATGGTAGGGGTCTACTTTAATTTAAACATAGATTATGAAAACATGACTTCATGGTTTGAGTTTGATTCAGGCCACTTCACCCTCAAGAAACTGGAGGGCAACCCTCCCTGCGCAGCACCTTGTTTTTTTTTTTTTGAATTTTCGCGTAAGCCAAATAGCTGTTTCGCTTATAGGAAACTGTTTTCGCGTAAGCGAAATAGCTATTTCGCTTACGCTAAAAAAAAGTTCGAGAAAAACGATTTTTTTTCCCCTGCATAAGCAAAACCTCTCTTTTCGCTTACACGAAAGCAGTCCCGCGTAAGCGAAACAGCTATTTCGCTTGCACGAAAATTATTATTATTTTTTCTTTCGCTTACGCGAAACCTCAGTTTTGCTTGCGCAAAAACTGTTTCTCGTAACTTAGTTTTGCTTACGCGAATTTTTTTTCCGGCCGGCGAAGGAAAAATATGGAAAATACGTTTTTAACCTAAAAATATGTAGTTTTGGACTTTTTACGTCCAGAAAAATAATTCTATATGTACAGAACCTATCCTTGGATTCTCCTAGATTTTAAAAATTTCCTAGATTCTCCAAAGTTCCCCTAGATTCTCAAAGATTTTATGAAGGTTCCCCTAGATTCCTAAAGATTCTTCTATAGATTCCCTAAGATTGTATATAGATTCTCCTAGATTCTCTAAGATCCCATGAAGATTCCCCTAATTTCTCCAAGATTCCATCAAGATTCTTGATATGAAAACATAAACTCCAGGCAGTATATGCAGTAATAACATCAGGAGATAATGAAAACAAACACAAATCCACCCCTTAAGGGCAAAGCTCACCATCCAACGTGGCTATCCTGAGCAAAAGAATCTCCAAGAAACTGAATTTTGGAATAGGAATGGCTTAAAGGAAAAATAATTTAGCCACTAGAGAACCCTAAATCTAGCAAATTGCAAGCTTAAGAAAAAAAACATGCACAAACCATTACATCCAACACTAAAATAATATCCCCCTTGAAACCCCCTTTGGTTTGGGTGCATATTCACACGGGGGGTGACTCCAGGCATCGAGAGCTGTTGGATAGGCATATTCACCCTTTATTCTTTAATCTACACCGTACATAAAATTCCTCGTTTGTGGGGTATGCATGTACAAAATTCACTATATAGTATAACAAGATTTGCAAAATACTATAAGATTTGAGGTAATATACTACATGGTGTTGATTTTGTCCATGCGAAACATAATTTTAGGGGCTCTCGCTGCCCTACGTCACCCCCCGTATGAATATGCACCCAAACCAAAGGGGGTTTCAAGGGGGATATTATTTTAGTGTTGGATGTAATGGTTTGTGTGTTAACCTAAAAATTTTTTGGCTCCTTCGGGGCCTTAAGAATTGATGAACGAAGTAGAAAATATTTGTAATGATATTATAGACACTATTAAAAATATTTTATTGATATCTATTTATTTAGAAATTTAAAATAGCAAAAAGAAATAGAAATCATGATATAAAGTTTAAAGGCTTCAATATTGTAGCGATGTAACATGTAATAATGCTGATTGATGCAATAGTGGGTAATAATGCTGATTGATGCAATAGTGGGACTGCTAATAAGCATGTTGCCATATTCATCGAACATGGATCCAACTGTGAAGGTAGAGCTAGAGCAAGATAGAGCATCATCCTTGTCATTGGAGCTGTGAGATGCTCTGCCATACAGGTTTCAGTACTTGCATTGAGATGAGAAATTCTCTCTTCAAAGATTTTACAATATAGAACGTCGTATCTATGCACTGAATAGAATTCACTACCTGTGCTCAAATACGTCTCGATACTTAAGCGATACCTGCAAGGGTACTTAGCAGAAACCAGTAGCAAGCATTGTCTGTAATACCTATGCGCCTCATCCGGATTAAGCTCTATAATGGCCTTTGCGCCAAGTGTAAGGCATTGTAAAAATACATCTTCAGGAAGCTTCTCTGCAGCAAACTCCAAATCTGTGAACTCCACAACTGCTTTTTCATCATTCCCAATCTTCATAAAATAACGGATCACTCTGAACATTCCTTCAAAACCATATCCATACGGACAACCATACTGTGCCCAAGCTCTACAATAATATGCTCTACAATAATGTTTTATTCACAAGCCTTTAGTATTAATAAAATTGAATCAAATAAAAGCTTTTGACATTGATATGCTCTACAATAACGTTTTATTCACAAACCATTGCATGAACATCAACGTTACTCTGCAGTAACAATTGGTGAGGTTCATAAAGAACCAGTGACACTTTCTCATGGGTTGCCTGGCTTTGGTTTAACAGGTGAAGAGAATCAACCAGTTTGGTGATGTGGAGTATGTTTCCTGTAACGGTCGGTGAAGCGAGATCAAGGATAGAGGTTTTGAAGAAAGCTTGCTCTGTTAGCATTTGTTACTTCAGCTACAGCTATTTCTCTTCCACAATGAAACCATAGTTTATCAATCCATATAATTTTGGATGCTCCATCTCTAGCTTAAAGATAATGCATGATTCATCTTCTGGTTCGATTAAAGTTCCAAACCTACAATATAAATGCATTCTTGTGCCATTTTTTGACTGATCTGCATGACTCAGAAAAGGGCGTGGAATAATCTGCCTGTTGTGTGCACAAGAATCCATTTGTTGATTGAAGCTAAAGGCTGGCTGCTATGAACAATTCGGCAGGCCAGGAATATCCAAGAGTTGGAAGCAAACATAAGGCCTAAACTCTAAAACCTTTTTGAATCTGCAACAAATCGTAGAACAAATAAAGGGAAGGAAAGAAAGGCGGGTTTTGCAGCACTACATTATAGAACCAAGGAACCAATACCTTGTAAAAAAAACCATTATGCTAGCTGAAGAAACATTAAAAAACAAATACCTTTAAGTGTGAGCAAAAAATCCACCTCGTGGTAGCAAAAATCCACTCCGGCAACAAGAATCCAAGAGGGCAAGTACACATGCACATGCGCACATGCACACACATGCACACATGCACATGCACTTGCACTTGCACTTGCACTTGCACTTGCACTTGCACTTGCACATGCATGCACAGTACACATGCATATGCATACAAATGCACATGCACGCACATGCACATGCATAGACATGCGCAGCGTTCATGCACAAACACATGCAGAGAAACACAACCACCCTCGGATTGTTCCAACCAACGAAAATCAACGGCCCATAAAGGATGCACCCTAGAAATACTATTTAGTACACCTCAACGAATACAACAACGAAATCATAGAAAAACCATGTGAAAAAGCGTATAAAAATCTAAAAGTAACCCCCTGTTATTATGCTACATATAGATTGGCTGAGGCAGGAAAGTTAGTATTCTCAAAGGATTGAGAATTCTACCTGATTTGATCAATCCTTAACACTAGAACTGTCCCTGGGACTATTCCTGATCCGTGGACCAGAACTGGCCCACATTACCTCTGCCACTTAAACTCATGTAACTCACGAAAAAAATTTCAATTTTATAATATACCGCCATCATTTGTGTCTTCACTTGTTTCTTAATGATTTCTGAAAATTTCAAGATCAATAGGGTCACCTATACCTTGTGGTGATTGCTCAAACATTGGAGAATTTGGCAGTTTCTGCACCAGTCCAGAACTGCTTTCTTTGGTATTTCTAGCATAAAGTGACCTAAACCTTGCTAAAATTGGAGGTACATGCCTGTTTATCATAGAACACATTGAGTTTTATGTTCCCATGTTTTCTTGCTATCATGTGACATCGGTGGAAGCTACCAAACCCTATTTTGGTCAGAAAAGCTGCTTGAAGTTCAAGAATTGTTTCTCTCACATTATAACAAGGTTTGATTTACTTCTTGTGGCCATGAGTTGCTAACTATACGAGCTATAGTTTCATGATTTTTTGGAGTGTTTATAAGTCATGTTAACCTCAATATTTACTAAAAGAATCTACTATATAGAATTCTGGACAAAAGTATATGTTAAAATGCTCCAATAACAACCATCCATAATGCCATATGGGTAATAAATGATGCATTCTATTAATATCTACATAGAATATAACTCTTATCAACTTACATATGGGTGTAACTATGCAATTTTTGGAATTCAAACATGATGTACAATTGTCGAATTAATACATTAGAGCATAAACATTGGGTCAACTCCATAATTATAGGTCCAAAAGTCCACAATGATTAAGTTAGTGATGTTTATTGATGAATTCAAGTTGATGTTGTGAAGTTTGGCCATGACAACATATAAATAGACCACATAACATTTCATATATGCTTCTTTGGTTCATAGAGAGAGACACTACTTTTCCCCAAATATGCCTTTAAAATAGTTCAAAATGTGAGAAATGATATATATAGAAATCTCTTATATAGGTTGCATGGTCTTATTGAAAAAAATACCATGAAATCTGCTTATTTCTTACTAGCATAAACTTCATATCTGTGTTACTGCTATAAAGCATTGTCATCCAAGTAGAATAAATACCCTATAAATTCTCAAATTTTTGTGCTTCAACCTTACCCTTAAATTATGCAAGCTAACATAATCAATTGATTTTGTCCTATAGAGAATCATACAAGTAAACTATATGTGAAAGTTGAGATCAAAATTGATTAAGATGGCACCATTAATGATTTTTAAACTTTCAGTCATTTGGACCAATGATGGTCTGCAACTGGACTGCAAATAGCGGTCTATCTTGATTTTGTATAGTAAAAGTTTTTCATATTTTTCCTTGGTTCTTTTTGCATTAGTTTCCTGACATCAATTTTTGAATGAACTCTGGACCAGTAATGGGCAGGTACAGATATCGTTTTTGATTTTTTTACCATGTCTTTTGCTCTTTCCACGAGCTTCTTTTTGCATTGGTTTTATATCCTTATAAACTTTCATAATGTGATATTTTGGAGGACAACCTAGAGTCATATGTAGAAATGCTATCCATTTGTATTAATTACCTAAAATTAAAAATAGAAGTAAAAGTCAAAACATCAAATTCAAACTCAACAAATATTTTTATAGGATGGAGGACTTCGTGAACTACTTATATGCCAAATTTGAACTCAAAATTGATCTCCTTGTAAAAGTTGTTGTTTTTATATCACAACTGCTTTCTGGGAACTAGTACTGGTTCTCAGAAGGCAGAGGACAGTTTTAACCCTGTCACGGTCTATCTTCCTTCACAGACTTCGAATTGAGATGTGGTTTTTTGTGCCTTGCTCTATATCTCGTGTAGAAAAATAACATTATAACAAAAAAAAAAAAAAAATAAAATCTTTTCATCAAGGGCTATCTCTTCGCGTTGGGGCTAGCAAGGGTTTTGCCATCTGCCAGTGAGTTCTTGGTCTCTTCTGTTGATGTTTTATTTGGGAGCATTTTGTGGCGGTTCTTTCCAGGATATGCTGCCAAGCCACTAACGTGGTCATTCAACTCCATGCTTCCAATGAAGCATTCTGTTTTCTGCTTAGATAGATGCAATGCAGCCGTCTTTTATGCAGAAACACACCAAAAGGGCAAATGGCTTATAAGGTGGAGTAGAATCTTTGCAATCTTGGTAGGAGAAACAGTTCTTGAATTTAGCATCATAGTCTTTATTTCCCAGATCTTTCCAGCAGATGGATTTTCCCTCTTCTCATGCTCTTTCTTGCTAGCAGAAAGGTATAGAGATTGATTCGTGAAAAAGCAGCAAGAAATCTTTTCATTTTTACAGATATAGCAGCAATATGTGAGACCAATTTAGATTGAGCTAGGGATTATCTGGGCAAGAAGACGCTTTTACATCTTGAACCAGGCTTTGGGGAGAAGTTTGGCGGCTGGGCTTTGTGTCTGGCCAGCATCAGGCTGATTGCTACAGGTCCTGACAATGCAGCATCATTTTGGTCTCATACTTTTGTCTTCAGAATTACTGGTTGCTTAACTGTATTGTTGATTAGATTTTGGAAGCAGTGGCAGAATGCTTAGGTTTCTGCAGTTTTTTTTCTATTCACCTCTATTCTTGCAGGAGGCTTTCCTATATGCATTTAGGGATTATTTGAATCTTTTGGAAAGTTGGTACTTGTCTCCTCTAGTACTCTTTCTAGCTAGGAAGATGGTGATTTCCCCTGTAGTACTAGTTAGATTGAAGAAGAGGTTGAGAGAGGCCTCTGAGTATCAAAGATTCAGATAGGATATTCGATCTGTATGGGATCTTTATTTGATCTATGAGGGATCTATATGCTGTAATACTTCCATCTAATGAATAAAATATCTTCTTTCCTTCAAAAAAAAAAAAAAAAATCAATTGGCACAACTAATATGAAACCTCAAAGACAACAATTCCAACTTAAAAATCCATAAGGTCTCATGATCGCAACTGCTTCGATCCCATGCCGAGCGATTATAGGCTCCGACTTCATCTTCAGGACACCTTCAGGAGCCAAATTTACAATTAGCACATAATTCTTATAATTACAAGAAATTTATCGCAGCGGCCAAGGCCGCCGCGAACATTTCTTTTGTTCCTAACCAATAATGTTGCAAAGCCTTATTCGAGTCTCTTCTTTGCAAAGGTTGACAATTTGTGATTGTCGACAATTGCAAGCAACACCCTTGGCCCACCACTTAATCATTTCAAGCTTGTGGGGATCAAGCGTTCTAGGAGAATATAGTTTGGAGCCAGGGCTAGATTCATCACTCACTTGTTCTGCATCCAAAGGAGAAGTAGGAGATTGAAGGAGAGATTCAAGTAGGGTTTCTTTTGCAATGAATTGTGCATCATATCCTCTTTCCCCTTCGGAAACTGAGGATCTCAACCTTTGTAGGGCCCTTCTTTTTTTCCATACCTCCTCATAACCCTCTCCAAGGACGCTACTTTTACCTAGATCAGATTTAGATTTGAGCAACTTTGAAGGCCGCCTTGCTGTTTTGCTTTGCTCCATAACTTATTTTTGAAGATCAGATTTAGATTTGAGCAACTGAAGACAGTCTCGATGTTTTGTTCTGCTCTCAAATGCGAATGCCAACATTTTATATAGTCTATTTTTGAGCCCTTTTTTTCCGTCTTTTTTGGCCTTTTATGCTGCTTTGTTTATTTTCGAAAGCCTTTTATTTTGTGGAGGGAGAAAAAAAGGGTTGTGCGGGACAAGCTCGCTGGACATCGTAGAAGGAGTTTTGATTTCAAGAAATAGGTAAATTTATTGCTTCTGATGGTTGATTTCTTGCTTAGATTTAGCCGCCATACCACAAGAGTAGATATCTTGCTTAGTCTGCCATAGCCACAGGAGTAGATTCGTGAAAAAGTCCTCTGCAACTCAGGTAACTGATAGAATGCACATATGGCAGTCTATCATAAACAAGAACATCAACTTTCGTTGGCGTTCCTTTTCCAAGTTTCAAGATGGATAGCGAACCCACAAGTTTCAAGATGGGAGTTTTTGAAGCAATTACCCCACAGTTTAAAGGCTCTCCTCTTTCTCCTATGCCATGCCTATGGATTTCATCTATATGCCATGTCTATAGATTTCGTCTTGGTGCAGGCTCATTCAGTTTTATCTAACTGGTGGAGTTCTCTACTTAGTTAAATAATCTGAGCCCATCCAATCTAGTATTCAATCCAGTAGTGACTGGCATCTTGTTTTATTCAAGTTGAGGCTTTCGACAATTTATTTCTAACAACTTTGATGCCACATTAAAAAACTTTGATGGAACGAGACTGCAGATTGCCTGAAGAACCTGGACTTGAGATCTTTGAAGAATTGGTTTACATCAAAGCGTGAAAGCAGTCACTGGGTAATTTTGAAGACATATTTTGCTTGCTTGTGGTTAAACCTTGTATCGCTCATATTGCATTGGAAATATACAGGAGATCATATTGCAAACCGTGTAGAGTATGTTATACTTTATTCGCCAACTTCACAAGTAGATACGCTTTTCTGTTCTCAACAAAATGGATGTAAATAAAGGCTTTCCTGATTTTCAAGATATTGATGAATCATCTGTTTTGGGATTCATATTTGTGGCAACGGTTCAAAGACATTCAACAAGATAGAAAATACCTTACAAGATAAGTCTCCACATGAGATGGCCCAAAGTGTACATGCCTTTCTTACAAGGCGAGAGAAGAAAGAGTTGTCAAAGCTAAAAAAAGAAATCACTGAACAGGGGGGCAAATACTGTAGGCGAGTTTGACTTCCTCTTTCAAGATCAGCATGAGCCAAATCCTGCCTTTTCGAAGGATGACCTAATGTCCAAAGACAATGGGACATAAGTTGAACATTGGGAGGTGTCAGAAAAATTAATTTTTGTTATATACTGGGCCATGGGAGCCATTTGGCCAGAGTTTGCATGTGGACCATAAAGGACTCTAGATCAGGCACCTTATGTCCGCAGGATGAGTATGAACGATTTGATATTTCCAAATCCATGCACTATACAGATTCAATGAATTGGAGAAATGTCTGGAATAAATGGAATACAGATGAGTTTTTAGGGTGTTTTCTAGGGCTTCATGTGGGCGAGACACTGGTTGATAGGAAAGAAAGGCTAAAAAAATAGCTTTTGCTGTCGACGAAGCCATATGCTGATCCTCTTCTAATGAACCTCTTTTTTCCAAGCCAGAAGCCCAATCAAACTCAGCTACCTGATACATTTCAAGAATCGACTAATGCTGTGAAAATAGAAAGATAACTCTGGAGATTGTAGGCTATTAGTCAAGCCAAGGGCTTTCTTAAAAGGCTACTTGTTTTATGAATAAAAGAGCAAGGGTGAATTAATAAAAGAGTTTGACTTCCTCTTTATAAATAAAAGCAAGGGTGAACAATGAAAACAATTCATAAGGCCCAAAACACAATTCATATCGAGCATTGTTTCTTCTTATGCCAGCATGCTAGACCGGCTTGGTTGTGGCTTCAGAGTCTTTTTTATTGCAGTTTGAATAGTCAACAAGTCTTATTGGCAGTGTACCCAAGTTCTTGGGACAATATGGCAAAGAGGGCATTTCACTTAGCTTCAGTATGGATCATTTGGTCAACGTGGAAAAGAAGAAACCTCTTTATTTTCAAGGGCCATAGAGCCCCTGATGCTCAAGTGCTTATTGAAGCTAAGCAACGCATCGTCAAAGCATATATATCTTCCTCCGTAAAGGATGAAGTGAAGGATCGTATTTGGGTACACTATCTCCAGATTAACACTTATATGTAACTCATTTACATGTTGTGTGCTGTAAGATGGCGGGTGGTTTTGCTCTGTGGACAATTCCTCCACTGGGTTTTCAGTCCCCCATCTCTGTTGCTCGTTTCTGATGATTAATAAAGTTTCATGTCCTTCAAAAAAAAAAAAAAAACAATTCATGAAGCCCAAAAACAATCTAAAGGACAAAAATGCAAGTGAAATATCTAGAGTTAGCAACGGTTATATGAGATAGTACAAGCATTGGTCGCTAAAAGAAGTTGAAATCTAGATATTCAAATTGTAACATGCTATATATTCAAGTTATAACATGTTACAACCATTGGGCGCTATAAGAGCTTGAAATCTTGCTATTCATATTGTAAATGTTAAACGTATTCCTTGTTGGAACTTTTAGGTCTGCTTTGTTTAGCAAGCTTGCTTTTGTTTGCATACGGTCTTTTGAAAAATTATAAATTCTTGCCTTGATACGATGTTATTTGGTAGCATTCCAAGCATATCAGAACCTTTTGATTTACAAGTACTCCCAGAATTGTACCATCACAAATTTGTCCTAGATAACCACTTCTACAATTCCATCGTCTAGCGCATGCTAACGACGCACTTCTGTTATATAGGATTTGTTAATTGCATCTTGATAGATACTTGGTGGGGACTATTGCATAAGTAGTTACAGAGTGGTCAGATTGTTATCTGGCAGTTATTCTCACATTAAATCGCATAAGGGTAGAGAGCATTATCTAGAAAGACAAGTTGGGTTTATTTTAGCACGCTTGATATTAGAAGGCTTTCCAATGCTAGAGCCCATTATATACCATACATGTAATTGGAGGATATTACAAGTGCAAGATATCCCGTTTATTGTTAGGATTACTATTGGGATATACTGTGAGGTGTAGTTACTTTAGATAGATTCCAAATATTAGTACAAAAGTTGAACTATAAAACTAGCTTCTGGTTGGGCATAAATGAAGAAGTATGTGATTGTATGTTGTGATATGTAGGTCATATAGTCATTTTAGTAATTCAGTGTGTGGGGCCTATTTTGCTACTTGAAGGTCTCATATTCCCAGAAGGTGACATTCACAAGCAACTCCAATCATTTTTAACACTCAAAGATTGATTTGAACAACTCCAGCTTATGCATGATTTGAGTTAACATGTAGTTATTTAGGCATTGCAATGCCGGGCACCCGTTTACTAGGAGAAGCGAATGCATTTCATTTTTACCCTGGCTAAGATGTTATCTGTAGGAGAAGTGAAGATACCACAGGAGCATTCAACAAAGTACAACATTAGGCCTTGATGATGTGCACCATGCAGAGATGCATATTTAGAGTTCCATCATGAACTAAGGTATGCCAATGAACTAGGATAAAAATTTGTGTTTTGCATTTTTGTACCTATTTTTTGTTGATGTACTTAACTACTTCTATCATGAACTAAGGTATGCCAATGAACTAGGATAAACATTTGTGTTTTGCATTTTTGTACCTATTTTTTGTTGCTGTACTTAACTACTTCTGAGAGTGTAATTTTGAGCGTAAACCCCTGCAAGGTGGAAATTCCTAGAAGTTTCACTAAAAGTTTTTTTTTTTTGTATTTTTTGTTTGAAAGTTTGCTAGCGGCGCCGCTTAGAGCGCCACCACATAAATAGAGTAACTTTGTTGGCATTTTCATTTTTGTTTAATGTTTTCATTACAACAGAATGTTTAAACTCGAATGTTTCATTACAAGTTTTCATTAAAACAGAATGTTTACAACAGAATGTTTAAACCATTTGAAGAGAATGTTTACAAGTAGTAAACCATTATAACAGAATGAAGAATCTGGAACAAAAGAAATAGTTAGATAAAATTATTTAAAGAAAACTCAAAAAAAGTGACTGCATGCATACGCTTACCTTGAAATGTCGTTCTAGAACTCGTCTAGAAGACCCTTTAGGCACTATTAACGAAAAAAATCCGTCGGGAACTCCGTCCAAACAGTATTGCTCGAAAACTTCGTCAACAACCTTTCAGGGAAGAACCTCTGCGTCTAGCGCCTTCAACTACAGCCGGGCTTCTTGAAGAAATGAAGAACAAAAAACTAAAAAACAAATGACAGTTAGAAACTCAGTCGAAAAAGAAAAAAAAATCGTTAGACGCAAGCACGGCAGCATCCTTAACCTTAGAAAAAAGAATCGCGCCCAGCGCCTCCACCTAGCCGAAGAGCGCCGGAGTTCTAACTCTGGGCCTCCGCCATCGCCAAATGAAGAGAGAGAAAAAAAAAATAGTAAACGGAATTTCCACCTTGCAGGGGATTACGGCTGAGAGCCGCCTATTTTTCGGGGTTTCCGGCTGGAAACCGGCAGCGGCGCCGCCCGCGAGCAGCGTTATAGGCGGTTCTCTAGCACATAAGTTTTGGATTTGTCTTTCTTATTTTTTGTCTTTAGAAGTAGATTAATTGCCCCCCATATTCTTATAAAGCATTATTATTATTTTCTCTACTAAAATCCATAAACGCAAAGTTAATACATGATACTGTCATTAGCAAATAATGCCCATTCTTGCAAATATCAAGATGTGTTTGCTATTGAGAAAAGTTACACATGTGGATGTTAAAGGCCGACTAAAAATATATGCGAGGACATTAGCCTGACAATGCCTGGCTCAAAGCATATATTGGTGCTATGAACTACTTTAAGGGTCTTTTCGGGTTCGTGTATTTGTCTTATATTGGATTGTTCTTTCTGCATAGTTAGAATACTCTTTCTATGAAAGTTAGAATTCTGTTTTTTCCAATATCAAAGAATCCAAATCCTGGATCAAGAACTGGTCTAAACACCTTCATCATAGTAAGCTTGCTGAGAAGAGAGCTTATCTTCAAGATATGAAAGAAGTTAGAATGAAACTTCAGGATGATCCCCTAAATATTGAGCTCCACTAGCAAGAGGGGAATCTAGAAATGGCCATCAAGACCATTGAAGAATTAGAAGCCAAAGGTTCTTCAATCAGATGTAAGCTTAAATACTTTTCCAAAATGGATCATGGGAACTCCAAGTTTTTTTACAGGTTGGCTAAATCCAGGCTTCTTAAAAGCCAACTTTCTTCCATTAAAGATGACAATGATGTTACTTTGGATGACCAGAAAGAGATATCTAACTACTTTTGCTCCAAGTATGCTGCAATCTTTTCCCAACCTATTGATACCCCTACTCAAACTGTTGAAGCCAAATCATTTTCAGATATGATTATCAATAATGGTCTTCACAGTGAGACTGTAATGTCTAATGCTCTGGAAGCTACCCCCTCCATTGAGGAAATTTTTACTACTCTCAAAAGTCTTGCCAAAGGGAAAAGTCCTGGCCCAGATGGCCTTCCACCCGAATTTTATCTTAAATTCTGGGACATAATCAAAGATGACTTCATGTTTATGATTAAAGGCTTCTGGAATTCAAACCACCTACACCCTGCTCTTTCTGCTGGACTAATCACTTTGATACCAAAAGTTGACAATCCCCAATCCTTCTCTGATTGGAGGCCAATATCCTTGACAAATTCTACTTACATCGTTTGTGCAAAAATTATTGCAAACAGGGTCAAAACTCACCTTCAGGAAGTCATTAGCTCCAATCAATCTGCATTCCTCCCAAATAGATTCATCCTGGATAACTACATTGCTGCCATGGAGGGTTTGCATTGGAACAAGCTGACAAATCAGGACTGCATTCTCTTAAAGCTAGATTTCTCAAAGGCTTTTGATACAGTCAGATGGGATTTTTTAAAATTCTCTCTCGAGAAACTTGGCTTCAGCCACAAGATCATCCAGTTGATCCTGGGGCTTAACTCCAGATCCCAATCCACTGTGCTCATTAATGGATCTCCAGGGCAATTCTTCCCCCTTGCTAGAGGTGTCAGACAAGGGTGCCCCTTAGCACCATATTTATTTCTAGCTGTTGCTGAAATGTTAACTAGAGTTATCACTCATCTCCAATCGACTGGACATATTGTTGGTCTAAATTTACCAGACAACATCACAAATCTATCAATCCTTCAATATGCTGATGACTCCTTCAGTTTCCTCAAAAATGATTTGAACATTATTCAAACTTTCTTGCAGACTATTCATAATTTTGGTTCTGCCTCTGGTATTCACTTGAATAGAAACAAATGTACTATCATTGGGGATTTCAACACAGATAACATTGCTGGCATTAAATGTATGACTGACACTGAGACAACTCAACTTCTTGGCATGCCCCGTTCTCTCAATCCTAGTCTCAAATGTCTTTGGAATCCCATTGTAGAAAGGATTAGAAAGAAACTTGGTAATTATGGCAATTGTCTCTCTTTGGCAGGGAGAACTCTAATTGCAAACTCTGTCATTGCAGCCTCCCACATTTATTTCTCATCTGCACTCCTAGCTCCCAAATGCATTTATCTACAGATTGAGAGAATAGTGAGAAATTTCATATGGGGCAAGCATCATATGGTTAACTGGTCTTCAATTACCAGAAAGGTGGGTTGGGATGCAAACATATTGTCTTGCAAAGTTATGCCTTAGCAGGTAAGTACATCTGGAAGTCATTATTCTTAAATAATAATCTTGCCTCAATCTTTATCAATTATTGGCTTTCTTGTAGCCATCCAAAGAAACATGCATCCATCTCTCATAATTTGCCTCATTCAGCTTTCACAACTCTCAGAACCTCCCCCCCATATTTCTCCACTCATGAGAAACATGATTATTGCCTGAACAAGGTTCACCGACTTTTCACCATTCCAACCTCGAAAATACATATCAAAGACTAATATTTTCTCGAATCCCAATTTCTCTAGATCACTCTACTCCTCTTGCCATCGACATAAAAGCTCTACAAGAAATGGAAAGACTATAATATTCTCACTCTTGGTGATCTCTCGATCAAGGCGGATGGATTACCCGACTACTTTGAAGCACAAAACCAGAGGTAGTTCTTCTGACAGAACTCTATTTAGATATATTATGAACAAGGTCCTTACATTCAATCTTCTGGTTAATCCCATTATTATTGATTGGACCCTATTTGACAAACCAAGTTATAGTGTCTCAAAAGTCTACAGATGTTTAAACAAATCACATGTGCCTTCAAAGGCAAAATTGTATTGGGGTTTCTCGGATGAAACCAAAACCGCACTCTTCACAAACATTTGGCATTCCTATCTCCCCAAAGATCTCTTACTTTGTTTGGCTTGTTGCAAACAAGAGTTTATCTAATTTGGAAATGATCTCTAGGCACTCAAATCATCTCACTCATCCTATTGATTCAAATTGCCCTCTTGGCTGTGGTAATGAGGAAACTTTTGAGCATATCTTTGGGTGTGTCAAGCTCACCTCCTTCTGGTTATGGTTTGAAGATACCTTCAAAATTTTATGTCCTGCTACTCTGTTGGATTTCATGATGAATGATGATGCTTTCACAAACGCTTTATGCTTCATTGCTTTATGGAATGTATGGAAACATAGAAATAGATGTCATTATGGGGGAAAAAGAATATCTATTCACTGGATAAAAACACAAGTTATATACGACATTGAAATGGCTGCAACTCGTCAGATGCATGTAGATAGAGATTCTGTGGATAACAAGTGGCATAATATTGGTCATTTCATAGGCTTTCATCATTTGTTTAAATTAAATTGCAATGCTACTCTTACTGACAATGATTGTCTTTCTGCTAGATTACATGATGAGCCTTAGCAGAGATTTTAATACATCAGTTGAGCCAGCTGAGCATACACTTTTCCCAGGGCAGAGGTTAGTTCATGATATTCAGTATACAGATGATGGATTATGGACAAGCCTAGTCAGAGGCATCACAGACATTGACATTCCTGATATCCCAGACCAGGAAATTGATTGGGCAATAGAGTTTTGCAGAGGCACATACCTAATGGTGCAACTATGGTGGTTCCTAGAAAGTAATAGCAGAAGGATGACAGACCAACAATTTGAATACTACAGACAACGATATTACCATCACAGATGTTTGGCAGATGCTTATGGTACACTCATCATCCTGATGTCCACAACCAATGCTGACAGACTAATTCAAGAGCTAAACTGGGGAAATGGTAACACTCTCATTCTGCAACCAGATTTCCAGCCAAAATTTGACTACCTTCATTCATATCATTTTCTATCCAATATCCTACCAAATCCCAATTCCTGAACTACAATCCTAAAATCCCATCCTCATGATCCTATTTACACCTTTTCATCCTCTCATTCTGAATCCCAAAAGAGCATTACCAGGATCTACAGGTTTTTGTCTACATATTGCTGCCTACAGTTACTTCATTTTTGCTCAATTCTGGTTTCTCCACTGGTTTAATTCAGTAGCAGCACTGCATGTTTCATACCTTCCACAAGGCATTCAAGGACTTCATAATTTCAAACACTTTTGCTATCTATATAGCATAGCATTTACTTATGTCTATTTTGTCTATTTTGTTTACATGCTTAATATTGAGTAGTCAACTACATGGCTCACTCACATCATTGTACCTTTTTCTATAATTAATGAAAAAAAACCCCATTCTCTAAAAAAAAAAAAAAAAAAAAAAAAAAAAAAAAAAGAAACTCTGTTTAGGACAGGATTTAGAACGAGTCACTTTGTTTAATTGTCGAGTTGCTCAATTTAGACAATACTTATTCTCGTTCTTCCTTTATGATTAAGCTTAACTTCGTTCATTTGTGTAAGTAAAATGCTTCATTCATACTATCTGACTTTGCTATAAATTGGTTTCTCATTTAAGTGAGCAGAGATGTTTGAAGTTCCTTGAGTAAGATATCATGACTTTATTATGTGCAGATGTTGTGCAATAAAATATATAGTCATGATTTATAGAAACGTTGAAAGGGAGAGCAGTACAATAATAAGTGAGAACTTAACATACAAAATTTAGCTCCTCCCACCATTTCTTGGCTGAGTCTCTGCTTATTCAGAGTTCCTTATGGTTGGTATAGGCCCTCGTGTTTGCATGTGAGGCCCTTGTGCCTGGTTGGAGGCCCTCGTGCCTGGTTGAGTCGAGAAAGTTTTTTGCCTTACCCTTCCTTTCTTTTGCAGGTCACAGGTTGAAGAACCTCCTTTAATGTGAAGTTTTCTTGGACGAGCAGTCTGGATCTTTCGTTCAGAACAACTCCATTTTGATATCACAACAGGATTATGAGTTCTCTGCTAGTTTACATTAGGTTGCTTAATTTCTGTTATATCTTCAACCCAACAAGGCTAGTCGGCATGAGGGTGTACTCCTTTTGGTCCTATCATCCTAGTTTAGTGATTCCATTATGATCAGGTTTTTCCTCGAAAACTCGAAAGGGCGAAGTTTTTTAATCCCGGTCATAAAGGTTTTACTAACTAGCAGCATGTTCTATTTGGTCTGTGCTAAGAGATGCCCGTGAGGCTTTTGTCAGCATGTTCTATTTGGTTTGTGCTAAGAGATGCCCGTGAGGCTTTTGTCCTGTGTTGACTCTCTGTTAGTTCTAGAACAATATTGAGATATGTTGTCAATATTGATATATTTAACTTGTCATGGCGTAAACTATTTGTTGTCGTAGTAACTGTTGACACCGCTAGCCCACCTCTTTGGACATCCCATTAGATGTCAAATAATATTATATTGGAGTTGTGACAGGATGCCTATGTTGTGTTGGCATAAAGGGTCTATAACATAAAAGGATTGCAGAATTGTGATGTTATGGACTCGTTGTGCCCTATGTAATGAAATGGTGTGCCTAATTAATCATGGCATCGTGCCTGGGATGCAATATTCCATGCAATATTCTATAGACAAACAATCCAAATTGTTAATACAAAAACTATCGTAAAAAAGAAATGAAAGCGCCATCAGAATTGTTGTTGCAAAAGACATCTTCAGAGAAGAAATGAATGTGCCATTCGTTAAAATGTTAGTTTTTGTATTCGTCAGATGGATAATATTGTGATAGATTAAATGTTAAAAGCACAAATGACCTATACTGAGAAGCAGAAATGCACTTCAACCATCTTGAGGTTATTGTAAAAACCATCTTTAACAGAGAAATGAATCTGCCATTTGTTAAAAAGAGGACTTCCAGCACATTGTCAGTCATACCTTAGAAGTTTCTCTATTCATCAGATGGATAATATTGTGATAGATTAAATGTTAGAAGCACAAATGACATGCACTGTGAAGCAGATGCGCAGTTCAGCCATCCGAAGTATGAAGTGTGAAGTTTTACTTGATAATTTGAGAACATTGCATGTCCACTCCAATGCCAAACGATCTGTACTGTGACGCAGAAGTGCAGTTAAGCCATCCTTAGAGGTGTGAGGCATTACCTGATAATTTAAGAACGTTGCATGTCCTCCATTGACAAAGGTATCAGCCATCCAATGACAAATGACCTGTAGTATGAAGCATAAGCGCAGTTCAACCATACTTAGAGATGTGAGGTTTTACCTGATAATGTAAGAATGTTGCATGTCCTCCAGTGATAACGATATCAGCCATTCTTAGAAGAGTGAAGTTGTACTTGATAATTTAAGAACATTGCATGTCCACTCCAATGAAAAAAGTCAATTAGACCATATTCTGTCAAATGTATACATTTGACTACCTTGCATATATTCTGAAATTGAGCAGTTGTAGTTCAAACCAATCATGAAGCCCAATCTTAGAATACTCACAACTGAGCCCTCAGAATACTCACAACATATCTGGCCAAGCATGATGCTACATAAGAATCACATTGTGAAGGGTCCCACCTAAAGGAATATAAAATTTATACTAATAAAAAGCTTAGAATATCTCAGATGATTACCTGTAAAAGCCCTGCATTAGGGGCTTTCAAATTGGCCTCATAATGTCCCTTCAACTGTCATTGCAAGCACAATAGGGCATGGTCTTCAAGCGTTTTTTGCATATTTCCATAGTCCCACTATGGAGGGATAAGAAATGCATGATAATCAAGGTTTTTATGGGCTCCATTGGATAAAGCAATATTAAAGCTTTGAGTCACGTGAGATAAAAACCGCATGATAATCAAGGGGATTTATGATTTCTCAAGGGGACATAACTCATCCTTAAATGATACGCACAACCAAGTGTTATGGAGGAAGCAAATATGCCGCTATCTACAAAAGATATGAAGGTTACCTCGTTGTGGCTTTCTCTGCCCTAGGCATAGGAACAGTACTAAGTCCTTCCAATGCTAAGTCCTTCTAGCCCAGATAGCACTACTATTTTTGTCCATCATGAAACAAAAGTCACATCATATCACTTGTGAGAATCATTTCATATGATTGTCAGAACAAAAGTAAATTTCAGCATATGAAACACATTTGACAGATTACTCAGTCCTATGAAACTATTGTGACCATAGAGGCAAGCTAACATAAAGGGCAAAGGGCACCACTGATGTGCTACTAAAGGCAAGCCGCTTAACGGACTTGAACATTTATAGTTATATAGCCATAGGCATATGATGCAATTCAAAGCTGGATGGATTTATGGGGATTGGATCAAGCAAATAACACCGCCTTGGAACAACTGGTTAAGACTCTAGTAAATCGCTGCAATCTTTCAAAAAGATCTACAATTTCTTGTTCCAAGAACAAAGCTAACATGATAACAAAGAGTTAATATATGAAATAATGGTCTTTTTCATCCTATTTGTCTATGAAATAGTAGAGTCTGAATGTTCCAATGACAAATGTGGTAAGATAAAAAATGCAAAAATATACTGCAAGAGCTGGAGCGAAAGAGCTCTACATAGTATCACTTCTAGAGATGCTTGACTAATAGGAACAATAACAAAATAATGATGGAGCTAAATTAGACTAACAAAATTTCATAGGACGTGCATGGTAACCTGTGTAGAAAATATGTATTCATCTTGTGAAGAGCTAAGAAGATATCTTCTTATATAATAAAGTTTTAGTGTAAGTAAATATGTAATGGACCACGCCCTAAATCGGACGGTCGAGGATTTGATTGACCAATGGTGGAGATGATGTGTGCGTGTCTTCAACTCAACTAAAATTTCATCTTGACTATGGCTTCAATATGAAAGGGAAAAGGAAAAGGGAAAAGGAAAAGGGAAAAGGGAAAAGGGAAAAGGGAAAAGGAAAAACGATGAAAGGGAAAAGGAAAACGGAAAAGGGAAAAGGGGAAGGGGAAGGGGAAGGGAAAAGGAAAAACGATGAAAGGGAAAAGGGAAAAGGAAAAGGAAATGGGGAAGGGAAAAGGAAAAACGATGAAAGGGAAAAAGGAAAAGGGAAAAATATGAAAGGGAAAAGGAAAAGGAAAAGGGGAAGAGAAAAGGAAAAAAGATGAAAGGGAAAAGGGGAAACGGAAAAAGGGAAAGGGAAAAGGAAAAGGGGAAGGGAAAAGGAAAAAAAATGAAAGGGAAAAGGGAAAAGGGAAAAGGAAAAGGGAAGGGAAAAGGAAAAATGATGAAAGGGAAAAGGAAAAAGGGAAAAGGAAAAGGGGAAGGAAAAGGAAAAACGATGAAAGAGAAAAAAGGAAAAGGGAAACGGAAAAAAGGGAAGGGAAAAGGAAAAACGATGAAAGGGAAAAGGGAAAAGGGAAAAGGAAAAGGAAAAGGGGAAGGGAAAAGGAAAAATGATGAAAGGAAGAGGGGAAGGGAAAAGGAAAAACGATGAAAGGGAAAAGGGAAAAGGGAAAGGAAAAGGGGAAGGGAAAAGGAGAAACGATGAAAGGGAAAAGGGAAAAGGGAAAAGGAATAAAAGAAAGGTAAGAGGAAAAAGGAAAGAGAAGGAGAAAAGGAAAAAGGGAAAGATAAAAGGAAATAGAAAAAGGAATAGAATAGGCGAGGGGGAAAGGGAAAGGAAAAAGAGCACCACGAGAAGGGTAAGAAGTAAAGGTGAGAAAAGGAGAAAAAGGTAAGGGAAAATAAGAAAAGGTTGCAAAGTCTATGGGAAAAAGCAAAGTCTATGGGAAAAAGAAAAGTAAAAAGGAGAAGAGAGGTCACAAACTTCTGCCCAGCAACGCTGAGCACTGTTACTAGTATATTATTAATGTTATAATCTGGGATGATTTTATATACTAGTGTGTTATTAAATAAATAGGCAAAAAAATAGTGCAAGAAAATGAGCTGCTTGCTGCAAAAATTATAGGCAAAGAAATAGTGCAAAAAAATGAGCTGCTTGCTGCAAATCGACTAATAGCCCTGTCAATGATGCCCAGAAAAAAATAGATTTTAGCTTTTGCAGAGAAACAATCTATGGAGCTGCAATAGTGAGTGATAACACTGAAAGGCAGGCACTAAAAATTGTAATATAGAAGCAAGCAAGCAAGTAGGTAAAAGATATTGTGCAGAAATTATGAATAAGATGCAATGATGGAGCATAACAATCTGCCAGAATATACTTCAAAAATCTATAAAATTAAAAAACAAACTTTGTTTTTGAAATGACCCAATGCAAATGAAGCTAAGCATGATCCTGTGCTACTTGTTGCATGAAGCCATCCATTCTGAGCTGAATGTTATATTTGGCTTTCACTTTCTTATTTGATTCTTTAGCACAATGCTGCATCCACACCAATAAAACTATTATCTCATCATGCAACTGCATCCCAACCTAATGCCCAACTAACTACACAGTAGATAGTTAATTTTCCTAGAACTGTCACGGCTAAATCGTCTAACTAAATGGAACTAGAACAATGTGTATTTACTATGAATTATTAGGATCAAATTTAAACATGCTGGCTACAAACAACCAGGGACATCGTATAAGCCTTATAAATTTTGGAATTTGAAGAATAGATGTTGATAGCATGTAACAAAGCAAAAGGAAGCTCGATGCTCGATCTCCAATAAATAGGAATACTGAAAGACAACTGCAAATGTACGCATTCAAGAAGTAGAAGCAAAGAATGATTTAGCTGCTCCTCTAGCCATGGTAGTGAATAAGTGTAAATTCAAAATATTTTTTAAAGACTTCAAGGCAAGATTTACGGTCCAAAACAAAACTACAACAAAACATAGTTCAAACAAAAAGTTAGTTCAACATGAGCAATCAGTGGCCTGATTTGAAAGACTTGAAGATATCTGCAAGAAGCTTCTTCCTAGTTGTAGTTCCACTCATGGCTCCATGGTTTAAAAAAAGGACATAGCATTTGAGCATGAAATGTCCAATACCATACAATATTTCGCCAAGTCTTTTCCATTTAGATTCAAACTTCTGAATCATGATCTGGATCCATTTGGACCAAAGCATTCCAGCGACGATTCTCACGATTTATTTTTCTAGTTGGAAAAACCAATGGAAAAAGCCTCTGTAGATTAGATGAGAAGGAGAGCAAAGGGCCTAAGAGATTACTTGAATTTAAATGAACTACCTAGGGTAACCCAATGCTTCTGAATAGTAATTCAAAAAAACTTATACAGTGCTGATGGATAAAGGCAGAAAGCCATCTAGCTTTCCTGTATTTTGGACTTGGCTCAAGAAAACTATCATGAAACTCACAATACCTTTGCAAGAAATGGTTCCAAGATTATCTTCTCCACAAAAAGGGCATTTTCAAGTCCACTTTCAATGCAATAAAGGGTGCACTATGTTAATATGGTAGATCTCCTTAGTCAAGTTGGATGGCTAGACGAAACTCATCAATTTATATAGTGGATAACAAAATATAGGCTTCATCTCTTTGAATGTTCTAACATCAAAACATTCACGCCAAATTTTCAACAATTCCAGGATCAAAACATTTACAACAATCCTTCAACAGTTCCAGCATGTAAACATCTGAATACAGCTCCAGCATGTAAACATCTAAATATTTACAGCATCTTATACTTACACTGGATAACAAAATGTAGGCTTTCATCTTTCAGACCATTAGACCATTTGCAGAACATCATCTTCAGACCATTTGCAGAATATCATCTTCTGCTAAACTGATAACACCATGCTATTGCCAACCTCTCTTCAGATATGCTTATTAACTGGAATATATGCTAGGTTAACTACTTTGTTGGCTAGAGGTTTATAAATATCATCCTTACATATGATTTCAATCTGGAAACTCCCTGTATGAGGGAAGAAACAACTTGCTAGTTGGCTTCCGAATAGCTTTCTATGGAGAAAATGATACATATAGGCCTTTTTCTCATATGATACTTAAGTGTCTTATGCTCTTTGAAACGCAAATGGATAATCCCCAACAAAGATAGGCCTTATTTCTGGCAAGGAAGTTTATCAAGCGAGCATTATGGTTCTATAAAAGCTTGTACATTAAATGGAAGAATCAATGGCACAATAAGCAATACCATATCATGGTTTGCACAAAAGATATGATAAAATTAGAATACATTTTACAATTGGAAGAGAAAATGTTATTATCTTCCAGAATGATGAATATCTCATGAGAATATCTCAATGCAAAGGCGTCGAGATCATGCAAATGCACCAGATATCTAGCACAATGCTGGTATGGTAAATCTCTCTGGTCAAATTAGATGATTAGACGAAGCTCATAATTTATATACTGGATAACAAAATGTAAGCTTTGCAGCATCAAATCATTTACAACAACGCTTTAAAAATTCCAGCATCTAAACATATGAACATTTACAACATCTTATATTACTCGGTAATAAAATAAAAAGTTTCCATTCTCCGAAGGTTCCATCATTAGACCATTTGCATAACATCATCTTCTGCTAAATCCTTAGCTATAGGTAATTAACTGGAATATGATATGTGTGCTTGGATAACTTTATAAAGACCCAAAAAAAAAACCACCATGCCTTCCCAAGTAGTAACCAAGCAGATCAATTTTGACAGCCAGAATGCACCTTTGGAATGTCTACTATAAATACTCTCTAAAAGCATCACTAAATGCAAGGTAGTTTGAAGGAGAAACTTACATGCAATGCCAGTGATAAAACTTTTGCCCTTGCAAACACATGTAGAAGGCATTTATTCTAAAAAAGCCATGAATTGATAAATAAATTTGATAGCCGCTGCTGTCTATTTCTTCTTCAGATTCAACCATCCCCACAGATGTAAAACTTGGAACAAAACATTGCCTGAGCAACAACCTTTGCTTGGATTCCTGGATAAAAAAATCAATGGAAAATAAAAACCAAATCATTATATCACATAACAACAATGGGAATTTGCTCAAAAATATCTCATGTCCTTATGTGCTCTTCGTAATAAAAAGTGATCCTTTCTATATATAAGCATGAGCTTCCATGGCATGAAAAACCGCTCATTAAAAATTTTCCAAAATATATGCAATAATAATCATTTTTTACCGCTTCTAATCTCTCAAAGAATGCAGTGGTATTAGCTAAAACATAAAAAGAGAACTTAAGGTGTACCTGTCATAACTATGTAGGAGAACCATTAGGCCCTAGTGAAAGAAACTCTAGTAACCCTACTTATCTTGGTCTACTGCTGTCTATTTCTTCTTCAGATTCAGCCATCCCCGCAGATGTAGAACTTGGAACGAAACATTGCCTCAGCAACAAACTTCGCTTGCACTTCCTGGATAAAAAATCAATGAAAATAAAATGAAATCATTGTATCACATAACAACAATGCGAATTTGCTCAAAAATACCTCACGTCTTCATGTGCTCTTCGTAATAAAAAGTGATCCTTTCTACATATAAGCATGAGCTTCCATGCATGAAAACTGCTTTCTCTGCTTTAAATTTCTCAAAATATGCAGTAATAACTGTTGTTTCTGCTTCTAATTTCTCAAAGAATGCAGCGGTATTATCCGCTTATCCGCTGAGATTTTATTCCTGTCTCTGCATTTATACTTGTATTTGACTCTTTGATTGAATAAAGTCTGACGTCCTTCAACAAAAAAAAGAATGCAGCGGTATTAGCTGGAAAAAAAAAAAGAGAGAGAACTTAAGGTGCACCTGTCATAATTATGCGGGTAAAAGCATGTTAGGGTGTCCCTTAAAAAGTATTATTTAGTGACCAAAAAGGTACCTAAAAAGGTAGCCAGGACTGGGTACTAGGTACCTGCACAATATCTCAATATAAGGTATGTTTTAGAACTTTTTATATACATATTGGTCTCCAATAGCATTATCTTTACTTTAACTTTGAATATTACCATGTCCTTGACTTTTATTTTGGATTTTTGTATTAGTTTTAATGAAAAGAAAAATGAATAGAATAGAATAGAATAGTTTTTTTAACGTCCACGAAGACCAATAGGTCATGGGACCCATACAATGGGCTAGTACAATCATTACTACTAGGATTAAAAAACCCCTGCCTCGAAAGGTTTTCAAGGGAAAAACCTTTGCAGTAATGATGATACTAGACAAGCTTAGATAATGACTACTGAGGGCTCAGTAATTGCAGACGTTTATCTAGAACCTCAAGTATGTATAATGCCAAGTCATGCACGGATGGTGCTACCGAGAAGTTGTGGAAGCGGGAATGGAATGCTAAGGTCGAAAAATGATTCCTGGACTATCTCAAAAGGTGGCAACTCGGAAGAGTATGGCTTTCATCTTCAATAACCTCAGAATCGCAACAGGCACATAGTCTAGTTCTCGCGGCAATTGCGGCCGCTCCCATCTACCCTGCCTCAACCAGTACTGTGGGACCCCATGCGAATTGATGCAATAGCTACAAGCTTGTTCCTGGACAATGAAGCAAGCAAGTAAGCTTGGGGCCCTGGTGCCAAAGTGGGATTTATGTGTGCATGATAATGACCAGTTTTCACTTGGGCCAAAGTAACTGCGTCCCATATCTTTTGAGAAAAACGACCATTAAGATATTGTTGCAAAAGCTCAGGCAAAAGTACCCAGTTCTGAAGTACCCAGTTCTGAAGTACCTAGTGTATGTACTTTTGCAGGTTCCAAAAGTGGTACACCCTAACATGCTTTTACACATGCAGGAAAATCATCGGGCCCCAGTGAAAGAAACTCTAGTAACCCTATTGATCTTGGCCTATCAAAATGAGTCTACCAAGCTCCATCCAGATTGCTATCTGCATTTGCACAAATACAATACACAAGAAAATGCATTTATCAAAAGATCAATCGATTGTAGATCATCGATGGAACAATTCATCACCCATAGTTTGCAAAGAGCATCTATCACTGCAGATCTGGAGCATATCGAGGGAAGAATACTGAGCATCCTGCAACAGAGTATTAAGAAGAAAGGGCTTTTTTCGTGCTTGGCTCCAATCTGGCCACATATCCTCGACGGCACAAAATAGATACATCCAAACACGAAAATCCCTCTGCTCGATATCATACCCAAAAAAATGTATGCTCCAAGAAATCATACCGAAATATGCCCAAAAAATATTAGCGATTTTTGGAAGTACCAGAATATTTTCCGGTAACCAAAACACCAACAATCTTAAGAAATCACATTAAGAAAAAAAACCAACTAGCAAAAAGGCACGCCAGGGGCCATTGCCGAGTTATGCAATATAATGAAGGCTTTTAAATGATGTTCTTGCATTTTAGGTATCATTAGTTGTTTTATGTCAATGAACTAGTGCCATGTGAGCTTTTGGTGAGTCCGTGCCCAATTTCCTTGGCATTTCTAATTTTGTAGTCCGTTGATATAAAAATTGACAGATCCAACGGTAGAATGTTATGCCTGTTACCTTATCTAAAGATGCCCTGCTTTGTCTAGTTGTTCTCAAATAGCTCAATCATTTGTATGTTCCCTAGGACAAAATTGAAGCAAGTTATTCTCTGTGCTGTTGAAATTCCCAAGTTAGTTCTTTATCTCAATATAATAGGAAAAGAAGCATGGCATAACTTCCTTAATGTACTTTGTGTAGAATGGCAAGGCACATTTTGAGATCGAGGGCAGGGAGATAGATGTCTAACATATAGGAAGAAAAAAAAATGGGACATTTCCCATGCTACTGATAAAGTTTGAAAGTCCATACCTTGATAGTACGAAAAACCAAATTTGGTTTCAAAGTGTTCCAAGAGTAAATCGTGAACTCGCTCTAGCAAAATTAGTGCCTCTTCCATGTGCCACGTATGACAATCTAATTTATAAAGCAAAGCATCGCTTTATGTACTTGTGTGCTAACAAATGTTGAATGTATGCAAGCCCTAAACATGAAAAAGTTATTGCAGGCCTTTCATAAAGCAACAGTATAGAAATCATATAGTGTGCAAAGATAGAAATCACATAGTGTGCAAGCAAGGTGCACTTTCCCCGAAGCTTTGAGCAAAAATAGCAAAAATAAAGTAACATGCTAAGTTGTAATCTACATGTGGTCGAAACTAAACGTGGAAGGAGTCAATTCGCGATGTATGTGCCGCCATGTTCTTACTTGTTGAATTCTCTTGTAGATTTAACTAGTGCTTGTAAAATACACTTGCATATGCAAAATGGCCTATGTGCTGGTGCAAGGTATGAGCATGGTGCAAGACATTCTACATCCTTCGTTCTTGCAGGACATGCATTTGCACAAGTATTTGCTCCCAATGTTGTGCACTTAAAACGATATGCAAAGCAACAAATTATCTTGCCCACATGCAAAGATATCTTGCACTTCAAGCACCTCAAGCATACATTTTTTTTTTTTGTTTCATCTTAAGTCAAGCAGGAATTTCTAGTGGTCAAGATTTAAAAATCCTACCTCCAAGAGGAGAGTACGTAAAAATACTACCTATCTACCTTCTCAAAGGACGTTGATAATTTATCAAACAAGTGCAAGACAATGTATATTAAAAAGATATTTAGAAGTCAAAGCTAAAAACTTAGGACAACAGCAACCTATTTGCAAGGGGCAAGTGGTGCCTCACAAATGCCCTGATTTCCTACAAACGAAGATGCAAAGAAATTTGGAGGCGTATTTGTCCTGAGAAGTCATTATATGAAAGGTTAGATCCTTCAGCTCCAAAATTTGAACTGGAATATTGCCTGATAGATGGTTGTGAGCAAGGTCTACACCTTGCAACTTCAGCAGTAGTCCAAGAGAAAGAGGAATTGAACCTGAAAGCATATTTGGATCGAGATCCGCACTAATCAAGCTACCAAGCATTGCATATACTCAATGGGAAGCCGCCAGAGAATGAATTGTTTCCAATCTTAATACCTTCAAGGAACCATTGAGATTTGCTATCCCTGCAGGAATTGATCCCATTAATCTGTTTCCTGTAAGATCTGTTTTTGCAGCGTTGGAAAAAAGCTTTTAAATTGAGAAAGGGCAGGAAGTGATCCGTGATAGCTATTTATTGGAAATATTTAATGACCCTATTGAATTTTCAAGGATCCGACCGGTAGAGACCCCAGAAATGCATTATCCGATATATCTACATAATTATCTCCATCTAAAGGAAATGGTATCAAGCTTATGTTGTCCGTGGTGCCCTCAGAGTTTGTTGAATTGTAAATCTAGAGTATTCAAAAGTCTTAGGCTTAATCGAGATCCGGCAGGTAGAAACAAGGGCATTACGAGACAGATTCAGCTTCTGAAGAACTGTCATGTTGCCAATCCAAGCAGGGATTTGGCCTGTAAGTTTATTACTAGAAAGATCAAGGGAGTTTATGCCGATAGAGGACGATGTTCGTCAGTAGGAAATTCCCGCGTACCGGTTACCAAGATGTTCATGATGGTTATAATCAAGGTAGAAATTTACCAGCTGAGGATGGAGACTGGAATACTTGAACTGAGGCTGTTTCCAGACAAATCAATGCTTTTCAAATGCTGGAACTTGCCTATGGAATTTGGAGTTGGACCTGTAAGCCTCCATTGTTGCATTTGACTGCTAAGATCAAGCTCTTGAAGAAATTAGAGGTCAACCTGCCTTGCGCTTGAAAACATCCACCTGAGAAAATCCAGCAAAGCTGTTGCCCAAGAGATGAACAATAATAAGTCGATTCCCCATTCTCATCTTCCCAACTTACGATATAACGGAAATGGCTGGATTCTTTGAAGAAAAACGGATTTTTGCTTGCACAAAAGTGTTTAAATAGGCAACTGGAACCCACAAAAAGAAGCATCCTGGCCTGGGAAAGCGTGGACATGAATAGAGGATGCGGATTTACCTGCCGAGAAGATTAATTCGATGCTATTATAAAAGCACCAAGTTGAATAAGAGATGTTGGGATTAAGACAGAGATAAGCCAAAAAAAAATAGCGCTCCAACCAAATGCTCCGCCATGTACCTTCGCCATATACCTTCGCCATGCATCCGAAGGAGAGGAAATAAGAAAGATGTAGACCGGAGCATTGTTAGAGTGGAAAGAGAGGTGCGAGGAAAAGGCAAGAGTCGCATGCAAATTTTAGTTTTTCTAATTTCGAGGACCGCCCTTCTATTCCGTGTCAAAATTTTGATAAGTTTCTAATTTTCGAACCGTAGGAGCCGCCTTTGATTCACAATCATTGCATAGGATATCCCGACAATTGATGAACGAGGGTGAATGTTATGACGATATAGAGAAAATTTTAGATTGTAAGACAAGCAACAGCTCCCAAAACGCAAGTTGCTTTGCAATATTAGTACCTACTATTCCCCTTGATATTCTTCTAGAAGCTTCTCAGAAGCTAGTAAAGCATCAAGCATGCCAAAATATACCTGGTGCAAACATGTAGAAAGTCATCACATAAAACTAACTGCTTATCTGGTTATAACAGTGTTGAGAGAATCCTTACAGCCATGTCCCCATTTGACTTGCTGCAAATAGGACAGGTATAATGACTATAAGTAAAGGCCTGCACAGCAACATATAAAGTTGAGCGGGAACTTCCGACAAGATTTTAAGGCAAACTCAGATTAAAATAGTGAGTTCCATTTTTGCAATGGGGAACAAATAAAATAGGGGGATCAATATTCTAGTCAATAAGTTCAAATTTCAATTTGTTCATTGGTCTTCCGGGTCGCTCTCATGTCCTTTTGTGCGAAGGTGAAATTTCAAATTGAATGTTTGTATCCAGAGAGTATCTTCTTGATGACTATGGAAGGCATTCAAACATTGTTCTTACTTCATATTTGATAACTATGGAAGGCATACCAAATATTCTTTGTCTAGCTCTCGAGCATTATTTTATCACGTGAAGGAAGAAAATCACAATAAACTAGGGGAACTAGCTAACAGTTACGACCTTGTTCCGTGTCTTAACTATGTACCAAAAATGTTCCTGCAAAGACGTACCTGAAAGCATGCAGAATGCATGAAATGAGAGCATGGCAGAGCCTTGACAGGTGTATTTGATGTAAATAAAAACTCATGGCATATAGGACAATTCCATTCAAGCCCCTTCTCCCTAAGACTTGTGATTTGCAAAGAGACATGGACATACAGCATTACATGTCATGCAATGAAAGAAATCAATGCCCAATCCCTTTCCCACCCTCGAGGTTGCGTAATCGCATAAAGGTGGAGATATCCCTGCACAATACCATAGACATCTGAGCAGACAAAAACGCTATCATTTGTTGAGCATGGATATGGTAACTAACGTTTAGCATGCCGGAAGTAGCCAAGCTCAAATGCATAAGAAAAAATGTAAAAGAATAGATACATACCCGGAATGCTTAGTCTATGGTAAGGAAGTTTTGAACTTTTAGAGCTATTCTTGCGAAAAGATGATGATGTAGGATCAGCCCTTTCATCCTGAGACAAGAAGAACTCTGGCTCCACCACCATGCCGCGCTAAAAAGGCTCGGAATAAGGAAGAAACGAAAAGCATTATTAGTACGTCCCATTTGCTTGGCCAATCGATTCAAAGGCTCTGAGCATTCCCGCTGATTAGAAAGAAACAAGAAGCACAAACTTCAGAAAGAACTGAAAGCTAAAGAAATTTGAGAACGGCCAACGCATTCCCAAACTAGTCCGAAAAATTCAAGTTCTAATGCGAACGATCGCTTTAGGGCTCATTTTGCCAAATCCAGAGCTAAACCTATCGGCCACTCTTGCATCTATCCACTTTGCCCGGATGATGCTCGATGAACCACGGCTGCAAGTGCGCATAGGCTAGATTAAAGCATGTTTGATGAAGATTCATCAAACGCCAAATGCCCGCATCGGATGCCATCTCCGTGCTAATTTTCCAAATTATCTAATTTTCATGGCCTTAGATTTTGAAAAATAAAGATCTAGCAGTTTTTTATAATGCCATGTCAGACTTTGCTGAGGTGGAGGTCACACGTGGATAGGCTAGAATTGCAAGGAGGGTTGCACGCTAGGTTAGGCTGGCGTGCTAAAAACTTTTTCCACCAAACCAGAAAATCCCAAATTAATTGATTAATTAACAAGATTGATATATGTAGTGATGAGAATTAAATTTGAATCTAGTATAATGGCATATTTAACAAAATTTAGACTTATTCAAATCTAATAGATATATACTTCAAGGATGTCATATTAAAATCAACAGTATTTTTAACTCTTATTAATTTTAATCATTTGTTTTGTTTATCTTTAGATCAAAAGTATAAAGGTTACCAAAGTATAAAATTGCTTTCTAAATTAATTTTCACTTTGATTTATTTAGAATAATCTAAAATAAATGCTATATAATTGAAATGTTTTTTTTTTCAAAATAGATAAAGAAAGTTTTAGATTTAGAATTAATTTATCTATAAATATATTGAATAATTTATTATTGATTAAGTTTCAATATATTTGTTTCATTAATAATAAATTAATTGAAATGTTTATTTTTTTCAAAATAGATAAAGAAAGTTTTAGATTTAGAATTAATTTATCTATAAATATATTGAATAATTTATTATTGATTAAGTTTCAATATATTTGTTTCATTAATAATAAATTATTCCATAGTTATTATTAAAATATTAACTTTACAATTTAATTGATTTTGATCTCAAAACTTTCTCAAACGTGTTTTTTTAAATATAAAAGTTTGTAAATTCAGAAATTTTTATAATAATTTTATGTCAATCACTTATCGGACCATCGAATTTCATTTGCAAATTTTCAGGATTGTCAAATTTTAACTTTGTTAAATCACTAAAAATTAAAATTTTATATTCTTGAAATGTCTAATTCTAAATAAATTCAAGCGAAAATTAGTCTGAAAAATAATTTAGAATTTTTATAACCATTATGGTCTTAACTTAAAAATAAACTTTTATAATTAAAACTCATTAAAATTATAACAATCAAGAAGAATTAAATAATATATATATTCTTATAATGGAGTCCTTGAAGTATTATCTATTAAATCTGAATAAGTCTAAGTTTTGTTGAATATGTCATTATATCTACGATGTACATGGATTACAATTTTCCCTGTAACTTTTGTAACAGTGGGTTTACTGACTATGGGATAATTTCATTCCCCTGTAACTTTTCTAACAGCATGGATAATTTCATTCGGGATAATTTCATTCCCCCTCAGAATTTTTCTAACAAAGATGTTTAAGAGGCGGTTTATTCTAGGGCCGCCTTTTCTAACAACAGTTTTAAGAGGCGGCTTACTCTAGGCTGGAATGATGAGCGTGTCTACAATGGCACGGGTTCCAGCTTGGGCTTGCTTGCTCGCACGGAGAGGAGCTTAAATGTCGTGATGTATTTAGAAACCGTGATACCAACTAATAGTTTCTCTATGTTAGATTTAGAGAGATGTTTTGAGCATACAATTTCTCCAATCACTAGAATCCTTCTAGCCTCTAGTGTAGATGGGGTAGTAGATTCGTTTGAGAATTTCATGGATATCGTCTCTTCTGTTGCTGAAAATGAAGAAGTGTGCCAACATGCTAATCCAAATACAGTGTCTGATTTATCCATTCCAATCATTCAAGTAGGCTCATGGGCTTCAGAAACAGATATGTGGGTCTCACAAAATGATCTAAGGTCTCTGGAGAGAGCACAACAGTTGAAAAGGTATTTATATATTTATTCTTTTAGAAATTTTCATATTTTCTTATTTTTACAAATTTCCTCTTTTTCTAGACTTTCTACCATTCTCGAAACCTTGCGTCATGACTTCAAATATCCGTGTGACGTGACAAATTATTCGGGAAATGGATTTGCCACATGGAGCAAGTTGAGGGATGCAGCAAGGAGTTGGATGTCGTGTCCAAATCCAAAAATCTCAGACACGCTAGACTTAATCTGTTTTTTACATATCGAATATGACATATGAGATATGACATTTATGGCATATGTCTTATATGCCATGTAGTATATATATGCCATAAGATTATGTTATATGTCATCTAGATGACGTATGTCTCATATCTCATGTAGTATATTTGATGACATATATGACATATGTCTCATATGCCATAAGATTATGATATATGTCATATATGACATATGTTCCATAATATATATGATGCATGACATTTCTTTGCAGTAGCATGAGATAGACTTGGATGAGACATTTTCGTTAGTGGAAAAATTGTAGCTCTTGCAACCCTTGCTTTCTTAAATAGGTTTCTTGATGAAGAGATCTACATGAGATAACCAAAGGGATTTGATCAACAATAGTTGGTTTGCAAGGGTAGTCTATGTTGATGGCTTGATAATGTTGGCTGCCTAAATTATCCATCGGTCAATCAGCAATATACATAGAAATCTTAATATAAAAATAGGGGCAGCCACATACATGTCTACCTTTGCCTTCGAGGGGAACTCTCTCCTATATGTGTGGTGTATAATAAATGAACAAATGAGGATTTTGCATGCAAATCTGTTTGATAAGAAAACCTACAGAAGCAGACGCACCTGAGTGTTTGGCCTCATCCAAGTACATTTGGAGTCATCTGGTTTAACTAGAAGCATGGGACATCTCTTTCTCATTCCGACTCTTCGACCTGACCATTACCATTTCTGGTGTTATATGATAGAGCAAAGAAACTGAAAGCAAAGAAACAAACTGGAGATTACCTTTAATGATTCAGGGGTGGCTGTTTCTAGGCAAACCTCCTGGTTGTCTTTGCATTCCCACCTCCTTTACCACTGAGCTGTCATTTAGGGGCCTTAACTAGTGGTCTTTGCTGTTCCCCTCTCAATGATCCCGTCGATCCGAGACATCGGATCGACATTCTAGGATGGGGCGAGCATGCATGTCTTGCATGCATGCATCGCGGCGCATGCCCTTCCCGGGTTGGGGTTTTGCTATTTTTAGGCGCTTTGCTCGCATCAACGCCTCATCGGCGCTTCCTCTTCTCTCGCTGCACCTTTATTCTCTTTGAATTGTTTCCGGCAGGGGAGGGCTTCTTCCCCGCTTGGTTTGGCCAATTTGCGTTTCTTTTTGTTGTCCTTTTCCTACTTTTAGCCTTTTCCTACTTTTTAGCCTTCGTCCCCTGCGGACCTTCGGCCCTCGATTCTAGTTTGATAAGGAAGTTCTCCGGTATTCGGGCGGTTTGTTGGTTCATCGCGAGCCCCATCCTAGAATCCGCCGATCCGGTGACATCGGATCGACATTCTAGGATGGGGGCGAGCATGCATGTCTTTGCATGCATGCATCGCGGCGCATGCCCTTCCCCGGTTGGGGTTTTGCTATTTTAGGCGGCGGTTCAAGATCAACGCCTCATCATCGCTTCCTCTTCTCTCGGCAGATTACCTTATTCTCTTTGAACCCACCCTCCCCTTCTTTGTTTATTGTATCGTACAAATTTACATTATCATGTTTTCTTCCACCCCCTCGGTGATGCTATCCTCCTCGTATATTTGTGTTGTCTCGCTTGTTGTGTTGGTGATGTGCGTGTCAGGGCTTAACGGCATCCGTTTTTTGACTTCTCCATGCGGGGGTTTTTGGGAGCGATTTCTATGCCTTACATTTGTCCAAGCCCCTTGCCGAAGGCTTATCACTAGGGTTTTTCCTCGAAAACCCGAAAGGGCGGGGTTTTTTAATCCCTGTGATAAGCTTTCTACAGTACATCGACCACTCATCTATTAGCATTGTATTTTTTGGGGTCCAAATGATATAATTGGATTTTCCCTTTATTTTTCGTGGGTAGTTCGCATGTGTGCGGCTACCCACTGTCCACCATTGTAGAAAATCTGCGGGGGTTTGTTGGTTTGTTGGTTTGTTGGAGCTTATCCCCCACTTCTCACTGGATGACCCTTACCCCATTTGATTGGGGGTCATACCTAGTATTCGGAGTTTGCCTCAATTTGGTACCGCTCTCGCAGCCAGCAGAGACAAATACCTTAAATAGAGAGGGAATGGGATTAATTATAGTAACAAGAGGTAAGAAGCTTAGCTTCTTTCCTCGGATCAAACGAAAGGATTTGCAAATAGAAGTGCTAGAGCTACAACTAGTCCATGGATAGTTAAAGCTTCCATAAAAACTAAGCTTAACAGACGCGGAATTTGATGCAATAGCAAGTGCAACTGTCCTAGAATCCTAGAGTCATAGAAATATAGGTTGTGAAATATCAGTCTTGAAACATAGTCACGGTCTTATGTGGTGGTGCGTGGACTTTCAGAGGAGGCAGGAGAAGATCTCACCAAGCGCATTCAGGATGAGATCCTATCTCGAATGGCATTCCCGACTGTGGTACAAATTGCTAGAGCGAGCCGCCTTGGGGCTCACCAAGACATCGCCCGGCGTGTTGTCACCTTCACGGTGGCGCATATGCGAAAACGGAGGCCATCCCGGCGTCGAGTAGACAACTCGGCGGGGACTGCTCAGATGTTGACCGTGATCTCACCCCGATGCAACAGAGTCCCGCCGGCAGCCACGCCCCAGTCGTGGACGCCCGTCGTAGAGGGGGCCGCAGGTCTTGTCCGGCAAGCCAGATTTTCGTGCCGGCGCCGAGGTAGCCGGAGGCAATGCGTCCGCCGCCGCCGCTCCTAGCTGCTTCCGCTGCCGCCGCGCCATACCCCTATCGCACTCCTCCCGCTCCGCCGCCCGATTGGCTGCTCAGGCCGCGACACCGCTGCTCCCAAATCGGCAGGCCCGGATCGAAGGCCCACATCAATGCCGAAGAAATAGGAACTGTGCCTCCTGATGGTGTCTTGGAACCGCCGGGGCTTCCCCGCGTAAAGGCGAGTCTCAACTCTATTGCACCTGATATGGATCTCATTTTCCTCATGGAAACATGGGAGCATGCAGGGAACCTGACCGCCGCCAGACCTCCCAAAGCTATCTGCATTTCTGTTCAATGAGTGCACAGCAAGCGAGGGCATGGCGGGTTGCTGCTACTACCGCGGTAACCTTGAGGCACTCGGTCTCGTTGCACAAAAGACATGGTGTAATCGCTACTTGTGGGTGCGCTGCGTCAGATGACAACGTGGCGACACTCTCCTCATAGCAAAGATGTTACTTTCCACATGCCGAGAGCAACTTTTATAACACTCATTCGGGCGTGGATCGATTGGAGCCTTTATGTCGATCTATATGATGACATACAAAGAAGACAAACAAATTAAGAGGTTATGTTGCTTGGCGACTTTAATGCACGCGCGTGAGCCGAAAGGTGTTCCAAAATTTGAGCCCCCGGCAGGGACGCCTTGGCGAATTCCCCGCAGAACCCATGTGGCTTGGTCAAGGATATCGATGACAGCCCATATTTCGCTATGGCGGCTGTCTTTATTCTTTGGGTAGTATCTTTGACCTCGGTTATCTCAGAATGGGTTGGTGCAATGGCCGCCTTCCAATTTCTTGACTTGTAGACGGGAGAACCAAGGGGCGCCTCGGTGTAGTGGATTATCTGGCGGTTGAGGAAGGGTTCACACTCGTTACTCATTTTTCCATCGAATGAACATTTTCTGGGGCGAGGAAGTAGACTCACCACCGCCCCGCTTCATGCATCTCCCCGGGAAGCTCCCCTGCACCCATCGCCTCAACACACCGGGCCCCCAACAAGCGCTGGACTCGGCCGTCACGAGGGACCTATGCCCGGTAGCAGGCATGATCGGCGGGGCTGGCTGCAACTCCCCACACTTCAAGAACAATCTGCTCGGTGACTCGCACCGCCCGGCCACGCGAAAAGATGCTTTGGGAGGCCGCTCACGGCAAGCCTCGAGCACCACCACCTTCCCCATAACCCGATGGTTTGATGATGAGTGTCGGGAGCTCAAGCGCACGCACTCGGCAAGTCAGCGATCCCATCTCTGCCCCGCGGGCCGTCGATCAATACCGTTCCTTTCTCAAGAACAAGAAGGCGGATACCTCATGAGCATCGACCAGCAGATGTTTGGTCTCTGGACCGGCACCCGGGACGATTCTCGGAGAAGGGTCTTGAGCAAGCACCGCACGTTCCCACGGGGAACATCACCTCGGGCAATGGAGTGCAGTGACTTGCAATAAATGTATGACCCGCTTTCGGGGCGGGCACCGATCCCTCCACGGATAGGCATGGCTCGGTTATCCGCAGGGGGATGTCATCATGGGCCTACTGGCCCCTAGCTAATGGGAAGGCGGCCAGATTTAGATGGCATGCGGCAGAGCTTCCAAATGGGTCGGGCCTCCACCGCACCTTCTCCGGCATTGTTCAATAAAGCATTGCGAGAAGGCTTCCCTCACGAATGGACCACTAGTAGAGTAGTGCCCATATACAAAGCGGGGACCCTCAATGTCCTACCAACTATCGCACTATTATGGTCGGCTCTCTCTTTGCAAAAATCGGTATCGGCATCCTTGAGCAAATGGTGACAATATGGGCGGAGGAAACGGAGGTCGAGCTCTTACACAGGCGGGTTTTCGCCCGGACATTCCACCATTGATCATATCTTCACTCTGCGCACATTGATTGAAGATAGCAGAATCGCCGCGAGAACACATGCATCGTTGTTTCGTGGATTTTGCAAAGGCATTCGACCACGATTACCCAATAAGCTATGGGACGATTATGGCGGTGGGGACCCCCGACTTGCGAATCGCATTATATAGGGCTCATCTGAGGCATGCTCGGGGCCGTATCACATCAAGAAAGACAAAGGTGACCAGTAGCATTGGAGTCGTCGGGGGTTGCCCCCTCTCCCCCACACTCTTTGGCTGTACATTGATCGGTTGGAAGATTGGCTATCGAAAGCATGGAGGTCGCGGGCGCACATATCATGCATCACACAATCCGCAAACTCATATATATCTTGCGATGTCAACCTCATGGCCTATACTCCGGAGGACATGCAACGTCACTGGATGCTCTTGATACTTTTGCCAATTCAGCGCATGCAAGTTAACTTGGCCAAAACTAGGTGTTTGCTAGTTGCATCATCCCCGTCGACCAAGGCTTCCCACATTCACTTACCAGGGGGCAAGAGGTAGAGGTGGCTCAGACCTACAAGTACTTGGGGATTGAGTTCTCAACTACCACCCATTGGGATCGCGGCTTATCGCCCGGGTTCCAAGGGTTGGAAAGCACTATATGCCATGCGTAACAACGTACCACAAAGGCGAGTTGTATGCACAGGGTCACCAATCACATTTGTTTGGGCCTTGGTTGAGCGGCCCTTTTGTATGGGGCGAAGTTTGGGGTCCATGATATCCCTCAACACACGGAATGACCTCGGCGGTCAGTGCGAGGGCCTTCTTGGCACGGGCCACAGGGGTGAAGTCCACGGTTCCGTGCGGATCCTACTCGTGAGGCGGATTTCTACCCCTTCAATCGGGCCGCATTGGAACGCCATATCGCTTTACTTCCAAAAGGTGGTCGCTATGGCTGATACACGCTTTGCCCATTTGCTTTGGCCACGGCAATGGGTCCCCAGCGCTGAAATCCTGCTGGAAAGACAAGCGGGCTCGGTGGTTCTCACTCCGCGGCGGGGGTGTCGCGGGCAAGCGATGTGTCCGGTCGACAAAGAAAGATCGCGAGGCACTTAAACTATACCTTGATGCTACTTTCCTTCGCAGCGGTGGGATCACGAGGCTCACGACACATGTTAAATTTGGCACACTGCTCGGCCACAAAGTCAATCCTAGGCTCACAAGAGGCCCACACCAAGACTTGTACACCCGGCTACCCATGAAGAAAAACGCGGGCTTATAGCTTCCATTCAAGACGGGGGCACATAAGCCTCCGCATTGAAACATGGCGTTGGGCTCGTGGAAGCCGCGGGAGCAAAGGCTTTGCGGTGTTGCCACCGGTATGCGATTGAGGATGAATGTCATGCCCTCGGACACGCCCGGCATTTGCCCATATCCGAGGCGATATGTTCGATTACTAGTGCACGGCGGCCGTTGCATCGGTTATTGGCTTATCGTCGATTGGGTTTGTTGGGGTCATACCTCCGAGGAGGTTATGGATGCACGGACTTCGTTTGTGTCCTCCGATGGGGCCGAATTGGCCCCTATGCAATTGTATGCAGTGTGCCCCAGCTTATTATTTGCTAAGGTTTTTCCCTCAAAACCCTTCCGGCGGGGGTTTTTAATCCCCGCCGATAATATGCTTGTCGCTCTCTTTTTGTTTGGGTCCCATAGGCCAATTGGTCTCCGTGGACGCTAAAAACCTATTCTATTCTATTCTATTCTATTCTATTCTAAAATGTAGGTTCTAAAATGTAGTTAAGCGCACACATGTATGGCAGAGTCAGTTTGCAGTTCTAGTGTGGCTAAACCAGGCTAACTTGGTTATAGTTAAATAGTGTTAGAGGTGGGGAGTCTCTAAGGCTGGGTTCACATGCAACCATCGCCGGAGAGGGGCCCTGTTTTGCCCTGTGCTTTTGGCGATGGCAGATGATGGTGCGTGCAAAAGGGCTTGCCTTTTTACGTGATGGCGAGGGTTGCCAACGTGCATGTGAACCGGCTCCAAGCCTTAAAAATGGTGGTAGCTTGATGATGGATTTCCCCATATCTCCATCATTCGACCTCAAAGGTAAAGATTTAGATCAAAACTTGATGCTGCGCAAGGGCAAAAAGAATCAATAAAATAATAATAGGGCAAGGTGGAAAATAGAAAATCTAGAAAAGGAAAAAGCTATGGAAAATAAAAGGGTGCACTGCTTTATTCAAGAACAAGGTAATACAAAGCTTCAAAGAATCTTTACATGGGGGAAAGGGGTCTCTCGCTTCTCTTCCTAGGGCCTGCCACTACCCTTTCTCCATGGAAATCCAAGAGCCTAAAAGGAAGGAGAATAAGTCCCCTCAAGATATTTATAAATTTTTACATTAATCTCGACCACCCACTTGTCATGATCTAGACCCTTCATATCGCTAGATCCAGGAGCACTTAATCTGCGAAGCAAAGTGGCCATTCCTGGACCTGTACCAACAAAATTATGTTCTCTGAAAGATTTACACTTTGCACTTTGCATGACAGATACTGTTAGATCTTGCAAACAAGCATCATATAAATTTATCTTAGTAACATAGCCTCTTGATGCTAACTAACTTGCATGCATGGATTCAGATAGATTTGTATTTGGAATTTGAGCTGCTGCAAGAAGATTGATACCTTCCTTCATGAAATTACCCGATCTACTTGCTCTCTGGTGCCACCAAGCAAGCCACGACCCTAATGTTGGAATGTCAAGTGGTCTAGCCTTTCTAGACCACCAAGAAATTATATTTAATAAAAATGCCACATCTGCTTCCTCTATAGTTTTGCAGACCTCCACGCTCTGCATAGATTTAGATGTTCTTGCCTATGCTCCTGCAATATGTACTTGTTTGTATGCCTTTGAAGACATTGCTCCCAATGGAACAAGCATCCACGTTCTCTTCCTTCCGTTGGTTCTCCATTAGTAAACACAATACGAGCTGCATTCCAATTGGCTTGTGCTTCATCTGCCATGAATCCTCTAAATTGTGCTGGCTTAAATCCCTTTTGCACCATGACGCCATTCAGTTTCTTCCAAAATTTAACTTGTGATTCCGTGTCTTCGGTTTTCATTTCACAAGTTGCTATAGTTAGCAAGCAGCGCATACTGCAAGAGTACAAGCATAGAGTTAATTACAATTATAGAAATAATGAATGCAACACTACACCATATGACATGTTGTACCTAGGATCATAAACATGACAAGCTAAAGTTGTCCATCCGTGAGTACGTTTCACATGGTCAAAATGAACCCAACAATTTTCCAAATCACCTCCCGGTCGCATTCCATTCACAAGCTCTACACCAGACCCTGCACCTGTGGTTGACATTTTGAAGACATAACATCTACCATTTATTTCATCATGACACTGATAGGGAAACTTGGAGCCGTGGAAGAATTGGTACTTGCAGTGCTGCTTTAAGTACAATACCTTTCCAACCTCATCTTTTTTATATCAATTGTCTTGTTTATCCGTTGGCGTATCCTAAAGACAAAATAAACAATATAAAAATGTATAGTAGCAAATAACTATAAAGAAATACCTCTAAACAAGCATACCTTCTTTTGTTGCACAAAGGCTCCAGTTGTTTAAGTAGGATGTTAACTCTATCTTGGTCCCATATATGCATTGCAGATATTTTTTCAGGCGAGATAAGGTTATTGATTGTAATCTCTGCAGCAACCTCTCGCTCTATCTGCTTTGGTCCTTTCCTAATTATAGATGCACTTGACTTGTCTCCAATAATCTTCTGGCATCAAAATAATGCATCTCGACTAGGTGGTGATCTTATAGGGTGTTCATGTTTTCCAACATGCAAGACCAGTCTTGTTTGGCGTGGATTATCAGGCAACACATAGTATATTCGACAATTGCACAAAGCAATACATGAAGGTTGTTCTTCACAATATTCACATGCCAGCACACCATCCATGCTATTCAAAGATCCAATATTAGGCACCTTTTTCAGAGTCCCTTTCCAATGGAATTCATTAGAGTGACCTTTAGATAACAGATAGTCACAGATAGGATTCATACACTTCAAATGCCCACAACATCTAGAATACTTAACAACACCATCAAAAGAGTGACTTGTTTTCTCGGGCTTGCTCCAAATGTGCGGATCAACTTTACGTTCCATGCCGAATATTGATTTTGAAACATTAGGAGGCATCTTAAAGACAACAGTGTCATTGTAATATGATGGAAGGCACTCAACCATAATTGGCTTGGTAACTGACCCACATATTCTCTTCAATTTGCTAGATTTGGCACCCCAAAGAATAGTTTGAAATGTTGATATAGATACATAAGATCAGATTCCTTTAGGGAGCTATCAATTTCAATTGGGGTTTCAGAAGTGCTAACTGGTATTGGTGCTCCTTCCACCGAGATAAAATTGCCATTTGGAACAAATGCTTTATAGGATAACTGGCCTTCATCATTTAGGAACTCGTCAAGGCGCATAGACTTGTCCATTCTTCCGCTTGTGGATTGTATGACACACAGACTTCCTGCATGAAATTGAAAGGTATCACACAACCATTTCTTGTTCAATATGCACTCTCCTTTCACGAAAGATGAATAAATTCTTAATCGCTTGCCAGGTGAAGTGATAATCACATCTATTGCACTGAAGGCCAAAATTTTTGCATCACATGTAGCCATATTGGAAATCAAATAGTGATTTAACTTCAATTTGAGGAGTCTTGAAATTTGGATGTTAAACAGTGCCATTATTTGTTATAGTGGTATGAATTGGCGGTTCGGTTTGTTATGGATTCATTGTGGTCGAATAAATGGTGTTATTATTTATCATACTGGTAGCATTTGTTCAACCATAATGCCACGGTTCTATTGCGATAGCAATAGAACCGACATTCCTTGGATGGGGACGTCCCTTTTTGCACTCCCTATTTATTCAGCCTCTTTTATTGTTTCGTCATCGGCGTCCTCTTGAGCTAGTTTTTTCATCTTCTCTATCCTACCAGTTTCCCTCACCCTCCCTCCCTTGATGGTTTGTCTGCATCTGATCATATCCGCGTTTTCCTTTTTCTGTTACCCCTTTTCATTTCTTTTCCTTTTTAGTCCGTTAACCATCTCCGTCTTTGGTTTCCATACTTTGGGTCGCTCTGCAGCCTCTAAATGTTCCATGGTTTCCTTTCTATGTTTTTATGGCGCATATGTTCGTATTCTTTAGTTTTCTCAGTGTGGCACTGTAGCTTCCCAGGCCTACTCATTATTTTGTTCTTCTCGGAGTTTGTTTAATCTTCTGTATTTTTTGAGTCACCTTGCAGCCCTTGATATTCTTTGTGCTTTCTTTCTTCTTTGAAAACATATATGTTCTTATTTTCCATTTTTCTCAATGTGGCTCTGTTGCCTCCATGTCTTCTTATCTTTTCATTCTTTCTCTATGTGGTTGTGGCCTCCGTGACTTAATTTCGGTTCATTTTTTCTCGGACAGTATTACTATTCATTTTCATATGTGTGTTGTTCTGTCAAAATTGTGGCTCTGTGGTTGACAGCTTGCCTGCATAGTTTTCTTTTTCTCGGTGTGGTGTTGTAGCCTCTGAGAAAGTATTTATTCTTTTTCTCCTCGGCATGGCGCTATAGCCTCCAAGGCAGCACTAATCGGATGTTCATTCACGCAATGGTTTATTTTCGCGGACATTTCCCGGTTGGTCGGCTGTTGTTTCTTCCTCGGCGTGGCCCTGGAGCCTCCGAGTGCTATTATATTCTTGATTTTTGCACTTTGGCACATGCCTATGCCTAAAGCTTCTGATTTTGTAATGGGTCATTCTCTTGTTTAGACTTTCCATTGCGGATCTCTCGGTTCTTGGAGGGCGAGGGGTCGAGCTCCTCCTTGGGGATGCCTAGCCATCGTGTTTGTTTTAAAGCATTTCTCGGTTGATGTATGCTAGGGGTCGAGCTTCAACCTTTGCATGCCTCAACTTCTTGCTTAGCACGATGTATTCAAGTTGTCTCCATTCTAGTTCGGGTGCTGCAAGCATTGGACGAGAGCATTGGTGATCGTTCTCATTAGGGCTTCCCTCGACAACCCGCGGGGGTCTTCGACCAATGAGAAGGTGGTGAGAGTTTTTCTTACCTTTGCGCGCTTAAGCAGCTGATGGTCCACACTTTATCTTGTTTTCTTCATTTACATCGTGCTCTCAATGATTGTCTAGTTTTGGAGCACATTTATCAAACATTTATATCCCTAGTAGGGGAATCAATTTGTACTCAGTGATTTTCAAAAGCTCAATGAGAACACCACTTCACTTCGGCCGACATATACGTTGTCATAGGACCCATCCTAGGAATAAAGCCATCACACAAAAACAAAAGGGGGACGTGAAATAAAGGATAAAGAATAAAAAGAGGATAATGAAAGATAAGTTGTGGACAATGAAGAAAGGCATTAAAGTTTGGACGAAAATGGCAATAAAAGCGATAAAGGTGTTTAGACGATAAAAGTTTAGAATCAAATAAAGTTTTGACAAAAAGAAGGCAAGGGATGGAATCAGGTTTGAACAAAAAAGGTTTGGACGAAAAAAAGTGAAGGGACAAAAAGTGAAGTGAAGGGCAACGAATGGATAATAAAACAACGAAATAAACAAGGGATAAAAATCAACGAATAAAACAGGGGATAATAAAGGCAAGGGCAACGAATAAAGGCATGGAGACTAGAAAAAGGCAAAAACAATGATATGAGACAAATGGGAATGCAACGATAGGATACAAATAGGAACAAAAAACAAAAACATTGCAGATTGTTCATACTACCGCTTCTGTGCAGTCGCATCTGCCGCTTCTGCCACATCACAGGAAAACTCTCGCAGGAAAAGGGGGCGCACCGACGCGCCTCATACTTGGAGCTCTAAAATCTCTTCTTCTTCTTCTTCTTCTTCTTCTTCTGAAGTTCCCATTTGGAGGTAATGAGTTTTGATCCCATGCTTGAAGCTCTTTCTCAAGATCCGATTTGAAGGTAATGAGTTCTGATCAACAATTTTTTATTCATTTTTTTTTTATTTCTGCATATTTAAAATGCTTCAAACTGGGATGTGTGCCGGCGCACCCATCTGATGCCATCATATTTTTTTTCATAGATCCTTTTTGCATCAACTTTGTTGGAAACAGAGCCCGTGATATTTTTCTATCTATTTCTTCTGCTATCAAGGTTACAAGGAAAATATCAGGTACTATATTTTTATCTTTTGATATGTATGAGGTTTTAACTTGTTAGGGATTTTAATTCGATGCTCATAAAAATGGTTTTATACCTTAAATGTACTTCTTTGTGTTGCAAAAAGCAAGTGTCTTACTGTTGTTCAGTGCTTAAACTTAACATATTCGCTATTGGCTCCCAATCCTGTATGCACTTAAATCACTAACAAACGTGTGATGGCTAACAAACATCGGGCTTATGCTTTTGATGTATAGTTCTATAAATCTGGATGGAATGCAAAGTGTGAGCATCTGTACATTATGACTTGTTTGTGCCTACAAAAGCCCTTGTCCCGTGTACATAATTTTGGATAAGCTAAAGCAGAGTTGCAAAGTTTGTGAGCATCTATATATTATGACTTGTATTTTTCCTACTAAATCCTTGTCCGGTGTACATAATTTTGGATAAGCTAAAGCAGAGTTGCAAAGTTTGTGAGCATATGTATATTATGACTTGTACTTTTCCTGCTAAATCCTTGTCCGATGTACACAATTTTGCATAAGATTAAGTAGATGATAGTTTGATTGAGCACCAGATAAATGCAGATTGGCAATGATGTTGATGATAGTTTGATTGAGTACCAGATAAATGCAGATTGGCAATGATGTTGCATTTATATTGTTAAAATTTATATGAAGCACCCATCATGTTGTCAATGAACTGCATTGCTTTGTTAAATAGTTTAGGAATTGCTATGGCTAACTCAAAATATTTTTGTCTTTCCAGAACTCAAATTTTGTTATTCTCAGATCTTGTTGTGCATCAATATCTGATGCGCGCCGGCGCACCCCTCTAAAAGCGTGTGTAGTTTATCTTCAAAAATCAGGTACACATCCATTGCATGTTCCAGGACTACAAAAACTAATTCAGTTGTGATGTTATATAGGGCTTTATATTTTATGGTTTGAACTAGAGGACAATCATCTGGCTCATTTGTACCTATCAGTTTCACACCTACAAAGCGATAAAGAAGAAGATTGATTGATAATAAAAGTAAGTGTTTTACAATTTTATCTCTACTACTCTTAGCTTTTAGTTTCTATGTAGTTCTATATTTGTATTTTGCAGGAACTAGTGAAATGGAAGAGAAGAGTTCTAGCAGTGGTGATGAAGAGCTTGTAGACACACGAAAAAATGAAAAAAAAAGAAGAAGAGGTGTTGCAAAAAATGTAAAAAGCAAGATCAAGGGACATGAAGGTTCTGAACAAGATGTTCAAGAGACAACACAAAATAAGAAGGGGCAAAAAAGTACTAGAGATATCAAAGAACTGAACCACCAAGATAAGAGTGCAACAACAGAAGAAAATCAAATAGATCCTGAGTTTGATCAGATATTTGCACATGAAATGGTTGCTGACATTTTAAACAAATGTCGGATGAGTAGAAGTAGTTTGCCTCCAAGAATTTCGCTTTGTCGAATATTAAGGAATGAGGCAGTACGTACAGTAAACAAGAATGATCTTCAAATGCGAGAGATATTTCGAAATGGTGGTTATTTACCTGAAAAGGGTCAATTTATTCTCCTTGAAGACAACCAAAGAATAGAATAGAAATGGTGTGCCTGTCTCTGAATCTATTAAGCCATGATGGGATGATTATTGGAACGAGGTAAATGAAGAGTTTGAAGATGAGTTGAGAACTTCAGAAGAATGGAATGATTTATCGGAAAAGATGTTCCTGTGCTGGGATGGAAACCATAGAACCATAGCTTGGATGGAAGAAATATGTTCTGCTTTTCAGTTTGATAAGCAGTGGCATGTTCGTGTATCGGCTTCTTTCATTGATGTGGAGAAGTGCCACATGACACAATTGATATCAGCATTGAATCAGATCAATGAGTAAGTTTACTTACTAAATGGTTAATTACTATTTGCATAGTACTATCATTGTTAAATATTTACACGTGTTATATACAGGTTAAATGATGACGGCGTTGTTCACAACTCAATGAAGGATACTTTAATTAGCGTGCAGAAAATTGCTACAGCCAATCCTGAAAAATATCTCTCAAAATTGGACCCACAATATCTGGCCTCTTTGAAAATCAAAGAGAATACTAGCGCTAATGTCATTGGTGAACAATGGTATCCCTTGCCAAAGCTTGCATATTGCAAGATGCTCTTCTAGGTATATTAATATGTATTTGCTTTATCTTTTTTTTTTTTTTTTCCCTTTTGTATTCTTTTCTTCCTATTGATTATTACTATGTGTATTGTGGAGACAAATGGATAAAGAAATTGCAATCGAGACCAGCATAGCTACGGAAGAAGATGACATTGAAGATTGCAAAAATGTAGCCAGTATGAAGGTGCATGATAAATGGGTGCAAAAGATGGGAAATTTTTAGGCTATTGTCAATCCACAACTTGGTCCTAGCTGGTTTGAACCTGTAACTAAAGCAGATATTGACACAAAGACATCTAGATTGACAGTTGAAAAATTGCTTGAGATGGCAAAGGCAAAGGTAACTCCTTCTATTAGAGATCATTGGGTTTATTGGATGACATCTAGCCCTGCTATACAAAGCACTTATGGCATTCCCAAAGTTGACAAAGCATTTAAAGATTGGGTGAGAAAGGAAGTATGGCTAGAACATCTTCTGGTCCGCTTCTCTAATGTGTTGGATGAAACCATAAATGCTTTTGAGCTACAAGTGGATATTCGTCATGGTGAGGACCTGGAAAATTGGTTTCGTGCATTTAAGCAAGCAAATATGTTCAAGATATACCAGAAGCATATGATATCATCTATTGGCATTTCTGATGCTTATGAAATTGATAAAGCTTCACATCGAGTATGTTACATGTATGCTTCTATATCATTCTCATTATTTCATTAATTTCAATTTTTTTCATATTGCCTTGTTTCTATTATTACAGATATTATTGCCATTTATGGAAGATCGGCATTTTACAAAAGATTCCCACGGAACTTAGTAGTTGGAGAACATTATCTGACGATGGCATGTGCTCTAAGAAGGGGAATTTGGATAGACGTGGTGGCCTGTCAGATTTTGAGATGGAAAATTGCCCTTGTTGGATTGACTTTCCCTTTGGTCAAGTACTTTCTTATAAGTCCAATGCTCAAGTACTCACACCAAAAATTGGATCCTCAAAGAAGCAACGTCGTTTGGATCCAGAGGTTACTCCAAAAAGCCAAAGAATAGAATAGAATAGATTTTTTATCGTCCACGAGAGACCAATTGGCCTATGGGACCCAAACAAAAAGAGAGCAACAAGCGTATTACTGTCAGGATTAAAAAAGAGCACGAGGACAAAGCCAATTGATGAGCTCAAAAAGTCTACTTCAAGAGGTGAGAACGAGGATCAATATATATAATGAGTTCACTATGGAAGACTTTGATATTGGATCTATAGTTTCTAGTGTGGATGTTGAAATTCATTGTGTTGACATTTGCCAAGCTTATGAGCAATACTCTAGCAAGACAGAATGCCCTTCTTTTAACTCAGACTTTGTGAGGAGCCATATGAGGAAATCGCGCAGGTATACAAGAAGTGGGCTTGCACGCGATTGGGGTTTCGATTTGGTAGTGACCGACTTCTCTACAAATGATCTTCCCGATAATACGTGTCTTCATGTGCCATTTTGGAACACTTGTACCAGCGTTTTCATTTGGTACATTGTGCCTTGATGATGCAGTATGGCTAGTATCTATTTGTGCACCAGATCAGACTTCCTTTGTTGAAAAGGAAGGTAGGTTGAAATGTCTTGAAAAATTCAGAACCTATATAATGGAACAAGACAAACCATTTGGAGTTGTGAGAGATAGGAACGGTTTCATGGAAAATACATGTTTGACTGTCATTATTTGGGCAAGAAAGGGCATGTCACCCAAATTCGAGAAGAATGTGGCGCGGATTGGTCAGCACACTTTTGTTCTAGTATGTATTTTGCATTCGTAGGTGATGAATTGTGCTGTGAAAAATCAATATTACACCATCCCATGACAAAGGAAGTAGGCTTGCATCAATTACAGATCTTCCAACACGGCTTTGCAATAAAAAATCTATTACTTTTATGGAGTTTTTGATTGCTAACTTGAGTCCCAGAGAAGGGATTGTTATAGATATGTTTAAGGGTTGTGGCAGTGCTTTAATTGCATCTTCCATATTGTCACACTATTGCTATGGCCTTGATAGTGATGACATGTTGGTCGAACATGTTAAGGATCATCATTTGCATGCATTGAATGCCATGAGGAGCCACTCGAGGATGAAGAGCCTCCATAGTATGGTATTTGAGTTGTTTATTTTTACTTACATCTATGTATATTAATTTTTGATTAGCTATCATGTTTCTATCAATGTAGTGTTCTTCTTATGTATGCAGAAACCATGACAATTTCATTATCTCAAATGCCTACGCCCAAGTGTAAGACAGACAAAAAGCAAAAGCGTTGTATGTTTGTTGATGATCAATGTGAGGAAACATGAGTGTGATTTTATTGTCTATTGGTTGCAAAACTGTTATCTATTAGGATTCAACTATATCTTCATTTTTGCTTGCAATTTGATACATGCATATCATCTTTTTTTGACATTGCAATTGTGATTTAGAAAATTAATATTTCTTGAATTGAAGTTTGGGTCGTTAAGCCTAATCATCCTTACATAAATGAAAACACAATTTTCATAAATGAAGTTAACAACGACTATAGTTTCTTTCAATTAAAAATGAAAGACTATTGAATGAACATATGTTTGCAAATAAAGTCAATATCAACTATAGAATTAAATACAAATGGAAATTTGCAAAAACCAATAAAAACCCTCCAAACCATTTCTATAAAAACCCTCTAAAAATTCGCACTCTTATTATGACTGTCACTAAATTTAAGAGCACGTAACATATCTTCAGAGTGGTCAAACGCTAAAATATCAATGCTTTCCATCTTTAGCTCACATAAGAATGGTTCCATCATCGTTCAAAAATATTTCACATGTATGAAAAGTCTCAAACTCAGGGCTGCTCAAGCGTCTATCACTTTTTTTCTCATGACAATGCCCAAACTTATCAATTGCACATAAAAAAACATGCTCATACTCTTCAACCATGTGAGATGTGATTAGATTTACCTAATTTCTGTTTGTCCCATCCATGCTTGATTTCAGAGGATGATCTATACTAACCTTATGTTCCCCTTGAAAGATGTCCATTTCATGCTTCATCCATGAAGTCTTGACTTGTACGGCATCTAACCGTGTACGACTCAGCAACAAAGTATAGGTTTTAGCATGTACACTGTCTGAAAATTTCAAAACTATGAAATCCACAATTGCTTCCTCCTCATATACATTGCACAAGACGTTTCTTATAACTTCCATAGGCTGCACCTTCATTTGATTGAATGCTTTGAACATCATAGTTGTCAGTTCCGTCATTTTCAATCCAACTTGAAGCATTATATGGTAAGACATTAATTCACTCCACTGTCCGTATCTATGTTTGCTCCTTTGACTAAATACCCGTTGATAATAACATCACAAAGAAATGGCCCTGGATCCTTGGATTGCCGGGCTAGTGGGTCTGTTATACTCTTGTTTCTATCATTCGATCGAAAATGTTGGACTAAAATTTCTGATTTTCTTCTTCCTCCTAACTCTTGCAACAAATGAGGAGAATAATGCATCAATTACTCAAGAGTAAGTGTGATTTTAGTAGTTAAAACTTGGCTGATCACATCATCTTCATTATGAATGTCCTCCTCCACCATAGGAGGCGTCAACATAGGTTGATTTGCTTCTATAGACTGAAACTGTTCTGTGGATAGCACATTAAATTGCACCTTTAGGTGCTGACACCTTTAAGTCTGATCCCGTCAAAGCCTTTGGCAAAGAGCTCTTAGTCTTCTCCACTATCGGCACTACTCTTGGTTCTTGAACTCCATGTTTTGATCTTGTAACGTATTTACTTCTCCAATCTCTTCTTCTTGCTGAAATGTGTCATCTTCCACCTCAGCAAATCCACAATTCACTACCGATTTTGCCTTCTTTTGCTTCTTAAGCTCCTCAATAAGAGCCTTAATTTGAGGATTTTCAATATACTTTGCATCTTAGATGCAAGCATCATTGGGTAATTGCATGAAAGTGCGGATAAAAAAAGGGCCCATATTTTACATTTACATAGGAAATATGTAGGCAGATGTTAAGCAGATGCAGGGCTCATCTTTTACATTTATTGTAACCAATATGTAATACCCTAATGTCATGTAGAACATCATGGTATAGGGAGGTCATGCAAACCTATTTTCCCTCCCTAACTACACCAACCCTTTGTACAGGTTTATTACATTATACAAGAAATATGAGACACCCTTCTGTGCAATTACCCCATTATTAGGAAGAGGTACCGACTCAAACACTTGCTGCCTTGGTGGATATTTATTGGTTGCCCATTGTTTCCCATGAATTTTCCAACAAGTACTCTCATTATACTTGAATTTATCACATAACTTGCAATGCAAATGAGCCTTACTTGAATACCATCCTTGTTTTGGATGCACCATTTGTGTGGAGGCCATTGGAGCTTGTTGGACCATTGGAGCTTGTGGCACCATTAGAACTTGTGGGATAAAAGTTGTTTACGTTGGTTGAATAGGAATAGGTGGTGCTTGTTGCATAACAGCAAATACCGGATTAGCCCTCTCAAAAAATCTCTTCTACCTACATTCTTGATCATTATGGCCCTTGATTTGACATCTTGAACAATATTTCAGCAATCTAAATGTGGTTTCAAAGTGTCCCATAGATTCACAATACTCACAAGTAATAAACTGAACCTCCCTTGATTTCTCCTCTATTGTAAGCTTAGAAACTCTTGCTGCAATCTCCTCTTTTGCTTTATGCTCTGGAACAACAACTTCATGAATGTATCCTAGCTTGTCTTCCACCTTGAGAGCAAACTTTTGTGCTTCCAATAAATGTTGTAGGCTGTTTAGCCTTTATCTTATGAGCAATAGCTCGTTTCAGTCCCTTTGTTTACCATTGGATATCCAATTCATCATTTCTTGCAATCTTCCAATGAATTATGGCTTTGAGAACAACAATATACCGCTGATTATACTCCCTTATTGATTCATCCTCCTTTTGTGTGAAATTGGTCCACCTTTCATAGTCTTATCCTTACCATGGACTCCTTGATAAGTAGCAATGAATACTTCCTTCAATTCCTGATATATAATGGTATCTGGCTGAGTTTGTGCCCAATCTTCCACTGAATCTTGCAAAGAACTTTGAAACCAAAGCAAATAATCAGTAGCCAGTAATTTATGTTGCTGGCAAAGCATCCCGATCTACCAGATCATCAAACTTTGGAATCCCCATTGTTAGAAAACCCCACACCATCGGTGGTAATACAACCATATCTGCCTCTTCTTGAGGTTCTTGAAATTGAAAAAATGAAACCTTCTAGGTCAGTAAATGGAATGAGAACTTTCTGGATCTGAGAATTAGACGCCAGGACTGCTCCCAAATCTGAAAACAAAATTTAATCTTGATGCAGTTTTATGCCAAAATCCTGAATCATCGGACCCCTTCTTGTTACGATGGAGCTTGACGGTATATCCTTCTTACTTCTTTTGGGCATAAAACTATGCTCTTCTTATCAAATTGTAGCCCACAAATTAATTATGACAAAATCCCCTTCACATAAAGGAATTGCTCCTTGCTCAATGGTATCGTTCTTTACCGGCGAGCACTAAGACAAATGGTAACAATCCCTTTTTCAATGGAAATTTGTGCTATACAATGGTTTGTCGAGCACCGTGGTCGCCAAATTGTTAGAGCGTAAACTCCAACCTTGCAAGAAGAATGAAAAACCAGTAATCCAAGCTTCAATCAACCAGATCTATGCAATGCACAACATAAAGACTCATAATCTCCATAGCTAGATCAAGATAATTAGTCTCATACACCGTCTCTCTCTGTTTTCCCCCCTCTCAAATAACACTCTCATCCTCTGATAATGGATCCCCAAATATCTCCTCCACGCGTGCATGTGTATACATACATGTATATATACCTCCCATATATGATCATGTATACGATTTCCTATACCACTCCAACAATGAGAATGGTATATAACAACAACATATGTCACATATCGAATATGACATATGAGATATGACATTTATGGCATATGTCTCATATGCCACGTAGTATATATATGCCATAAGATTATGTTATATGTCATCTATATGAC